>OZ053301.1:31620980-32243557 GCA_964056655.1 Arabis hirsuta | reverse complement strand
CTCACTCGCTGAATATCATGAACCGGGGATGATCATTGTAGCTCGCCAGTATTACATCGTCGGTGGTGATAGGGTTCTTATTCACTACTTTAAAGGAGACCACGCAGCAGCATTACTTCCGGAAGGTTTACCACCGATTCCATAACAACCTGTGGTTCCTCTTCCATAGGCTGTTTCCACTTCCATAGGCTCGTGTGGTTCTTTGTGGATTGTTGAGGTTAATGTGTGCTTTAGTGTGAGGAGTAGTATTTGGTATTTCCTATTTCTTTCCTTTGCGTTTTTTTTTTGTTTTCTTTTGGTTAACATTATTACTGGTGAAAGTTGAATACATCAATTTTCTACTTTCTGTCACCAATTTGTGTTTTTTCCTTTTCTTTTCTTGAGAAAGTAACCTCTCTTGTTGATTTATTTTTGTTAAAAACCACCATTCTTTTTGTTTACTCGATAACTCAAATTCCATATAGGTAATGATTTACAGGGATGAAATATCAGCTTGCACTAACTCACTAGTCCAATTCGGAACACCTGACTCAATCGAATGGTTATACAAATCATAACTCATGGCTCTATTAGCTAGATGATTCACTATTCTATTTAAATTTCGGTGGTTAAACTGAATGGTCATTCATTAGAACCCTTGTTTAAAACACTAAAATGTATTTAAAAGAAAACACTTCAATGTATTGGACCAAACCTTTCACCGACAGACTCTAAAAGAAAACAAGTATTCAGGTTCCAAGATAAAGACACTAAAAGGATTAATCTTTTAATATATATATATATATATTCCCAGTCGATAATAAGAAGATTAAATTACTCAGCAACTAAATGAAAATTGCAGAATTATAAACCAATAACCAAAAATAATTTGATGGAAAAAAATTGAATTCTGCAATTTTCAGTTATTTTTAATTGAATTCTGCAATTTTTGCAATTCTTGTTAATATATTACACCAAACTACTACTATTTTGTATGTGAATTATTTTATAGTTTGAAAAATTAGTAAATTCTGCTTCTAAATAGCGTATGCACTAATACACATTATAATACTTATCAAAGACATAATAATCAATTTTTTCAAGGTTTAGGTTTTATAATTGGAATTAATGTATTTTTCAAAATATTATTTCTGTAGATTTAGATCATTTCATACGTTTATAATTTTGGTTGATTTTTTAAGTTTACATAAATGAATCTCTTACTTTTTTTTTTAGTTTCCATAAACATAATTTTTAATAAAAATATATAATTTTTGATTAATTGTTATTTTGCAAATGTTTTGTCATGTCATAATAAGGAGATTGTCATGTCATAATTTAGTTGGTAAGATTGAATATTGAGTTGACATGTAAGCAAACAAAAAAAATTCATTTCCTAAATAATATATAAGGGATCTCACCCAGTGATCAAAATCTCTAATCGTGAATTATTTTCTCCGATTAAACTCTCCACTATCATCCACCTCTTAAATAAACTAAGTCGCCGATGAAAATAAACATAGTCAATGATCGAGAATCAGTATAGCTCTAATTGGTGGTAGAAGCCCACCACAAATAAAAGGAAAAAAAACAAAATTTTCCTCTCGAAAAAAAAAAATTTCCTTGATAAGAAAATTTTTTTGGTGGGACCACAAGAATTGGAAAGAAAATATTTTCTTCTAAATTGTGCACCAATCACACCCTATATTTTTGATAATTGTTTACTATGTATGGTATTTTCTCATTATAATAGGTAACTATGTTTTTGATAATAGTGAACTATTTAAAGATGGTAACAAACAGCGGATAGAGGTTTGCCCTTTTCTCTCTCAGGCAGGGGGTTGGAGACAGGCACCATCATCGTCGGAACATGGAGCTTTGCCTTCGCCTCTCGATTTCTGCCGCCGGAATCTCTCCCCTGAGCGCATCCGCCTTCACCTCTCGATCCCTGCCGTCGCCTCTCCGCCGTCTCGATTTTTCCGGTGGGTTTAGCCCTCGACCTCATCTCACTCACCGTAGAGAACCTCCTCAAATCTCAACCCTATCCATGGCTGACCGATGTCGCATGGCTCCGGTGATTTCGAATCTCTCCACGGGTGGTGGCGCTCAATCGGAATCTCCAGATCCAGCGTCGACTTCGCCTTCTCCATGGCCAGATCCGCGGTCGATGGAGAAGCTTGTGTCGATCCGCCCCAAGCCCCCAGACCCACCAGATCCCACGGATCTTCTGTCTCTCTCTTGCCGCGTGCCCGAAGTCTCAAACCTGGTTTCATCTCTTATCCGTTAATTGGGCCAAGTTCAACACCACGAGGAAGTCGCCTCTGCCAATACTCTATGAGTGCACGGTAAAGCTCTGTCCTTATGTGTCAAATTTTGGTCCTCTGAAAGTAGTGATAGAAGTAGATTGCTATACGTTAATGGGTTATACAGTTACATCTAGAGAGTGTGTGTTGAGAAATTTCCGTGATGGAAAGCGTAAAACCAAGACTTTGGTGGCTTTGTCAAAATCCGGAGATAGGAAGCATAAAACCATCATCACAAGGGTCTTGGTGACTACACAACAACACTTCTCCAAATTCACAACTTATGTGGGTCCCTCAATCATGGCCGAAGGCTTGGTCATCCGATCAACCTTATCTCAGGCCCTAGAAGACATCATAAGGATTATCTTGGTAACATCTGACTCCTTACACTTGGATCGAGCCATCAACTTAGGCTCAAGCGTTTCCAAACCTCATGGTTCCATCCATGACAAGTCTATCTTTACTTCAATGTTTGAATGTCTCTCTTTTAATCTCATCCCAAGAACATCATACCTTGTCGTTGATGCCTTGGCAATGAAAGCTTTGTATGATCTTGTATCCACTTGAATTTCTATAAAGCATTTGGTTGACAAAAAAAAAAGTGAACTATTTATATTATTTTTTTCATTATGAAAACTATAATAAATAAATACATTCTGAACGTAGTTAGTTATGTTAGTTTAAATAAGTAATTATTACAACAACATTACATGTAGTTGATATATCATGGTTTTTACCCGTTTTCGACCATGATATAAGTCATTTTCATAGAGTCTTTTTGGTATTTTTCGAGTGTTTTAGAGTCTTTGCAGGTTAAAGGACGATTGGAGCTTTATGGAAACTTTTAGAGCATTTTGGAGCATCGAGGGAATACGAGCTGAAGTGATCAAGTTGAAATCGAGTTTTCTAGCCTGTGTCGATCGACACGGTCCTGTATGTCGATCGACACAAGCTCGTCTGACGTGAAGATTGATGAGTTTCCTCTTGGACCCATGAAGCCCAGAAGTTTCCTGAAAAGCCCAGTCCGAATTTTAAACCTTATATATAGTTTTTATTTAGGATTTTATGTTTTTATCTTGTTTTTAATTAAGACTTGGAGATTCAGAGCTTTGGGGAGATTTCAGACTTCCGGATTCCATCGCTTTCGAAACTCTGTATCTCTTACTCTAACTTTTTAATGCAAATTATTTATTCATTGATTATGTTTACATTATCCATGTCTGAGTAGTCTGCTTGTTAGGTCTAGGATAGTTCTAGGGTTTGATGAGAAATTGATAGGATTGAAACCCTGTTAGGATTTATCTCTAGGTTCTTCATCTAGATTGGTATAACTCTGATTTTAGGATTGATCAACTAAAATTAGATATCATAGGTTGTTTAATAGATGCGAAAGTATTATTGATAACCTGAAATAATCTTAGATGAGCAAAATTACTTATTCGCAAAGAAATTTGGTTTAGGAATTTTGTGAGCAATTAAACTTTAACTATAAAGCTTGATTTAATTCTCTAGGTTCGCAAAGAAATTTGGGATTTAGGAATCTAATCATAGATAGTCTCTGCAACGAAAGTTGATTGATTTTACATTCGTGTTTATGTTCTAGAGCCGTTCTTAATAAAGTCCTAACAGTTTTCGTCTCTGTGTCGATCGACACATACATTAGTGTCGATCGACACGACCATATTTCAAGTCATCCCTGCGAATTACCCTTGGCCTAACTCTTTGTCTAATTGATTTCAAGAACTTTATCATCCTTCACTGTTTACTTTGCCATCTATTTTACATTAATACATTTTTGCTTAGCATATTTTGAACTCACGAATTGGTTGTGTTATTCGATTCCCTATGGATTCGATCCCTAAGTACTACATCGATCTCTTAATTTGAGAGAGTAGCTCAGGGTAAATTTGAGCATATCAAATTTTGGCGCCGTTGCCGGGGAACCGATTTAACCAATCGATTTGTGTTATTAGAACTTTGTCTAAGTTTTTATTTTTGTTTATTTTACTTACTTTTTCTTTTCTTTTTGTTTTGTGTGTTTCAGGTTTATGCATCAGCGCTTTACCAGAAGCAACCAGAACAAAGAACTACTTGATCTCAATCCTGAGATTGAAAGGGTAGAACGAGCCAACAGAGCAGCGACAAGGACAGCCAGAATGAATCCATTAGTATTGATCAGAGGTGAAGATGGTTTCCTGCAGGACACTGAGGGTCGCAGACGTAATGCTCAGGGTCAGAGGTTGGATGAGAACGGGGCTGTGATTTTGGAGGAGCAGCATGTTGTACAGCGCCATGAGCCAGTTGGGCGTGGGCGTACTCTGGGAGAGTACAACAGGCCCGATGAGTTCTATGCCAACAGGGCAGCAATCCGACCTCCAGCATTTTCGAGGAACGATTTCGAGCTGAAGCCGGCTTACTTCTCACTAGTGGCTCAGCACCCATTCCATGGCCTATCATCTGAGCACCCCATGGATCACATTGAGAGGTTTGAGGACCTAGCATCTAGCATTAAGGCTAATGGAGTATCCAGTGACTACCTCTACTGCAAGCTGTTCCCATACTCTCTCAGTGGAGAAGCAGTTTACTGGCTGAAGCAGCTGGAGCCGGGCTCGCTGACTACTTGGGAGGACACCAAGAATGCCTTTCTCATCAACTTCTTCGATGAGGCAAGATCTGAGGATCTAAGGACTAAGATCTCTACCTTCAGGCAAGGTCCGACTGAAGCATTTAAGGATTCTTGGATGCGATTCAAGTCCTATCAGAGAGATTGTCCTCATCACGGGTTTAGTGATGTCCAGCTGTTGGGCATCTTTTTCAGAGGGATTGACTGGAGGTATCAGATGGCCCTCGATTCAGCTAGCAATGGGAACTTCAACACCAGGTATCCGGAAGATGCACTGATTCTCATCGATAACTTGGCTTCCAGCAACAGTACCAAGAATGCAGATTTCGAGAGGAAGAAGCTGGGTGGCAACATGGATGGAAGCCAAATTGCTGAGGTAAAGGCTAAGCTGGATTCTATGCATAACTTTCTCGTGGGGAAGAAGTCAGTTCAGTTTGCTGCAGAAGTGGAGGTTTTTTAGCCAGAAGAAAAGGATGTTAACTACATCAATGGAGCTGGTTATCAGGGTCAGAGGTTTGGTAATCAACAAGGGTATCAGAAGCTTTTCCAGAGCAACTACCAAAGGAATTATGGTTCGTCTTCTTACCAGACGCCTCCTCCTCAATCTTCAGATAGTGAGATGAAGTCAATGCTAGAACAGATTCTAGAGGGTCAACAGAAGATGACAGTGAGCTTTAACGGGAAAATGGATGCGATGTATCAGGATCTGAATGGGAAGTTCGAAGCTTTGAACAACCATGTCAGGAAGCTGGATGTTCAAATTGCTCAAACCGCAGAGACAATCAAGAGGCAAGAAGGCTTTCTTCCAAGCAAGACTGACACCAACCCGAGACTTCACGTCAATGCCATTAGTTTGGGGAGTGAAGAGGGGGTCGCAGGAGAAGATAATTGCGTTTCAGAACCTGTGTCGATCGACACAGACGTCTCATGTCGATCGACAGGGGTTGAACATCTGGATTCTGAAGTCTGTGCAATCGAAGAGTTTTCTTCTAAGGTCAACACAAAGTCTATGCTGAAGACTCATGTCGATCGACACAAGGATTGTGTCGATCGACACGGGTCCCAGACGAGTCCAAACGCTTCTAAACCTTTGGTTCAAGCAGAGGAAAGGGTCTACAAGCCCAAGATTCCATTCCCACGAGCTATCAGCGTCAAATAACCAGAGGAGAAAGGGGGACAAGCTCAACCACAGCTGAGAAAGTTGCAGAAGATACCGAATCCAGGGATGTTCGTTTTTCCCTGTTCGGTCAAAGGTATGAAATTCAAAAATTCTCTTTGTGACACTGGAGCTAATGTGAATGTCATGTCTGAGTCTGTTGCAAGGAAGCTGGGGATTAAGGATCTGCAACCTTCGAAGATGTCTATCGCGATGGCTGACTTTTCTTCAACATCTTCGAAAGGATTCATTATTGACTTGATGCTTCAAGTAGGAGATTGTCTGGTTCCGGTGGATTTTCAGATTATGGAGACGAAGAATGACAGGGAGAGACCATTGATTCTTGGGTCATCATTCCTTGCAACTGTGGGGGCGATTGTGGATTTTCCTAATCAACGGATCTCATTCTCCAAGATCAACAAGAATGTCTTCTACTCTTCAGTCCATATCATGGAGAATTCTTGTCTGACCGTTACTAATGGAGGAAAGCTGAGTTCAGACCTTGGAGCTGACACGAAGAGGATCCCGTGTACACCACCTTCGATTCCACCCCCTTTGAGATCTGATAGAGCCTCAGCTACACCCAAAGCGAAGCGCAAGAAGACTTCCAAACCTTTCTCCAGGTTCAGAATCATCCTTCCCATGGAGCTAAGGGAGAAAGGAGAGGTAATCCTTCAAGAGATGCTGCGCAACACCATGAAGCTGTTTCCCGGTGTTGAACCCTTCATTGATCCACCTGTTACCTGCGTCCTGACATAGTCAAGCTAATGACTGAAAACAAGCGCTTAGTGGGAGGCAACCCACTGGTAAGACTACTTATTTTCGTTTTATTTTTCTTTTGTTTACTAATTTTTGGTTTTGTTTTTAAGTGTAAAAAAAAAAAAAAAAAAAAGAAGACGACGAAAGGAGACAGAGCAGTGTGTCGATCGACACATATCACTTGTGTCGATCGACACACCCTTCACAGGTAAGTTCCCTTTCGTTTTTCTTTGGTGTGTTGGTTGATTTCTTTTCTTTCCAAACTCATGCTTCAATCACACTGGGGACAGTGTTGGTTAAGTCTGGGGGAGGGAAACTACTAACGTGTTTCTTTTTGTTTTGATTTATTTTGAGTCAAATTTTCGTTTTTATTGAGTCAAAACAGTTGGAAATTTGACTTTTCTCTTGGTTTAATGGATTGTTCTTTCAGTTGTGTGACCATTTTTCAGGATCGATTTCAGAGTCAGACTAATGGAAAATCCTAAGGCTGACCAGTTAACTAGAAACGTCTGTTACTTCCAGCATAATCCGCAGGGTTCGAGCTAATTATGCGGTCTCCTCGGTGATTGGTGTTCGTAGAACTTGACTCCTCATTCATACCTGACAAGTGCAATCTCTGTTGAAAAGGACGGTACTCCTCTCCTTCATATATAAAAAAAAAAAAAAAAAATTGAATGATTTGGGGTGATATGATAGTTCTTGAGTACTAGATGAGGAAATAAAATTCCAGTGAGTCAGTACTAAAGAGGTGATCACCTGGAACTCAAAAGCAGCAGTCTGAGTCCCTTAGAACGGATGTAGAGGACGAGCGATCTCACGACCCTGTCTCCTCACAAGGAACAATAGTAGTGAAAGCACTGTTTTTGAGTTTCTGAATCGAATAAGTCTGGGGGAGAGAAAGAGTACCAAAGGTTGTATGGTTCACTTGACATGATAATGTATGGGAATGAGTCTAGAAGGTTCTTGGCATCAAGATCTGGGACGAGACCCAGCAATGAGGACTAGCGGGTTATGTTGATAAGTCGTGGATGAATTTGGGAGGCTGCGAATGTCTATGGAGAAGTACATGGTGGTCTGATCCTGGGTTGGTTCTGCATTATGTGGATTACTAGTTGAAAGGGTCGGTTCAGTACTCCAAGGGAAGGTAAGTTTCTGTGTTTTCAAACCTCTTTCACATTCTGAGTATATGTTTTGCTTGAGGGCAAGCAAATGCTAAGTATGGGGGAGTTGATATATCATGGTTTTTACCCGTTTTCGACCATGATATAAGTCATTTTCATAGAGTCTTTTTGGTATTTTTCGAGTGTTTTAGAGTCTTTGCAGGTTAAAGGACGATTGGAGCTTTATGGAAACTTTTGGAGCATTTTAGAGCATCGAGGGAATACGAGCTGAAGTGACCAAGTTGAAATCGAGTTTTCTAGCCTGTGTCGATCGACACGGTCCTGTGTGTCGATCGACAGAAGCTCGTCTGACGTGAAGATTGATGAGTTTCCTCTTGGACCCATGAAGCCCAGAAGTTTCCTGAAAAGCCCAGTCCGAATTTTAAATCTTATATATAGTTTTTATTTAGGATTTTATGTTTTTATCTTGTTTTTAATTAAGACTTGGAGATTCAGAGCTTTGGGGAGATTTCAGACTTCCGGATTTCATCGCTTTCGAAACTCTGTATCTCTTACTCTAACTTTTTAATGCAAATTATTTATTCATTGATTATGTTTACATCATCCATGTCTGAGTAGTCTGCTTGTTAGGTCTAGGGTAGTTCTAGGGTTTGATGAGAAATTGATAGGATTGAAACCCTGTTAGGATTTATCTCTAGGTTCTTCATCTAGATTGGTATAACTCTGATTTTAGGATTGATCAACTAAAATTAGATATCATAGGTTGTTTAATAGATGCGAAAGTATTATTGATAACCTGAAATAATCTTAGATGAGCAAAATTACTTATTCGCAAAGAAATTTGGTTTAGGAATTTTGTGAGCAATTAAACTTGAACTATAAAGCTTGATTTAATTCTCTAGGTTCGCAAAGAAATTTGGGATTTAGGAATCTAATCATAGATAGTCTCTGCAACGAAAGTTGATTGATTTTACATTCGTGTTTATGTTCTAGAGCCATTCTTAATAAAGTCCTAACAGTTTTCGTCTCTGTGTCGATCGACACATACATTAGTGTCGATCGACACGACCATATTTCAAGTCATCCCTGCGAATTACCCTTGGCCTAACTCTTTGTCTAATTGATTTCAAGAACTTTATCATCCTTCACTATTTACTTTGCCGTCTATTTTACATTAATACATTTTTGCTTAGCATATTTTGAACTCACGAATTGGTTGTGTTATTCGATTCCCTGTGGATTCGATCCCTAAGTACTACGTCGATCTCTTAATTTGAGAGAGTAGCTCAGGGTAAATTTGAGCATATCAGTAGTCAACTATGTGATTACATCAGTAGAGTAGAAAACTATGATGTGAAAATAGTTAACAATGTTTTTAAATTACTAACCATTTTCTGAAAATAGTTAACTATGTTTTAGATAGTTACAAATAATGTGATATAGTTCACTATGTTTTGAGGTAATTGAATATTTATTTTAAAAAATAGTTAACTATGTTATCAAAATAGTTAACTATTACAACATTTTTTTATTTATATTTATATTTATAAGGGCAATTTCGTTATATTTTAAATTCTCTATGCTATTTACTTAAATATATTTTTGGACATATTATTTACCTAATTTTCATCCCCAAAAGTGTTATTCAACTAATTAACCCATTAAAGTTTGAGAAATTTTAAGAAATATCATTTTTCAAGTGCCACTTTAAAAAATATCACATTTTCAAAATATTTACAAAAATATTACTTTTTAAAAATTATTTTTTCATTATATCATTTATGTTTGGGTTAACTATGTTCTATTAGGGTTTAGTTTTGAGGATTTAAGGGGTTTTAACGGTCAAAATATTTTTAAGGTTTATAATTTTAAGATTTAAGCTTTAAAAATCCATAATTAGTGGTATTTTTGCAAATGGATACTCCGAAATGGTATTTTTGCAAATGTGCACATTAAAAGTGGTATTTTTGCAATTGCCCCTTAAAGTTTCTATGTTGATATTAAAAGACATTAAAAAGATTACTATCAATCAAAGTTTATGTAATTTTCCTAAAATGTAGCGTCTTTTTCGAATAAATGATAATACTAAATTTTACTAGCATCTTTTTTTGTAAAAACGTGAATAGTTAAATTGTTATTGGATGATATTTTTTTTTGGGTCACAATCATAAATTTTACTACTTAAGTTTGATAAATGAAGAATGTAAAAGTGTTTTGTTTTTTTCTAACGAATCAGGCATAACATTGACATCTCGTGGAACAAAACAAAAAGAAAGCTTACGAAAATTCGAAACAAACATAATAATCTCGAAAAGAAGGTTATGAATGTTTGTATGTGAATCCTTTCTGAGCAGCAGGCTATTCAAAACCTGAAAATCAAAGCATAAGTACAAGCATTCCAAACCTTTTTTCCTTTGCTTTCATGAGTGGCTTGATCAAAGCCTAAGCTTCGGTTGACAAGATAGCGTGAACTTCCCCCATAGAATCCAAGAACGCCTCCATTGGATCCCATGCGTTTGATCAAAAACACCAACCTAGCCCACATGTCGATGATTCTTTCTTCCAGGTCACACCGGTGAAACAAATTGGACCTACAACGAGATTCGAGTCTGATAGAGGTGCAATTTTAGTTGGTCTCCTCTTCGGCAAGGCTTCTTGAGGCTATTGCCACGCCTTCACCTCTCTGATGGCCTTTTATATAGTCTCCTCTATTATGTAGAGTATTTTAAATGATCAATTGGTTTTGAGCAGTCCATAGATTCCTGCAAATCTAGGGTGCTAAGGAGGCGTTCATGATACCAACATGTGAGGGCAACGAAGTTCCAAATGATTCAACCAATTTATCCAATGGTGAGGAGATCAGTGTCCAGTTTAAAGATGAAATAGGTGTCATATTCCACACTGATTTCGCCCAAGGGCAGTGGAAGAAGACGTGCTGATCCACAACGGATGCAGTTCGTAGAATCATTAATTCCTCGCTTTGTAAGTTGCTCTCCAACGGTTAATGCTCTTATTGCGGCTTTCAATAGAAAGGTTTTTATATTTGGTTGAGTATGGAGTCTCCAGAGTTTATTTTGCCAACCGAAACTCTGCCATTTAGGCAAAGTCAAAACTGTAGCTTTAAGATCATATCCACTTCTCGTTGTATATTATTGGTTGGTTGCCACATCAAAGAGTCTCTATGCTTCGTCACTCCCAGTACTAGTCGTCAGATATGGAGCTCTTAAATTGGTAAATATGCATGTTTGATATCCCATAGTCCTTGAGTGATCGGTTCTAGAGATAAGCTTCGAGACCGTAGATTGGATAGATGTTGCGGTGGAGGTCCAAAGGGGAACATATGTTCTTTTGTAGAGAGCTATGGATCTTCCCACACTTCAATACACTCCCCATTTCCTACAAGCCACCCAAGCCCCTTTGATTAGACATTTTGTCCAACAAGAATACCACTCCAGCCATGTGATGCATTAGATGGTGGTCCGCAATTTAGAAAATGCGTATTATGAAAATATTTTGTCCAATGGAACCCGAGAAAAGAGCTAGTCTGCATGAGATAGAACCCGTTAACTAAGTTTTGCTAATAATGCATCAGTGAACCCACGAAATATTTATTAATTTTTGTTTTCCGGCAAAAACCATTTTATTAAATTCAAATCGAAACAACAGTCATTATACATAATTTTTGGAATACAAATTATTACATAAACAAATATATGCATCATATTTTGAGTACGATACAACAAAAGAACTGAATTGAATGATGTATTCTGTAGATAAGTTTTACTCGCTAACATATTAATAAATCCGCTATTTTCCTTCTCGGTAATCAATCTTACTTTGATGTGAAATGTTTGTGTGGGTAGCATCTCCTATCTGAACCTCCAAATTGCACATCGCGTGATTAAACATGATTGTTCCAACATAAGTCCTGAAATTCGACAATCGGATACCAATTCTTTCGTGTCATAGTCGTTTTGACAAAATTTGACTTTGATGTCATCTCCTTTGAATACAAACATCGCTTCCAGATAATGGTTATAAATCTCTCTTTCTCTAACGGAATTTTGCGTTCCCATACACGGTGATTTTCGCAAAATTCTTTCTTCCATGGTGATTGCGAAGGAGATTGTTTGCTATGCAAGCAAACACTCTTTCTAAAAAGAGAGAAGTCTTCATCATATGACGTGGTTGTCCATTCCTCAAACATAATTATTTGGCTTTGTAGAAATACAACGATTTTGTATGTAGAAGAAGATCTAAGGCGATTTAGGAATTTGAATTTCATCCCAACAAAACAAATTCCATCCACCGCTAAAGACTTCACTTAACGGACTTCCACCGACTCCATTAATCCAGAAATATCGAATAAACATTCTTTTGAAAGAAGAGAAAACAAATGCAAAAAACAAACATGAGAGAAAAAGGAAACATGTAATCTAATAAAGAATATAAAGAGAAGTACGACCAACGTTAGAGCCGACACCGGTTGGAGAGATTAAACAGAACGGTGGTTACGTAACATCGCGTTGGTTTGGGAGAGAAACCGGTTATAGAAAGGGAGAGAAAAAGGCGATATATTTACTAATTATTTAGATATTATTAGCCATATCACAAATTTTCATATTCTGATATTAAATTAAATCTTTTTTAATTTCGATCACAAATTTAATATTTTTTAATTGAGAAATATTTTATATGAAAAACCTTCGTACTTAAATTATGTGTCTACTCCCAAGCATAACAAAACAAAAATTGAAAAAAGCTCTTTTAATCCAGTGGTTATGATAAAAAATTTATTAATGTTTTTACACACAGAGGTTTTGGGGTTCGAATCCAATAAAATGCGATTTATTATCTTTGATGCAGCATAATGGAGATAAGCTTAGAATCTTTAAGGTGAGACAAAATAGATCGTCTGGCGTGGATAAAGACGGGTAACTTGTCCGTTGTAAAATCGTCGATAGATGATTTAAAAAATATATATTTAACTATTGTTTACATATTTCGATGACGTGAAAAAGGATTAATTTTTTAATATATATATATATTCCCAGTCGATAATAAGATGCATTTTATCTGAAAACTTAGACTAAAGGAGCAATTGCAAAAATACCATTTTTGTGTGTATATTTGCAAGAATACCACTTATTGATGTTTATTTGCAAAAATGTCACTAATTATAGATTTATAAAGCCTATATCTTAAAATTCTAAACCCTAAAAAATGGTTTGACCCCTAAAATCTCCTAAACACTCAAAATTAAACTCTAATACAACATAATTAACTCAAACATAAATTATATAATGAAAATATAATTTTAAAAAAGTGGTATTTTTGCAAAGATTTTGAAAATATGTCATTTTTGAAAAGTGACATTTATTAAAATTTCTCTAGATTAAATTACTCAGCAACTAAATGAAAATTGCAGAATTTATAGACGATTTGTCTAACCTAAAGCATAGGAGTTCTTTTCTTCTCTTTGGTCATCTTGATATTCCTTCTATTTTAAAGCTTAAGTGCGCAACATGAAACATATATAAAATATGTCTGGAATTGTAATACGAATTTAATTTTCTGAAACCTACTATTGATCGATGTTATAAATACCTTACTGGTGGACTTATACTAGATATGTTTTTTAACTTTACTCCTTCAAATTTATGTGCATGGTTATACAATATGCATAGTTCAAAAAGACAAAAATTATTGGAAACACTTAATCACTTTATTATTTAAAAATGAAAAACTATTCCCAAGAAAATTAGAATCTACGTAGATACTTCATCTTTTTCAATGTGGATTGTTGTGTTGTCATGCTCGTATTTATATTTTACATTTTTACTAATGTGCTAAAGAAGCAACATGGTGAATAATTTCTTCTTGTTTAGATATATAAGCAACTTATAATAAATATTTTGAGATTTCATTTTTAAAAAGATAAACTTTAACATATTTCAGTAGATTTATCTAATGATAAATTTAAAATTTAAAATAAATACAACATATTCATTTCAAATAAATAATTTAATATTAATCATAATAATGAATACGAATTTTTATTATAATATGTAATGTTTTAATTAAAATCAGGATAAAAATGTCTTTTCACATAGAGAAAGAGTTAGTTTTCAAATTTGAAAAAAGTATATTTTCAAATTTAAAACATAAATAAAGTATTTTTCAAAAAATCCCAAAAAAATCAGGTTAATTCTATTAAAGCGTTCACCATTCAAAATTGAAAATAATAAGAAACGAAGAACACAAGTATCATCTATATATTAATAGAGGAGATAATAGATAAAAAATCTTAGGTGTCATCTAAAAAAGATTTTAAGGAACTCCTAACAAAGACTATTATAAATTCTTAATGATGAATATATGGAAACAACAAATATGTGGTAATTAATATGGATGATTTAATTTAAAGAATATAGAAAATATTTGAGAATATCTTATTTTCTTTTCAATAGCTATTAAATTTTTTGACCCGAGTCAAATGCGAGATTAAAATATGCAAAACTAAAAATAAGAAAGATAAAATATATTTATCTATATGTCAAATAGTATATATCTTCCATACAAATAAATATTTTTTATCTCACAAAACTTAATTTACATGACGCTTATATTAAATGTAGAGAATTTTTTTAAAATATCACTTTTAAGATACCATTTTTAAAAAATGTCATCATTTTGAAACGTTTTCAAAAATGTCACTAATCTTCTATATATTAATTGAATAGATATTTGGTGAAAAATCATATATGTCATTCATTGGAGATTTTAACAAACATGTCAATTAAATTAATCAATGAAAATATTTTAATTCAAATCATATGCTATGGTGGAAATCTCTACATTTTTTATTAATTTTATAATATAAACTCAGTAATACACATTTTGCAGATTTAAATTTAACTAAATGTAATATTAGACTTATCATATGATCTATTTTAAAAAAAATTTGATATATTAAGAAGTTTTCATTATTATATTTGTAACAATGTTATTTATTTGTAAACGATAACTACATTTACAAATATTTTTACTTTTCATTATTGAAAACATCTACTTTCGTTTGTTATGTCAAATTCATATAAATCTAAAATTTATTTGATTTATTGTATGCTATAATTTACACAAATAATAAAAATTAATTTTATATTTTAAATAAATTGAAATAAATAACATTTGCATTAGTTTTAATACTTATGCAAAATTGATTAAAGCATATAATATTAAAGTACTAATTTTAATACTTTATGCTTGATCAAAACATTTAATATCAAAGTATGCTTGGTCAAAATTTGACTTTATAACATATACAATCCATATTATTTTGTACGTTTATAAATATTTGAATACCCACCTAAATATTAAAATTGATTAGAAAATATATTTAATCCCACCTTTGGCCTGGGTCAAATCTAGTAAAGCAAAATCAAAAAGACTAAAAAGAACCAACTCGACATTTTTTTTAATCTCTGAGATCTGTCTCCTTGTGTTTGTGTAAATTCTAGAATCTTTGTTCTTTTAACACAGTAGTCTTCCTCTGTTACTCTCAGCTTCGTGCATCCCATACATTGTATCATACATCGGCTTGTTCAACGTCTCCGGCAAGTAAAACGCAAGCCCACCTCCAACTAAACCGCAAACCGCAAACACTCCAAACGGTAATCCCTCCCCTAAAACCACCACAAACGGCGCAAGAATCGCTCCCATCTGAGACGCTTGAGTCGCGCAACCCAATGCTGCGTTCCTCACAACCGTAGGAAACAGCTCCGCTATATATATGAACATCAAATTGTACGTTCCAGCCATACCGAATATTCCTAAAACCCCAGAAACCATTCTAACCACTTTCCACGGACCAACACCTCCTACAACGAATCCAATGAGGCAGAATACGCAGCTGAACCACTGTGTCCCTATGCTCAACGGGTTCCTCCCATACCGGTCTAGCAAAACCGCTGTTATGGCGAATGCTGGCATTTCCGCCACGGCATTAAGGAGGACGTTGAGGTAGAGATTGGTCTTGAGGTTGACTACGTTGAGGCTTAGTCCATAGTATACAATGGAGACCGTGAAACTTATGGCGACGGTTAAGAGAAGCCTGATCCGCGTGAGAGGCGACACTAAAACGTCTTTGAGCGATCCCTCAGCTACAGTATTTCCCTCGCTATTATTATTTTCCGTCCGTTCTTCCTCATCATCCAGAGCAAGAGTTACTCCAGCGGGAATCTGACGACCATTCGTTTTAGCGATTGTATGCATCAACTTCATCGCCTCGTCTACTTTGCCTCTCACGAGATACCATCTCGGAGACTCAGAGATGAATGGAATGACTATGAGTAGGAACAAGAGAGAAGGTAAGGACGATACAATAAAAAGCTCCCTCCACGACCTGAAAACATAAGCAATGCCGGATAAAACCGCGATCCCGGAGGAGAAGAAGTAGAAAGTTGACATTCCCGCTACACCGCGTTTGCTCGGTCCTACGGGTTCAGTGGCTAGGACGAATGCGGTTAGGCCAACACCACCAGTGCTGAAGCCGGTCAAGAACCGGAGAACCACGTAAGTCCAGTAGTTTGGGGAGAAAGCGGTCGCAATCCCAAAGATTGCGTTGATTATGCAGACGACAGTTAGTGAACCTTTTCTTCCAAGCTTCGAATCCGAGAGATGTCCGAATACTCCCGCACCTGCATACAATTAAGTCGGTACAGTTTATTTATTAGGCAGGCCATGTTTGTAAGCTGTTACTAGAAATCTTATCAAGTATAAAACAGTAGTGACAAAATAGACATTCAAAAACATATAGGTTAATAAAGACATAAAATATTTGGTAGTTCAGAAAGACCATATAACACATGTGAAATGTATGGTCCACTAACTAACAAAAGTGAAGTGCTTTTTGAGATATGTTGGACCAATGTCACACAATCTTTTTGATTTGTTTTAAGAAACGAAAACGATATCTTTAACTTCAGTGGAATTTGACAAGTCTTACGCGTACGCAAATGTTATTGGATATTCCTTTGGATATCCTAGTAGTAATTAGTATAATATGTAGTATGATGTATCAAGTTTAGAGATTGGATAAACCAGTGTCAAACTGTCCAATTTTCAAGAACTAATCTAAACATAAGCCAAGAAAAAGGCAACAACTTTTGATTTTTCTACTCTTAAGCCAAGGTCATGTTATAATAATCATTTTGTTTGTTAGTGCAACTATATACAAGCGTTGAATGTAGTCTAGATATCTTTTGGCCACGTTTATTTAAATGTGAACTTA
Source organism: Arabis hirsuta (assembly GCA_964056655.1). NCBI lineage: Eukaryota > Viridiplantae > Streptophyta > Magnoliopsida > Brassicales > Brassicaceae > Arabis > Arabis hirsuta. The sequence continues at coordinate 32,226,324 of OZ053301.1, read as the reverse complement.
AATGTTGTAATCAGCATTATAAGTTTTCAAATATAACCACAAACGAACACTGTGTTAATCAATAATACTATAACTAGATTTACAAACAATCAAGTAAATTCGAATTGTTTGAAAAACAAATTAACCTTTGATAGAAAATTTTGAACAAAAAGATGTATGAAATCATTTCGATGAATCATGGCCACGTTTTCGAACTTTTCAGATCATTAATTCAAAGAAATCATTTTCTTACGCAACTATAGAACTAAAGAAGGAGTATTAAATTTATGACTTTACCTAAAAAGCCATCAAGATAATATCTAACGTGATCGACTAATTTATGCAGTCACACGTATATCATATACAATTCACTTTTCATCATTATAGTTTTGTTTTGTTTAGCTTTTTGGCACCAAGCATATGAATCAAATTCTTTCTTTTTTCTCGGCGATCAAATGCTTTTTCTCTTCGTGGGTCAATTTCGACCACGGAATAACGTCATGGGTAAAGCCATTATCATCCAAAATTTATAGTAATATATACAAAATTTGTGAGGTTTATCTTTTCTCTATAGTTTTATTTTCCAAAATATGGATAAATCATAAACAAAAAAGGCAACTGATCGGCGCACGTGGTACGACCCGGAAGGCTCCAGATTCCAGCCAACGTGTCCATCGAAGTGCTTTAAAGTTTAAAGTTTAAAGTTCCAAACTAAATTTTTGGTACTTACAAATTACAACTAGTTATTATGTCTGGTTAGTGGTTACTGGTTACCAAAAAAAAAAAAAAACTAGTTATGTCAAATCTTTTATTTAATTAATTATCAGATAAACCTCGAAAAGAGCTAAACCCGCTTAATAACAGATTCATGTCGTAAAATAATGTTTTAACTCATTTATCGATTAGCAAAAATAAATAACGAAGTTTTCGAATTAATCCATGTTATACACCACACTCAGTTGTATAACGTATTATGAATTTGTTTTGTTTGTTTGCTAAATACATACTTATTACATAGATTCTTTTTCTCGACTTTCTAAAAACATTTAACAGTCAATCTCCATTGATATTAGTTGGCATTTTTTTCTTCTTTGGTAACCAAAATTTTGATAAGGAATTCGACGTGAAATACACTACAGCTGCTATTTTCCGTTTTGAAATTTTCCTAATAAAAGAAAGAAAAAAAAATTCGAAACAAAAAAAAAAAAAACTTACCGATCATGCACCCGGCGAAGAAGAGGGCTTGAACGAGACCGACTTTATACTTATCGCCGCAAATCAATCCCCATTCAGCCACCGTAGAGCTTCCTTTACCTCCGATCCATTCCCAAGAACCCGGATCCATATCGCAATTCGATAACCCGACCCGACAATCCGACCCGACGCATCTCCACTCGGGTTCTTGATCGGCGAATATCATCACCATCGTGTGGAAAGCTTCTAGTGCCCACGCAATACACGTCAGCACGAAGTGCTTCATCTGCCACGGTCCAAATTCGCCGCAGTATCTCTGTAACATCTCGTCTATGCACAATCTCTCCTCTTCCTCCTCTGCTTCTTTCTTCGCCGGATTTTTAAGAAGCGGTTGCTGGACGTTGTTCACCGCCGCAGATTCCATTTGTTGTTTCGATTTCGGACTTTGCTCTTTGAATTTTTATTTTACAGTGTGTTTTATTTTTATTTTGGAGGCGTTTGATTTTGGTTGACGCAAAGAAAAAGATTTCCTCTTTGTCGTATTTATACTAAAGAGAAGAGAGAGGTGTCTGAATATCTCTTTTTGCCGGTTGTTATCGGAAAACAAATTTTTGTTCCTTTCTTTTTTTGATAAATTTTATTTTAACTAAGCTACGTATTTTTAGTTTAACAATAAAAGAATCAAGAAGAAATGTGCATAATATTTTTATTAATAATATATAATATTTTTTATAGTTCAAATTAATTAAAAGAAAAAAAAAAATTATTAGTCCAAACTTACTAAATAAAAACAAATTAATAGATTAGACTAATTATAAAAAATAGAAAGAAAATAAAGAATAAATCGTAAAAATAAAAAATAAAGAGAAAATAAAATATTTATCTGGTTTAAACTCCAAAAAATAAAAATATGGTTCTAGCCGTTAAAATTGAGAATAAGAAAGGTTTCAACGCCGTCGGTTTATTTAAGAGTAAATCGTATTCTTAAAAAGAAATTAAATAAACTCAAACACCGGTTCAATTATTTGTGTGGCTCAATTAACGTGTGAACAGTGTCGTCGATAAACAATCAATCCTTTTTTCCTTTTTTTTGGGTCAAAAAATAATCAATCATTCAAACCCTAAAATTTCTCAAATCTGTCTCAAAATGCTACTCCATTTCCACTTCAACGGAGCAGCCCCGTACCTCCTCCACCACCACCACCTGGTCTTGATTTAGACTTCAATTTTCTGCCAGATGGAGGGTTTACAATAACCTTCCCACCCCAACAAGGATTCGCTTTAACTGTTAATCTTCTCAATCAGGAGCTGCTGGAGCTATTCAAGGAAATCAAGGAGGTGGCATTCAAAGAAATCAAGTAGCTATTCAAGGAATTGGCAATCAAGGAAATCAAGGAGGCGACATTCAAGAAAATCAAAATCTCACGAGTAAGTAACGATTCAATGTCTATTGGAATATGATTTATGAATAATGGATGAGGAGTCGGCGTTGGAGTTCATCCTCATGCTGGTGGAGATGGTGGTAATGTCTCCACACACAGAAAACCCTAATTCAATCTCTGGTAATGTCTAACCCTAAGGTTTTCTTTGATATGAGCGTGGGCAGTAGACCGATTGGTCGGATCGTGGTGGAGCTCTACGCCGACACGACCCTAAAGACGGCAGAGAACTTCCGGGCCCTTTGTACCGGAGAGAAAGGCATGGGGAGGCTTGGTAAGCCACTCCATTACAAGGGATCAATCATCCACCATATGGACCCGGGTTATATGTTTTGTGGATGAGTTTTCACTGCCGGTAACGGAAGCTGAGGAGAATCGATCTACGACAATAAATTTTTCGAGGTTGAGAACTTCATCAGGAAGCACACTGTGTTAGTTTTATAATTGAGTTTGGTTATGTTATTTAATTATTAAATATATATCTTATATACTTAAGATGTAAAAGTCGTGACTTTGAGTAAGGTCAGTTATTTCGTGTCTGTTAGTTTTCTATTTAAGTATTTGTTGTTGTGATGTTAAACACAAGTTTTCGATCAATAAAAAAGTTGCAGTTTACGTTTTTCTTTTTGCTCTGTTTTCTTCTTCTCTTGTTCAAGTCTTCTTGTTCAAGTTATCACATAACGAAACGTAACAAAGCACAAGCTTTATCAACATGGTATCAGAGCTCTAAAGATTCAAGGGTTAATTCGAAGATCAAAAGAAAACAGAGATCATGGAAGAATTATGGACAGTGGTGGAAGATCGCAACAAGTAATTCCCATATTCGATGGGGAAAAGTATGAGTTCTGGCGCATTAAGATGATGACTATCTTTAAGACGCGAGAATTATGGACAGTGGTGGAAGATGGAGTTCTGATCCAACCTGAACGAAATGTTCATACACCCGAAGTGGTTCAACAGAGAAATTATTGGAAAGAAACGTCTTTGAAAGATATGAAGGCTCTACAAATTCTGCAAACTGCCGTGTCGGATCAGATCTTCTCTCGTATCGCGCCGGCGGTTACGTCGAAGGAAGCGTAGGTTGCTTTGAAATCTGAATTTCAAGGATCTCCACAAGTACGGTTGATCAACTTGCAATCATTAAGGAGAGAATACGAAAACTTGAAGATGGACGAAGGTGATGACATAAAAATTTTCACAGAAAAGCTAATTGATTTGGGAAATCAATTAATGGTTCATGGAGAAGAAAAGACGGGCTATCAAATTGTCTAGAAAATTATCATCTCTCTATCTGCAAGATTCGACAGCATCGTGAGTGTGATGGAGCAAACTAGAGATTTGACATCGTTGGCGGTGATTGAGTTGATAGGGACCCTGAAAGCACATGAGAAACGTGTGGCTTCTCGAGGTGATGAAAGCATGGCCGAAGGGGCGTTTCATGTTAGTTCACAAGGAGGAAAGTCTCGTTTCATGGCTGAGAATGGCAAAGATGTTGGGTATGTAAGTGAAGGCAAACTAAGGTGTGGATTCTGTAAGAAGGAGAATCACACAGAACCTAATTGCTGGAAGAAGCAGAAGAAGATGAAGATGGAATGCTACAAATGTGGCAAGATTGGGCATTTTGCAAAAGAATGTGGTTCAAAGAAGCATGAACGGGCACATATGAGTCTTGAAGAAGAAGACTTCGAAGAACACATGTTGTTTAGTGCAAGAGAAGATACATCAACCACCATAAAAGAGAATATATGGTTGATCGATAGTGGGTGTACTAATCACATGGCAAGAGAAGCAAAATACTTCACAAGACATGATCGAAGGGTCAACGTTCCCATTAAAGTTGGAAACGGAGAAGTCGTAATGACGGCTGGAAAAGGAGACATCACAGTCTCAATAAGTAGAGGAAAACAAGTCATAAGAGATGTGTTTTTGGTACTGGGTTTGGAGGAAAATCTTCTCAGTGTTTCGCAAATCATATCAAGCGGATATCGCGCTTGTTCGGGAACAAGCAATGCATAATCTCATATTCTAAGGGAAAGAAGATTATGGAGATAGACATGGTGCAGAGACATTTTCCAATCAAATGGAAATTTTTTCAAGAAGGTGCAAAAGTCATATGTGAAGAAGATGTGATTTACAAGAGGATTCGGTGGAAATGTCCAAAAAATGTGGCATTTGAAGAGGAAGAAGAAGATGATACTTCCAAAGCATGTGGGAAGTGCAAGTCAATGTGTAAGATCCAAACGACACAAATGGAGTGTGAAGATTCGGCTCAAGTACATGAAGCTTGCTTTAACGTATCGGAGAAACCAAAGTCATTTGATGAAGCGTTTGAGATCAAGGCATGGAGAGATGCAGTGCGTGAAGAAATCAAGATGATAAAGAAAAACGGTACGTGGCTTCTTGTAGACAAGCTAAAGAAGAAGCATATCGATGTGAAGTGGATATATCGTATCAAGACGGATGCGAATGGAAATACAACCAAGTACAAAGCAAGGGTAGTTGCGAGAGGTTCTCTCAAGAACATAGTGTTAAGAAAGTCGGTGTTAGCGCGACAAAGTTTGAAGAACTAACGAAGAAGCTTGGAGTAAAACCAAAACTCAATTAAGAAGAAGTGTTAGTTTTATAATTGAGTTTGGTTATGTTATTTAATTATTAAATATATATCTTATATACTTAGTAAGGTCAGTATTTATATTAAGAGTCACAAAAAAGAAGAGTTGCATCTCTTAACTTTCGTGTCTATTAGTTTACTATTTAAGTATTTGTTGTTGTGATGTTAAACACAAGTTTTCGATCAATAAAAAAGTTGCAGTTTACGTTTTTCTTTTTGCTCTGTTTTCTTCTTCTCTTGTTCAACTTATCACATAACGAAACGTAACAGAGCTCAAGCTTTATCAACACACTGGTTCTGTATCGTTTCCATGGCCAACCGCGGACCAGATACCAACGAATCTCAGTTCATTATCTGCATGACCAAGAACGATGAAATCGACGACATACACGTTGTGGTCGGCCAAGTTGTTGAATTTAGATGTGATCAGGAGCATTGAGAAGGAGGCCACAACTGATGGTAACCTCATGTTTTCCAAGCCTGTGGTGATCGCCGACTGTGGTCAGATTTCATAGATGATCGGAGAGATTTTTCCTAGAAGTATAGTGGAAGCTTGTGTCGTTTTGATGTTAGGTCAGGTGTTCTTCGTTTGGTATTTCTTTTTCTTCATCTTCATTTTACAATTTTCTTTAATGATATTGGGTGTGATTTACTACTAATTAAAAAAAAGTACAAAACAACATTTTTTTGGTTACAATGTTTCTCACTGGAGAAACCATTATTGAACCAATTCTAGTTGAGTGAGAAAATTCGCATGGGGGGAAATAAAGATCTTTGGAACCAAATCCTATAAAAGTCGGCTTGATAGGTCCCGAACATAAGATCTACTTTACAATTTACAATGTCTTTATGTTCAATTTTAATTGTTAACTTTTTGCATCTCGTATGTTTTTGTTCATAGTGCCAAAAAACTTTTAGTGTCTGGTAAAAATGAAACCTAGTAAAACTTAAATAAAACGAAGTCTTACTTGTAAAACAAGGTTTGATAAATGTTTGACAAGTTTTGCGGTATCGTAAGACGTCAATTGCCATAACACTTTTCATAGTAAAAGATCATGAAGATACCGAAGGAGATTCTTTCATCTGAATTCCATATTCATTAATTTTTGTAGAATAGCAAGAAAATGGAATGCCAGAAACTGAATTCATAATAATTTTTGTAGCATAACAAGAAAGTATTAAGCTGGAAACTAAATTCATAATACAATAGATACATATATTATCCTTTCTCGAATGTAGCAGTTTACTCAAATGTAGGTTCTTAATATAAATATATTGTTTTAATTTAATTTTAACTAGTTATGATTAATGAGTTTATTCTTCTTTAGATATAAAATTTGTAAAAATTTGTAGATATTCATATAGAGATATCTTAAACTATCACATCAATATATGAGATACGAGATTAGGATCCCGTTGATACGTGGGTAAATACATTAAAAATTATTAATGTAAATATTTGAGTTTTAATTAGTAACCGTAGAATTTTATAATATTTTGAAATACTACTTAAACGCAGATCTTAAATTAGTAGAGATCAATTTATATCATAATTTTCATGTGACAACCCTTATCATGCGAATCAAGAAAAAACTCATCATGTATATTAATTAATTGTGTGATAAAATCAGAAATTAATTAAAATATTGTAGTCAAAAAAAACATTTTTTAAAATATGCCACTTTTAAAAAATGTCACTTTTTTCAAAAAATTGCAAAATATCACTTTTTCAAAATCATTTATTCAATATATCATTTATGTTTGGGTTAATTATGTTGTATTAGGTTAGGTTTGAGGGTTTATGGCCTGTTGGGGCTAAAATAATTTTTAGGGTTTAAAATTTTAAGCTTTAGGGTTTAAAAATCCTTAACAAATGACATTTTTGCAAATATGAAAACCTATAGTGGCATTTTTTAAAATGGACACACCATTTTGCAATTATCCCTAAAAAAAGAGTCAATTGTTTTAGCATCCTTTATAAAAAAAAGTTATAAATAATGCTATCAAATATTACATAAGTATATGGTTGATAATTGTATACCATTGATGTCATCGGTTTATTTCTCTATAATTGATAGATTAGGATCTATGTGATACGCGAATTATTTGATTTTAAAAATATGTTAAATAACATAGTATTGTTAACTAATTTTTGGTGAAAATCCTAATTCCTTATGTATTAGTTTCATTGTTAAAACTTATCGTAATAACTTTATCAATTTATTTAGGGGCAATTGTAAAAATATCATTTTTGGAGTGTACATTTGCAATAATGCCACTTAGGGGTGTCCATTTGAAAAAATCCCACTAATTATAGATTTTTAAAGCTTAAATCTTAAAATTATAAACCCTAAAAATGTTTTGACTCCTAAAACCCCTTGAACCCTCAAAACTAACCCTAATACAACATAGTTAACCCAAACATAATTGATATGATAAAATTTTTTTTTTAAAAGTGGTATTTTTGTAAAGATTTTGAAACTGACATTTTTGAAAAGTGGTATTTTTTTAAAAATTTTATTTTTAAGTATAACCAATATTTCACTAATAATCAAATTGATTAATTTGTTTTATATTCGGTGAGAAAAGATTAATTTATAGTAATATAGATTTTAATAATGTCAATATGCATCACAACAATTTCATTATAATTTTAATTAAAATATTTTTATTGGTTAAATCTAATGATGTCTCCCTTAAATTCTTCATTGATTGACACATAAATTTTTTCTTCTAATGTCTCCTCAATAATATATATAGGATGTGAAGGAGTAGTTCAAGATACTATTGAAGATGGATCTAAAGACTAGTTTAATTTATGCATGCATGATACAATAATGTACCAATATGTTGAGGTATATGGGTCAAAAAGAAAAGTCAGGGGTAAAAGAAAGCCTAACGATAATACAAATACACCATTTTACCAGGTAAATGTAAACCAGTTTTAAAATCTAATATATGATCTAGAAGAGATTAATTTATATTAGTATAGATTTTAATATTAATGTCAATATGCATCACAATAACTTCATTATAGTTAATTAAAATATTTTCATTGGTTAAATCTAAGGCTATCTACATTGGTTTTTTTTTTTCAACCCCCTTTTTTTCATCTTTTAGCATTCCATATCATCTTCTCTCTCTTCCACATAATAATTCAACACCCATTCATCTTTTTTCCTCTACAATGGTTTGGTTTAAAAAAATTCAACACCATATCCCACTAATTTTATTTCATATTCTTATTTTTGTATAGTTTTGTGATTACATATTTATAATAATTATCTATTCGAATTAAATAAAATAAATAAAAAATAATTAATTAACTAAATTAAAAGTTATATTTGTTCTTTTATTTTATTTTAAATTTTTTTTGTAAATAATAAAAATATGAAATAATTATTATTGAAACAAATAAAATTACGAAAAACTTGAAATTCAATACAATACATTGATAAACACAAAACACTAGTAATAAAACACACATAACTTAATTAGTACAATAGATTCAACTCACAAACAATAAAAATTTTAAATCACACACACACAAAAACTTAAAAATTTCTTTAATAATTGAATTTTGCTCATATGTGTTTGACTAGATCTGCTTGCAATTCGTGATGTATATTTGAATCACGCAACTCAGATCTAGCACGCACATGATTTGCAAATGCAGGTAGCACATCGGTAGAGAATGGTGGCGGTGTACTAGACCCACTTGCCTCAGACTGATCATAATCGGTCCAGTGTTGAGCATATGTATCTCGTTCATCCTCAACAATCATATTATGCAATATGATACATGACCTCATGATGATAGCCAAATCCGCTATGTCCCACATACGAGCTGGTTCGTGAATGATTTTAAATCGAGCCTGCAACACTCCAAATGCACGCTCGATGTCCTTTCGACATCCTTCTTGATGTTGTGCAAATAACTTGTCTGGTTCACTTTGAGGAAGTCTAATTGACTTGACAAAAGTCGGATAAGAAGGATAGATACCATCAGCTAGATAGTACGCCATATTATACAGACGTTGGTTCACGAAAAAGTTCACTCTTGGAGTATTTCCCTGTTCAACATCGTCGAACACTGGTGAACGATCTAGAACGTTTAAATCGTTCAATGTTCCCGGACACCCGAAAAAGGCATGCCAGATCCATAGATCATAGGATGCAACTGCTTCAAGAATAACAGTAGTGGTTCCTTTATCTCCCCGAGTAAATTGACCTTCCCACGCCATAGGACAATTTTTTCATTCCTAGTGCATGCAATCAATACTCCCAATCATTCCTGGGAACCCCCGCATATCACTAATATGTAGTATTCTTTGTAGGTCATCTTGAGTTGGGGCTCTGAGATACACTTGCTCATACAATTGTATTATCCCTTTGCAGAACCTACGCAAGCACTACCACCTATTTTGATGTATTCGTCGACCGCGTCGGCTGATACACCATATGCTAACATTCGCATAGCCGTGGTACTTTTTGCTAGTGGAGATATACCTTCTTTATTGGCTGCATCAAATCTTTGAGTGAAGTAGTTGTCATTGCTTGATAGGTTCCCAACGATCCGAAGGAAAAGATGTTTTCGCATCCGAAATCGTCGACGAAACATTGCATCGTCATAAGTAGGTTGATCGGAAAAGTAGTCGTCAACCAATCTTTGGTTTGCTGCTACATGATCTCTTTTGAAGTATTTTCTCTTGTTACGGGGTGTTGAGTTTTGCTCTATTTTATTTCGACGCTCCCGAAACCGGTTGAAAATAAACTTCGCTTCTAGTTCAGACTGCCTTTTGTAAGCTTCAATATCAAAAAGAAATTCAGATGGATCTATTGATATTTTTTTTAAGATGAGATTTTTGGTATTGGTACATCAATGGAAGAGTGAGTTCCCATTTATAGAAAATTGAGTGGTTGAAATCGGATTAATAGATAAGGATTGGATTCCTATTGAGTGGTTGATACCGATGGATTTCAAAAAATGATGTATAATAGTTAAATAAAAGATAAGGAGAAACTGACAAAATACATAAAGTTTAAAGCGACAGACACACATTTTTAAAGAAGAAACTGACAAAATACAAACGAAAAATGACAACCAAACATTATTAAAGCAGAAATGAACAAAAAACATTATTAAAGCAGAAATGAACAAAGAAACATTATTAAAGCAGAAACGACAACCAAATATTATTAAAGGAGAAACTGACAAAATACAAACGGAAAACGACAATCAAACATTATTAAAGATGAAATCGACAAAAAAATATTATTAAAGCAAAAAACGACAACAAAACATTATTAAAGAAGAAATCGACAAAGAAATATTATTAAAGCAAAAAACGACAATCAAACATTATTAAAGAAGAAACTGACAAAATACAAACATACACTTGATAATAATTAATTTCCAAATAGATCGTGGGTTAACCTCTCGAACAGCTCTTTGCTATGGTCATCGAGATGCTCTTTTTCATTTAGCTTCATCCACAACTTCATCTTCTTGGCATTAGTCTTTTCTTTCATCAATTGGTTTGCCTCATCTTGCCTCTTTTCTATTTTTTCTAATATTCCTGAATTGTACGTATTCACTCCACTCTTCGTCGACCACATCCAAGGTTGCAGCCTTACCTTTCTTTTTACTCTTTTTTTAGTTGCATCTCTTCCCATTGGACGAGCACTAAATCCTACAGAGTTAGATTCACTGGCATCACTCTCGTGGGCTCTCTTAGATCCACTGCTTCCAGAGCCAGTATTTCCTCCTACCTGACTACCATAGCGAGGTTGATCATGAACAGCGATCCATTCTTGCACTAAATTGAAACTTCCATTCTTACCACTTGAAAATAGTGCATGCGCTTTCGCCAATACGTCATTTTCCGACCACCCACTTTGTTGCATACGCTTAGCGTTATCGTAAGCGCCAACCCATTTGCTCAATATCTTGTTCACGTAGCTGAAATGATTTTTGCACGAAATTGCATCACGCGGAGGATCAAATGAGCAATGCTCATTACAATACTCAACAATTTTACTCCAATATGATTCACTTTTCTGATTTTTTCCAACAACACTATCTGTTCCAAATTTAATCCACCCATAGTAGCTTCAAATTTTCCTCAGTGGTCCAGTTAGGGTTTTTCCGGCGAGCTGGAGTTGAATCATCTGCATTTGGAGTAACTTCATTAACACCGCTCATCCCACCCAGAGCCATTTGTGTAGAAAATTCAGTTGCTCCAGCATTCAGAACAAATTCAGTTTCTGTTGGAGTGGAAGAATAAGGGGGTGCTTGAGATGAATATGGCATCATCGATCCATAATATGGACGATAATTTGGAACAGCCGACGGCATGAAGAAATTTTGTGGAAAACCATAATTTGGTATATTTTGTGGTTGGTTGGATGATTGATTTTGAAATTGATAGTTGTTGGGATTTGGGTAGTTAAATGGGTAATTAGCAGAATTTTGGGTGTTAAAAGGGTTATTATTGGGATCCATTTCACTAAAAAAAGAAAGTAAAAATTTAAACAAGAGTTTATGAGAGGCTATTATAGTAGAAAATATGGATTTTTTTTTGTGTCCAAATCAAATGAAACAAGTCTCTGTTTATAGAATATGAAAATGATGAATTTTGGTATAAAAAAATTTAATAAAAAAATTATTTACAATGTAATAATTGATCTGAATTATTTTGGATGAACAAAAATATAATATTATTTATTTTCAAAAGAAACCAAAATCTGTCACAATCCCTTCTCTCCTCTCGAACCCATAATTTGCTCCCCCCAATCAAACAACGCCACATATACAGCTTTTATTCTATTTATCTTATTTCAATCGGTTGAAATAATTCAACCAAATTTAATCCACCTATTATTCAACCTTCTCTCAATTTGCCACTGCAGTCATTCAACGGCTGAATCTTTTTTTTTCTAACTGGCCATTGTAGATAGTCTAATGATGTCTCAATTAAACTGTTCATTGATTGACACATAAAATTTTACTTTAATGTCTCCTCAATACTATACTCCCTTCATATAATAATAGATGATGTTTTCATAAAAAAACGTCGTTTTACTCAATCGATTTTTTGTAAAATTATATGAATTGATTAACATAATTAAAGTGAAAGTATAAGAAAGTCAAAATACCAAAGTTTAGTTATGAATTTCGAAAATATGTTCGGTATAGGTATATAAACGACAAATTTCTTAGCTTAATTACAATATTCTAATTCTTCTCAGGTGAGACTTGTGTAAATCCAAACAAGAAGGTGTCTTCCAAACTAAAACACAGAAGTTTAGTGACAACTTCCAAACTCTGTCTTACAAAGGCAAAGTCTAGTGAGAAGAGTTCAACAGCCACGGATAAGATTGTCTCTGCTTCTACTGCCACGGATAAGACCGTCTCTGCTTCTACTGCAACGAATAAGATCGTCTCTGCTTCAACAGCCACGGATAACATTGAATCTTGTGCTGCAGTAGTGTGTATAGTGAGAAGTAGTGTTGTCTAGTGAGAAGACAGTTGCTGGTTCCTCTACTCTCGATGCAACAACCAAACATGGTGTTATAAATCTGAATTAAAAGCTCCAAAATTGATGACAAACCAAAAGTTGAGAGCACTAAAGATGGATTTTACGCGTATTCCCAAGACTCATGAAGAGAGTCGACGTCTGCATGAGACTTGACAAGGAAGCCGAAGAGCAAGAAACTAATGTTACCAGAATATGGTAATGATCACTACCAAAATGTTATATGGGTGGTTTCTCGTTTTCTTTGCCTTTTATGAGTTTTTCTTGTCTTATCTTGTAGGAATGGGCACTGGACGGCGTGTACCGGAGGCTCTATGATTTTATGAACAGTCCTTGCCCAAAAGCAGTAGAGCTGAAGCTGGTATGAACCAAGTCTAAAGAAGATGAGGTATGTGAGTGCAAAAATCAGTAATGATCTCGATTCACAATAGAATAAATGTGGGATCAAAGCTTTCGTAGATGAAACACTAAATCAAATGTAACAATAAAAAAATAGAATCAAGAAGAAATGTGAATAATATTTTTATTAATAATATATGAAGTGATTCGTCATGGAAGAAGAACAATAATTCTTTAATATAAAAATCTCTCTCTCGTCCTCTTAGACGGTGCCAAATTGTGAGTGCGAAAATCAGTAATGATCTCGATTCACAATAGAATAAAATTGGGATCAAAACTTCCGTAGATGAAACACCAAATCAAATGTAACAATAAACAAAATAGAATAAAGAAGAAATGTGCATAATATTTTTATTAATAATATAATATTTTCTTATAGTTCAAACTAATTAGAAGAAAAGAAAATTTTTAATAGTCTTAACTAACTAGATAAAAACAAATTAATAGCTTAGACTAATTATAAAAAAAATAAGAAAGAAAATAGAGAATAAACCGTCAAAATAAAAAATAGAGAAAAAATAAAAATTTTAGTTAGGAAAAATAAAATGTGAATGATAACACTAAAGATCTTATTATATAAAGGAGGATGCGCACGAGATCATGACATGTGTAATTGTTGATATCAGAGGTTTTAGCCCTAAAATAACACTGCAAACGCACAGCAATCGAAGTGGTAATTATGGGATCAAATCCACAACGACCAAGTGTTACACTATGAAAGTATAAGATTGAAACTAAGCTAAGATAACAAATTGTGGTTGTTTGCAAAATGAAATAAGAATGACAAATAAACGATGTGAACTTATGAATTAAAAACGTCAGGCTTTAGGGATATTCGCAGGAAATCAGAAATCATGAATCAGACAATTATTCAGGGAACAATTCAGCGTAGTCTCGAACTCAAACATAAATTTATAACCAATCTACTGTCGTGGTATCAATCACTTTATCTAGCAACCTAAGATTCTAAACTGTCGTTTGAACTCAGAATTCTAGACAAGCATTAACGAACAGGTTTAATATGTTCACAAATCGCCTTAGCATCAGCTTTCGTTGGCTAAGGACAATTTGCTCATCTATGTTCTTTCAAGCATTTAATCGAACACTTTTGGTGCATTAAACATCCTAACATCAGGAACTAGGTGATCAATCTAATTCAAGCAATAAGAACAACGATAGATGAAGACAAATACAAATCCCTATCTATGTCTAATTCATCGATTCATGAAATCCCTTGAAACCCTAAAACATAACTTTAGATCTACTCAGACATGAAGATGAATAAACAACAAGAAGATGAAAAAACTCATGATTAATAAAATAGAAATCCAATAGGGTTCATAAATCTTCTCAATAATCGTAGAGTCAGAGATTCGTCTCCCTGGTGCTTACAAATTGCAAAAGCTCAAAGTCTGATAAAAATAAAGTGTGTCTCCACGATAGCTAAAAAACGAGTAAATACTAAAAACGTCTTGGCCGAAATCTCTTGCAAAATCTCAGTAAAATAAGGAAAACTCAATTTCTTCATTTTTTCTCGATTTTAATACATGGATCGATCGATCCATAAAGTGGATCGATCGATCTGCTCCTCAAATCTTCAATCCGAGCAGTCAGGTCGATCCTGAGATGACCCGATAGTTTGAACATAAGTGGATCGATCGATCTGGCCTGTTTTTATGCTCTTTTGCTCATTTCTTCGATTCCTTGCTCCATTTTGCATTAGACTTGTCCCAAACGTGTTTCGACCTGAAAAGACTCTGAAAACAAAAAAAAGTCTCGATAAAACTCCGGAAACACATGTTAGAATGCGTTAAAAATGCAATACCGCTCCCAAATTCGTGGTTAGCTCTGCAGGAACCTCTCTACCATAGATGTCATTAGGAGAAGGAAGTCCATAGTGTATCATCATCAGCTCAGCTACACTAAGAGAACCTGTCTCCTTCTTCGCATTGAAGGAATGCCCAAGGATCTTGGCGAGAACCCGAATCACTGGATTCCTGATCAAACTCAGCTTGGCCTTGCGAGAGTTGGCACTGCAAAATGGTCGTGAACCAATCAAACCCCATAGCTCATCAGCCAAAGGAAAAGTAGGGAATCTGCAGCTCGAAATGGTCCTGTCAAACCCATAGAGATCACACAAATCCGGTATGGAAATCTCATATAGAATCCCACTAGAAAGGTAGGAGAGGTTCCCTCATCTGCTTGGTGCAAAGCGATATCCACAAACCGGAGCTCCACTAATGCAAGAAATTGTCGAACCAGATCTGGATAAAGGGGATACGTCTTATACGCCAAAGTCCCAAGTCCCATCCTCGTCAACATGGATCGCACATCCTCCGCAATACCCATTTTCTGCAATGTCCTTGGACATATAAATCGGGTAAGAACCATAGAGACTTGTCGCAAACCATTGTAGAATAGACTATTGAACGTATCCCATGCATGACCAGGCTTTTGGTAATAGTACCCTGTCATCTTCTACACGACACTCAAAGTAGTATGAGGAATCTCCGCAACAATTCCAGACGTAGGGAAAGTTGTACCCTCATCGCGAGGCCAAGGAGCTCTAGTATGCTGGTCTTCTTGATCATGCTCCATCTCATCATGTGTAGGATTCGAAGATGTTGCAACTCCTTTTCCTTTTTCCCGTGAGCCCCTTTTTGAATGATGTCGTGTAGTCCGTACGGGTTGATGGTGAGGGCCAACCTGTTCCTTTGACCTACCCATATCCTGCAAAATCAAAACAAAACCGTGTCGATCACAATTTATCAAGCATCGAAAATAAGGGATTTTGTAAAACATAAGCATGAGAACATGAATGTCTAGCAATAGCATGTAGAAATTAAGTACAATGTTCTCTAATCATGCCTAAATTACAACAAAACATATGGCCAATTCGTGTCTTTTTTTTTTTTTTTTTCAAATCCGCCACAGTTTTATATCTCCAAATTCGAATACACAAATCAACGAATTCAAGGCATGGGTTTAGTCAAAAATCACTCTAGGAATGCATATCAAGCCACGAAATCACCTAAATCGACCCATTCAAACCCGAATTTCACCAAATTCTCCAATAATGTCGAACTGAAAAAGTGGGTTTAGGAGCACATACCTTTGCATATCGAGTGAGACGTGCCTAGAATGAGAAAAAGGAGAAAAATCCGAGTGGAATGCACCCAAAAATCACTCAAATCCGTCAAGTATTGAGAAAGTTAGGGGTTTTGGAAATTTTGAGTTCAAAAATCTTTTTTGATATCGAAGAAGAAGAGCAAAACCCGATTTTGATCTTTTAAAAGTAGATGGAATCAGTTTTGTTTTATAAATCCGGTTCAATTTTATAAAAATTAAACCGAACTAAACTGAGGAAACCGCATCGGAAACTTACCTGGGTTGGCGGATCGATCGATCTAGAAATCAGATCGATCGATCTAGAAATCAGATCGATCGATCTGGTTGCATAGACTGGGCAGGTCGATCCTCACATGACCCGATACTTTCAACAAAACCGGATCGATCGATCTGGTAGGAGGATCGATCGATCGGATGGCGCAGACTGGTCAGGTCGATCCTCACATGACCCGATGATTTGTGCAAATTGATCGCAGTATTGGATCGATCGATCTTTATGCCCAATCGATCGATCTGTTCTTTTTTTTTTTCGAAAACCTGAAACACTTAGAACTAAAACCAAAAATTAGCAAAACACACGAAATAAAGTTGAAATATGTACACTTACCAGTGGGTTACCTCGCACTAAGCGCTTGTTTTAAGTCACGAGCTTGACTTGGATGTCGTCTAGGCCTGAGGTGGATCACTGAGAGGAACTATGTCTCCTTCAGCGATTTCAGTGTCAACGAGATACGGCTTTAGCCGCTGACCATTAAACACGAACTCACCTCCTGCAGTGTCCAGCAACACTACAGCTCCATATGGTCTCACCTCTTTGATGGTAAAAGGACCAGACCATTGTGATCTCAACTTCCCAGGAAAAAGTCTGAGGCGAGAATTGAAGAGCAACACCTGATCATTTGCAGCGAAGTTCCTAGAGATGATCTTCTTGTCATGATAAGCCTTTGTTTTTTCCTTGTAGATTCTTGAATTCTCATAGGCCATATGACGGATCTAATCTAGCTCATTCAGTTGCACTAACCTCCTTTCAGCAGCAGACTTGATGTCAAAGTTCAACAACTTAACAGCCCAAGTTGCTTTGTACTCTAGCTCCACTGGACGGTGACATGATTTCCCATAGACAAGATGAAACGGTGTTATGCCCAAAGGTGTCTTGTAAGCAGTCCTATACGCCCAAAGAGCGTCATCAAGCTTTATAGCCCAATCTTTCCTCGTAGAGCCTACAACCTTCTGCAAAATGCTCTTGATCTCCCTGTTGGAAATCTCGACCTGTCCACTCGTTTGAGGATGGTAAGGAGTGGCGACCTTGTGCTTGACACCATGCTTCTTCAAAAGACCTTCAAAGACCTTGTTGATAAAGTGAGAACCACCATCACTTATTACCACTCGAGGCACACCAAAACCTCGGGAAGATCACAGATTTGAACATGTTCACAACAATTCTTGCATCATTGGTCGGGCTAGCCAGTGCTTCAACCCACTTAGACACATAGTCTACTGCAACGAGAATGTAGTGATTTCCATAAGAAGATGGGAAGGGACCCATGAAATCAATACCCCATACATCGAACACCTCAACCTCCAAGATAAAATTCTGAGGCATCTCGTTTCTCTTGCTAATGTTGCCCTACCTCTGACATGAATCACACTTAGAGATGAAAGTATGAGCATCTCTAAACATAGTTGGCCACCAGAAGCCAGCTTGTAGAGCTTTAGACACTGTCTTAAATGTAGCAATGTGTCCTGCATAAGTTGAACCATGGCAATGAAACAGAATACCTGGAACCTCTTCCTCTGATACACATCTTCTGAAAACCCCATCAAAACACTGCTTATACAAATATGGCTCATCCCAGAAGTAATGTCTGATGTCTCTCAAGAACTTCTTCTTCCTGTACCCAACAAAGTCTTCAGGTTCCTTGTCTGCAGCCAAGTAGTTAGCGAATTCACCAAACCAAGGTATCTCAGGAAGGTTGGTTTCTCGTGGTGGTGCAGACTGCTCAATGTTGCCGATGCCAATTGCATACACGTGCTCTTCAGGTAAGCTGTCATCTAAAGGGACTCTATCCTCTATATGCAGTCTAGACAAATGATCTGCAACACCATTCTCAATCCCTTTCTTATCCTTGATCTCCAGATCAAACTCCTGCAGCAGGAGTATCCAACGCAGCAGTCTAGGTTTGGCATCCTTCTTAGTCAGAAGGTACCTTAAGGCAGCATGATCAGTGTGAACAATAACCTTAGACCCCACCAAATAAGACCTGAACTTCTCAAAAGCAAACACGATAGCCAGAAGTTCTTTCTCTGTAGTAGTATACTTACACTGCGCATCATCAAGAGTCCTACTGGCATAGTAGATGACATGGAGTTTCTTTTCCTTCCTCTGCCCCAAAACAGCTCCAACTGCATAATCACTAGCATCAGTCATCACCTCGAAAGGCAATTCCCAATCTGGCGGTTGGACAATTGGTGCGCTGACAAGTGCTCCCTTGATCGTGTGAAAGGCCTCAAGACAATCACTGTCGAAGTTAAACTTCACATCCTTGCACAAAGGCTGAGTTAAAGGCCTAAGAATCTTAGAGAAGTCCTTGATGAACCTCCTATAGAACCCAGCATGTCCCAGAAAACTCTTAACCCCTTTGACAGAGTTAGGTGGTTGCAGGCTTGTCATCACTTCGATTTTGGCCTTGTCTACCTCAATACCACTCTCTGAAATCTTGTGTCCCAGAACAATCCCATCTCTGACCATAAAATGACATTTCTCCCAGTTCAGCACCAGATGTTTCTCCTCGCAGCGTTGTAAAACCCTGCACAGATTAGAAAGACAAACAGAAAAGGAAGATCCATAGACAGAAAAATCATCCATAAAAACCTCCATTATGTCCTCAATCATGTCAGTAAAAATCGACATCATGCATTTCTGGAATGTGGCTGGTGCATTACACAAGCCAAACGGCATTCTGCGATAAGCATAAGTGCCATAAGGACAAGTGAATGTAGTTTTCTCCTGATCATCTGGATGAATTGGAATCTGAAAAAAACTAGAATAACCATCTAGAAAACAGTAGTAAGCGTGGTTAGCTAATCTCTCAAGCATCTGATCAATAAAAGGCAAAAAAAAATGATCTTTACGAGTAGCAGAGTTCAATTTCCTATAATCTATGCACATTCTATGACCAGTGACAGTTCTAGTTGGAATTAATTCATTCTTATCATTCCTAACCACAGTCACTCCACCCTTCTTTGGCACAACATGGACCGGGCTCACCTACTTGCTATCAGAGATAGCATATATAATACCAGCCTCTAGAAGTTTCATAATCTCCTTCTTTACAACATCTTTAAGATTCGGTTTTAACCGTCTCTAATGTTCAATAGAAGTGATTGACTCATCTTCTAGATAGATCATGTGCATGCAAAGATCAGGTGAAATGCCTGTGATATCATCCAGAGAATAGCCTAAGGCCCTGCGATACTTTCTAAGTTCACACAAGAGCAAAGTAGTTTCAGCATTGTTTAGTTCAGCATTGATGATTACAGGATAAGTAGATTTAGGACCTAGGAACGCGTACCTTAGCCCGGATGGAAGTGGTTTGAGCTCAATCTTAGGAGTTTTGAGTTCGCACCATGAATTAGCTAATGGCGTAGGAAGAGATGCTGCGGGAAGTTTCTCTACATCTCTATCCAAACTCGTATAAGCAACCATCTTCCCCATTGACTGGCTTGAGTCCATCATCTTAGCATACCCAGTCGCATCCTCACTCAAAAACCCATTTTCACTTGCAGACCTCGTCAAAGCAATCTCCAAAGGGTCATCAACTAGAAAATCTTCAGCAGCATCGTCAGAGATTTCTAGTGAATCATCAACCAAGAATGTCTGCCCATCCAGCATAGGCTTCTTCAGCAACTTATCCATTTCAAACTTCATGATAATATCCCCCAGGTGGAGATCTATTCGCCCATTCCTCACATCTATCATTGCACCAGCAGTGCATAAGAAAGGTCTACCCAAAATGAGAGGATCCTTTGGCTCATTATCTAGTTCGAGGACTACAAAATCTGCAGGAATCAACGCATTACCAATCCTCACATGTAGATCCTCTAGAACTCCAAGGGGTAACTTCACAGAACGATCAGCAAATACCAAAGAGATCCTAGTGGGTTTGAATTCAGTGAATCCAAGACGCCTCGCCACTAAGTATGGCATCAGATTAACGCTTGAGCCTAGATCACACAAAGAACAAGCAAAGGTCATCGACTCAATCTGCACAAACAGAACAAATCTCCCTGGATCACCCAATTTCTTTGGCATCTTGTTATGAAGAATAGCGCTACAATCCTTTGAGACCTTCACGAAATCATCTTCTGCAGAGACTTTACTTGTCACCAAGCCTTTCATATATCTCTTCATCGAAGGAATCATCTGGATTGCATCAACAATACTAAACTTCACTGTAAGTCCATCTAACATCTCTTTACACTTCGCATCCTCTAAGTTTTTCCGTGACTTCTTAGGGCGAGTAGGATATGGAACCCTTGGAGCATAGATACGAGTATGCAATGGTTCCTTGGCAGTGTCCTCTTTTGCAGACTCTTTCACTTCCTCAGGCTCTGCATTATCAGTCTCTTCCAGATCGATGGCTAGCTCGAGACTCTTCCCTTGTGATGCAATAGGATTCAACACCTTTCCACCCCTAGTTGTAATGGCATTCACGTTCTCCATCCTAGGATTTTGTTCTCCTTTCCCAGGAAGAACCCCCTGCGGTCTCTTAATTGCCTCAGCAGTCTGAGCTACTTGAGTGTCCAACTTCTTTACATGAGAAGAGAGAGCTTCGAACTTACCATTGAGATCATTGTACATACTATCCACCTTGACATTGATCTCGTTAGAAGACTTCTGCTGATTCAGTAGAAGTTGCTGCATCAGAACCTTTAGTTCATCTTGAGAGTTGGTTGCAGAGCTCGCAGGAGCTTGGAAATTATTGAATGGTTGTTTCTGCTGAAATCCACCCTGAAATCCGCTCTGACCCGGATTTTGCACGAACTGTTTCTGAAAACCCTGCGAAATTTTTTTTTGGAAACCCAGATTTTGCACGCCATACTGTCCTGAAAATCCCTGAGAACCAGAAACGCCAGCGTTTTGCACGTACGTTTTTTCCTTTCCCTGAGTGACCACTTGCTGTGGATAAACTTGATCCTGGGGATTTTCAACGTTTGTGCTCCTGTAGGACAGATTTGGATCGTTTCTGTAATTCTGGTAGAAACCCTTGTTTTGCACGAAACCCTGTCCATTCACATAGTTGACTTCCTGCTGCTCATTAGACCCTTCTTCAGTGTACTCCTGGTAGACAATTGGTTCTGCTTCATCTTCACAAAACTATACACTCCTCTGATTCTGTTTCAGCAACTGATTGTACTTCTCATTCAGCTCATCGTACTTCTAAGACTCACTGCTACTGACCCGCTTCAACCTGTCATACTCAGAAGGGCAATTAACAGAACTTGCAGCTAGGTTCTCGATCAGCTCAGATGCTGCTTGCTCCCCTCGGGTCATGAAATTTCCATTGCTTGCAGCATTGAGTTGATTCTTAGATTCTCTGTCAACTCCATCATAAAAGATGCTAATGAGCTGTCCTTCCGAATACCCGTGGTGAGGACACTCTCTCTGGTATTCCTTAAACCTCTCATAAGCCTCACAGAATGACTCCCCTGAAAACTGCTGGAAAGATACTATCCTATTTTTCAGAGAAGTTGTCTTGGATTTGGTGTAGAAATGATCCAAGAATGCAGCTCTGCATTAATCCCAAGTTGTCACAGATCCAGGAGGTAGAGACTTGAGCCACCTCGATGCCTTGTCTGCCAGAGAGAAAGGGAACAACTTGCATTTGATCCAGTCCTCAGGGACTCCATTTGCCTTGGTAGTACTGCAAATCTCCTCAAAATTCTCTATGTGATCCATTGGGATCTCAGCAGGCAACCCATGGAAAGTATAATTCTTCACCAATCCAATTAGCTGAGGGTGCAGTTGATAGTCGTTCCTGACGAGAGGAGGCGGACATATGGCAGATCGGTTCTGATAAAATGTGTGAGGCGTGTTAGCATCGCTAATCCCAGGCTGAACCTGCTGCATCTGTCTCAGCTGTTCTTGCATCCGTTCCTACAGTCTATCAAACTCAGCCCTAGTAACCCCTACAGCCATCGGTGCATTGTGTTCGTCGTCTGAATCAACCATGTTGACTTGTTTCGACTTTGCTTTCGCTCTGTTTGTTCGTTCTATTCTTCCAAGAGTCAGGTTCTCAAAGTAGAGAAGGTTGTCAGAGCCTTTACTTCTTCTTTGCATACATCTGAAACACCCAAAAAAACAAAATGAAACTCGTTAGTAACTTCTTAGACTAAACTTCAAACTAAAATTCGAAGGTAACGCTATTGGTCTCCGGCAACGGCGCCAAAAACTTGATAACACAGAGGTTTTAACCCTAAAATAACACTACAATTGCACAGCAATCGAAGTGGTAATTATGGGATTGAATCCACAAGGACCAAGTGTTACACTACGAAAGTATAAGATTGAAACTAAGCTAAGATAACAAATTGTGGTTGTTTGCAAAATGAAATAAGAATGACAAATAAACGATGTGAACTTATGAATTAAAAACGTCAGGCTTTAGGGATATTCGCAGAAAATCAGAAATCATGAATCAGACAATTATTCAGGGAACAATTCAGCGCAGTCTCAAACTCAAACATAAATTTATAACCAATCCACTGTCGTGGTATCAATCTCTTTATCTAGCAAC
The DNA here is from genome assembly GCA_964056655.1 of Arabis hirsuta. Lineage (NCBI taxonomy): Eukaryota > Viridiplantae > Streptophyta > Magnoliopsida > Brassicales > Brassicaceae > Arabis > Arabis hirsuta. The sequence goes on along the minus strand of OZ053301.1, from coordinate 32,203,238 downwards.
CTAAGATTCTAAACTGTCGTTTGAACTCAGAATTCTAGACAAGCATTAACGAACAGGTTTAATATGTTCACAAATCGCCTTAGCATCAGCTTTCATTGGCTAAGGACAATTTTCTCATCTACGTTCTTTCAGGCATTTAATCGAACACTTTTGGTGCATTAAACATCCTAACATCAGGAACTAGGTGATCAATCTAATTCAAGCAATAAGAACAACGATAGATGAAGACAAATACAAATCCCTATCTATGTCTAATTCATCGATTCATGAAATCCCTTAAAACCCTAAAACCTAACTTTAGATCTACTCAGACATGAAGATGAATAAACAACAAGAAGATGAAGAAAAACTCATGATTAATAAAATAAAAATCCAATAGGGTTCATAAATCTTCTCAATAATCGTAGAGTCAGAGATTCGTCTCCCTGGTGCTTCAAATTGCAAAAGCTCAAAGTCTGATAAAAATAAAGTGTGTCTCCACGATAGCTAAAAAAAATGAGTAAATAGGTCTAAAAACGTCTTGGCCGAAATCTCTTGCAAAATCTCAGTAAAATAAGGAAAACTCAATTTCTTCATTTTTTCTCGATTTTAATACATGGATCGATCGATCTGCTCCTCAAATCTTCAATCCGAGCAGTCAGGTCGATCATGAGATGACCCGATAGTTTGAACATAAGTGGATCGATCGATCCAGATGTGGATCGATCGATCTGGCCTGTTTTGATGCTTTTTTGTATGTGTTTTTTTTTTTTAAATATAAGTTTAGAAATATGAGTGTATGTGTATGTGTATGTTTAGAAATATAAACCAACATTTTATATTTCTAAACCAACATTTTATATTTCTAAACTTATATTTTAAACACATACACTTATACCCATGATATAAGTGCATGTGTTTTTTTTTTTTAAATATAAGTTGGTTTCATATTTCTAAACATTTTTCTAATTTTATTGAATATTACGTGAATAGGATTTTATAATGTGTTTAATGATTGGTTATTTTATATACTGAACAATACTTTTTGGAAGAAGTCATTTACTCTCTGTATCATTTTAGATGGATTTTAAAGATGTTAGCACACAGATTGAAAAACCCAATAAATAATGTATTTTTAATATATTTTTTACATTAAAGAATTATTTATTATTTAAAAAATTGATTCAACCAATCACATAAAATATTGCAGAATTTAAATCGTCACAAAAGCAAAAAAAACCCATTAAAATTTTACCTAGAAAAATGAAAACATCAATTAATTTGGTACAAATTTTTTTTTTAAAAAAAATTAGTTATTATGATACAGAGGGAATATTAAACTTTGCGATATTAGCCAAAATATTATATTTTAAAATGGAGAGAATATATTTTGGCTTATTCCCAAAACATCTTAGAACAATATTAAGAGTCGTCTCGGTTTCATTTTCACGAAATTCAGAATTTGTAAACTCTGTAATACAACTAGTTTGAAGAAATCAGTGTAAGCTTTCTGTGTTCACTTATCTTCAAAAATTGAAGTAAAATGTTCGATAAAGAGTATTTTTATGGATGATTGAGAAAAAATTTAGAGTATACGCAAACAAAAGAAGGAGAAATTAAATTAATTACTATACAGTCTTGAGAAGAAATGATTTAATTATCTTGTGAAAAAACAAGAAAAAAATGATTTATTTAATTACTATATATCCCCTCTTTTAAGCTCTAAAAAAAATCTGGTTTTAGCCGCTAAAATCGAGGATAAGAAAGCTTTCAACGCCGTCGGTTTGTTTAAGAGTAAATCGTATTCTTAAAAAGAAACTAAATAAACTCAAACACCGGCCCAATTATTTGTGTGGCCCAATTAACGTGTGAACAGTGTCATCGATAAACAATCAATCATTTTTTCCTTTTCTTTTTTGGTCAAAAGACAATCAGTCCTTCAAACTCTAAAATCTCTCAAATCTGTCTCAAAATGCTACTCCATTTCCATTTCAACGGAGCAGCCCCGTACCTCCTCCACCACCACCTGGTCTTGATTTAGACTTCAATTTTCTGTCTGATGGAAGGTTTACAATAACCCTCCCACCCCAACAAGGATTTGCTTTAACTGTTAATCCTCTCAATCAGGGAGCTGCTGGAGCTATTCAAGAAAATCAAGGAGGTGGCATTCAAGGAAATCAAGTAGCTATTCAAGGAATTGGCAATCAAGGAAATCAAGGAGGCAACATTCAAGGAAATCAAGGAGGCGGCATTCAAGGAAATCAAAATCTCACGAGTAAGTAACGATTCAATGTCTATTGGAATATGATTTATGAATAATGGATAATATCTCTTCCATAAAATCTCAATCTCTGTTGGAATAGGATTTGTGAATAATTTAGAATATCTCTTCCATAGTTACCTTTCAAACACAATTAACTATGTCGAATTTCAAAAGTGGCTCAGTTTGAGTAGGTGAGGGGATGGCGGTGGGAAAATTGACGGTGGAGAAAAAAAATACCATTCTTAATTTACGATTGAAAATTTTGATTAATGACAAACGAATAAAGATAAAATAATTGAGAAAGAAGAATAAGACACGAATTGTGAAATTGAGTATGAAGAAGAAGGATGAGAATGAAGAGGAGAAAAAAATGATTAATGGCCTCGAAAAAGAAAAAAAGGGAAAAAGGTGAAGAAGAAAAAGTATGGCGTGAGAGAGAGGAGCAAAGAAGAAGGAGATGATGATAGAAGGAATAATAGAGATTAGGGTTTTAATTTATTATTTTTTAAAATAAAAACTGAGTAATTTAATATGGATATAATAGGAATTTTATGTAGATTAATTGTTAAATACTAAATTATGATTTATTAGATGTTAGATATTTAATTATAGGTACAAAACATAATATACATCCTAATTACTCTTTCTAAAATATTTTTTTTTTAATCATCTGAATCATTTTATTAAGAGGCAAAGCTCAAAACAAAGCTTAAAACAGAGCATAGTACATTAAAACCGAAACTCAAAGATCAAAACCAAAAACATCGCACTCAATGACAAGGGAACTAATGATGCTACTAAAATGCTTCTTGTGCAAGTAAATTATGTAGCCAAGCCAAAAAAACCCATTAAATTTTTATTTAGAAAAATAAAAACATCAATTAATTTGGTACAAAAAAAAGTTCTTTAAAAAATTAGTTATTATGATACAGAGAAAATATTAAACTTTGCGATATTAGCCAAAATATTATATTTTGAAATGGAGAGAGTATATTTTGGCTTATTCTCAAAACATCTTAGAACAATATTAAGATCGTCTCGGTTTCATTTTCACGAAATTCAGAATTTGTAAACTTTGTAAACAACTAGTTTGAACAAATCCGTGTAAGGTTTTCATGTTCATTTATCTTCAAAAATTGAAGTAAAATGTTCGATAAAGAGTATTTTTATGGATGGTTGAGAAAAAATTTAGAGTATACGCAAACAAAAGAATGAGAAATTTAATTAATTACTATACAGTCTTGAGAAAAAATGATTTAATTATCTTGTGACCAAAATAAAAAAATGATTTATTTACCATGCATCTCCTCTTTTAAACTCCAAAAAAAAATCAGGTTTTAGCCGCTAAAATCGAGGATAAGAAAGCTTTCAACGCCATCGGTTTGTTTGAGAGTAAATCGTATTCTTAAAAAGAAACTAAATAAACTCAAACACCGGCCCAATTATTTATGTGGCCCAATTAACGTGTGAACAATGTCATCGATAAACAATCAATCTTTTTTTCCTTTTCTTTTTTGGTAAAAAAACAATCAATCCTTCAATCCCTAAAATCTCTCAAATTTGTCTCAAAATGCTACTCCATTTCCACTTCAACAGAGCAGCCCCCGTACCTCCTCCACCACCACCTAGTCTTGATTTAGACTTCAATTTTCTGCCAGATGGAGGGTTTACAATAACCCTCCCACCCCAACAAGGATTTGCTTTAACTGTTAATCCTCTCAATCAGGGTGTTGCTGGAGCTATTCAAGGAAATCAAGGAGGTGGCATTCAAGGAAATCAAGTAGCTCTTCAAGGAATTGACAATCAAAGAAATCAAGGAGGCGACATTCAAGGAAATCAAGGAGGCGGCATTCATGGAAATCAAAATCTCACGAATAAGTAACGATTCAATGTCTATTGGAATAGGATTTGTGAATAATGGATCATATCTTTTCCATAGTTACCTTTCAAACATAGTTAACTATGTCGATTTTAACTATGTCGAATTTCAAAGGTGGCTCAGTTTGAGTAGGTGAGGTGATGGCGGTGAGAAAATTGACGGTGGAGAAAAAAATACTATTCTTAATTTATGATTGAAAATTTGGAAGTTTAGATTGTCTTTCAAAATCATAAGCTAAGGTGACTATCTTTCAACTTTCTGGCTTTGTCGATGCATCTGATATGGTGGATTCGCAGTCGCTCTATCTTGTAGAGGTATCTTCTTTTGTTTTTACTGGTTTTATGCTTTGTTGCTCTAATCAAGGAGTGTTGGTTACTCCATTCTATCCATGTAAGGTTACAATTTAAATGAATGAGAATCAGTGTTTGCACAAAAAAAAATTGGATTAGAAATTATCTTATCGCACGATGTATTTGCTTCGATGAATAAAGTGTAATCGCCAAACCTATTTTAATATCATGGGTATTTCATCATCCTTTTGAAGTAAAAAATATATAGTTCTTGACACATTCACAGTTAATATTGCATTATGTCCGCATTCGCATTTAATGATTTTTACAATTAAATGAGTCAACAAACAACATTAAAACTTATTTATAATAAAATAATTATGGAGCTTTTTTTATAATTAACGATATAGATGTAGAAATTTTTTTAGCAAATTTAAACTGAAAAAGAATTAGCAAATGTAAAAACAAGGTTTTCTCAGCTTTCTTAAAATCGACTGGTAATGGCAAGACTGATGGACACATAGGTGTGAATTGAAAATTGTAAAAACACATTGCCATTTCAATATATGTAACTTCTCTTTGTATTTAGACGAAATAATAAATATGAGCACATTGTTGAAATTAGAGAAGTGACTCTTCGAAATGGAGAAAACAGTCTCAAAAAAAGAAGAACAATCGTTTTTATTTATTTTTTGGTTTCGAATGACAACGTTCCGTACCATTCTGTCTTACACTAAACAATTTTATCAAAAATCTATATTTATATATTCCGTTCCGCATTAAAAATGTTATTAGATGCCTTAACTTCAACAAAAATAAGATGGTTTATTTTAGATACAAATGTTTCTTAGTAGTAACACTAGTGTTGAGCCCGTGCGTTGCACGAGCTATATTGAATGCTAAATAGATTTAATTACAATATTAATTATACAGTACTAATTACAATACTAATTCCAAATGAAACTGATTTAACCTGAACATATTTAATAGGAAGTTCTTTGTATGAAAGCTTTTTGAAATGTTCCTTCACTAATCTCTTTGAGTCGTACTCTCTGATCTTCTTCCTCGCGAGTTCTCAATACGAAATTGGAGAAAACAACAAAGAAAAAAGATATCAAAAATAAAACTAATAAATTTCACAGATCCAGAGGGGAATAAACACAAATCAAACACGAAATCACTCAATTTCTAATCATATTGATTAAAAACCAAAATTCTAAAATCAAACCGAAAATTTGAACACCAAAACTAATGAGAAATAAATCACAACTACTAATATTGGACTCTTTCTAGCCCTCCATTCGTCTTCGACCATATAGGACCCGATTGTCCTGTGTTTTTGGTTGTCGATAACCTAAAAATAAATATTTCACGTTTGTACAAAATCAAATATAAAATTATAATAGAAATAAATTCAAACCATATACAAATCTTGAGTTTTTTATCCGAACAGTAGAAGTGTGGTGATGACCTCCATCTTTCGACTTTATATTGGTGCCTTCATGTTCTTCATTTGAAATTAAAACATAATACAAAGATTTGTTGCCGAAAATCAAAACCTCTTGTAGATAGCAAACACTGAAATACCTATGAATCAAAAAGAAATACGTGCTTTGTTAAAATCGAAAACTGTTATGGAAATCTATTTAACAATTACAAATGGAAGAGAGGTGTATAACGTGATTAGTGGTGATCGTGGGTGAGGAGAAGCAATTAGAAGAAAAAACTGAGAAATTTGATTTGATTTTTTTTTATGTGGATTTGAAAAGGGACCAAAAAATCTCTCGTTACCCAAAAAATCGGAATAGCATATTTCGTAACTAAAAAAACGGAATAGCATAATTTGAGAGTTTTGCCACTTGGCATATAGGGAAAGCTGCAGTTAATCGAAACTTAGAGCATGATTATTGGTAAGTTTTTGAGAGTATAATAGGTTTAAAATTAATAAAAAACTAATTTTTGGGCTTAATTTTGGTTGAGTCGTTTTTGTGTGTTGATCCGGTTGATCAGTCTCAACCGAGACAGGTGTCATGTTATTACTGGACCGAATGGAGCCTGTAGGTAATGGATGCTAAAATCAAAACTGACCGTTTTAATGGTATATCTATAGCTCCATTCGTTTTGATAATTATTTTATGGGTTAATTAGCTTAATATTAGTTTAGGCTAAGATAATTAGGTAACTAACATAAAGCTAATCAAATTTAGGTAGATAGCAGTGAGAATTAAAAAGTGGACGGTTTTGCCCTGCAAAAATTTAAAAAGGAAAGTAGGTAAAAATATAAGGAAGCAGTATATTCACCATGATCGTGTATTCAATAGGCGGTATTAATTAGCTTGATTGATGTTTTTTTTTTATTCTGGGTAGTTCATCAAGAAATCCAGAATGAGTTTGATTGAAATTTTTTGTATCTTCATTCAGATTATAGTAGTCAACTATACAGATATATTATAGTAGTCATCTATACTGGTAGATATTATATATAGTAGTCAACTATACTGGCATATATTATATATAGTTAACTACGTAAGCCTTATAGCTAACTATCCATGTGTTAAGTATAGTTGACTATTGCTGGGTATTGTATAGATATAGTTAAATACATAGGTCTTATAGCTAACTATCTTTGTGTTAAGTATAGTTGACTATTACTGGATATTGTGTAGATATAGTTAACTACGTAGATTTTATAGCTAACTATCCCTGTGTTAAATGCATGTGAAGAAGTAGGTAATGAAGAAATTGGACCGACGAAGAAGGTAATGAAGATAGGCGACGATGGTGAAGAGTTTAATGGAGAAGAAGAATCAACATCTTCATCGATGATTGGGGATTTCGATCTATAGAGGAAAAGGAAAAGAAAGAGATTTTGATTTATGAGGAGGAAGAGGAGAAGAAAAAGTGTTGTGAACGTGGCGGAGGAGTAGAGGAGCAGCAAAACGTGAGGAGAAGAAGAAAAAGAAGAAGAAGAATAACGTGACCAAGGAGAAGGAAAAAGATGAAGAAGAAGAAGAAGAACGTGACCAAAGAGAAGGAAAAAACTGAAGAAGAAGAAGAAGAACGTGACCAAGGAGAAGGTAAATGATATGGCAATTCTTGATTTTAATAGTGAACGTGGAGGAGGAGCAGCAAAACGTAAGAATGTTACCAAGAAGAAAAATGTTACTAAGGAGAAGGAATAGGATGTGGCGGCTTTTGATTTTAATAGATTAAGGTTAAAGATTATAAAAGGCTAAATTTGGAATTCTATGTACATTAATTATTAGATACCTAAATATGTTTTACCCAATGTTAAATAATTAATTATAAGTACCAAACCTATTATACATGCTAATTTCCCTTATTTTATCTGTCTGTAATAATAATTACTCAATTTCCCATACAGTATTTTAGTACTAGTTTTGAAACAAATGAATAATGGGTTTTTTTTTTGCTAAACAATAAATAATAGTTTTTCCTGTGATTATATAGTATTTTCCTAGTTTTGAAACAGAACCTGAAATGAATAATGGTTTTTTTTTTTTTGCTAAACAATGAATAATGGTTTTTTCTGCGATTATATAGTCTATTGATCACATATGAACAAAAATGGATTCGAATTGATATGAACATACAGTATTTTACTAATTTTGTATATTTATATATAATAATTTTATTTTCTTTCATTTTATTTTAAATAAAAATATTATTTTTTATTCTTTAGAATCTCATTGAGTATCACCATTGAACATATAAAAATTTAAATAAAAAACTTAATGAGTCTCAAAGATTAAATTAGTATTAAAATTACTACTAAATTAATGTTGATGATACTCTAAGAGTATCATCTTTAATGATGCTCTTACTTGTGAATTATTATAACTAGATAGCTACCAGCGTTATACGCGGGATAATATGATATGCTAGTAGACAATATAGTAGGATTTTTTAAAAGTTTACAAAGTTTTTTATAAGAATTATAAGGGGTTTTACAATTTTTAAAGTGTGATATTTTTAAAAAATGGCAATTGAGATATGACATTTTTAAAAATTTCTTTAATTTTTTTCAACTTTTTAAAAGTCACTAAATCTTATAAAATTAACTACTACTATCCTACAATCCAAACACCTCCTCCTCCCACAATATTTATAGCCAAACAAACTTATTTTAATTTATTTTAAATATGAAAAATCAATCTTTTTCCTTATTTATTTATTTAATTAATTAATTCTACTATATTCATTACCTAACACATTTAATTTCAAATAACTCTAATCCCAATTGTATAAAAAAATGTGTTTGGTAATGAATATAGTAGAATTAATTAATTAAATAAATAAATAAGAAAAAGATTGATTTTTCATATTTAAAATAAATTAAAATAAGTTTGTTTGGCTATAAATATTGTGGGAGGAGGAGGTGTTTGGATTGTAGGATAGTAGTAGTTAATTTTATAAGATTTAGTTATTTTTTAAAAGTTGAAAAAAATTAAAGAAATTTTAAAAAATGCCACATCTTAATTGCATTTTTCAAAAAAATCACACTTTAAAAATTGTAAAACCCCTTATAATTCTTATAAAAAACTTTGTAAACCTTTAAAAAATTCTTATAAACCTTGTAAAAAATCTTTATAAATATTTTAAAACTTTATTAATGTTTTAAAAGCTTTATAAATTATTATTTCAACTGTTCAGTTTTAAAGACAAATAGATAACTCTTATAAATTATAAAAAAGTTTATAAATTATTTAAAAAGCTCATAAAAAAGGTCAAAACCTTACATAAGTTAGAAAAACATCAAAAACAAAATTAATCTAGATTGTTTAAATTTTTTTTAAGTGTGTTTAGAAAACCTTTTAAAAACTTGATAAACCTTATAAGATTTATAAACTTTTTAAAAACTGTAAAAAAAACTTTATAAACCTTATAAAGTTTATAACACTTTAAAAAACTATTAAAAAAACTTTCTAAAAAAAGTTAAAACCCTAGATTAGTAAGAAGAATATCAAAAACAAAAAAACCCAGAAATAATCAAAAACTCAGATTTGTAAGCCAAATCGAATAAAAAACTTTAGATTTGTAACCAAAACCGAATCAAAAACTTGGATTTTCAACACAAATCAAATAAAACCAAATTTGCAACAAAAAATGATGAAATTCTAATCTAGATTTGGATCTATATGAAGAGAGAGAGAGAAAGATTCTTATATTTTGTGATGGTTTAGAGAGATATTTCAGATCTGGATTCATGGTTTCTAGATTTTGAGAGAGAGAAAAAAACGAATTCATAGTTTCTTTTCATAGTTTCTGGATTTGGATTTATGGGGGAAGGGAGAGAGAGAGAGGAAAAAAAAAGTAGATCTGATTTTTGTTTTGGCGAGAGAAAAAAGAAAAAGAGAAAAAGACAAATTTGTCTTTTTGAACAAAATGGTGGCACAGTTGCAAAATGAATTATGTGTGTGGCATGTCTATAAAATGTCTACTAATTTATTGTATTTTTGTAATTGTTCCAAAAAAATTAAGAGAGAGTGACACTTAAAAAAATGGGTTAGAATGTTTTTTTTTTAATATATTAATATAATATAGATGATAGGATTTTCTCATTTAACTTGATTGACTTAACGTCACTAAACCAACTGAAGGGTATTTCAGTCGATCCGACGTGTAATACGAATCCAAGAGTCTCGCTTATTTAACCGTCGATCCTACTTTGATCGAACGGTAAATAATATCGATCCGCGTGATTGTTTACTATTGGACTAGCATTACTCACTCATCTCTACACCACTATATATATCCCCCAGAGCTTTTGAGCCCACTACAAAAATTTCCTACGCTTCCCTCTCTTTCGCTTGAATTGTCAATTGTAGTCGTCTCTCTCTTCTCGAAAACCACAAATGGCGGGTCGTGGAAAAACTCTTGGATCTGGCGTTGCTAAGAAGTCGACGACAAGGAGCAGCAAAGCCGGTCTCCAGTTTCCGGTGGGTCGTATCGCCAGATTCCTCAAGAACGGCAAATACGCCGAACGTGTCGGTGCCGGAGCTCCGGTTTACTTGGCCGCCGTTCTCGAATACCTCGCGGCAGAGGTAATTATACCCAAAATCCATCTCTAATTTCGTAAACCCTAATTTCACCGGTTTTGTTTTCTGATTGAAATTGGATTTGTGTAGGTTTTGGAATTGGCTGGAAACGCAGCGAGGGATAACAAGAAGACTAGGATCGTGCCACGTCACATTCAATTGGCGGTGAGGAATGATGAGGAACTTAGCAAGTTGCTTGGAGATGTTACGATTGCTAACGGAGGTGTGATGCCTAACATTCACAATCTTCTTCTTCCCAAGAAGACTGGGGCTGCTTCCAAACCTTCCGGTGATGATGATTAGATCAGTTCCTGTGTTGTTGGTTTAAGCTAATTCAATGTGTAGTTTAGGTTTTGGTTTTTTTTCATTAGACTACGGTGTAGAGTTAATCCCAATGTTTCAAACTAAATCTTGAGATCTTTTCTCAGTTTGTGGGTGTTTGTTATGAGATTATGAAATTCTTTACGAGATATTTGTGCCATTTATTTGAAGCAGCTTTAACCCATTACTCCTCTATGGATTTTAGATGCCAAGTTGTGAAATTCAGATCATTAGTCATACTAATTTGGAAGCAGAACTGGTGAAATTAGTTTATTATAAGTCCGGTGTAAGGGATCATTGATCTCCATTGTTCTTAAGTTCTGTTCCTCTATGTTGGTGTGATATGTTCACATTGTTGAGATAATGGCCTCTTTGGTGATTCAGAAAGGGTAGTAAGGTTCTGTTTCAATCACCAAACATGGGACAAAATTTGGCAATGTGTAGCAAAATACAATTCTGTAGAGATACATTATGTTTTGTGTTGCTGCAAGGTCAAATCTGAATCCAGCTCTGGCTCTAGATCGAAATCATTTTAGCGGTAGATGGGGTTTATAATTGATTTGCCTTACTGAAGTTTTTCTTTTGGGTCGAAAGCCTTACAGAAGTAAAACTTCAAATTGAGATTATTTTCAAGTAGTCATACAAATTTGGAAGCAGAAGTAGGAGTATATTATCATTGTTGAGTTAATAGCCTCTATTGTTCTTAAGTTCTGTTCCTTTATGTTGGTGTGATATGTTCACATTGTTGAGTTAATAGCCTCTTTTGTGATTCAGTAAGGGTGGTTATAAAGTTCTGTTGTAATCACCAAAAAAAAAGGGAATAAAATTTGGTAATGTGTAGAAAAATAGAATTTTGTAGAGAAACATTATGTTTGTATTGCTGCAATGTCATATCCGAGTCCAGTTCTGGCTGTAGATCGAAATTCGAAATCATGCAACTGAGATGTGATAGGCTAAATGACAACTATACAATGACATCTTAGATTGTGCATTTATCTGCGAAGAGAAGAACCAGCCATGGCGTGCGATGAAAAACAGAAGCTTAAGGCAAATTGGGCAGCATTTGAAAGCATTCCATGCTTCAAGTTTCACCCTTAGTACTTGCCATACCCTGCAACACTCTCTCAAAGTCAAGTTCTTGGATGGTTAATTAGGTTAAGGAGTTAGGTTTCTTTATCAAAAACATCGATCCTTTACAAGAATCTCTCTTAATACAAGAACAAGAACATACTACACATTAGACCTCAATCAACTACTTTTCTTCCCAGTGATAATTGAAACCAAATCCTTAAGAAACTTTGCTGATTTAGTGATAGGAGAATTCATAGCCATCAAGTTATACAGAACAAGCTCAACTTCCTCCATCGATGGCCTAGCTTTGAATTGTGAGACCACTTTCAAAGCTCCATTACCTTCTTCTTCTTCAACGAGAACGTTCCATCTCTCTCCACTCACAACACCATCTCTCACACACTTAAAAATCACTCCTTTTCTCTTACTCAACACTCCTCTCACTTCTAAACCTGTAAACGCGTAAATCACTTCAAAGGAACCGATAAATCCGTTGAATTCATCTCCAAAGCTTTTCTCTTCTTCGAACAACCACCTCGGATTGATCATAACCACAGGCTTTGTGCCAAAAGCTTCAGTCGCCGTCCTCACATCCTCTAACTTCGATCTCTCTGGAGACATGAAAACCGCCACGTCAGCAGATCTCAGAGCTCTGTTAACAGAGTCTGAAACCAGAGACATGACAATGTGGTTAGATGTATTGTCGGAACGGAAAGCTTTGACTGCTGTTTCGACGAATGAAGGGTCAGGCCAGAGGAAGAGAAGCTTGACATTGGACCCTCTTCTCGAGATGGGTAAGTCGTTGAAGATCGTGAAAGCGAGCTGAGAGAGAGAGGAAGGAGAATCGTCGTCGAGGATTGGGATTTCGAGACGGAACCGAGGTTGTTTGAGTTTCTTGAGTTTTGGGGAAGCGAGTTTGGGGTTGTTAAGGGGTTTGATGAGACAAGAAGAGAGACAAGTCTTGGCTTGAAGAATGGCTTCTTCTTTGGAAGAGGGAGGAGAAGAAGAAGAAGGAGAAGGAAATGAGAAACAGAGAGGGACGAAGAAACGACTAGTATTGGTGTTGGATTTGTGGTTGAGACATGAGAGTGATCTCTGGAATTGAAGATGCAAGATTCTGGATTTAGGAGAAGATAATGAAGGTGAAGATGGATTTAGAGATTTGAAAGTCTGTGTATTGAGTTTGAAGAGAGTAGAAGAAGCCATGAGTGATGATGATGATGATGATGATGATGATGATGAGGAGGAGGAGGAGGAAAGACACGAGGCAGAGAGGATAAGGTTGTTCAAATAAGAAATTTTGCACGTGCGAAGTTATCCTCGCACGTGTGGACTTAAAGAAAAACAAAACCGATCGAGTTTATAAACAAAATTGGTTTCGGTTTGGTATGTGGCTTGGTTTATAAACCAATGACTACTGTTTTCAGAGTTGGGATGAACAAAAGTAAAAGAAAACGGGAGGAACCGCTCTCTGTTTTGTGAAATTTAAATAACATAGGGACATAGTTCTCGATCGTATTGCATAGAAGAGATTAGAAAAAACTTGGTATTTTATTGAAATAATCTTGTTTAAAGAAACAAATGTAAATTGACTAATCCATGATCTAGTACTTTTACTTGATTTGCACATAACTTGGAACAAAAGTTCTTGAGTATGGATATTTTCTGGTAAGCATGACAGAACCAGCCTTTCCAAAGAGGTAAGCTTTTTGTAAGATCCGTCGTCGTCGCCTTCATAAATAAACACAGCGGCATTCTTCTCCTCGTCGATCAAGAAACTCTCAAACTCTAAATACTTAGGGAGTTGCACCATTGCATATTTTAAGAGTTCGCTTCATCAGGCTCAACTTTATTCGTAATCCAAATATCATCTAAGTATATGTCATCTATCAATAATACTTGTTTTCCTAATTATGATATCTTCTCGTCATTCTGTCAAAACACATTTTATGAATTGAGATACATTTATGCAGAACGAAGATGAGAAAAGTTTGAACAAGAAGATTTACAGGACAAAGAGAATTACAATAGCGACACAAATCCATAAACATTCCCTACATCTTCATGTCATAAGATGTGGTTAATTTAACAAGAGGTTTCTTGCAACTCATATGTCGCAATGTGACATCTTAGGTAACTCTTTCTTCCGAGATAAAAAGAAGATCTTCATGCAGTTGTATTTGTTGTTGTTAATATAGGTCTGCATCAGATTGGGGTCCATAACTAAAACCTAGCATAACCACAAGGTCCACAACTGACTTAATTATTAACCACTCAGCTAATCCTAGGATAGAACCAACTCAATAGAAAAAGCTTAATCAACCATATATTCAACTGAGCCAGAGTACTCTGGCTCGGCTTGAGTTTGTTTCACGGGATTCCAACTCAGAAATGGGAGCGAGTTTACGTAATGTCCCTAGTGTTTGTAGTGCCGCTTGACAACTTACTCGGTAGGCCAAATATTCAATTTCAACTAGTTGGTGATTGATGATGAGCTTCAAAATGTGTGTAAAATTTCTTTGTCCCAAAATAGTGATGTGAGTCTCTACATCATTCATTACTCTCTATGGTCGTTTCAGTAACATAACTCGTCGTCGGTCATATCTTCACGCGTGCGAACCGAGTATCCTCGCACGTGCCAGCCGTACATTAACAACAACAACAACAAAACTTTTTTTTTTTTGTTCCTCATCCTCAAAGATTCCCATCTCTCTCTCTCTCATTTGATAAGTAGTAGAGAGTCTTTTCTGAATTTATTATTATTACACACAAAATTAGCTCTAATGTCCTGAAGACGCTAACATTCTCGATTCCACGTCTTTCTTGCTTTTCCACGGAACCCAATTTCTCGGATCTGAGGATCGCAATCGCCAAGTCCATGAGGTGTATGTTGTTGATCCATCTTTGATTCAATCAGAGGAATTCGGCAATGGAGTCGATAATAGCAAGAGCCTTAGAGTATACTCTCAAGTATTGGCTCAAATCATTCACCAGAGATCAGTTCAAGCTTCAAGGCCGTACCGCTCAGCTTTCTAATTTGGGTTCGTTTTTTTTTTTGTTTCTTATTTCTTCAGTGGGGGAAAAAGATTGTGTCTGATTTAAGATTTCTGATTATGCAGACATTAATGGTGAGGCTATACATGCTAGTATGGGTTTACCACCAGCTCTTAGTGTCACCACTGCAAAAGTTGGAAAATTGGAAATCATGGTTTGTGTTGTTGGACTCTTGATTTTGTTGGAATAATAACAACTCCATAGTCATAGTGTATACACTCTTTATTGGAAATGATATGTCATTCTGTTTCTGTTAATGTTTGTCATCTATCTTGCTCTCCGCAAGCATTAACTATTTGCTTTTCTTCTCACTTTCCTTCTCAAATAGCTTCCGTATGTCAGTAATGTACAAACGGAGCCCATAGTTGTGCAAATTGATAAACTCGATCTTGTTCTTGAAGAAAATCCTGATGCTCATGTCACAAAGGGTCCAAGCAGGTACTCAAAGCCTACTCATCTCTTTTACTTTTACCCTGTCTTGATTAGCGCTTACTTGATCTTGTTATTGTTTTTTTTTTTCCCTGTTCAGTGCTCAGTCTCCTACCGCCTCTGGAAAAAGTAACGGTTATGGATTCGCGGACAAGGTGAGGTATCTTCGTTATTTGGTATATTTCAAAATATTTATCGCATAAAGCCATGCCACAGTGTACGGAGGCATTTGTAGTTTTCTACGTGGTGATCCAATGGTCTATCCTTTTCTAATTGTTATTTTAAGTTTTATGCAAACAAAAGCAATAACTACAATGTCTCATTTTAATCTGTGCGGGCGATGATTTTTGTCGCTCATGTAGTTGGATAAGTGGTTATGAGCTCTGTTCATTATTGGTCTTTCTTGTACGTGTGGTTGAAGACTAGCTGATCATAAAATCCTTATAATTTGTCGGAGTAATGATGTCAGTTTTTCTAGAGTGTCTTTCTTCGGGTTTATAGTTCTATTCATTTCCAATATAGAGGCACTCATGTTAGTATTTTTTTATTATGTTGATCAGATTGCAGATGGTATGACTTTACAAGTTAAGGTGGTCAATCTTCTTCTTGAAACTGGAGGTGGTTCTCACCGTGAGGGAGGGGCAGCCTGGTATGTTCCTTTTACTGCACACCGAGTACCTAGCAGGGGGAAATTTCGCTAGCTTCACGTCTTTAGGGGTGTTGGCATCTCATTACTTAGCGTACTTTGATACAGAAATCTAGTTATTAGTTTAGATGTCAGAGGTTAATTCATGCCTTTCAGACTTTAAGAATTTGACCTGACTACAATTTCGTTTGTGTTTTCCTCTTCTCGGCGATTAATTCTAAATGCCGTGGATTGTTTCATATGTATGTCTAAGCTGTTATACTTGTGTATCTAGGGCTGCTCCGCTGGCATCTATTACAATACGCAACCTTGTTCTGTACACCACTAATGAGAGTTGGCAGGTGAGACTGGCGAGCATGATATGGTGCAAGATAATCTTTTTCTGCCCTTATTAGTATTTATAAATATATTTGCATTTACAGGTTGTAAATCTGAAAGAAGCAAGGGACTTCTCTACTAACACAGGATTTATTTATTTGTTTAAGGTATTGATTCCACTCTTTAGCTTGTTTTCCTTGTTACTATATTCTTGGTGGTTCAAGATTGAGCATTTCATGTTAGCGAAAATAGTGCCAACTATCTATTATTTCCATGGCCCTTGCTTTTTAAACTACTCTATTACGTCCTGATAGTCTTCTTTGAAAATGATATTCCTAATATGTATTGTTTCTCTACCTGTGATGCATATACTTTCGTTATCAGAAACTTGAATGGGAAGCTTTATCAATTGATCTGCTGCCACATCCTGATATGTTCACTGATGCTAATTTAGCGCGATCTGAAGAAGCAAATCTCAGAGATGATGATGGTGCAAAACGAGTTTTCTTTGGCGGAGAACGCTTTTTAGAAGGAATTTCTGGCGAAGCATATGTAAACATTTGTTTCTGATTGTCTTTTACTTGTATATGTCATTGTAGTAGGATGCTTGAAGGCATTAAATGTTTTGGTGTGTAATTCGTTAGCCCTGATGGTGGCCTCTTGTTCAGATCACAGTTCAGAGAACAGCACTAAACAGTCCACTTGGGCTTGAAGTCCAGTTGCACATCCCAGAAGCTGTTTGTCCAGCGTTAAGTGAACCAGGTTTGAAGACATACTCTTTAGTTCTCAGATAGCAGGTTGATGCAGATGGATATCTAAGTCTACCCATTATTCTTTGGAACAGGGTTGCGCGCTCTTCTTCGCTTTCTAACTGGAATGTATTTATGTCTAAACCGAGGAGATGTGGATCCAAAATCTCAGCAGGTCTTATAGTTTATATTCCCTGTGGATCTTTATAAAGGAAAAATTTTATAGGAATTTTTTTTTCTCACTCTTTAATGGTATGCCTCCAGCAGTCTGCTGAAGCAGCTGGACGTTCTCTTGTCTCCGTTCTTGTGGACCACGTATTTCTTTGTATCAAAGATGCTGGTTAGTTTCTGATATGCTTAAATTGTAAAAATCCTTCACTTCGCTGGGGTCAGAATTTGATTCACCTCATGTTAGCTAAGAGTGCAATTTTGCAAGGAAGCATTACTCTTGTTTCTTGGGTTTAACTTTTACCATTTTTTTCATGGCATTTCAGAATTCCAACTGGAACTACTGATGCAATCACTCCTCTTTTCTCGAGTATGTTCTCACTGTTTCTTAGATTCCTATCTATTAACTTGCATGATATTGTTTCCTCCATTCACGTGCACCATGGAATTTTCTTAGTACTTGAAAAACGTAAACCAAATTTGAGGAACAATAGGTTCTATGATTTTATTGTATACATGTATAATTTTAGTATGAGTTGGGACACGAATGCATGGTTCGATTTTGTTTAGATACTATTTTGTTTGATCTAAGTCATGCTTCTGAAAGGATTCGACATATTTTGTGTAGGTATATCTATAAGAGAAAAGTAAAAAAAATACATACATTATCTATAAAGAAATTAGGGATATGGGCGAGATTTGCTTTCTCGTTAAAATGGTTTAATAGATAATATTAATGCATTTAATGGGTTTGACAGTTAACTTGGTTGTCTCCTGTTCAATATATTATCTTCCCAGTGATGTAATATGTTATGTTCACTAGTAAGTTAAATCCCCTCATAGGATTGAATGCACTTCATTACTATGCGTATCTTAATGAATAATATTTTGTTATATGGCTCTGAATTCTGACAGCGATAGGCATATATACTTGCAGGCCTGTGTTTCGGACGGAGAATCAGCTAACTATTTGACTAAGATTTTGATTGGTGGGCTATTTTTAAGGTGAGTATACTATATGTCAGACTAAAATCCTTAATTAGAGTTATCTGTCTATAGCTTTCTTTAAAGTTTAAAAGCTGATCTCTGAGCAGTTTGTAATTACTGTTGATATTCAGAGCATTAAGATTACTCGAGATTTTTCGTTTCTGATGGCTCTTTTGAGACTTTATCCTATTACCTTTTGTTACCACTATTTAGTGGATGCAGAAGCCAAAAACTTGCTTGATAGTGCTCTTTTTCCTTTTTCATTTCCTTGTTTCTCATGCATTTGCTGGTTAGGTGAACCGTGAACTATTTCTGTTTATAATATTGATATAACTTTCTTGGGCATGTGTTGATTCACAACTTCGAATCTAAAGGTATATCATATATGTCCTCATGGTTGTAATTCAGGGATGCTTTTTCACGCTCTCCTTGTGCTCTTGTCCAACCATCTATGAAAGCTGTTGCAGAGGACCTTGCAATTCCTGATTTTGGTAATAATAATTCCAGACTGTGTTTACAGACATTATTATTTTGTGATTATCCTGTCAGTTGTTTGAATATTTTTCATGCTGATTTGTTCTCCTTCCATATATTTGGGACAGCCAAGAATTTTTGCCCTCTCATATATCCATTGGACAGCGGGCCGTGGCAATTAATTCAGGATGTTCCTTTGATCTCCTTACACTCTCTTCAGGTCAAGCCATCCCCGAAACCTCCACACTTCTTCTCGAAAACGGTCATCCAGTGCCAACCACTCATGGTATGTTTGTGTATTTCAAGGGAAATCAATTTGTTCTCTCTGTGACAAATTTTCACCATTTTCTTCTTATATCCCTTTCTCAGGTACATCTGCAGGAAGAAGCTTGTTTAAGGATTTCTTCTTTCCTGGCTGATGGCATTGTTGTGAATCCCGGTGATGTTTTGCCTGATTACACAGTTAATTCTCTTCTTTTCACCCTCAAGGAATTAGACGTCTCTGTTCCATTAGACATGAGTAACTTGGAAGATTCAGCAAGCAAAGAAGACCTTCCACCAAAAAAGGTCTTCGCTGGAGCGAGGCTTCATATTGAAAACTTATCTTTTGCGGAGTCACCTACCCTAAAAGTTCGGCTACTAAACCTGGAGAAGGATCCTGCTTGCTTCTGTCTATGGCCGGGACAGCCTATTGACTCCAGCCAAAAGAAATGGACAGCTGGAGCCTCACATCTTAGTTTGGCTTTGGAAACATCCCCCAACTCAACTGAACTTCAGGGCTCTCCTGGTCTGGAAATGGGTTTGTGGAATTGTGTTGAAGCAAAAGATCTGTCTGTAGAAGTTGCTATGGTATCTGCGGATGGAAAACCACTGATAACAATTCCTCCTCCTGGTGGCATTGTTCGCATAGGAGTTGCTTGTGAGCAATATATTTCGCGTGCTTCAGTGGAGCAGTTATTTTTTGTTCTTGACCTCTATTCTTACTTTGGTAAGGTCAGTGAAAAGATTTCGATTGTTAAAGAAAGCAAACGTCAGAATACTGTCTCTTTAACTGGAGGGTTGTTGGAGAAGGTTCCTAGTGATACTGCTGTAAAACTGGCTTTGAAAGATCTGCAGCTTAAGTTTCTTGAGTCTTCCTTTACTAGTACGCAGGACATGCCACTCGTTCAGTTTCTTGGCAAAGATCTTTGCGTGAAAGTAACTCATAGAACCCTCGGCGGCGCTGTTGCAGTATCCTCCAACATATACTGGGAAAATATTGAGGTTGATTGTGTAGATACCGATGTACAACTTGAACATGAGAATACCTTGAATGGTTACTTAGTTAGCTGTAATGGGTCTACCCCCCTGAGACGTGTCTTTTGGGTTGTTAACAGAAGACATGATGGGCATAGTGGCAGCACTCTTGTGACACCTTTTCTTGACATAAGCATAACACATGTGATTCCCCTCAGTGAAAAGGATATGGAGTGCCACAGTTTAAGCATTGTGGCTTGTATTTCAGGCGTGCGTCTAGGAGGAGGAATGAGCTACACTGAAGCTCTATTACATCGATTTGGAATTCTGAATCATGATGGTGGTCCAGGAGAGGGCCTGTCTAGAGGATTAGAGCATTTATCTTCTGGACCTTTGTCAAAACTTTTCAAAGCATCTATAGTTGATGACAGGAATCAAGGTATTTAAAAAAAACATCTTGGTTGTTTCCGTTTGTTATCGTCCATGTGAAAGTCTCCTATGTGCAGGTTGTTCTTGTTTACAGCTTCAAGTTTTACTAATCGTTGCTAATATATGCATCTGCATGGAACTCCAGGAAATTTGAATGGAGATGGTTTCCCACATTTGGGAAGGCCAGATGACATTGATGTCTCCTTTGAGTTAAGAGACTGGTTGTTTGCTTTGGAGGGCAGAGAAGGTGTGGCAGAAAGGTGGTCTTCTAATGACAATGAAGATATTGGAAGAGAAGAAAAGTGTTGGCACACGAATTTCCGTACTTTCCGAGTAATAGCCAAAAGTACACCGAAGCATGTGGATCTAACAAATGGGACCGAAAACCACTATGACGCTCACAAGTTTCCTGTGGACTCAATTATTGTAAGTATCTGTTCACCTTATTTTTCCAATGCTCAATTTCTATCCTGAACTTTCTGAGGTTAATGATAACCAATTACAAAATTACATTCTTGGATGCCATAAAGACTGTGGACCTTAACGTGTTACTGAGCCTTTTTTTATTTTTATTTGCGGAATGCCTTATAGGTCAGTGTTGAAGGCCTACAGACATTGAAGCCTCAAATGCAGAAAGAGACCAGTTCAGGTATTGGTTTGGCTACAAATGGAGTTCACGAAAATGGTCACGGTGACCTGCCTGGAGGGGTAAACATTGAAGCTAACATTGTGGCATCTGAAAACAAATCTGTTCATGATAACTCATTGAACTGGGTGGCTGAAAGTCTGAAATTCTCCGTTAAACAACCTGTAAGTGAAGCTGAGCTCATTGCTCTTTGCTTTCGTCCTTTTAGAAAAGCACTTTCCGTAGTATGAACAATTTTGCCAATGTTGTTCTTTGTGGTGCAGGTTGAGGCAATTGTTACAAAGGATGAGTTGCAACATCTGACATTCTTGTGCAAATCCGAAGTTGACGCAATGGGAAGGATAGTTGCAGGGGTTCTACGTGTTCTGAAGCTCGAAGAATCTGTCGGCCAGGCAGCTCTAAATCAACTAAGCAACCTTGGTATGCTTATCTCAAACTCCTCTGCTTCTATTGAAAATTATAGTTTCAATATTCTCCAGTTCTTGAAGAAATCCAACAATGTTGCAGGAAGTGAAGGTTTTGACAAGATGTTCTCGCCAAAGGCGAGCAAAGCAGACAGTACCAAAAGCTCACCTTTTGCTGCCTCATCAGATTCAATGAGAGAAATTTCTTCACGTACAAACCTTGAATCTACCATTTCTTCCATTGAAGAAGCATCAATGGAGTTGGATGCCAAGTGTTCAGCACTAGTTTCCGATCTCAGCGATTCAGAATCTTCGGCAAAACACATCAATGACCTGAAGCAGAAACTCGAGAGCTTGCAGAGCTTAATGGCTAAATTACGAACCCAAATCTAAAAATTTATTCTCCCAAATATCAGACAGGAAGAAGAAATGAAGCATGCAGCTAATTCTTTTATGTATATAGCATATATAGAGATGTGAGAATCAATACTTGAATCGGGAATTTTTTGTATCCTATATACACCAAGAAACGAAATTTGTGTATGCCTATGAGCAATGCTTGTATTTGCAATTGCCCAAAAGAAACTTTCTTTTTGGATAAAATTTTGATAGATTTTCCAGAAAAGCTCTGGTTTTTATTACAACGGTTGATTAAAGAGATCGCTTTTCTGTCTCTCAGTTTGTAGATAATGGTGGCTGCTTATGGGGAGAGTCTGGTTGTTTTGAAACCATACTTATTAAGCCCTTCTTTGTTAATCAAAGCTCTGAAATTATGCAGCTACGAAAACGTCGTTTTGTTGATCCATGGGAATTCTGTGACAAATGGGTTCGGCTCCAATCTCCAGTTGAGCAACGGTTTGATGAATTGGTATGCAAAACATGGAGATGTAAAACACGCACGTAAGGTGTTTGATAGAATGCCTAAAAGAAATGTGGTTTCTTGGAATGTAATGATCAATGGATACACCAGCAAGTCTTGCGGAGATACTTCGTTTCGTTTGTTTCATTTGATGCTTGCGGAAGGTAATCTACTCTTTTCTATATCTTCCTTGACTCATTTTGGTTAGTGAGCTAGCTTCTTGTGCTTTCTTTTAGGGAAGAAGCCAGACTGCTATACCTTTGGGAGCCTTTTGAGAGCTTCTACTGAAGTTAAGTGTCTTGAAATGGTCAGTGAACTACACGGATTTGCGATCAAGCTTGGATTCGGGGGATCAATTGCACTGATTAGGTCTCTGATTGATGCATATTGGAAGTGTGGTAGCCTAGCCAATGCTAAGAAATTGCTCAAGGGCTCCGTGAAAAGAGACTTGATGTCTTGCACTGCTCTAATTACAGGTTTTGCACAGCAGACCAATTGCACACACGAAGCCTTTGATATCTTCAAAGAGATGATACTGATGGAAGCAAAGATGGACGAAGTTATAGTATCTTCAATGCTTAAAATATCCACCAACATCTCATCGTTAGCCATTGGAAGACAGATACATGGTTTTGCCTTAAAATCCTCCCAAATCAGATTCGATGTTGCTTTGCGTAACTCGCTGATAGATATGTATGCAAAGTCCGGGGAAATCGAGGATGCTGTCCTTGCTTTCGGAGAGATGGAAGAGAAAGATGTAAGATCATGGACCTCTTTGATTGCAGGATATGTGAAACATGGGGATATTGAGAAAGCAATTGATCTTTATAACAGAATGGAGCATGAAGGGATCAAACCGAATGATGTCACTTTTCTTTCCGTCCTCTCTGCTTGTAGCCACACAGGACAAACTGAACTAGGCTCGAAGATTTTCAATACAATGATCAACGAGCATGGAATCAAAGCTCGTGAAAAACACTTATCTTGCATCATAGATATGCTTTCCCGTGGTGGCTACTTAGAAGAAGCTTATGAACTGATAAGAAGTCAAAGGGGTATTATAAGTCTTAGCTCATCAACATGGGGAGCTTTTCTTGATGCCTGCAGGCGTCATGGAAACGTGCAGCTCAGCGAAGTAGCAGCTGCTCAGCTTCTGATTATGGAACCAAAGAAACCGGTCAATTATATCAATTTGGCAAGTGTATATGCAGCTACTGGAGCATGGGACAATGCTCTGAAGACTAGAAAGCTTATGAAAGAGAGGGGTTCCTGCAATAAAGCTCCTGGATACAGCTCTGTGTATTGAACAAAAGTGAATAAGAAAAAAATTCATTGAGGGTTTAAAGATAAAATGTGGTACAAATGTTTTAACACCAAAGTGAGGTTAATGAGGCTAAAAAAGCATCTCAAGGTTCGAATGAATAGTAATAAACTTATCCAAATCGTAGCGTGATCAATATAGATTAAAGTTACAATAAAACAATGGATATCTTATTCCTCCAGGCTCCTAATTTATCAGTTCCTACAAGAGTCGGATTGCTACTTGGTAATCACGTCCCAACGCCATATTGTCCCGTCCTCGCAACAAGCAAGAATTGTGCTACAATCCCATGGAAAAAAACAGAGTATGTTTAGGGTTTTGTTTATACTAATTATTGAGTCAAAAATCATGAAGGTTTCAAATACATTGGTGAGAGAGAAGCTGGATATACCTTCCATCAACGGACATGGCGGTTTGCCTGATCACAGACTTTGATTGAGTGTGTGATAATCTATTTGGCAACAGAGAATCATGTCAAGAACACAACAGAAACACCAAAGCGAAACTTAATCGTATGATTAAAGATCAGCCGGTGTGTCTGAATACGAAACTAACTTACTTTGTAATCAAAACAGGAGGGCAACTTTTTAAATCCCAGACATAAATCTTTCCTTCCTGATTCCCTGATAACCAACCAGCCAGGAATGTTTCACAAAATGGATCAGAAAAGTTGAGTATATATAATGGAGATTTGTAATATAGGGAGCTTTCTGGTACCTATTGCAACAGCATTGAAATGGAGATCACAAGAAAACTTGATAAACCATATATCGCACATTGGAATCGGATATCTTTGTAGAACATCTGAAGTACCCTACAAAGCGAAAATATAAAATCTCAATCTGTAAAATGTGTGATAAAATGAATGATTGCTGTTCTGTTTGGCACATAATTAAGATCCTAACCTCTCCAGGAGAATTCTCTTTCAGTTGTGGTTCCCACAAGAGGATCTCGTTGTCCACACTCTAAAAGCAGATAGAGCACACAAGAGTAAGTGCTTTAGTATTACACCTTTTCGGTTTTTAGCTTATTCCATCAAATGAAATGATCTTATCCATCACTGACTAACTAACCTTTGACAGAATAAAATCCCCAAACCAACGGTTACAATCTACGTAGTTTGTATGAACTGAAGCTGTAAATACCTACACATAGAAGTCACGTCATTAAGAAAGATCATCAATACGTATCTGTCACTCGTTGTTACAATACAAGGAAAAAGAAAATACTCACAGGGAATTGTACAAATTTGGTGGGGAATTTTGACGGATCATCCGTCCACGTGAATGACTTTTCGACATATGTCCAAAACTCTGGAGATAGCCAAAGACTACGATTAGACAAACGAACCACAAGCCATTTTTCTCAAAATTGTTTTAACAAATGGAAGTTCCTTTCAAGTGTGCTTGGCTTTTCTCTTACCTTTCATTGACCATATTTTAATAGTGGTGTCCATACCACAACTAGCAAAACGGTAAATATCAGAGGGATGAAAATCCTACAATTTCCAAGAGAAGATTGTTATCCTTAACATGTCTCTATTAAGTGATACTAACTGAATCAGATAACTGTTTTATTCAAATCCATTCTGATGAAGGGAATATAAAAACCATATTGGCTCACCACACTTAGAACTTCGTAGCGATGACCTCCAGCTCCAGCAAATATCAGAATACATATCCCAGTTTCAACATTCCACAGTCGAACAGATTCATCCTGATGGAATTAAAACGTAAGAACTCTTGAATATCGACAAATAATTGAATGCCAGGACATTACAGAAAACAAAAAGCCAAGAGATATACCTTGCTAGCAGTAATCACAAGTTGAGGTTTCAAAGGCTGTGTCCTGATTTCGTTCACTGAATCTCCGTGGCCCACAAGGCTCTGCACATGTGCGAGCACAAATTATACAAGAAAGACTAGTGTATTATTTGCTAGTATACATAAAATATCCATAAATTCTTAATATCGTTCTAAAGCTTATAAAATGCAATAGTACCTTATGAATCATTTCATTGTCGACGTCAATGACTCTGATTATGCCTTTTACTCCTCCAGCCGCAACAAATGGTTTTCCATTTACGCCACATGCCCAACTTACAGTGTAAAATGACTCCAGGTTCTGATCTCCAGAGCACATGGACATATAACCAAACGACCTCAATGAAACTTGACTTGTTTTACTTTTCACAAAGTTATAAATGGCTTAGTTAGCAAATATATATAACCCTTACATCTTCATCAGAATAGGATTGCAATGCAGATATAGCACCATCTTCAAGACAATTGTACAAAGTAATCTACATAAAAAGAGGTAAAACAATGGCAGTAATGAGACCCAGCTCAATAAAGGTTAAAAGAAAGAATCTCCCTCGTCAAAATATTTATCACGTTGAGCAACCACGCAAACTTTGCAGAACAAAAAAACTATTAGGAAGAACTGCATTTGAAAGTGTATGAGACCTAACCAAGTGTATAAGATTACGAATAGACTCCACTAATTGCCGATAGGCTTTCGAAATGGATCCCGAGAACTTTCACATAGTATCTGATTGCCAATGAGACCTAATAACTCTCACCACAAAATCATTCAATTGACAATTCAATGGAAACTAAGCCACTATCATGTATCCTTTATTGGAAACAATATAGAGCAATCAAGAGAATCATTGATGAGCTAAGAATGTCTTCCGTTTTGAAAACGAACCCTAAGATCAAACAAAGTTTCAATTTTTTTTTAAAAAATCTCAAAAGGGTACAATTAGAAATCCAAAATCAAACATAAAAGGAAAGTCCTTCCGGGCAACAATCGATCTCCAACAAAAACCTAAACAGACCCAGAAGGATTGAAATAAACCCGAATTAGGAAGAGAAGAAGAAACAATACCCGATTTCCACCAGCGGTAACGAAGACAGTGAAGAAACGAGCATCAAGGAAGTTGAAGACAAGGGCATACAAAGGTTTCTTCCCTTCTTGAATCCTGTTGGTCACTTTGTAAGATTTCTTGTTCGATGGAGTCAAAGACCCAACCAGTGACTCGTTCCCTAAAGCTATCTTCGACATTTAAGGACCCAAATCTCTCTCTCTCTCTCTCTCTCACGCAGACACACGAGTCTGTCTTAAAGCTCACACCAGTCTCTCATGCAACAAGAGGTTTTTGAGAGAAGTTACCAAAATTACTCTTTAGGTTTGTAACCGTAGATTTGACCTGACGACAATAATTTTTTTTTGACTTGACACAAACTATCTTTATTATTATTCTTTTTTTGTTTTATGACACACGACTGACTATTTTTTAAGAAAAATAAAATAGCAAAATCTAGGAGATCAAAATTATAATTTGGTCAACATTACCATATTAAAAAAAAAATTTGATTTAAAATATAATCTTTGTTTGATACGATGGAAATTACCAATTGTCTTCTTTTTTGTTTTTTTAAGAACTATACAATAGATATGATCAAAATAAATTCCTCTATTGACCGTGACTAAATTTTTTGAAATTGATTTCTTATCACGTTGATACATCTATATTTTGAACTTAAATAAAAGAGAACATTGAATTTAAATTATTTTGGTTTGATAGTAGAAAATTTTCATGTATGTTTCGCTGCTATTTTTTTCATGATCATTATTTTTTTGTTTTTTCAAATTTGACTTTTTACTAGATAGAATACTTTACAAAAGAATAAACTTTGAGGTTAATTTTTATATATACAACAAACAAAATTAGTATTAATTTGTAATTTTTATTTCATTTGACAAAAAATAAATTTATAAATTAATTAGTAAAGCAAAACTAGTAAATCAATTCTATAGTTTTTTTAAAAACGACTTTTTAAATAAAATTATATAAAATTGGTTTTTGATATCTTAGCCTTTTTCAAAACAAAATTTCATAATATTTGTATAACTAATGGGCTGTCTAATTCGAAACGAGAGTGTGTATCTATTGGACCTACTGTAAACCCATAATAATTCTCTATAGTTAGTAATTAATATTTGTCCTAAAAAGATATTGTTAATATTTGTTGTTTTTTGTTTGTTAGTATGTTTTCAACTAATCAAATTAATTTTCTCCCAACTAGTTTGTAGTACACAACGAAAGTTCATTTTGGATGTGACTAGTAATGGATTGGATGAATTGTTTATAAAATTTTAAATATTTTTTAGAACCGTTTTTTTCCGATCAAATTTTAAATACTTTTTGAGTTCTATAAAGCTTGTTTAGAATGTAAATGTGTGATTGATAATAGACGCATGAATTTTGTACAAAATTTAAAACACTTTTAAAACATTTGTTTTCCAATTTTTTAACAACTGGAAAACTAACAAGTTTACCGCCGTGATCCACGCCAAACGATTCTACCTTGCTCCATGCTGAAGATCTCCTGCAATCTTTTCTCCATTAATCTGTAAATATAATAATAAATATTATAGGGTTCGAACCCCAGATCTCCTGGTGTAACAACATTAATGAACTTTTAATCAATCACTGGGCTATGGGACTTCCAATTTATTTTTCAATTAGATTCTAAATATTTTCGGTAGATTTCATCTATGATTCATATTTCTTAAAACTATGTTTACTTTTTTCATATTTATTCTATAAAAATTATTTTGGAGCTTTTGAAACTGTAGGCTTTTATTTTACAATAATTCATCTTTTCTTACAACGGAACCAAACTTTTCCTATTTTGAAGAAGAAAAAAATCGAACTACTAGTGACAACTGACAAACAGACGGCTGACATACAATATGTGAAATTAAGGATTTGGTAGAAAATAAAATATTTTCTTATGCAATCCTCGTTTACTACGTAAAAGCATCATCCCAAATCCTTTAACCATTCTATAGAGCATTGTCTACGGCATTGCTCTATAATAGTAACAAAAAGTTCAAAATATTTTTATATTTATTATTATTTTTTTTCTAAATGCATGTCTGTTTGTGTGTATGTTCTTACTCAAAAGGCCAGGGTTACAATTATTTTAAGCATATTCTAGATGATTATAATTCTAAATTTATAGAAAATGTTGTTTTGCCAAATTTCATTAAAAAATGAACCGGTTCGGTATGATTAAAATACCACAAGCCCATGTTTGGTTTGTTTGGATTCAAAGCCGACTTCTCTACATATACTATATCAACTAAGTGATTCTTCTGCGTATACGCGGATAAATTATTAATATAGTTTTGTTTTAATTTTAATTTTTAAAAATGTGAAATATGTAGTTGTTTGATTTTATTATAGACATTGTTGTTGATTTTTTTGTTGTTAAATTTTTTGGTTAATAATATCATTTTTATTAATAATATGAATTTCAAAAATTTAGTTTTACCATTTAATTATTTTATATATGTAAATGTGTCAAATCAAAATGTAATACGTTAGAGTTAAAAAAAAACATGTTAGATTTGGCTTGTCCGAATATCTTAAATAGTATTTAGAATATAAATAAATTATCTAATATTTTAAAACATTAAAATATATAATCATAAATTTTATAAATAAAACGCAGATAAAAAAATTGTTGCTTTCGAATAAAAAATATTTTTATTACTTTCAAATTGTCTTGCGTAAAAAAAATTTCAAAAGAATAACTACATTTTTTTTTATAAATTTGGGAAGTTTTTTTCACAAACATATCAAAGTCTCTTTTAAAAATTTGGTAAATATTTATTATTATTTTCAAAAGAATATATATTCTATAAAAATGTTCTCTAATTTTATTTTTACAATAATCAATTTCTAAACTATTTTTAAATGAGAAACCAAATTTGTATATAACTTTAGAATAAAAATGAAAATATGATAATATACTGATTAACAACTCTTTTGATTTATTTATGGTAACAAATATAAATTTAGTTGTACAAGATTTTGTTATTGATTCAAAATTGTCATGTCACAATTTTGTTAACCATGTCATAATTGTTTTGGTGAGAGTGATTGTAATTTTTTTGGTGAGATTGATTATAGAGATGACACATAAACATCTTCTCACATATCACGTCTGTGGGGATAAATAGTTGAAATCATTAAGATTATCTCCACAAAATATACGATATATTTTAATACATTTCTATAGAAATATTTCCGAGACTTTACTACCTTAACGATTTTGTGGAGATACTCTTAACGATTTCTCTAGTTTTCTAGTTAGAAATAATGGTACTAAAATTTTGGATGTTGTTAACGTCAATCAATTAATTAGAATATGGTAATTCTTATATAATTGAAATATTTCCACAAGATTGTTCTTGTGTAAAATTTACTAAAAATTTTCATATTTTTAAATTTGGAGTTGATGATACATAAATTCCGGACCATAATAAGTCTATTATTAATTAGATATAAAAAAATGTTAAATTTTTTATTGAAAGCTTTCAATATTTCCAATTATCAAAGATTTTCATATTTGAAAATTAGAATTGATGATACATAAATTTCAGAGCAGCCAAATTCTACGCTTTTAAATTTATTGTTGCTCATACATTTTATTTCTGAGATATTCTTAAATGTCGGATAGGAAAATTTGTAGAGATAACGATTTTCATAATCTTGTAAACGTCATATTAATCTTGTGTAGATTTTACTAAAGATTATCATACTTTTAACTTTGGAGTTGATGATGATACATAAAATTACATTTAGACCGAAATGAAATGTAATCGATTTATTTAATTGATCTTTTTAGTTGAACAGATTTTTTGGAAATAAAATAAGATCCATTAAAATCCAAAAAATATATATTTTTAAAAGTAACAATAACTAAAATTCCTAATCAAATAATCGAAAGAAAACATGTAAAAATAATCTTTTATTCCGTGAGATTATTTTTGGATAATCACTTATTAACTTCATCAATGGAGCCATTATTCTCATCCTCCTTTTAAACTTGAGTTAATTTTAATTATTAAATTTGGGCTAATTTTAATTAGAGATTAATGAATTAAATTAGAGAGATTACTATGTCATATTTTAAGGGATGCCATGTCATACTAAAATTGGGAAACTGATTTTGGTGAAAACAGCTAAGTTTTTTTTAAAAATCATTCTCTAATTAATATATAAGAGATAAAATAACTTTAAAATAAATGATATTTAATCGTTGGTATTTCGACCCGCTAATAACATCGTGACAAATGAACAAAAAAATTTGCAAAGGAGGCTTACGATTTACATTACCATTCGGACAACATTATGCCATAGGTTCTAACATGCATAAAAAAGGTTTGGAGGTCGCGTTACTAGTTCGTTCTTTTTGAACAATTCATACGGCTTGTAATATATTTTTTTGTTAACATGTTAACAAAAAAAAAATCAACTCACAGTAGTTCATGTAACTTGTAAAATTTCACTACAAAAACAAAAAAAACATTTAGTTATCTCGTTTCGAAGAACGCGTTTAGTTTTACCATCTCATGCATGCACTTCTGATATAGTATGTGATATTTTGCATGAGTTATCTAGTTGCACAAAAACTGTAACTATGTATCATCTGAAGGCAAGGTACAATACGCTTAGGAACATGTAACTAGGGTGATATGATCCAATTAATCTACACTCAGTTCCACGACTTGGTATATTTTTTTTTTACTATAAGTACCGTTCTATCGATTTATTATAAGGGGACTGGATGGAGACAACAAAAAAAGTGATGCGAAAATTGACTACATAACAAATACATACTTAATATTTCATTTTAGTAGGCACCTTGTGGTTATGTTAAAGACTATGTCTTTCTTCCAACCATCTCTTACTAAGTTTTTTTGTTAGGACCTTTTAAAATGATTAATTATACTTCTTACACGACCTTTATAAATTATAAGTTCATTTAAACATCATATTGGCCCAATATTGCTTCCAGACCTGGTCTAAAACTCGACCATCTTTTTCCTCACCTTATTTCTCGATTCTTCGTCCACTAGCGTCATCCATTCTGACTTTAATGTTGAAGAAAATTCAGAAGAGCAAACCTGAGTTCATCTTTATGGAAGCCTTCATGACCATGTTATTGCCTTACGAATGCTTCCAAACACTAGAAATTAATGAGCACAGCCAGATCACGACCCGACAAAAATTTGAATTACATACAGCCCCCAATGGTCGAGTTGCCTACTCGTGCTCACCAAAAATCCAGTGACCTCCGATCATTTTATGAATCCCAAATTTTTATTTCGAACAATAGCTCAATAACTTGCAATTTCTGCTCTTTGAAGACTACGACTTTTGGACGTTGCGAAATAGAAAAGCGTAACGGGGACCTTTTCTTCCAGGCCCAATATTCGATAATGGATATTAACCGTGGAACATTTGGTGTACTGACAATCCATCCATTGGGTTGTTCCCTCCTTTGCTAAACTTTTCAAATTTCTCTTTTTACCTACCAAGCCTGATATCCTCATTTAAAAAAGCTCTTGCAATCTGGCCGGAAAATCCTCCCGATTTGCTCTCCAACAATGTTTCACGGCTGCAAGAAGTAGGTAATAAAATATTGTGTAACTATATTGCTCTCTACTTTCTCTCCAAGGAAGGGCAAATTTTCTTAAAAACTTACAATCTAGCCTAATCCCCTCTAAGGATTATACTGCTGAGTTTAGACTGTACTCTAATTCCTAGCAAGATGAATCGAAGATTTTCAGCTGTTGAAAAAGGAAAATGATTAAGCTTAACTGTGGAGCCTCCGAGAGCTGCTAGGGTTAAGGTTCCACACTTCGACCTAACCGAACTCGTCCACAATCATGCTCTGATGCTGGTAGGAAGGATTACTAACCCAAAGATCCAGAAGATGTGGGCTCTACTCCCTTTCCTAGCTGACCATTGGAAGGTCGCCTCTGTGGGTGCTGACCTGGCACAAAGAAGATTTCAGTTCCAGTTTGCCTCATAAGAGGATTTACTGAAGGTACTGGAGAATAGACCCTACCATTTTGCTCATTGGATGATTATTCTTCAGAGATGGGAACTGACAATGGCCACTTCTTTCTCCTCCCAAATTCCCTTTTGGATTAAAGTCCATGGAGTCCCAAGCCATCTATGGTCAAAGGCTATGCTCATTAGCTTGGCAGATAACATAGGGAAATATGAGGCTTGTGAAATTACCACCTCTTCGGCTAGAATGAGAGTGGAGATTAACACACTTAAACCACTAATCACCTCCTCCACACTGGAATTCTACACTGGAGAGGAAGTGCTTACTGAGCTGGTTTATGAGAAATTAAAAAGACATTGCTCTATCTGCTTCATGTTGGACCATGATGCCAAAGAATGTCCTGAAGCCATAGAGACAGCCCCTCAGAGGAGTCTTGGAAGGCTACAAATAGGGAAAAACCGAGAGGTGATTAGAGCCAAGGAAAAGCAGAATCAAAGATACAAGAAGGACTTTAACCCTTCTAGACACTCCTATGCCTCCACCAGAGACTATGCCTCTATATACACAAGAAATGAGGAGAGACATGGATTAAGGGAAGAGAGGATGCGGAATAGAGAATTACCTAGAGCACTTCTCTCCTCCCATGTGAGAAGATCTCCTATGGACCGGGAAGCTCCTCAAGCAAACATCCAAGAGAACCTGACTAGTGCAGCTACAAAGGTTGCAATGGGGGAGCTGAGAGAAGTTATGGTCCAATATGCTGGCTGTGCGGATCCGTCAGAAAGTGTTGCGCGTAGGAAAAGGAACCGGCTAGCTGAGGAAGCAGGAGAAGTAGAGGAAACTGCACTACAAATGGTCATATTAGCCATAGAGAATTCTGTGAGAATGCAACAAACCTGTAACTATAGTGAAAGGGTGCCAATCAGACAGAGACGTGGCTCATCTGTGGGAGTGGATCAATTTGGCATACTAGAACTTTCTCAGGGACCTACTAAACGGTTATCACTTGACTCACCTGCAAGGGACCTTTATGTTAATACCTCTGTGGAGCTCCCTAAAAACCAGAGACTAGAACTAGACAGAGAGGCGGACCAACGAGGGCCAGTGAAAAGGAAATCTGGAAGACCCCCAGGTAAAGCAACAGGGATAAGTGCACTACAAAGTGTAATGGGGTCAAAGAAGAGGAAGTGGCAGCTTATAGACCGTCCCCTAGGAAAAGAATGCACAAATCAGAGAGTAGAAAATGGGTGAGCATAGAAGGGCAAAGATCACAAGCTAAAGCAGGACCTAGTAGAACCCAAAATGAAGATCTTCCCCCTCCTCCAGCAAAAGCAAGACCAGCTCCAAAACAGAATAAGAAGGTTAGAAAGCATATGGATTTTCAGAATGCGTCTTCTCCTCTTCCTTAAAACTTGTATGCTGGAACTGTCAAGGGTTAGGGAACCCCGAGACAGTTTGTCGTCTCCAAGAGATAAAACAACATGTAGATCCTAATATCTTCTTTCTATCGGAGACAAAAAAATCCCGACAGCTTTGTCCTGCAAAAAGCTAAAGATTTAGGCTTTGACCATCACTCCATTTTCTCCCCCATGGCCATGGAGGTGGAGGATTGATATTACTTTGGAAACAAGAGATAAACTTAGATGTGATCTCATCATGCAACAACTACTTTGATACCCATATAACATATGAAGGCAAAGGCTTCCATTCTACTTTTGTTTATGGAAACCCTATTACAGCTCTAAGAAAACAAATGTGGGATCACCTGATCAACTTGGCCATGCTCAGAGATGCACTCTGGTTCCTCTCAGAGGATTTCAATGACATCTTAGAGAATTCTAAAAAAGAGCGAGGTCCAGCTCGGCCAGAGAGCTCATTTGGAGATTTCAGATCATTCTTCTCTGAAGGAGACCTATATGACCTTCAACATTCATGATGCTCACTGTCCTGGAGAGGCTCCCGTGGTGACTATAACATAAAGAGCCGGTTAGACAGAGCAATCTCAAATAGTGCTTGGGCAGAGTTATTCCCCACAAGAAGATGTGAATACCTGAGATTTGGAGCCTCTAATCATCGGCCTATCATAACGTATCTGGATCCTAAAAGGAAGAAGAAGAGAGGTAAGTTCAGATATGATTGAAGATTGAAGAACAATGAGAAAGTCAAGGAGCTTATTGCAAAGACATGGAGTGAGGGCAGAGAACTACAGGTCCAACAGAAGATAACAAAATGCAGACAAGCTATTGTTCTATGGAATAGAGAACAACAAAGAAATAGTAAAAAGCTATTGAAAGCCTAAAACAAGAACTGGAAGATGCTATGGTGGACATATCACAACACAATGAGCAGATACAAATAATCAATGAGAAGCTGAAACTAGCCTATAGAGAAAAAGAAAGCTATTGGAAACAAAGAAGTAGACAATTGTGGCTATCTCTTGGAGATCATAACACTGGATATTTTCATGCATCAACAAAAGCAAGGTTTGCTAGAAATAAGGTCTCCGTCATAGAAGATGAAGCAGGCCAAGCAGTTTATGAGGAAGACAAGATAATACAGGTCATAACCAGATATTTTAAACAGTTATTTACCTCCCAAGATTCTAATCCGAGAGTCACCAATGAGGTTGTAGATGCTGCCATAAAACATGTAGTCACAGAGGAAATGAATCAAGAACTGATAAAAAAATCAAACAAGCTATGTTTTCGATTCACCCGGATAAAGCACCAAGGCCTGATGGATTCTCTGCATGCTTCTTCCAATCCAATTGGGATGTGGTGAGTACATACATCTTTGCTAAAGTTAAAACCTTCTTCCAGACCGGAAGGATGCCTAAAACCATTAATGAAACACATTTTAGAATGATTTTGAAGATAACAAGCCCAAAAAGTGTTGCTTATTATAGACAATGTTTATTACAAGGTGATATCTAAGTTACTGGCTAAACGGATGCAGCCACTATTGGGAGAGATCATTTCTGAAAACCAATCTGCCTTTGTTCCTAAGCGTGCAATTTCTAATAATGTATTAATCACTCATGAAGTTCTACACTTCCTAAAGAACTCTAAGGCAGAAGAAAAATGTTCTATGGCGGTGAAGACTGATACGAGTAAAGCATATGATCAGCTAGAGTGGAACTTCAACCAGTGTGTGCTTACTAAACTAAGTTTCCATGAGAAGTGAATAAACTAGATTATGCAGTGCATTTCTACAGTATCCTTCTCAATCCTAATCAATGGAGCTCCTAGAGGCTATGTTAAACCTAAGAGAGGGATACGGCAAGCAGATCCCATTTGTTTATACTTTGTGGGGAGGTGCTTTCAGGGCTATGCCATAGAGCTCAGGAAAAAGGGAAACTAAATGGGATCAAGGTTGCTAGAGGCTGCTCTAGAGTAAACCATCTACTGTTTGCAGATGATACAATGTTTTTCTACAAGGCTAATGTCAAAAACTGTACAGAGCTTAAAAGAATCCTCAACAAGTATGCAGAGGTTTCGGGCCAGCTTATCAACTACCAGAAGTCATCAATAACGTTTTCTAAGAAGACTCCTCTAAGCATCAAAGCCAAAATAAGAAAAATCCTACAAATAAGTAAGAAAGGAGGAGTAGGCAAGTATTTAGGCTTACCTGAACACTTCAGAAGATGTAAAAAGGACCTGTTTGCTTCTATTGTTGATAAAATCAAGCAAAGAGCAGCGAATTAGGCCACCAAGATGCTCTCAAGTGCTGGTAAATTGGTAATGTTGATTAGTGTGTTATCGTTCATGCCAACCTATGCCATGACATGCTTCAAGCTCCCTCAGTCCCTGTGCAAGAGAATCCAGTCAGCTCTAACTCGGTTTTGGTGGGACTCCTCTCCTGAAAAGCAGAAAGATTAGTCGGGTGGTTTCGGACAAAATGGCTAAACCCAAATGGATGGGAGGACTAGGATTCAAAGACATTAAAAACAACAATGATGCACTACTAGCTAAATTAAGTTGGAGACTACTTAACTCCCCTACATGCCTCCTATCCAGGATCCTACTAGGCAAATACTGTGTTGATGCATCATTCCTAGAATGCTCTGTCCCAACAAACGCATCACATGGGTGGAAGAGTTTGATCAATGGTAGAGATTTGCTTAAAACTCAACTAGGCTGGGGTATTGGAGATGGAAAAGAAATTAACCTGTGGAGTGAAGTCTGGCTATCTCATAAAGAGCTAGTCCAGCCTATTGGACCCATCCCAGAAGGTCAACATGATCTCAAGGTGAGTGACCTCATTCACCCTCAAACGGTTACTTGGAATGTGGAAAGAATTGATAAGATCTTGACACAATATAAAGATATGATCCTTAAGCTAAGACCGAGTATATTGGGGGCTAAAGACAAGATAATTTGGGTACGAAGCCTCTCTGGTGAATACTCAACAAAATCAGGGTATATAAGTGCCACAGAGCTAGATGTGAGTAACCAGAATACTAACCCTTTAACGGAGTGGAGTGGAACAATCTCGTATAGAAGCCCAAAGCACCACCAAAAATAAAGTTGTTCTTATGGAAAGCTATACATGGAACGCTTCCAGTCGGAGAACAACTAATGATTTGCAATTTAACAACCATGACTAAATGTTGCCGATGTGAGGGATCAGAATTAGTTCTCCACCTGTTATTTTTATGTCTTTTCGCCAAGGAAGTTTGGCTACAGGAGAGCTTAGAGGGATTTGACTCTTTCCAAATCACCTCAGTTGAATCTGGCCTCGCCCAGGTAAGGAATTTATTCTCCTTGTCCCCGGTAGGAATTGTGAACGGTGCCCTCTCCCCGTGGATTTGTTGGGCTCTGTGGATCTCCCGTAACCAAAAAGCTTTTAGTAATAGAGGCTTAATAGTGATAAAAATTGTTCATAAAGCCTTCTTGGATGCTCAAGAATGGAGCTTTGCTCAACCGAATCCCACCCCAATTGGATCGACACAATCGCCACATCCAAAGAATCCTCGACCCTATACGGACGGATTCATCTTTTGTTTCATCAATGCGGCCTGGAGGGCTGAATCGGACACGGCAGGCTTCGGTTGGACTCTCGAATCTGCCGTAACTTCTAGACGGGAACACTCCTCCTCGACACACAACGTCGCTTCGGCTCTTGTGGCTGAAGCGTTGGCACTTCGATCTGCTATGATACAGACCCTGGACTTGCAGCAGATGAAGGTGATCTTTAACTCTCATTCGCAAATCCTGATACGAGCGATCAATATGAATCTCCCGATTTATGAAATTCATGGAATTGTAGCAAACATTCATCTGCTTTCTGATCGATTTTCCTCTGTAAATTTTAAACATATCCCTCGAACTGAAAACTACGAAGCTGATAATTTGGCCAAAACGGGTCTCAAGAGTGTAATGGACTAAGACCCTTCAATTAATCAAATGAAGTTGAACAAAAAAAAAAAAAGACTACGACTTTTGTATTTGTTTACCAAAACTATTTTAAACTAATGTGAGTTTAGTAAAAGTTTAAATTACATTAATAAGAGCCGATTAGAAAGAAATCTTTCCTCTTATATAAAGAATATAGAATGGACATAAAGCTCCAGTAAACGTAATTTTATATAGATAAAAATATTTCTAAAAAGAAATGAAGGAATTATTTGATAATTCCATATAAAAAAAATCATTTCGAATCTATATCAATCCATATCTTCTCATCAAAATACACACAAAGTTTTTGAAACCTTTTTTTTTGAAACTTAATATAAGGAAAAAGAGGCTCGATCTTGTTGTAAGTTCTGATCTTGTTCTTCAGTCTTCGCATGTTATTTTCATGGTTGGTCCAAAAGAAATTTTACCGTTTTTTTCATATTGAATGTCTTTTTTCGAAATTAGGCTCGATTTGTCATGTAGCAATCATGATTTGTCGATAATCACATTTCTCATGCCTTATTTTTGCTCTCTAAATACGTGTGCATATATATATATAGATAAAGACACATATATATATCTATTTGTATATATATGCATCAAAGCAACACACGATCTCTACAAGATTAGTGGATCGATTAATTTCAGATCTGAGAAACAAAAACTAAAATTTGTAGATCGATTTGCATAATCTCTGTAAGTCTTTTTAACACATATCATGCATGCCTCCATTTATATATTTAATGTTTTTGTAAATTGTAGATTCATGTAAATAACTATTTTTTTGTTATTGATTTTCTTCAAAATCTCTATAGGAGAAAATGGAGAGCGACTTGGACTTAACACTGAGGTTGGGTCTCCCGAGTCGTCCAACTAGTTGGACACACCTGAGCGTACTCACTCCCACCACTCGTCAGGTTTTATTTAATTAATTTAATTAGAAATTATATCCATTAATATTATCATTTTTTCCGGTATGATTGATTGATGTGGACATGAATAAATATGAAATCTTCATACAACAATCTGATGAATTAATCGTCGAGAACTATTGATACCATCACTTTTATTAATTTACTTGATACTATTTTTTGTTTTCTTTTTGAAAAAAAGGGCTTACTACTTGATACTATTTGAAAAACTAATCTCATGGATATCATGAATCTCATTTTCCTTTTTTTTTTCAAAAATAAAAATAAATCTCAGTTTTCCTATAAGAAATCTAAATTCATCGAACTAATTATTTAAACTCATGAATCTCTCTCTGTTAAAAACGCTAATCCAGCTGTCTTAAAGGTAATAATAATATATTTGGAGGAAAAAAACATTACATCCTTATCATCACTTTTTCTTTACAATTAATTACCATTATTGCTACATATGGACATTTACTTCATCATAACATAAAATATGAATTAATCGCTAGTTAATTAAAATTTAAATCACAGGGAACCAACGTCGCCGCCGGCCGCCGGGGCAACAATAACGGCGGCGCAGAGATTAGCCTCCGCCGTATTCTTGGTGACGATGTTGTGATCAAAGACACCGAAGGTGCAAGAAACAACGTCGACATGAATATCAGAGTCTACCAATACGTCTTCCAGAAATTCGCCGGAATCGGCGAGACGTTGAACTTCGCTCCTATTCCGATGCCTTCATCTCCGGCGCCGGCTCCGGTGACTCCCACCGGAAATGACTATGTTCTGCTTGATGTTCCCGCTAGGAGAGCACTTCGGAACAAGTCTTTGGCGATGACAAACGCTGATCTGGACGCAAACGCAAACGCAAACACAAACGGAAACGCGAAGCGACGTCGCTGTCACGGTGGTTTCTGCGGCGGATGTGGAAAGATTGACGACGGGAAGATTAAGTGTACGAACATGAATTGCAATGCAATTAGCACTCCTATGTGGCGTAGGGGTCCTCTTGGTCCTAAGGTAATTAAGTTAATTATTACATAATTCAAATTTTAATTCCCACTAATTAATCACGTTTGAATATTAATAACCTGAAATAAATTAATGTTAATAATCATTTGTGTTTCAGACGCTATGCAATGCTTGTGGGATCAAGTTCAGGAAGGAGGAAGAGAGGAGACTAAAAGAAACTCAGTGATTTTGTCATTTTTATCAAAAATAAAATAAAAAGAGAGTTTGATTGTTAATTAGACATAGAATTATCGATGTCTACGATTAAGCTTTAGGAAAGGAAAGCTAAATTTTGTAGATTTAAGAAATTCTAATGATTGTTGCTAATTTGAAAGTATTTCTGAAATTCATGAATTTTGCTGTGTTTTTTTTAATGAAATAAATATTGCAGTTTACCCACAAATATGCAGTTAACTCATACAAATTACTTAGATACAAATTATTTAACTAATACATCTAATATAGTGGTTTGTGTTAATGATATTTCTATTTCATAATTTGAAATCAGTCCCACATAATACATGTTATTGACCAAAAAAACTTGAATACTACTATTTCTTATGTTATGAAATTAAAATTATGCAAAATCAAATGTAATTATGTAAAGAAAAACTACATCCATGTTGATAGATTAATTTGTTAAATAATTATAAGAAGTGATGATAATCGCACAAGCATTCTATGAGAAAAACACCAACTTAAAAAGTTTATCTTATTATTCAAAGAATCTAAAAACAAGTGTCGGTGTAGGCAAAATTATAACTACACAATTACACGTCTTGTTAGAAAAAATTACATATCAAAAGTAATTTACATGAATATCACTTGGTTTATCTACTTGTATCAAGTTACAATTTTATAATAAATTACTTGCAAATGATAAAATACATTTTTGGTCAAAAGTTCTAAATTGGTAGATTATGAAAAGAGATTCATGCATGTTAATTGTTTTGATAAAAAGAAATTTCAGAAGTTTTTCCATTTTCTCCAAATATATAGTATATGCTATTACATAGATTTTTCCCTTTCTTATCATCTTCTAAATGATTTTTTTTTACAAATGGTATGTATGGTTAAAATTAAATCAATCAAGATAAGATTTAGGCCTTGATTGGTAACTGTTGTAGTAGCTCTACACAGTCAACAAAAATTTCACAGCAACAAAACCAAACCAATCAAGCTTTGTTTTTAAAAAAATTTCTATAGCCCAAACAATAAGTTTCTTTCAATTTTGGCTGTATAAACCCTTTTTTCTACAGCTAAAAAAACTAAACTTTGGAAAGCTCTCATTTTTTTTCCTACAGTTGTACAAACACTTTTCACCTTTTTTTTGTGTGTAGAAACTACATTTTCACTTTCTCACATATATATTATATATATGACAAAAATATATGATAAATATACTTTTGTCCACATACGTTTACATATACTATACATATTATATATATATATTTTTTATAAATACCATAAATATATATATAAATTATTATATAAACATAGTAGATATTTATATATTATACTGTGTTTATTTAATAAATAAACACACACATATAAATATATAAAGATTCCTTTGATTAATTTAAATTTAAATTCCCTTGTCAACATAATTTAAATTTTTACAATCAAAATTCTACAGCAATAAAATCTACAATAATAGTCGAACCAATCAGACTTTCTTTTTATAAAAGTCACAGCCAAAATCCTACAACTACAACAAAAAAACCTACAGCTTGAATTCTACAATAAAAAACTTAAAGCTACAGCAAAAACTTGTATCTACAGTATTCTAAATTCGATTGGATAATAGACATATATTCCAAATTTTGGTTGATAAAGTAAATGCTGGTTATGTATGGAAAATAAATAGATACAAA
The DNA here is from genome assembly GCA_964056655.1 of Arabis hirsuta. NCBI lineage: Eukaryota > Viridiplantae > Streptophyta > Magnoliopsida > Brassicales > Brassicaceae > Arabis > Arabis hirsuta. The sequence goes on along the minus strand of OZ053301.1, from coordinate 32,161,579 downwards.
ATCTAGTGATGTATGTTACAGCTGTAAAAATGAATATATTGGTATGCCTTTGTTGTTTTACTAAAAAAGGTCATTTTTCTCTAAAACCAAAGTAAACGGTTTTTCTTCGCGTGTGTTGTGTTCGAGTTGTTGCGTATTCTTAATGATTGATGATAATTATCTAGTCACTCAGACAGACGGTAGATATAAATGTAAATACCATTATAGGTCCATTACATAGGTATTAGAGAAAAGTGTTATTTCTTTGTTACATAAAATGATACTAATACATGTTTTTTTTTTGTTTTTTAAACTTGCTAACACATGTTTTCATACCTGCAAATACGAGTTTAACTAGGATTGGGCAAAAAAACCAACCGAACTAAACCGAATCCAAACTGAACCAAAGTTGATAGCAAAACTGTTTGGTTAGATTCTTTTCGACGCAAATAGTTCGGTTTGGTTTGGTTGAAAACAAATTTAATTTTTTAATAGTTTGAGATAGATCTTCCATGGAAGAAGACTGCACCTATGACGACTAAAAATGGAAAATACTTAAAGATATACTTTTGTTTTACCTTCCCACACACCATGAACCGGTCCTCGGTTTCAAGCTAGAAAATCAAACTCACAATATTTTGTTTTCGTTTGTTGACATTATAAATTTGGTTTTTACAAAAAACCAAGATGCACTAGATGTAACAAAAAAAATTTAGTGGATAAATTCTACACTTTCTTTGAAATAAAAATCATTTTGAGGCAGGATATTTTTTTTTTACAAATGAACTTTACATTAGTAAAATATGATAATAATAGAAACTGTGTTTTGTTTTGAATAATGACATTTACAGTTTTTTCTCTTTCAATAAACGAATAAAGTGGCGACATATGAACAAAATTTTCTTGGACAATAGACTGATTGAGAAGATCAAAAGTGAAATCTTATAAAATTGAAAATAATAATAAGAAAGCCTCATAAACAAGGTTAAGGAATATAGCCCAAAAATATATGCTCTCGGTGTTAGAAAAAAAGAAAGTAAAAGCCTCTCTAACTTCCAAAACCTACCATCAACCAAAATAACAAATCCTAACCATAGGTTATGTAAACCGCTGCTTCTATGTACACAAAAAAATTAGTAGAAAAAAGAAAAAGAATTGGCAATTCACGAACCATCCTCACAAGTGAGTTTCCCGAGCTTGCTTTACCGGCGTAATCCACCATTTGTACCGTCTTCATTATCGCCTTCGATGTCAGGAGAATCTTCTGCAACTGTTTCCTCTTGTATCACCAAACCTTGGTTCCTCGACAGCTTTCTCATTGTTGTTGTCTGAGAATCTTGTGAGATTTTGGTTTCCCTCTGTGGCATCAACTCTTCTCCTACTGCAACCATTGTGCTCATCAGCTATGCAATAATCAATAAAGATCCCAAAATCATTAGCTAACTAATACTGTATTAGTAATACATCATTTAGAGAATTACTGAGATCAAAAATGAAACACTAATCAGTACCTTCCAATCTTTGTAATCATATCGAAATACGAAATGATTGTAAACGACCTCCCCCGACATCACCAGATTTGCTGCAGGAGCATTCTTTGGCACTGAGGAGAGATTAGGAAAGGGAGATAAGTGTGAAACAAATCAAAAACCAAAAACATACATAAGAAATGAATGCTATATCTTACCGGCAAAATGAGAAGCATTTTTCTTGACAAGTATCTCAACTCGTCCGTCTTTCACCAAGAACGAGAGTGCAAACAGATTCTCTACCGTCTGCGCAAACGATCTCCTGTTGAGCACCAAATTCTCAATCTTGACACGCTTGTTTTTCCGCAAGATGTTAAACATTATTGCCATGTTATTGTCTGTATCAGTTTTCTTTTCAGCTTCCGTCTCATCAACCTGAAGGATATGACATTGACAAGTACCCAAATCAGTTTCCTTTCTAGTTACATTCAATCATAGTAACAATTGACAAAGCTCCATATGCAATACCACATGATACTCCATTGCTGAATCGATTGCAAACAAACCAGAGATTTTAATACCTCCAAATTCAAGAATGCTAAACTACCACTGATTTCGTTAACGGATTGACCATTACACACAGCTTGGTATATATACTACACAAGTAGAATCAGTCAAATTTGCTAGCAAACTAAAGATTACTGGAATTTGCAAAACCCTTCTCACCTCCTCTGGCTTAACACCTTCACCGGCCTTTCTACGTTTCCTGTTGCCCACTGCTCTTTTCCTTTGTTTCAATTCAGTATCCATAGAACCCATCCTGCAAAAGTTGCACAGCAGAAATAATTCTAAAAGTCAGGTAAGCAAGCTCATGTCCTAAAAGGCAAACAAAACCCTTCAGCTGTGTCGAATCAAGTTAACATTAAGCATTTCTAAAGACAGAACTCACATTGTCGAACAACCACATGATACCATGACCGTAGAGCAGACAGCAAACCCAATATCCTTCCACTTCATCGACACTTGCGTGTTTTCATCATCATCAAATCCCTAAAGAAGTTTCCCCAAAACCCTTATCAAGGCATTAACAAACTCAGCTGGGGAAACACCATGCGCAGATTGGGATTTCACCGATGAAAACAAGGTATCCGTGCCTCCGCATCTGCGATTTGTTCTCTAGGCTTCTGAACTACAAACATTGTAATCAAGAGCACCAAAAAGAGTGATTTTCAGTAAGATGATCCTTACTACGACTAATTAACACGACATTAGAACTCAAATGCTTGAAGATAGGGAAACAAACCAGAAAAATCGATTGATCATTGGTAACATCTCGTGTTACGAATTTGGGACAAAACTTACTGAAAATGGACAAAAACTTTCATAAGCAATAAAAGCAAAGTATTCCTTTTTGGTGCAGATTCTCAACCTCGTTGATAATACGGTTGAATTTGTCTGAATCAATCCATGTCAAATCATCTTTAGAATCTGTAGTACCAAACAACAGAGATAGTTCACACACACACACAAAAAAAAAAAAAAAACCAAAGTCAATTTTAAAAAGCGAACAATACCTTTAATCTTGTGGATAAGAGCGAAGTACTGAGATCTTAAAGCTCTCCGATCAGCAATTCCATGTTCTTCCTCCTGAATCGGCGGTTCGTGTGTCGGTACTGAGTCAGCTCCGGTCTTAGTCTGCTTCTTCTTCTTCACAATGTTCGGTCTCTCCGACACATCGGCCTCCCGCTTCACCGATCTCCTCATGAGTTATCTCCAAGACAAGAATCTGAGAAAGGGAAAGTGGAAATAAGAGGGTTAAAAGCCCTAACGCCGATCAGAAGATGAAGAGACGAAATTTGGGGATTTTGTTTAGGGAAGAAGAGGAAGGGACGTCGCTGAATTTTTTTTTTCTTTTTTGAAATTTGACATCGATGAATTTTCCCGTCGCTGAATTTTTTTTTTTTGAATTAACTGTAAAAGTTATACATACAAAAAAAAACCTATTTATAAAAATTTTTCGCACCTATTTATAAAATTTTATTGTGGAAGCAGTAAATACAGCATAAGAAAAATTCACCGTGAGACGAACCACATTTCCAATTCATCATTGTATCTTGTATCTTCCATCTCTTTGATCAAAGATAAACGGTTTCGGATTTGCTTGTCAATGGTTTGAGATAATTGTTGAGCCAAAATTGGTGTCTTCCCATGTCTTCTATTGTTTCGCTCCCGCCAAATTGAATGGAGAGTGATTTGAAATGCATATCGCAAGAGAAACAAACGGGTTTTATCTTGCGATATATCCAACAACACTTCGACAATTATGTCCCAATCCGTGGAGTAGGAGGATACCAACAGATTACGGATCAATTTTTGCCATACCTCATCTGAGTATCTACACTTAAAATAGTGGTGGTTTCGAGTTTCCATGCTGCTTTGACAAAGAACACATGAACCATCCACACCAATATTCAACTTAACCATACGATCCCCCGTTGACAACCTATTATGGAAAGCTAGCCATGCATGAAATACATACTTAGGAGTAGCATAAGTGAACCAAATTCCCTTCCACCACTTTTTAATAGGTGTTCCCTCTCTGATCAAATTCCAAGTCACCTTAGAGTTGAATATCGATTGTAATTATCTCCTTTTTGTCTCCATAGAAGAAAACATCGGCATCATGAGTCATACTATGTCTCCTTTGTTCTTCTATGACATCTTCCACCATGTTGTATTTGTCTAGTCTATGTCGACGACATCGATGCGTTTGGAGCACCCTACCCACCGTAGCATGGTTTTGAATTTTCAAATCAATACAGCCCCGCTCACCCGTTGGCACCATTCCTTATTTCAACTCTTGCAAGGATATAACTTAGAGCAAGGATATAAGTTGGAGCTCACGTCTTTGGAAATAGAGATAACTAGATTTTGATGCGTGCCAAGTAGGAAGCCAATAGCTCTAAGTAATGGAGGTAAGTTCTATTGTATTTGTGTTAAATGTCAAAATTCTAGTTTAAAGCTAGCATGAACAATTTCGAAGCATTTGCATAGTAGAGAATTTATGCTAGGATATTATGTATGGTTTGAACATTGTGAAGATTATGATGTGGTTGGGGTTAGAGACTAGTCAGTATAATAATGTAGATTTTAAAAGTGGTAATCAACTAATTGATTATGATGGAGAGAATGTTTATGTGGGATGGTAAATGATGTATTTCATGGTTTCTACGCCATTTAATGAATATTATGAACATGATCAAGGAGAAATGATCATGTTTACGAAGAACTTACTCATGATGCAAAACGGTTTTACGATATGTTAGATTACCACATCATAATCTTCACCATGTTCAGACAATATATAATATTCTGGCATAAATTTTTTAATATGCAAATGCTTCGAAATTTTTCATGCTAGCTTTAAACTAAAACGTTGACATTTAGCACAAAGGCATTAAAACTTACCTCCATTGCTAAAGGCTATTGGCTAGCTACTTGCGAAATTCATGAACTATTCGACCCCTTCTCGAAATTCTCTTGAAAGATTATTTGTGCGCATATCGATCATGTTATACATCTACTATCGGGATGAATTCCACATATTTTTTTCCTCTTTTTTATCCATTTTCTTCTTTTTTGTAATCTCACATTTAGGGTGAGAATGTTGTCGTATTTACAGTTAAAGTTTTGTCACTCTTTTGTGACTATCTAAAAACAGTCACAAAAGTTAGGTACCTACCTACTTCCTTTATTTTTCAGGTTTTCACCAACTTAAGTTACTAATTATTTTGTGACTCAACTGGGACGATCAACACCAGTGGCTAAGTAGTCGCAGTTTGTGACTATTTTGCAACTGTAATTTTTTATTAATTAAAGAGTCGCTAAGTAATCTCATTTTACGACTATTTTGCGACAAGAACTACATAGTCGAATAATAATCTAACTTCACTCGCAAATATACGACTACATTATGTCATCGTAAATATGCGACTATATATCCCCCAAATCTTTGGTAGTCGCGTATTGGTCGCAAAATAGTCACTAGTTCTTTGTTTTCTTGAAATGTTTTAGCGACATTGATAATTAAATAAGTATACATGATTTTAATCAAAAAGAATGATTATATCTTTTAGGAAAAGTAAATATTATAACTTTTTATCAATTAAAATGATCAAACTGTTTTTGAATATATTTTTATCTAGCATTGCGTAAATGAGGCAAGATATCCTAATTTTTTCATTCGAAAACTAAACATTTTTTTAATCAATAATATGCATTATAAAAATTTGTGTAGAGGTAGAGGTGGTAGAAAATTCGAATTTCATGACGTATATTCGCAAAAGTTTTGAGTTCGATAACATTTGGATTTTTGAAAATCGGTTTGTATGTTTTGTCCAAAACAAATTTGCGGGGAATTTCTACCTATAAAAATCTTCATATTGTTAATCATGATCAAAACACTGTTGTCAATAAAATAAAATCATTTTTCCATTTAAAACTGAAAACGTTGTGGAAACCTCTTCAGTTCAGTAGTTTGATAGAGAGTTCATTAATGTTTCTACACATGCAGTTATGAAGTTCGAATCCTAGAAAATACAAATTAATGGTGACAAAATTTATAGGAAATTTTCAGCGTGGTGCAAAGAGAGTCATATGAAGTAGTCTCGCAGTTCAAGATTAAAATTGTCCGTTGTATAATCGTATGTGTAATTGATCTTATAATTTATAATAATTCATATATGTAGACGATTAAAAAAGAAAAAAAAATTGAAAACGTTTTAACATTGTAATTCTTAATGTGTCACTAAACTGACAGAACAAAAAAAATTAATGGAAACTAAATACATGCGAATACAAAAAAGGGAATAAAAATAAAGAAATTAAATAGTGAATGCCACGGTTGAAGAAATGAATATTGTCAATTTATTAAGGAAAAGAAAGGTATTTAAGAATACCTTATATCTAGAATAGTTTTTTTGTTTTGTTTCCTTCTTCTTCTTTTGTTGTGAGTGTGTGTGTGTGTGTGCTCGTACGCTCGAGCTGGAACACTGACCCATGTTCAGCGTACCAAAGAGTAACTTGCAACAACCACGTCAACCATCAAAAATAATTCTTATTATCATCTTCTTTTTAATAAACTGTTCACTCTAGTGAGACTAGTATGAATAATAATAAAAAAGCATTATGCGTTCAAAGTGGTCAAAGACATTTTCATAATGTAAATCTTAATTATACATTTAAAGCGGTCGGTCGAAGACATTTTCCATAATGCAAAATCTTAATTGTGTAACAAAAGATCTTTTGCTGTAGGTAAAGTTTAAAAGTAACATGACAATTTTTGCATCTAATGCTGAGGACATGCTTGACCCTCTTTCAAACATCATTCGAGTGAAGCGTTAAGGGCCCTAGGAAGCATTCCCAATTGAAGAACTGAGTGTGAAGAACCTTCTTCAAACAAAGGTGTAACACTTAGCAAGAAGTGTCACAATAGAGCATTCGTTGTCATAGCTTATAGCTAAATTGAAGACATGAATGTAGTCAAATTTATATTATAGTGAATGAGCCAATTGAAGACATGAAAGTAGTCAAATTTTATGGAAAAAGGTATTTTAGAATACCTTGTATCTAGAATCATATGTTCCTTTCGTTTTCCTCTTTGGATATTGTGTGTATGTGTGTGCTCGTTCGCTTGAGCTCGTGGATAGAGGAGAACTGACCCCATGCTTAGCATACCCACGAGCAACTTGCAACAAATAAATGACCACCATTCCACATTTCAAAGTGAAACACATCAAACATTTCAATTATCAAGTGATCTCAACAAGGACAAGAACACAACGAAGAAAAAGATTAAGAGAAATTGCAAATTATATATAATATGAAACTTACATTGTGTTCGTCCCCAAGTGTAGGGAGTGTAACTTAAAGAAGCTGATGATGAGAGAGAGACTCACCAGCCCAGACAAGACACAAACAGTGACACATAGTTTCAGAGACTCCTCTTACAAACACATTACAAGCAAGAGAGAGAGATAAGAGACATACCCAGGAAATATTACATGGTAGAGTGAATGTAAGACCACAAAATACCAAAAGAAAAAAAGAAGAAAAATATCAGAAGATGAAATCTACTACCCACGACTTAGAACCATATGGATACATCTTGCTGCTTCTGCTGAATACCATCCATCGTTCCTACTACTCCTGGCATTGACATATCATCTCTGTAATCGAATGAGGCCATATCAAACGGTGTAGAATCAAACACAAGCTGAAACCTGTTGCTGCTACTGTTGTTGTTGGTATGCGCAGCTTCAAAGTTGTTGTTGTTGAGTGTAGTGTCGAACTTATAGCCATTGTTGTTGTTCCCATGGAAAAACGTTTGGTGGCTATTGTTGTTGTTACCTCTGTTTGGGATGTTCAAGTCTTCAAAGAAACTACCTTCGACCATGTTTCCCGGGAACTGAAGATGTTCTTGATGATTCTGAACCGTAGGCTGAAGCAGTGACATGTTTTGATTCTCCATGACCATAGAAGTTTGGTTGCTCTGGACGTTTCTGTCGTACATAGACATGAGATCAGAAATCATCTTCTGTCCATCCTCAGGAACTCCAATACCCGTTAAGTCGATCGGTTGGGCCACTGAGTTCACTGGCCTTGGCTGAGAAAATCCAACTACAGGCTTAACTTCATTGACATGGAACCTGGATGCTGCTGCTCCATACGGTAAGCAACTGTCTCGATGTGCACAAACCAATTGATGGTTGTCTCTTGAGTTCCTATCCAGAAATCCCCGGCTGATTTCGCTATGCGCACACCCAGGATTCTCGCAGGTGAAAACTGTTCTGTCCATTATAGTGTTCAGATCTCTGCTTGGCTTCCTCTTTCTAATGAATTCTGCATTTCCAGTTGGAATTTCTTCCTTGACAGGAAATTCAGGCATTTTAGCAGCCATACCAAAGTTTGAAGGATTCATCACTTTTCCTGGCTTGAGCTCTTCCACTTCATAATGAGGCTCCTTCTCAAATCCTTCGACGTCGTATTGACTACAATCATTCATCAGAAGAGAGCTACTTCCGCCGGATAAAGAAAGAGGAGGACAGGATTCAGGATAAAGCTCGCGAGCCAAGGACTCTTCTTGGTTAATAATGGCAAGCCAAGTAGCACTCTCTTTAGCAGTCATCTTATCCTGCAAGCATTTGGATTGCCTCACGAGCTTACGGATCTTAGCAATATCTGGAAACATATGCTTGATAACCGCAGTCAAAACGCCGACTTTCCACGCCTTCTTCAAATCATGAGGCTTCTTGTAAGGTGCAGGACCTTGATCTTTGGGCAAACCGAGTTGAGGCCACCATTCCTCTTTCCCGGTAGGCCACCATGGAGGAGGAACTCCTTTCTCCAAAGGAAACCGTCTCTGAGGAGGATCACAGTGTTGCATCAAAGCCGACAAAAGCGATCCAAGAGTCGTGTCTTGAAGTTCTTGCAGAGTGTGCGGAGTCGGTCCAATCAGACTGTTACCTTCATGAATCCCGGGAATATTGTTTTCCGCTTGGTACTTAGTAATAGCAGCTGGACCATTACGATCGAACCTGACCTTATCTTTCCACCACTCCCTGAGATTATCCGAGGCACCAGTCACAGGTTTTCCGTTTTCTGGGATGATCCCGTAAACAAAGCCTTGAGCTTTACAAACTTCCATCATCTTCAACATGTACTTCAAGATCCCATCTTGAGCCCTAGACATTTTCTTCCTCCTGGCTTGCTCTTGAGACTGCCTCTGCTTAACAGCATCAACTCCTTCTTTGCTCTTGTCCTGCTCCTTGAGGCGCTTAAGCCGCATTTTATCTCTCCACATCCTCCTCTCCAGTTCATCCACGTCGATCTCATCATCAGTATAGTCGTCTTCAACAATCGAATCCGGTTCAGCTTGTGGCGCGGCACAGAAATCCACTTCCCCGAGAGATCCAGAAGAGAAGAAATCCATGTTTCCACACACTCCCATCTCGTTAAACATCATCGTATCTCTTCGCAGTAAGAAACTAAGAACCAGAGCCGATTTCACCTGGAAAAAAGCCAAGTACATAAAAGATGAGCAATCATTAGCATCTGAGTCTAACACAGAACCCAGAATTAGAAAGGGGCTTTTCGTATTCAATCACCGATTTAAGAAGCTCTCAACTAACAACAAATACATCACAGATCTTATCATATCGACTTAAGAGTATCAAATTCAGTAAGAACAGAATCAATCAATCGGCAGAAGAAACCTTATCTACTACAGATTCGATTTCCAAATATAGTATGAGATCCTCAAACATCGAAGACGAAAAAATTGGGGAAAAAATCGAAAAACCCCCAAATATAGGAAGGATCATATCTGAATAAGGCAAGAGAAAATGAAATTTCAAAAGCTAAAAATGCAAAAATTGGAGTATTGTCCTATAGATCAACGATACTGATAATCTGATTAATATAGCAGCCCAACAAAAAGAAAATCTTCATCAAAATGAATCTGGAAACTTAAAAGTAGTATTCCCTCATCTATTAGATCGCGTAAAACACTAGTAATCTGCAATAAAACCCATCGATCTACCAAAACCCCAAGAAAAAAAACCAGAGAAAATCTATCATCATCTTCAGTAAATCAATAACCCTAACATCAAACACAAAACAAATTGAAGAAGTAGTACCTGGAGAAAACAAGCAGCCTAATAAAAAATGAGGAATTTTTGAAAAAAAGTCTCTCGTTTTCTCCTATCTGGGGTTAAGGAAGGAAATAATAAACCCTAATTCATCGAAGAAACTCCCCCAAAAGTTAGAGAGACGAGAAGATGATGAAGAAGAAGAAGGAGAAGAAAAGTCGACGAAAGATCACGTGGGTAGAAAGCGACTTTTGTTTATTTGCGTTTCTTGCGTTTGTTTGTGGAGTCTCTGTAGATCAGAGAGAGAGAGAGAGTAGATCATATATATATTATTATTATTATTATTTATTTTTACGCAAAAATTAAAGAGTATCATTTATTGGCATTTCATTTTTTATTAGTTTAAATAATTTCAATGGGAAATAATTAACAAAGCGCCTTTTGGCACTACTCACTGCTCCTCGTTTGGGGTTACTTTCCATTTTTTATTACGCGGTATGAATTTAATTTTTTTTGTTTTTACACACGTATTATATTAATTGCCGCTAAACTAATTAAAAATACGTTACTATTTTATTTCTATTTACTCTTTTTTTTTTTTGCAACTTCAATTTACGAAAACGAAAATAAGTTTTTTTTACATTATAGTATTACAATAGAAAACTTACGTCATGGACAGCTACAATTATCGATTACGACAATATTTAATCCGAAGAGGTAAGAAAACAATTTAATAAGTTATCGAGCTTTCTGATTTTTTAACTAGTTTAATATCACACTCTCCAACACATTTGTTGAAAACGAACCAAACACAGTGTTAAATTTTATGCTTTCCTTATGCACTTGTCGAGTGTCTAAAATCCCAAAAATGATGCTACTTAAAAAAAAAACACAGAAGAAATTGTGAACGAAACTCGTTGAAGTGATAATAATAAATGAGTCAATGAAAATATATTTACAAGATGAGCCTGAAGACAAAAGTTGGACTGTGAAGATCAATGAAGTTGGAGTTGTTGGGATTTAAGTGTTGGAGATAAATGTTTTCTCTTGGTTCTTCACTAACTCCACTCTGTGTTGCATACTCTAATGCCATTTCATAGTCCACCTGAAACAATAAAATCACAGGAAGAAACTCAGCAAACAAAAAGTGATGAGTGATGATGCAGAGAGTGATTGATGTTAAAAACCTGTTCCACATGCTGTGCAAGCTTTTCTTTCAATGTTTCTTTTGTGATTATTTGTTCAGACACTTTATCAAGCATAACTGTGTCTTCCACTTTGTAACGTTTTCTCTTTGTTGTATGTTCTTCCGTCATTTGTTTTAGAACCTCGTACACTGCTCCCGTTGCATCAGGGATGTATCTGCAACATTCGGTTATACAGGGTTGGAGCAAAGAACGCGGAGGAAACAGATTTTCTTCTTCTTTTTATTTACCTGCTCAAACTACGTTTACGCTCCTGTTGTTCACGGGCTTGCATTCTCTTGACTATTTTGGCTTTCAGTTGGATGCAGCATTGTTGAATCGCAGACTTGATGGAAGAAAATGTGTCAAAAGTTAGCTTTAACAAGTTGTGGATAAGGTTGAAAAGTCTTGTGTATTTACCTTCACTGCAGTAGCTATCTCACTGATGTCATCTCCTATGTACTCTTTCCCTGTACCTTTGAAAGGAATTTTTGTACTCACTATGCTCACAAATACTCCTATTTTATCCTGTGTCTGGTTGATCTTATAGCTACTCCAACTGCAAAGTTTTTCAATACCCATTAATAAAAAAAAGTTGGAGAAAGATACATACCAACAATAATAATATACAAAGAGATATAGCAAGTTAGGAAGAAGTCTCACTTGATTCTCTTCAAGGCTGTCCTGGTGACAACATCAGCCCCTTGTTCAAAAAGGAGAGGAATACGGTTTGCAAAACGGAATATGTTGATCCCCTGTCATTTCAATTTCCACAAGTTTCCAAGAGAATTATTAAGAAAGTAGATAAATAATCAATATAAAATATAGAAATCATGTCAATAAGCTCACTTCCACTTTTGATTGTTTACGATAAAGAGAGACAAATCTAATTCATGCTCAAAATTTAGCTGACTAATGTGGCAACACGTAAGGACAAACATAAATCTCCAGGAACTCTCTTTTACGGGTGTTTGCAAACTTTGCGGTGGATGAATACACAAGAATAAACAAAAGGAGGATATGACTTGCCTGTTTCACATCTCTTCCCCCCACGCTAACACCAGCTTCAACAATGAAAGGATGACCTTCAAAGACCTGAGCACTGAACAAAGAAGGTAAAGATTGACAGGTAAGATTACTAGAAGAAAACTATTAAAGTACTCATATCTAAATCAGATACATTTTCAGAAGATTGAGGCTTGCAGTGACAACCTGCCTGAATATGTTGCCACCATATCTGGATGCAGCTCCTTGATAATCCCTAGACGAAGATTGTATTCTCCTGCCGGACTAAGACACTACAGCAGAAAACCGTAGTATGATTAGAGCAAATTTTTGCAATAATCCAGATGCTCTAACAAGTTAAACTTTTATAAGAGCCTCGAGAGAGAGATAGGGCTACTAAAGCAGTTCCCAATGAACAGTTAAGAGAAAGCAGCTGCTTACATCACCACTAGGGTCATCAAATTTAGCTTGGCGGAATAGCTGATGTATGCGTACCATTTGCTGAGATGTCACAGATTTGACAGCCATACTAGGGCTGAAATCAGGTCCCATTTCCCCTAAAAGAAAGAAAACAAGCATAATCATGACTAAATTTGACTCAAGGTAGAGCATAGCCTTAGTAAAATATAAAGGGACAACTTCAAATTATATAACAAATAAGGTCAATGTCATACTTACCAATTAATCGCGTTGCAAGGGTTTTGTTAATATTCACAAATTCGTTCTGAAGAAACTGCAGAATGGTCTTTTTGGAAGTGTCTGTAATAAGGCGCTTGATAAGCAACAAGTCAACTGACGAAGGATGGTGCTTTGTCTCGAGAGGAATTGGGGGCATCACATCAGTTCTTCGAGTAAATTTTATAGTGACATTTTTCCTACATGAAATTGTTTTTGGACAACTCAATAATGCTGCACCTAAACAGATATAGCACTAAGAAGACAAAGAGACAGAGATCATACTCGGGTGTTTCTGATATAAACCTAAACAGAAACTGCGCATAAGGAGTGATAACAGCCATTTGACGCATATAGTGCAAGATCTTAGACTAGAAAAGAAAGAAAAATGGTGTAAGACAACTGTGCACGAACAAAGATCTAAAGAATGGTTGAGAAATAAAAATACAGCAAAATGACTGATCTAAACCACGTACTCTGTATGTTGTCCAGTTTCCCTCGATTACCACCTGTATTTCTGCTCCATGCCATCGATCATTGCTGACCTTCTTTTCATGCAGATGAATATGGGGAATGTTCCTGAAAAATTTAATCATTTGAGACGCTGAGTTAAATGAGAACTTCGCAAAAGTTTTGAACCAAGTATCCACGGCTATTATCATGAGATAATTCACATAAGATGTGGAGTGTTCAAAGGATTCATGGCTATTATCGTCAAATGCACAAACACAAAAGTTAGATCGATATACGCTTTCGAGAAGCAGTTCATGTATTCAAGGGGTACCTGTGAATATCAATATCTAGTCTGCAGAAAGTTACATAGTTTTGACTCTTCATAGATGAAGAGATCTCTATGGGAAGGCCTGTACTCATTTTGGACCAAATTAAAGCCTGCACGCCAGGAAAATTTAGAGAAACTAGAAGAGTTAAACAGGTCCTTTGGAAAAAATGTAGGTATGTAGAGCCACATCCAGCCGTCATGATTACGGGGAAAAACAAAGACCAGCCCCAAATTAAAGCTAAAAGGTTCAGATCCTCCTAAAGAGTCTTGCATAAATGCATAAAATTTATATAACGATATATATTCCTTTTGTAAGCTACGGAACGCGCCATCTTCCTCTTTTGGCCATAAACTGCTGAAGGTTACTAATTTGTATCGATAAACCAAATCAGCATTTTACATGCCAAGCTCAGATATCCAACGTGCTATATAAAATTCAAAAGTAAAAAGAAAAGAATGAAAGCCAGAGATTTAAACTTGCTAAGAAAAGAGTACCATCTTTGCGCCCAAACCAAATTTTCCACGTGTTTGCTTCAGTCCATACTTCGTCCCAGACAAAACTGCAAGAAGAACAATATGTAGATCTAGCCTCAAGATAAAAGCTTATTATAAGGTTGATATGCCAGGCTAAATAAATAGAGGAAGTCAGGGTGACCATTAGCTATTTACCTCTCCCAAACATATTCGGGATGTCATCATGTGGCATTCCCTTACCATTATCCTACATTATGACCAACTCAAGTCGTAACTCAAAAATGTGTAAGAACATAATTAAGAATTTGCAGGTATTTATACTTATACTTATATGCCCTAACCTTGGAATTGAATTGCACATTATGTTAAATCAAACAAATATTATTCAAGCGCTCACCTTACATGTCACCTTATAATATAATGCTTCCCCACGGGCCTTTAAAACCTTTGAGACTCCAGGCTCTTTGGTTTTCTTTCCCGATGCCAAATTTTTTGCTTGTATCTCACTGGCACGAGCTTCCTTTGCTAACCTTTTCTACATAGTAGGAAACAATTACAAAAATTAGAATTGTTAATGAAAATATCTGTACTGACAGTGACAACAGAGAAGATTGCAGAACAGTGAAACTTCTTGAACATAAAACAGAAGCTGCTTAAAAGCACAAGAATTTAACCAAGCATACTGAAATAATGAAAAGATGAGAGAAATAAACACAAAATTCACGTACCCCACGGGCCTTCTCTGTCTCATAGTCATCATACAGCTTTGTGTCTACACGTTCCCAATCGATAAGACCAATCATGGAATTAAATTTAGATTTTACAATCTCTTCGCTTCAAAACAAAAACAATACTTTGTTACTGATGAAAGCTGAAACAACAAAACTTTGATTCACGAACACCTACACTTTCTCCTACAAGAACTAACATATCTCATTATAATTTGCTTTCATCTCAAAGTATTAATTCGTCTTTAAACCAAAGTAAGAAACATACATTGTTACTTCAACCTCAGGGAGCTCTGAAATCGACTCTGCGGAATCAAGAGCATTTTCAACAAGCTCTCTAACTGTAGTATAAAGCGACTTCCCTGGCTGAAAATCCACAATTCAAGACGCAATTATCAAACTTTGCAAGAAATGTGTTGGTTACCTAACTGATATGAACAAATATATTCAATTCGAAGCTTCATCGTGTTAGTTGAATCAAAGAGATCCGGGACTCACATTATCAAATCCAGCAATATTCTTGTTCTCCGCGAAAAATTCAGCTGGGGATTCTGCAAATTCACGAATTGACAAAAGACATTCAGATCAAATTTCAGCACGAAAAAAACGCAATTACACAAGTCGAAATGTGCAGATACGTAGTAATTACTTTGCTTGAGAGTGCTCTCTTTACTGTTCTTCGAGCTCCCTTTCTTCGTCTCAGCTGGACTATCATCTCCCGCCATGAAAAGAAGTTGAAATCAACAAAAAATAATTGAAAATTTGAGAACCAAATCTCTCAGCACAACAAAATTCAAAGGCAGGATCTAGGGTTTTATGAAAGACGAGTAGCTGTACGTAGGGGCATAACAGTCATTTCAGATATTAGCGTTTGCGATTGGACAAGACTAGCGGTTACGATGAATTGACGTCTGCGGTTGAGTACTGCAAAATCTTACATCGACAGAAAAATGGCGAATCCTTCTCCACCTGGAATCGCCATACTCGGAGCTGGGATCTTCGTGAAAACGCAATACATTCCACGTTTGGCTGAGATCTCCGATCTCGTCGTCCTAAAAGCGATTTGGAGCCGTACTGAGGTAACATTCTCCTTTCTGCCATTTTCAAAGAGTGATCAATCGTGTTCGATCAATGCGCTTGATTTGATTGATGTTAATGGGAATGTTACAGTAATTTCGAATCGTCAGGATATATATATGGTCGATTGTGATTTTTGTTATGATTTGAAGGAATCTGCAAATGGAGCAGTGGAGATAGCAAGAAAGCATTTTCCTCAAGTGAAATGCAAATGGGGAGATGAAGGTCTGAATGAGATCATTCAAGACAGTTCAATAGTTGGTGTTGCTGTAGTTGTAGCTGGACAAACTCAGGTATCAAAAATGCATACAAATCTAGTCGGAACAATACCATAGAATTTTCTATTAATTAGTAGTACAAGCTGAGTGAATTCAACATCTTATGCTGCAGGTTGAGATGTCACTGAAGATGCTCAAGGCAGGGAAACACGTCCTTCAAGGTGATTTCTCCACTTCTTCAATCCTAAAAGACTGCACTTTCTGATTGCTCAAACATTGATAAATCGCCCTTCTGCTACTATTGTTGAAATGTGATTGAAATTTTGGACGATTTTTGCTAATATGGCTGTCTTGATATGGCTTCGCCTTACCATTGCTAACCAAGGGCATGGCTTTGCTTTTATGACCGTCTTCTTTCTTCACTAACCATGTTATTGAAGAAATGTGTCCAATTTAACGATTTTTTATTTTTCTTGACATGTATGTTTGCTGCTATCCTGGGATCGGTTTGCAGAGAAGCCAGCTGCTGCTTGTAAGTTGATCACTGCTCTTGTTTAAACCAGCTTGGCCTGTTGTTTTTCCATCCATCCTTATCAAAATGAGAAGGCTTCCTGGCTATTCCACTCTTAAAACTTTTTTGTTGCAGCAATCAGTGAGATACAAACTGCAATGTCAAGCTACAGAAATATTTCTGCTGATTCTCCACGCTGTCCAATCTGGGCTGTGGCTGAAAATTATCGTTTTGAGCCAGCATTTGTCGAGGTAACTGTTACTTTGGGTCTTGGCACTTAAGGTTGAGCAAGTAACGTTATGCTTGAAAGATCACATGGTTGCTTTCTGCAGTTAAAGAAACTGATAGCAGAAATTGGGGATATGATGAACGTCCAACTTATTATTGAGGGATCAATGAACAGTTCAAATCCTTATTTTTCAAGCTCCTGGAGGCGAAATTTGAGTGTACGTTATGTATTCTGTTTCGTCACATTCTTATTTTGTCAGACTCTATTGCATCTTCCTAACACGCTGCTTGTTTAGACTGTAACTTAAGAATCATATGGCTCCAAATGCTACCATCATTTTGCTTTATACTGCAGATACGTCAATCACCCATATATATACATCTAGAAGTAACTGTGTTATCTGTTCATATATTTACCGTAAGCTCTTCATCTGCAGGGTGGTTTTATCTTGGATATGGGTGTGCATTACATTGCAGGGTTAAGAATGGTACCATATAAACTTCGTTAACTAATAAGCTTCTTCAATATCCTGCTGTTGGATCCTGGATATGATGTATTGGTTTGTCATGAACAGCTTGTTGGATGTGAGGTAACATCAGTCTCAGCCACCACTACCCATGTGGATAAGACTTTACCTGCACCAGACAATATAACATCAAACTTGTAAGTGTATACTCCTCAACCTCTGTTTCTTAGCACACTAATTTCACTTTAATACTCTAATCCAGGACGTTTCTTTGCTCCGTAGTCAGCTTGAGAACGGATGCTCTGGGGTTTTTGTTATGGTTGTGTCTTCAAGGTCTCCAAAGGCATGTAGTAAGACTTAGATACTCTACTTTCGACAGCATTTAGCCTTCCATAGTTTTTCTCACAGAAATTCTCTGTTTTAGATATTATGGAGAGTCGTAGGACTAAAGGGCACTGTTCAACTTGAGCGTGGAGTCCGAGATGGCCGACATGGTTACATGGTTTGTATACTTTAACATATGACCAACTGAAATCTCCATATTTTGCTTGAAACAACTCAACTCAAATGGCTATGACCTTCTGAGCTTTTCAGGCCACGGTTTACGAGGAAGGAGGGACGTCGAGGACCATCTTTTTCCCGTTTAGCGGAGTGACCGAAGAGCTAAAAGCGTTCTTCAATGACATCTCAGAGACTTCAAAGGTAATCCTAGAAAATCTTATCCTTCAAATGCTGGAACTGAAAACAGAGTTATATTAACTAAGCTCTCCTCATATATCTTGTTGGATCTGATGCAGAAGGAGCAAGAGCCTCGTCTCTCATATGTGGAAGGTGCTCGAGACGTTGCTGTTCTGGAGGCAATGCTTGAATCTGGTGCAAGAAACGGAGCTGTAGTCCCTGTGACCAAATTCTAGCTTTGAAGCCTTAATAAGTATGGTTTAGACGCCGAAAGACCACCAAAGCTTTGTTGAAATAAAAGTTGTTACCTTTCATTCTTTCAACACGAAAATACAAACTCTATAATTATCTTTTGGATTCAACTCTTTATTATCCGGAGAATTATGCATTCTAGGTTTTTTGTCCTAAACCTTATAATAATTACAATATGAATTTCAAACATATTAAAAGCCTGAAACCCAGCATCTAAGTCAACGCATCAAAAGCACATATGAATAAATTAGAAACACAAACAGATACACTCCATGGATGCAGCTCAAAGCATGTGCTCAAATCCTCCACCTTGATGTGCTGGGACTCGACCAACTCCAACATTGTGAACCAACTGTTGCAGCCACCTCCTTGCGATTTGATCCTCCTGAAAAGTTGTATACCCAAGTTCAGCTAAACCATCTCTTACACAAACAAGTTCAAAACCTGAGTCAAAATATGACAATGACTTACGCGAAGACAATTGCTAAAGGTTCCATCACGTAGTGAGTCAGGGAGACAGCTTCCGAGTGCAGCACATGCCCTACATAACACACAAGTGACAAAGCTCAAGCATAAAAAAGGCAAGCACATGAGAAAATATTAAGAATCATCTCTGAGGAAGTTTGTTTTATGATAGACCAACCTTGGGTTGTCCGATAAACGGAGATAACAACGAATGATATGCTTCAAAAGGCGAGGAGAAGGCTGCTCCACAAGTGACTGAACCATATTGCCCAACACTCGACCAACTGCAAAAAACCGCTCTGCTGTTGTGCAAATGTAATCCATCCCCACGTCATCCAACAGTATCTTTTGGACTATAAATGTGGCAACCTGTCATGAACACAGCATGTTAATTCATAAACAAGGTGTTGCACATTTTTAACTATAGACATCATTTAACTAGTGCGGAACTGGTTCTATGAAACTTTGCATCCCACCCTAGGAAATATAAATAACTGATGATGACAGTTTCGTTGATCAAAATTTTGGCTAAAGCATTCATTTAGTTAAGAGAAACAATAACAAGAAAAATCAAGACTCCTTTCTTTATAGGACTGAAAGGTAGGATTTGGAATATCATTTTAGCTAAAGCAATCATATAGTTAAGAAAAACAGTAGCACGAAGAACTGAGACTCCTTTCGTTATAGGATTTCATTTATCATTATAAACGATTTGAAATGCCAAAAGTTCGAGCAATGAAACCAAAGACAAATACGTACATCTACATTGAGTTTCAAGATTGTCAAGGAGAATACCATATGAATATGAAAATGTTATTACAAGTTGAAAGGCTTACAGTTTTTGACAGCTCACTCCCCATCTCCATGGTACGGAGGCACAGAGGAATAATTTCAGTTGAAAGAAGGAAGCTAATGACCTCTGTATCATCAACCTGGTTAAAAGAGTGAAATAAAGAATATAAATTATCCCCCGTATCATTTATTCAGAAACCAAGACTATTTACACAACTTTTAGTACTTTGCTTTCAGCAAAAAATTGGTGGAAACCTCAAAACAGAAAGGAAACAAGCAACATAAAAAACACAGGATGGTTTACCTTCACAAGTGCACCAATGACACCTAAGCTAGTAAGCCGCAAGTATTCGAAAGGTCTTGACTTACTCGTAGTATTAAGGAAGGGGTAAAGGTATAATGGGATGTGAGCTGTGCATAAGAATGAGAAAAGCATTACAAAGAATTCATCAGTTTTTCTACTTCATACAATAAATTGAAACCATAACATACAAGAAACAGATGACCACCCACCCAGTAGCATCAAAGAGACAAGATGATATAATAGTCATCCCCAATGGTTACATAACATTATATGTATAGCCTAATGAAGCTAGCCTGATGAAAAAGAACAAGAACATTACCCTTGAGAAATAACATTCTCGTGTCGGAGTGAGATGCTACGCACTGCAGAGCAAGACAGAAGACTATCAGGAATTTTGATAAACGAAGAAGAAATCATTCATGACAGAAGAAGTGGAAATCCCCATGTGTACGGGATCATCTACCTGAAGAAGCGCGAGTGAGTTGCAAACACGGTTCGACTGGGCAGGAGTCAGATTTGGAGGTGCAAGAACAGAGTAGATTGATACTATCTCCTGCAAGCAAATAAACCAAAACAATGTCAAATCATACCACACTAAAAAAACCAAATAAATAGCATTTGCTAAGTAATTATTACTTGCATATTAAAGAATCTTTAGCACAGGCAATCTCATCAATTTAGCATTAAAACATTGAAAAGAACCAAACAAATACACATTAAAGTCATACCTGCAACAAGGCAGCAATGGTACCAAAAGAATTCCACAAGAGAGGCGCCAGATCCTGAAACAGTTCTCTTTTCTACAAGAACAGCAAGTTTGGAAACCACTAATTCAGATACTGGAACAATCGAAATCACTCGATTCGCACCAATCATTTTGCAATTCGTAATAAAAGTCCCCAAATTCAAGTACTGAGATCGTCTAAAGTATGCAAACAAACAAAATAAACTTCGATTTGCTCTTTTTGCAAAACCACAGAAAACCCTAGCTTTCGTTAACGAATCTGTCCCAACAAAAAACCCGACAAGCCCAACGGAGAGATAACAAAGCAAAGAAAAGATGTTGAAGAGGATAACCTTGGAAAGCTCGAGAAGAGCATTCTCTCTGAGTTCAGGATTGCTGAGATCGAGAACCAACTGCTCGGCGGAGGCCAAATTCCGATCTTTGTTCGCCGGAGCTCCGGTGGGAACCTGGGTCGATGTGCTCGGACCACCGAAAGGTGTGCCCATGGAGAGAGATGGAGGTAGATTCGCCATTTTCACACTTTCTTGCTTTCTGGAGTTTTTTCAATGGATTCGGTTTCTCTCTTCTCTTCTCTTCTCTTCTCTTCTCTTTTCCTCTGTCTCTGATTTATTGGAAATTGCAATTACGCCCTTTCTTCCTTTTTTAAAGTTTTTTCTTCCTTTCTTCCTTGATTTTCTGCATGTCTAGCTTATGTTTAAAAATAGTAAAATACTTTGATTTTTTAAATCATTTGTATTGTTCTGATCATTTTCTAATTTAAAAAACAAAACTACATTCGTCCCTACCTTTTTAGGTGTTAATACATGCATGCACATACATAAAATTTCTTTTAAGAACAAAAAATAATAATAATATGTAATATTGATCTTGGTTTAATACAAAACTTCAATATTGTAAAAAGAATACGTTTCAAAATATATAGTAAAAAGAATTATATTTAGTAAAGAAATATTAAACTTATTGTAGCTAAAATACCAAAAGCTATAGTTTATACTTTTTATCATTATTTTTATCACATGTAAAAATGCATACTAAATTTTGTTTGGATTTTGTTAATAGTTTCTTATATTAATAAAATCAAATATGTTTCATAAAAAATTGTGGGTGCTAGGAAACTTATAAGATCCCAGGCTTATTGTAATTGAGCATAAAGGAAAAGAGAAACTAAAGAAATTAAACTCTCTCGAAACAAGTGAATGGGTTGTTGATGGTCTGTAACGGCTTCTCTTCTTCCAAAACTTGGGAAATATTAAGACTTAGGCATACTGAAAAACATTGGACTGCATCTATTTGGTTCAAAAGCGTAATTCTGAACACGCTTTCAAACATGTGGGTCACTTATCTTAATATGCTTCCAACAAGACATAGAATGGCTTGATGGGGATCAAACGTCACCAGTGATTACTGCCTATGGTCTTTGTCGCCTGAGACGAGAGACCACCTCTTTTTGCATTGTGTTTTCTCCTCTGATTTATGGTTTCAAGTCTTCAACCGCTTAAGTCCCACTCAAGTTCTTTTTGCCTCTTGACCGGAGCTTCCTTTTTGGACAGATCAAGGACCAACTAGAGGTAATATTGTGCTCCGCAAAATTGTAGCTCAAGCTTTTGTGTTCCACACCTAGGGAAACAACGTAACAATGTGTTATACAAAAGAAGTATCAAGAATTTTGATAAACATACGAACATAGAATCATTCATCCTACAAAAGAAGTGGAAATCCCCATGTGAACGGGATCATCTACCTAAAGAAGAGCGAGTGAGTTGCAAACACGGTTCGACTAAGCAGGAGTCAGATTTGGTGGTGCAAGAACAGAGTAGATTGATACTATCTCCTGCAAATAAATAACCAAAACAAGTCAAATCATACCACACTAAAAAACTTCGAATAAATAGCATTTGCTTAATAATTAATTACATGAATATTAAAGAATCTTTAGTAACCAGACTCATCAATTGAGAAGCAAGAAACAGCATAAAGACATCGTAAATAACCAAATAAATACAACATTTAAGTCATACCTGCAACAAGGCAGCAATGGTACCAAAAGAGTTCCACAACAGAGGCACCAAATCCTGAAAAAATTCTCTTTTCTACAAGAACAACAACAAGTTGCAAAAACCACTAATTCAAATGTTGAAACAGTCAAAATCACTCGAATCGCACCAATCAGTTTTCAATTCGTAAGAAAAATCCCCAAATTCAAGTACTGAGATAGTCTAAAGTGTGCAAACAAATAAACAAACAAGAAACCCTAGTTTTCAGTTTACATTTTATAAGAAAACTTCGCACTTTGATCGATTCTCACTCGTCAACGTCGGTGCAAAACCACAAAAAACCTAGTTTTCGTTCACGAATCAGACCCCAAAACAAAAACAAACAAACCATACGGAGAAAAGAAAAGATGTTAAAGGATAACCTTGGAAAGTTCGAGAAGAGCATTCTATCTCGGAATGCTCGGAATGAGCTGGATATTGGTTGGACCTGTATGAACTCATAAGATGAGATGGTCAAAGGATATTTGGGTTGGAAATTGGAAATCCAATGGAGAAAAGTCCGTTACCGATTTCACAGACTCCCAATACCTTAAGGCTAGGGTGAGGGTGGGATCTATGTTACTTTAATACTAGTTAACAATAAATGTTCTTGCATACTAAGTCTAGGAATGGAATGTTTGATGTTGTTGGTTATATAAGTATAGGAATGTTTGATGCTTGTTGATCGTTAGTAAGGATTGCTTGATGTGTGGAAATTGTTTGGTAATTAAATGATGTTAAAGATTAGAAAGTATTGTTTGAGATTGTTAGATTATATTATAGTTCTGCGAACGATCGCCTACGTAAGCCTGTTGCATAACTTTGTTTGTTGGACTAAGAACGATCGCGTATGTAAGCCCGTTGTAGTCTATTAGGCCTTAGAGGGCCATGACGGGGAGGACAAGACCCAAAACGCGAGAAAGGGGTTGGCTCCTCCGTGAATAATAGGTAAAGAATGAGAAAGGAAAAGTAAAGAATGTGAAAAGTAAAATATTTAAGTATGAGATAATGGATAAATAAAAGACTGTATTGTGGAAATGTTAAGTAAGAATTGCATGATTGCTAGTAATAAGTTGAGTGATGTAGGATCTATTTATGGTTTGGTGTGTTTGACCGTTTATTGATTTGAGTATTGAAGTTCCTGCGGGTAACTTCCTCACTGAGTAATTTCTTCCCAGGATTGCTCACTCCTCTTTTTCCCCTTTTAGTATGTGCAGGTATGTTGATGGTTGAATAAATAAGGGCATGAGATCTAGGGCTCAAAATGAAGATCGCGGTGTCACACTATGTTCCATGTTTTCGACCCTATAGGCCTTTCTGAAGAAGGTTATATTGCAGATGTTTGTGAACCTGCAAAGAAAAAAATAAAAGATTGAAATGAAAAGCAAAGTGAATGCGGTGAATTGCAGGTGGGGCTACACTGATATTCGACACCGAGCTTGTTGCTGTGAAGAGGAAAACATCAGGCGAAGGGAAGAATGAGGTTTGATTAACACCTTGCAACTTCTTCTTATTTTCCTTTTCTCATTTAAAATGAAACCTTTAATTGTTGTCGTCTGCATTTGAATCTTAAACATGCCTAGAATCATTTACTATATTGCTCAACACAAAAATTCATATGAAACCAACATATTATGATCATAATTCTTTGTCCATTATGCATTTTTCATATGATCACATAGACAAACAAGTCTTGTTACTAGTTATTTTACAATGTCCCTTTTGGGATCATATGAACTTTGCGAAAAGAATCTTTGTGTTTATGCCTTCTTCAATGGTTTGATTCTATATTTATACAAAAGAGATAATGACTCATTCAATCTAGTATATAATTTGATGTGTCTTGAGTAGTTTTTAAAGAGTGACCGACCGTGTGTTTGAATGTGTGTGTCGCATATATTTAGTAATTGATCATCATAGTGTTATTAATGATCTTTGTGAGTTTTGTCTTACTATCTTTCTTAATTAATCCTCTTGTCTTAGTGTCTACTTATCTTGGAGCATGAATATTTGCTTTCTTTTAGAGTATATACCTTTTAAATAAATTGGTCATAAGTACTTTCAACGTGTCTTAAACAGCTTCGAAAGAGTGATGCGCGTCTTGAATGTGTGTGTGTTTGAGTTAGTCTTCCATTAATTGATCATCTTGTTTTCACTTGAAACAGGAGTCTTGTGAGTTTTGTCTTGAATCTTCATGGTTCATTTGTCTTATGGCATCTTGGAACATGATCTTTGTCTTTTTAAGAGTCTTTATGTTTTTCTTTTTTAGAATTGTTGAATTTTTAAATTTGTCTTCTGTTTTTATTACTTTTTACAATTATAGTTTGCGCATATATAATTTTAAAAGACAAAATTGCAATTTCAATATCCTATCTATAGCAGAGAACACGGTTGGCTCTCTAAGCTAGACAAATTGTCATTTCTTCTTTCATATTAATTCTTTATCATCCAAATTTGCATTTAAGTTGTGCCACTTTATAGAGTAGTCTATAATATACATTCTCTTTTTTTTAACAACAGTCTAGCATACTCTAAGAACGGTGGGTTTTCGAGACCGATGCGAGCGATATAGTTTCAGCAGTAGAAGCACATGAGTCATGGGTCTCAGTGAGAGGTTTGGTCCAAGATATTGAAATGCTTAAACAAAGGTTCTAGTGAATGGCTATTCAGTTTAACCACTTAAGTTCAAACAGAATAGCGAATCATCTAGCTAAGAAAGCCATGACTCATGAGTTATGATTTGTATAACCCATTCGATTGAGTCAACTGCTCCAAGTTGGATTAGTGAGTTAGTGCACAAGCCGTTACATACCTATCTGAAATTTGAGTTATTGAGTAAAACAAAAAAAGAACAGTGGCTTTTTAAAAAATAAAGCAAGGAGGTTACTAATTAGTAATTACAATACCCATAGATATCTAAAGAAAATATCTATGGAAATATCATAAAAGCATTGACCATATAAATCACCAAATCATCAATGTTGTGGAGAAGTCATGCTGACTATAACGCCACGTCGATTATTAACTAGTGAAAAAGGCAAAGACACATTTGTTGACAAAAAACGACGTGTCAGTTATTGCACGTTACATACGAAATTTGGCCAATGCGAAAACGACAAATCATCAACCGCTTTTTCCATATTAATATTAAGAGCATTTGTCGGATAATTATTTCATTGGACCGACGCTGTAAACTTTACAAAATGTCAGCATATTTTTTCCTTTAAAAAAAAAAAGTATTTGTAGCAACTATAAAAAAGCTTTTAAACATGGTAGTGGTAAAGATCGGATATCGTAGGATAATGGTTAAGTGCAGAATTTGATTTTATTGTGTTTTTAATTCAAATTTTGGTGGAAAAAATAATTTACGTTATGGTATAAGATATTATCAAAAGTTGATTTTAAACTATAAAAAAAATTATAAAATATTATCAAAAACTGATTTCAAACCATATAAAAAGTTAAGACATATGTCCGAATTTCTTCTAGTTATAAAATATATATATATATATATATATATATATACACACGGTAGTGGCAGTTCCGTAGTAAATTAAGTTAAGATAATCTTAAATTTGTTGAAACAATTTAGATTTGTAGACAGCTTTTACCAAAGAATTTGATCATCAATAGAATTAGTCGAACATTGCGATGATCTGAACATTTGATGCTAATAGATACTAGTAATTAATGATCCCAATTAAGTTTATCTGGAGAAAAGTTAACAAATTAGTTATCGAAAACAAAAGTAACTCAGCATTTCTTGTTTGTTATTGGATTTGCTTTATAAATTTAACAAAAAAATAACAACGTTTTCAGTAATCATAAATATCACCGCACTTGAAATATTGTAGCCTGGCACAAAATCTGCTATGTTTTGTCGGGTTATAATACAAGGAGATTACACTAACCAGTGGTCTGTCTCGGTCTTTTGCTATCATTTGGTCCAGATGAGTAAGAAATTTTTGTGTAGGTTTGATGTATTTGTGTTGTTTCAGGTCTTTCTATTATTTGTTCCAAATTTGAAAGTGGTTCACATTCTGTATTTTAGTCTATTACGGGATAATTGTAGTGTTTTATGTTTTCCGTTGTTAAGATTTGGTCTTTGAAGAATTTATATTTTCTGTCGGCTATGTTTTTGGAGAAGTTTATTTTATTGGCCGACTATATATTTCACTTAAGTTCTAATAAAAATATGAGATAACAAAAAAACGTTATCGTATAAATCAATAAAAATGAAAATCATCATTTTTAATTCGTCAAAATAATTAATGCGAACCAAATTAGATATGAAAAGAAACTATTCAATCGGGAGGAATGGCGAATGTACCACAAAACCAAAGCGGAAGAAGGCCTTGGTAAGAGTTTATAAAAAAAAAAAAATTAATTTTTTAATTATTTTTAAAAATTGATCTAATAGATTATTAACAAGTGTATATGAACACTAATAGAACCGTCTTACATTACCGAAACGTTTCACTCTCTCTCTTTCCTTCTGTCTCTTCTTTTTATTAATATTTTAATAGTGGATATCATTATTATAGACACCGATAATTATATTCTAAGAAACATGTATTCTTTATGTTCACAAAAATGGTCATTTTGACATATTTCATGCATATTATTTAACAAATTATAAATTAAATAATAATAGTTGAAATTTAATATATTTTAGTTTTGAAAGATAAAAGAAAATTTTCAATCACAAGGGTAGAATAATATATTTGTAAAAAAAAAAAAAATCTAAATGACACCGTTCTTTGTAAAACAAATGTTTTTTTATAAATAACAATTTGTTATGAAACAGAGAGTACGTGTCAGTAAAGTATTTAGTTGCAATGTAAAAGAAAACTACCTTTTGGTGCAATAATAAAATATGTAGGTGTATAAGATATTCTTCGGTAAAAAAATTATTTAAAATATAGTGTGTGACTGGTCATAAAACTAGAGTAAATCCTAAGAAAAGAAAAAAAAATCATCTCGAAAAAAAAATATTTCATCCGGTATTTGAAGATGGAAAAGTTCTTATGTGTTTAGTTACTTTTTGATATTTTTAGAAGAAAAAAAATTACAATTAAAGAGTATTTTTTTCATTTTTTTACATTTTTCTATTAGTGTTAAACAGTCATACCCGTAGAGTTTTTGATTAAGAAAGTTATTTGAGCAAAAGTACAGACATATATGTGTCGGATTTTTGGTAAATTATTTATCTGCAATGTACAAAATAAAAAAAAAGTTGTAGGGATGATTGCATAAATTGTACGATTATAAAGGGTTTCTTTTCAATATTGGAAAACTACAGTTATAAATACCAAAATATCTCATCCTACTCATCATCACTCAAAATATCTTTCTTTTACCTTTCCACTTTTTCGTTCACTTTTTCCCAACTCATCTTCGAAATATCTCACACCACAGACTTTAACCCAATCAAACCCGACCCGACCCGACCAGAAAACCCGACCCGATCCAGGCCTATGTCAGGATCCACCACTGCTTCGTCCGGAGACTCCGACCTCCGTCTCCCGACTCCGATGCTCGACGGCGAGTCTCAATCCCTTTTGCAGTCCATCTCTGCTCAAGGCGGTTACGCCTATGCTCGCATGGCGGCTCTAGCGGTAGCCGGTGACCAAAGCGCGGCGGAGGCGGCGCGTGATATGGCCTGGGAGCAACTTCATTCCGGTCCATGGCACTCTGTTCTCCCCGTTTGGCGCGATGCTTACTCAATGGCTTGTCTCCACGTCGCCAAGTTCCATTTCGCCGCCGGAGAGTTTGGCGAAGCCCTCGGGGCGCTCGATATGGGTCTTATCATGGGAGGTATGCTTCTCCGTAAGGACCTCCACGATTCTGTTTTCTTCGTCTCCTCTGAAGCTCGTAAGAAGACGACGAAGAAGAGTCTCGAAGCTTCTGGAGATTTCAAGGGTGAGAAATTGGTTCCAGAAGTTCCCGTCGACGTCAATGAGGTAACGCATTTAGCTAATCGAAAAGTGCTCGGAAATTACTTCTAGGGTTACTTAGATCTTGTTAACATTTTGATAAGCTCAAAATGAAATTGGAGATTTGTTCTGAAGAAAAACTAGACTCTTAGTGTTGAAGTTTTGTTGATTTGTTGTTGTTGTTGAAACTGCAGGTGCTTAAGATCTTACCTTGCAAGTCCTTAACTTCTCGTAGAGTAGAGAAGAGGTCTGGTTTATCTTTGGAGGGGTTTCTGCGTGATTATTTTCAAACAGGTACACCAGTTGTAATAACCAAGTGTATGGCTCATTGGCCAGCCATGACCAAGTGGAACCACTTGGACTATCTCAATGCCGTCGCTGGTAACCGGACCGTTCCTGTCGAGGTGACTTACTACCCCATCCCTTCTTCTTCACTTAGTGTATTGGTTGTTGTGAGTGTTAGTGTTAGAGTTATGGGTCTTTATTTAGAAGATGGATTGGATTAGAAATTAACTTTTACTTAGCTGAAAGCTGGTAAAGTTTATAATGCTATACAGGTGGGGAAAAACTATTTGTGTTCTGACTGGAAGCAAGAGCTTGTGACATTTTCTAAGTTCCTTGAACGGATTCGGACCGAGAAACCGTCTTCCGTGGAACCTACTTATCTTGCTCAACATCCGTTGTTTGATCAGGTGTGTATGTACCAGGATGTTTGATGTATATCTTTTTGTCTGTATTAGGTGTGCATCTTAGTGAACCTATGGCTTATTGGTTTTACAACATGAATGG
Source organism: Arabis hirsuta (assembly GCA_964056655.1). Lineage (NCBI taxonomy): Eukaryota > Viridiplantae > Streptophyta > Magnoliopsida > Brassicales > Brassicaceae > Arabis > Arabis hirsuta. The sequence continues at coordinate 32,132,141 of OZ053301.1, read as the reverse complement.
GCAGATAAATGAACTGAGAGATGATATATGTATTCCTGATTACTGTTTTGTCGGTGGAGGGGAACTCCAATCACTTAATGCGTGGTTTGGCCCGGCTGGGACTGTTACTCCTTTACACCATGATCCACACCATAATATTCTTGCTCAGGTATTTATAGTCACAGATCTTTTCTTTAATTGAGCATGGCTTCTTGTCTATGCTTGCTATCTTTTTACGCTATGCGATGTATACATATGTTATGTAAGTGTTTAACAATCTTTTTCTTCTTTGATGTTCTTGCATAATAAAGCCTGATCATCTCGCTGGATTGACGCCTGATGTCTGAACAAAACTAAACTCTTTGACTAACCAAAGAACTCGTTTCGCCTGCAATACTGTTTCTAGTATATGGAAACTTTACTATTTATGCTTTTTGTCTCCTCCTACTGAAGTTTTGATTATCATTTGTTCTTCAGGTTGTTGGCAAGAAGTATATTAGGCTTTACCCATCCTCACTGCAAGACGAACTTTACCCTTACTCTGAGACAATGCTTTGCAACTCTAGCCAGGTAAGTTCCTTCGTTCTAAATTCATATCTTGTTTCGGGTTAAACATAGAACCGGAAGCTGACATGATTCTTGTATCCAAAACCGGGTGGTTTCAAACTTTATTTGAAGGTTGATCTCGACAACATTGACAAGAGCGAGTTCCCAAAGGCAATGGAGCTAGAGTTTATGGATTGTATCCTAGAGGAAGGCGAAATGCTGTACATCCCTCCCAAATGGTGGCACTATGTGAGATCCTTAACAATGAGTTTCTCGGTTAGCTTCTGGTGGAGCAATGAAACGGATTCTTCTGGCTCATAACAAAACGAGTTTTCGTAGTCTCTGTTTCAGGTTCTAAGTTTACTCTCTGTCTTATTATATACACAACTACGTCAGATCTTAATAGCGGATTAAAGAAAAAAAAGTAGAGAAGGAAACACCTACTGCATTCGAGCATGAAGATGTTTGTTTGGCCTACCTCTATGTTGTAAAAGACAATTGAGAGCTCTTAACACAAACATTTTTGTTGTATTGTGTAATGGTCTTATCGTTTCAGTAAGAAAATGTTTAATCAAAATCAGTTCCTCAATTATTATTTCTCTATCAGTTGTCTTATGTAATTGTATTCGCACGAATCTTGTTGATATCTACCTAACTTACGCTTTGGAGTTCGCTGATGATTAATACTCGTAACCAAAAGCAATAATTGTAATGGAGGGCTATGAGTAGACTATGGAAAACATGGTTAAAAACAAAATATCATAATAAGATCTACTCCACAACCTTAAGAACATACACGTATAAATAGTCAAATTGTTTGTGATCTGGCAACAAATAGCCAATTCCTACATTGATATAAAAGTTGTCACATTTATGAATACCAAGAACAAAAAACATGTCTCTGAGTTTCATGTGCATGCGGTTTAATACCAAACTGTCGGTTGAGTTGATTCGTTTGAAAGAGTTGGATCAATAATGGGCTTAACTGGGCCGTTTTTTTTACTGTGCTCTCAAACCCTGTGCCTAATCTTAGCCCAATCAATGATATTATAAAAATGTTCAATCCAAAAACCAATAAACCAATATTGTCAACGTTAACTACCTACAATTATATGCGATTGGAAGATGTGTATCGTCATCTCATAATAAGATTTTTAAAAAGAATAAGAATGCGTAGAAAACTTTGACCAAAAAAAAAAAAAGAATGCTCAGAAAACAAGATTAAAATGTATGAACATCACCACGTGGCGTAGTGTTGACCCTGCGAGATAATTTTTGTAAGCAAAGCTTATCCAACCGGCAAGTCGCATCGGAAAATCTAATCGTAGCTTCAATTATTTGCATAGGAACTCTCCCCCACTTTCAGTTCCTGTCTCTATCTTTAATTTGTCTTCAAGCTTTTTTGTTTATAACTAATGAATGTGCTCCAAATTATAATCCATGTGTATGTTTCTACATTTGTATCCATATAAATAATGCTTTAATAATAACTAATCATTTAATCCCATGTTATTCATTAAACAAACTCACATGTTAACTAAGGGCATACACAATGGGGGGTGCTTAGCCCAAATCTTAAATATAAAATTATTAAAACACACACTCTCTCTTCCTTTTACTCAACTTTATACCTTCTCTTTCATCCTTTTACTTAACTTTTATTAATTTTATATTTAAACACTCTCTCATCATTATAAAAACACTCTCCAAAAGTTCTTATTTAAGCAACTCTCTCTTCCTTTTACTCAATTTTTATTAATTTTATATTTAAACACACCCACTATCTTCTCTCTTTATTCAAATTTTATTAATTTTATATTTCAATACACCCCACAAAACACTATCTTTCTTCCTTTTACTCAAATATTAATAATTTTATATTTTAAGCACTTGCTTAAGCAACCCCCATTGATCATGCTCTAAAGTTCTATGCCAAATTTATTTAAATCAAAGATCTTACATCAGTTTGACATTTGTTGTTGACTAATTTAATCTAGGAATTTCATGATTAATCAAGATTACACGAACACAAAAGTTTCATTATTGTAACGAGTCCAAAATGTCTAATCATCTTATAACTAAATCGAATTATTAAGTAGAACTTTACAGAAAAAAAAAAAGCCAAGTCTTGTCTTTTTCCTTTAAAAAAAAAAATAATTTTATTTATTAATTCGCTATTTATATCCCACGAACGTTTTATCTTCTTCACTCACCCATCAAGTCTCAATTCCCAACACTGTCACAAAAAAAAGAGAATCTTCTCACAATGAAAATAAACGTCGTCGGTTTGCTCCTCCTCCTTCTAATCTCAACCGCCACGTGCTGTCCGCCGTCTGACCGCCGTGCACTCCTAGCTTTCCGGTCAGCTCTTCACGAGCCATACCTCGGCATTTTCAACTCATGGACCGGTCAAGACTGTTGCCACAACTGGTACGGTGTTAGCTGCGACTCGATCACTCATCGAGTCGCCGACATAAACCTCCGCGGCGAGTCAGAAGACCCGATCTTCGAACGAGCTCACCGAACCGGTTTCATGACCGGACGAATCTCTCCGGCGATCTGTGACCTTCCTCGTCTCTCCGCAATCACAATCGCCGATTGGAAAGGTATCTCCGGCGATATCCCCAAATGTATCACTCGTCTTCCTTTCCTCCGTACACTCGACCTAATCGGAAACCAAATCTCCGGCGGGATTCCTAACGATATCGGACGGTTACACCGGTTAGCTGTTTTAAACGTTGCAGATAACCGAATCTCCGGTTCAATCCCGAAATCGTTAACCAATCTCTCTAGCTTAATGCATTTAGATCTCCGTAATAACTTAATCTCCGGTTTGATCCCTCCGGATTTCGGCCGGTTAACCATGCTAAGCCGTGCATTGTTAAGCGGTAACCGAATCACCGGTCGGATCCCTGAATCACTAACCCGAATTTACCGGTTAGCGGATCTAGATCTCTCCGGTAACCAACTGTACGGTACAATCCCACCGGCACTAGGTCGTATGGCGGTTCTGGCGACTTTAAACCTCGACGGAAACAAAATCTCCGGCGAGATTCCGTTAACTCTGATGACGTCATCGGTGATGAATCTGAATCTGAGCCGGAATTTGTTGCAAGGGAAGATCCCGGAAGGGTTTGGGCCAAGGTCTTACTTCACTGTGCTTGATTTGTCGTATAACAATCTCAAAGGACCGGTTCCGAGTTCGATCTCCGGTGCTTCGTTTATCGGACATTTGGATCTTAGCCATAACCATCTTTGTGGGAAGATTCCGGCGGGTTCGCCGTTCGATCACCTTGAAGCGGCGTCATTTATGTTTAACGATTGTCTTTGTGGCAAACCCTTGAGGGCTTGTTTAAAAAACTGATTTTTATGGTAATTTGGTTTTTTATTTATTTATTAGAAACGTTATGTTTAATGATTATGCATAAAAAAAAGAAGAGAATTTATATATAAATGTTTGCTTATGTTTTGTGTTTTATGATAAAAATTCTTAGTTGAATTGTGGGATGACCAACATTATATAAAAGTCAGTTTATCAAACGATTAATCTCGTTTTTAAGAAGCAATTGTTTTAGTTTTTCAGTTGTTATAATATCATCACGTTCTGTGACAAAGATCTTTCCTTGAGTCAAATATTCAAGTATAGTGTGACTCATACTATTCGTCTATTCCGATAATTTCACAAATTACCCAACGATCAACTCCAATAACATACATAAGACATAACTATGACAAAACCTGCAAATCTGCATTATGTTGAAAAATTCATTTCCATAATTAATCAAAAAATTCCCCTTTTATAAATCAAATACAAAACAAGAAATACTTTTTTCTTGAAAATTAAAACATGAAATACTTGATCAATCTAACCAAAAGTCATCCACAATTTCCAAAATAATTTGGCAGTTAGTATAAAAAGAATAGCATCTTGATTAGAATTTAGAAGAGTCACAAGAGTCAACATTTGGGAATATCCGAATTAGGATCTACATATATATTAATAGCATACGGATATGCTTGTATTTATAGTGCCCGAGTAAACTTATTTTTCCCTTCCCTTACATATTTTATACTCCAACGAGTATATGTTACATAACATAGAATGTATTAACTTGGTTTTGTTTTACAGCATTTATTATTGTAGAGCTGGATATATAAATTGGGAAGAGGAACAATCTAATGTGGAAAAATTCAAATCACATGAAGAAGAAGAGGAAAATAAAGAAATAAATAAAAACATTAATAGAAAGTGGTGTGGGGTTAAATAATAGTAAAGGTACAATAAAAGTATAAATGGGCAGAAGCATTGCATGTGAAACTCTGTAAGCATTTTGCGGTGAGTGTGACCTCAGGACCTGTCGCTGCTTCACTACATGGGTCTCACTGCATTAACTTCTTATTGTCTTTTAATTTTAACATAATGTTTTTTATGTATTTGTTTTAAAAATTTGTAAATGGGCTCATTAAAGCCCAAACTAATTGGCACTACTTATGTGTTTCCATCTGATGTTGATTTTTATGGCTCAGAACAAAACTTGTTTCTGATTTGTGGTAGTGTGCAAGATTAATAAGCTATTGATGATATTCTATCAAATTCATCTTTTGTGACTAGTAAGTTTGGACCTATTTTGTTTTTTGTTGTTTTGCTTATCATTATTCAGTGGTACCAATCTAAAACTTGAGGAAAACACCAAACCCAAACCTTTCGGGGTTATGCAAATCCATGTCTTATTCTATCTAATAATGTGCTATTGTCAGCTTTGGACCAAATGGTCAAATCCGCACAAATTTGCTTTAGACTTTTTTCCAGTATATCTCATACTAGTTGGAATTAGACTTAAATTTCTGATTTGAGACTTGGTTTGGACTTGATTGATATCCTAACGAAACGAAAAAAAAACAAAAATACCGAAAGCTACCATCAAAACTTGAAGTTAGATATATCTTTTAACACTTTTCCTTGCAAACAACTATATTTTACCCAAAGATAGTTTAAAGAGTATTAAGAATAAAGGTTGGAATAAGAAGATCAATATTGCTATAAGATCTAACAACAACAGCTCTCTAAATCTTTTGTTTCAGATTTCCATTTGAACAGATATGAAGAGTACTTGGCTTGCATTATTGATGAATGTGGCATTATAATTCCCAAAGTTTCTTCTTGGCTCATTGTCTTAGCAAAACTTGTCGAACATTCATCAAACTGTTTCACAAGTAAAACTTCATTTTGTTTAAGTTTTGCTAAGTTTTCTTTTTATTATACACTAAAAAGTGTTTTATATTATAACCAAAAACATACGAGATGCAAAAGATTAACAATTAAAATTGAACGCAAACACTTTGTAAATTGTAAAGAAGATCTTATGTTCGGGACCTATGAAGCCGACTTTTACAAATTTGGTTCCAAAGATCTTTATTTTCCCCCATGAGAAATTTCTCATTTAACTAGGATTGGTTCAATAGCTCTCTTCACGTAATGGTTTCTTTTATGAGTTCCATTGTAAAAATAAAATGCTGTTGTTTTGTACTTTGATATAAGATCCAAAGCGTGGATGGAGTGATGGGAACTAGTAAGCTGGTTTTAACGCTCTCTCTTACTGGTTTAGTGGATGGAAGTATCGATATTTGATGGAGATCGAACAAGCTGGCTTTAACGCTCTCTCTTGTTGGATCAGAAGATGGAAATGCTGATGGATCAAATGAGACCACACGAGTTGTGAAAAGGCTCGTGATACACTCCACGACTAGACTAGGGAATCCACCCAAGTCTAAACGCACACGAACGGCCAAGGGAATTCCACACAAGGCACGAACGCGAAGAATCTCTAATCCAAGAGAATTCTAAAAGGGAGCCAAATAGTTTTTCTATTTATTTAAATTTCAATTCTGAATATATTACAATAAGAGTGGAGACTCTTTTATAGAGTTCAAAACTTGGTGGACTAGCTAAACATTAACTTAAAACATAAATGCTAAATCTTCTAAGAAAAGAAAAAATAAACAAATGAGAAATCAAATAATAAAAGGTAGGATTGAATGTTGATTGATTTGACATTGATGTTGACGACATTGTTGATCATATCTTGATCAGATTTGGATGATATTAATCCAAGAGTGATCGAATGTTCTCGATGAGTCCAAAGAGGAAATATGATCGTCCATTCCCAAGATTTGATTCGATGTAGTTGTTTTGATCTTCTGTGGTTGCATCTGAGTTTAAACAATGATTCCAATATCTATTGATGAAAAGGTTTTTCCCGGTTTCAAAAGATTAAAACCTAGGTTCACTAATTCGAATGCAGAATAGTGAGGTTCGTTAAGGGACCAGCAATACGCTTTAATTCTATGGATTATAAATCTCAGCTAAACGTTCAAGTTGGGTTTAAGTGTCACGATAATCAAAGTTAAACAAAAGGTAAAATCGGTTGTAAACAAATGTATTAAAAGCGTTAGATCAAGGGATAATTCTCAGGGATTCGAATAGCATGAACCAAGCAATTATTCAGGTATGCGATTACGACCAAGTCTCGAACTCAACCATAAATATAAGGAGATCCACTTTCGTGGCATCTACAACTTTAACAAACAATCTAACACCCTAACTGTCGTTGAGGTTATAAAGATTATCAAGCATTAAACGATTAGGGTTGATGTGTTCACGAGTTGCCCTAACTTCAACTTTCGTTGGCTAAAGATCAAATCACCCACCTAAGTCAATTCCAGCAATTTACAAACTTTTGATAAGTAAATTCGACCTAAAATCAAAGGCTAGGTGATCAATCTAACCTAGGCAGTATGATCGACAATAGGTGGAGACTATTGAATAATTTATTTAAAACCTATTTATGCTTAGTTCATGAGATCTAATCCCATCGAAAACCCTTAATCTAACAAGGGGATTACTCGCCCATGATCAAACAAACAACATCAGCAATAGAGAATGAAAACTTCATTGAATCAAGTAGAAAAGATAAGGGTTTAAGAAAACTTCAGCAAGGAATGGTGAATGACAAGTCTCCAAGCTTACAAACTCTCAAAAACAAGTGTATCTCTCTCTCTCTCTCTCATTGTGTTCTCTCTCTGGCTGCTGTGTTTCGTGATGCGTGATACCCTCCAAAAGGATCGAAAATCTGCCTTTTAAAAGGCCCACGGTGGCTGGCCCAAAGATAGGGTTTTAGAATTAGGTTTAATGAAATTTCCATAATTGGATTTTGCTGAGAGCAGGTGCTCCCTCTTCTGTACTAGGTGCTCCCTTCGTCCAGAATATTCCAAATTGATATAGATTTCTTCTTTTTCATCAAATCCAATCCGTAAGCTGCAATCCTCGTTTCCAGCCACTTTATTACCTAGAATGACTCGATAGAGAGTGAAAAACTCGATAAAAGCATACAAAACAAGGGTTAGAATGCGCCAAAAACGCATTATATCAATTCCCCCAGACTTAGATCTTTGTTTGTCCTCAAACAAATTCAAGACCAAGTGAAAGAGAACTCTTTTATCCTCAGTGAACCGAGTTTAAATCCTTCAATCTGCAGACCACATAATTCAAATTACGAATAACAAAGCTTTACCAAAACATCCTCAACACATTTCTCAACCAAGTTCCATTTCCCAAACACAAACTCAACGCATTCAAAGTTGCGTGAGGGTCTCGCTAAAGGCACCATTTAGGGTAGACGATGCTAAGGGTTAAGGCCATTTAGAGGGTGAGCTACAAGTGTTTAAAGTGTTTAAGGGTTACCCGATGTTTCGTAGAGGATGCAGGATATTGCACAAAATTGCAAGAGAGAACGGGTACGTTGATATCCACATTCTCTAAACCACTCTTTTTTCTCCAAATCCCTCCAATATCTCAACTAGCCATCGTCCACTTTGGGTATACTCGCTGTGCTGAGAGACATTTTACATATTTACCACTCTTCATCATCTGATTTGATCTCTTTTTTTTTTTTTTTAGAATGAAAGATGATGATGAAGAGGGTTTTATTACAAATGTATGTCTCTCAAGCACGAAAAAGAATTAGAGTTACTGTACATACCCAAGTGGAGCTCATCATTGTTATTCCTCCTTGTGGATTTTTGTTCCACCTCTTTGTAAAACAATCTTCTGGAAATAGGAACAGGTGTTCCTTCTGGGAATCAGTGCTCTCGTTCTTCAGAAAGAGTGATTTAAAGGCAGTTTCGACCCAATTCTCTCCGGCCCTTTTGCGCATATGCTGCACATATGACAATGAAGTAACAAGAATGCAAGGGGCTTGAAAAGAGGTAAGGGTTAAGGAGGGTACTAACTAAAAATGAGCTAGCTATTCAGGAACAACAAGAGTGATAAAAAAAAGAATAAGGAGTCCTGAATATGATTCGTTTCCCTAATCTAGTGCCAATAGCGAGATAAAATTTTGGTCAATATGAAACCTGGAAGATGGTGTATCGAAGTGTTCCAGCTGTTTCTTGTACTCATGCTCTGAAAAAATGGTCACTAAAGAGAAAGTTAAACACAAATAGTTCAAAGATCATCATAAGATAAAGTCCTAATTCCCTACAAAGTCTTGACTCAATAAAACAAATAAAACGAAAGACTCAAAATAGGACATAAGAAAATAGAAAAACATCCAAAATAAACGAGATTAGTAGCAACTCCCCCCAGACTTACTTCACACCGTCTCGGTGTGAGAATAAGAAAAGAGAGAGGATAAAAAGAAGAAAAGAAAATAATAAGAGAAAATTACTGAAATAGCATAGAAAAGTTGTTATATTACTGGAATAGCATACATCTTTTGGAAATTACTCAAAAGTTTTTAAAGCCTAGTAAATTACAATAAACACCCTTGGTTATTTTTTTTTAATTGAGGTTATTTATAATTAAAAAATGATTAACTAATCCACGTCACTAATCACTGTTCCATGTCACTAATTAGGTTAACCGTCTTAACAAGTCAGAGAAGGAAACTCAAAGGACGGAAAATTAAAAACTTCGTGTGTTGTCGTCGAAACTTGTACTGTTTTCTCTCTAGTCGATTTCTGAGAAACATTCACCGCCGTTGTCGTCGAAACGTCTGCTCTGCATTTTCGCAGTCGGATTTTAGTCGAAGGTGAGTATAAACAGAGGAGTGGGGATTTTTCATCTTCCTTCGTTTTATTTTGAGTTTTCAGATTTATTTTGAGTATAATCTAAAGAATCGAAGGTGTTTGTCGCTTGTTAACGGTATTGTGGCTGATTTATTATTCTGTGGCGGCTTGTTTATCGTTGCTAGTGGCTGTTTAAGTTATTTATTGCGGCTGATTTATTGTTATGCTATGGCTGATTTGTGTTGTGTTGCGGCTGATTTACATGTGCAATGCTATTGTGGCTGAGTTTGTGTTATGTTAAATCAAACATAACACAAACTCGTTTATTTGTTTGTTGTGGCTGAGTTTGTGTTTGGTTGCGGCTGGTTTATTTGTTAGTTGTGGCTGAGTGTGATTTTTGTTGCGGCTGATTTATCATTAATATGTTATGTCTTTTATGTTCAGATGTCTGAATATCATGCAATTCCTGAAGATCAAGCAATTCCTGAAGATCAAGCAAGGGATTACCCTCCAAGACTATGCGCTGAAGGGGCTTCTAAGCTGGAAAATATAAAAATTAATCACAATGTCCATTTGGGAGAGTTCCCTAGAGTCAGAGACGCAATAGGACATGATGTGTGGGAACACATGAAGCAGTTTCCTGTTGGAGTAGTTGCTAAGCTAGCTGATAGCGAATTGGTGTGGTCTGGGAAGACTGTACACTATCTACTATATAGACAGCTACGAGTACATGACAAGGAGATTTGGTCTCTCGTTGTTGATCAACCTATCAGGTTTAGCTTAATCGAATTTGGTGCGCTCACGGGTCTAAACACATATCCACTGCCAACAGAAAGTTTTGAACCTGAGCAATATGAAACTTTCTGGGAGGAGTTGAAGGTGCCGCTTGGGGTAGGACCCAAGTTAGATGAACTGAGGACAGCATTAGAGGGCTGTCGAGGCTGGAGTTTTGAAAAGAGGAAATGGTTAGGGTTGTTGCTTCTTCAAGCCATGGGACTTTATGGCTTGCATCATAATTCTAGAATACCCTTTGAAAGTGCAAAAAGAGTATTCGACGATGAAGCCTTGAGGACTTATCCGTGGGGTCGGACTGCATTCGAAGTTCTGGTTGGTTCAGTTAAGATGTTGAATCCAGAAGGAAAGTCGTACACCATTAGCGGCATGAAGGACGTGTTGCTGGTTTGGGCGTATGAATCTGTGACCTGCTTCGGAGAGCGGTTTGGAAGAGTAGTCAATGAGAACGAAATTCCTCTTTTGCGATGGGGTGGAACCCGTACACGTAAAAGTCTTACTACAGCCATAGCTGAGGAGATCAGAGACCATGGTGAGGTAAGAAGGTTGACTTGGCTGAGTTATGGATCTTTTTATTCTGTCTGACTTATGTGTTACTTGATGGCTGAGTTATAAATCATTTAATGGCTGAGTTATGATTCATTTGATGTCTGACTTATAAGTTACTTGATGGCTGAGTTATGAATTTTGATGTCTGACTTATGAGTTTATGGCTGATTTACTATGCAGGTGCGTGTGAAGAAAATGGTCATGAAGGAGGCTGTAGAAGAGCTGTTTCCGCAGTGGGCAAGTGAAGAAAATGACCCAGAAGTTGTAAATCTGGTAACAGACATACATGCGGGTAGGTTTGTTAGAGGTTTTTGGGATGTGAAGAGCGATGGGAAGAAGAAAAAAATGAAGGCTGCAGTTTCGTTAGATTACGATCAACCCCCCGCCAAAAAACAGAAGAAAGCTACGAGAAAACAAGAAGTAAGCAACAGTGAGATTGTGTTGCAGCATAGTAGCTACAAGGATATGGGGAAAGAGACGGATTTGACGACCGTAGTCAATGTCCTGGAAAACCTTGTCAGAAGATTTGACAAGTTTGACAACTTTGATAGTAGAATAGACAGTGTTGAGGCGCAGTTAAACGCCTATAACACAAAATTTGGAGAGTTGTCAGATTTGAAGAAGATGATTGGTGATACAGTCCGAGATGCTGTGGAAGAAAGAGTTGCATCTATTGAGAATGATCGGATGCAAATGAGAGAGCGTCTGAATGCTCTCGAGGCACAGAACAGTACTCAAAAGGATGATAACCAATCAAAAGTGAACAACTTCCCGCAGAAATCCGTTAATAGTCCAAAGGTACGTTACAGTTGAGTTATGTTTATTTTTGACGACTGAGTTATCCTTATTATTCGACGACTGAGTTGTGTTTATATGTTAATACAGCCGCAGAAGGACGAGTTTAAAAGTCCTGAACCGGATGAAAGTCCTGAACCAGTCAACAGCCCCCTGCATAATATACGTTACAGTTGATTTATGTTTATTTTTGACGGCTGAGTTATGGTTACTTTTGATGGCTGAGTTATTACCTATATTTGACGACTGAGTTATAGTTACATAACGACAGATTTATTCTTTTTATTATGGCTGAGTTATGTTTATATGTTAATACAGCTTAAAAGTACTGAACCAGTTCATAAGACCAAATTGAAATTGGCTGAGGGGTTTGGTAATGACGAAGAAGAAACAGTTGATTTCGTTACTGTTTCCCCTGCTAAGAAATTGGTTGAGGCAAAAAAGCAGGAGGCTGAGGTTAAAAAGCAGAAGGAGGCCGATGCTTTAAAGAAGAAGGAGGCCGCTGCTTTAAAGAGGAAGGAGGCCGCTATTTTAAAGAAGGCGGCCGCTGCTTTAAAGAAGAAGGAGGCCGATGCTTTAAAGAAGGAGGCCGATGCTTTAAAAAAGGAGGGGCAAGTAAGAAGGAGGACAGCGAGGAATCGTAAAGGCAACGACGATCCGAAACCTCCGGAAGTGACTATCCCAGCAAAGAAGAAACAGATTTTAAACGACGACAGTGAGATTGTGGATGTCACCAGCCAAGTTGTCGCAGAATATAACGAAGTGCTACCGGAGTCTGATGAGGAGGAAGAGGACAGGATTAGGTCGGAGAGAATTAAGGCTTATCGGGAGTCAAGGGTGAAATTATCTCCTGATGGTTCTTCAGGGAGGCTAGAAAATGATCCTCAAGCACGAGTTTTTCCTTATATTGGAGAGAATGGAATGACGTGCATGAGGAAAAATTATGAACCTTCACCGGCAATCTATGATCCTGTCGCACCTGCTGATCCGGTTAAAGTGGCTAAACTTTTGGATCACCTAAAGCCATTCGAGTATGACCCTTTAGAGCATATGTTAATACGGCTATTAGCAATATTTGCCTAAACTAACTTGTGTTTAATTGTTTTAGGGATGTTCCATTTACAAAGGGTACAGACGAGATCGAGTTCTACAGAGTTCTCATGTCTGAGAGAAAGTATTGGCCAAGGATAGATTATGGATGGCTGTCTGATGATGTAAGTATACTGTTGGGGCTGAGTTATATATACGTAATGTCTGAGTTATTTATTATATGTCTGAGTTATGTAGGCTTAAGTATGCTTTATGTCTGAGTTATAGATTATATGGGGCTGAGTTATATATACGTAATGTCTGAGTTATTTATTATATGTCTGAGTTATGTAGGCTTAAGTATGCTTTATGTCTGAGTTATAGATTATATGGGGCTGAGTTAAATATACGTAATGTCTGAGTTATTTATTATATGTCTGAGTTATGTAGGCTTAAGTATGCTTTATGTCTGAGTTATAGATTATATGGGGCTGAGTTAAATATACGTAATGTCTGAGTTATTTATTACATGTCTGAGTTATGTAGGCTTAAGTATGCTTTATGTCTGAGTTATATATTATATGGGACTGAGTTAAGTATAATTTTTCTTTGTACAGCATATTTCCGCGTATATGAGAATCCTCACCAAAAAATCCATGCTAGATCCCTCCCCATTCTACTCCAAGCGAATTGGATTTATGGACATTTGGTTTACTGCAGTATGGTGTATGGATTACATACAGTTCAAGATCAAACCAAAGACGTTTAAGTTCACAGCTGGGTATGAGGATTTAGTAAACGGCAAAACTCCTAATGACTTGCAAACAAACAAGAAGTGGTTAGAAGATGTGGATCACTTGTACGGAGTTCTACAAACTGGAGGAGATCATTGGGTGGCATATCACGTGGACCTTGTTAATGAGAAGATCGACGTTTACGATCCCATCATTGGACAGGTGACACCCGAAAGTGAAAAGAAAATCCGTGATTCCTTTAGGCCGTTTTCGCACATGATCCCATTTATGATTAACGAATTAGTTCCTGCCAATCTCCGAAAACCTAGAGTGAAGCAGTTTTCGTTCCGAAGGAGGAGCGGCAAATACATCCCACAAAATGTCCAAATTGGCGACTGTGGGGTGTATGCATTGAAGTTTGTCGAGTGTCTATCGCTTGGCACTACTTTCCATGGGATAAATGATGCGAATATTCAGGGTTTACGGGTGAAGATGGCATCAGAGATCTTAGATGAAGGAACTTATAATGTGTTAGGGCAGTTCAAATAGGGTTTTGTGAAACACTAAAACACTAAAGAGATTGTATTGTATTTTATTGATTTTAAAAAAAAATTAATAGCAACTCTTCGGTTACTGAGTAAAGGCTGGCTGACTTATGTGTTAGTCAGCGTTTACTCTCATTAATAGCGACTGACTGAAGCGGCTGACTTAAGAGTGACGAATTCATGTTTCGGCTGAGTTATATAATGCTTTGTGCAAAATAAGCAGCTGACTTAAGAGTGACGAATTCATGTTTCGGCTGAGTTATGACTTAAGAGTGACGAATTTACGTTTCGGCTGATAATATAGGAAACGTCTCTAGAGTATTAATTAATTTCAATATAATTACGTATTCAGAAAACCCTAGGTTAGCAACCAATGGGGCTCCTCACTTTCTCTTCTCTTGCGAAGTAAAAACTTAAAATCTCAATCAATCACCTATAATGGCCTCTCCGTCACGATCCCCAAATCTGCAACCGGATTCTTCCTCTGCTACCTCTGAAACTCGGTTCCCTAGACTCGAGAGGGTTGGATATATCATTAACTTCGACGTAGATCCATGTAAGTCTCCTCGACTTCCCCTGTTCAAGATCTTCATGGTTCTGACTTACTTCTCAGTGTCTGACCCCTTTTCTCTTTCCCTTTATGTACGAACCAACAACAACCACTGAAGCCCCTCAGGAGATCGCTGAGTACACGATAATGGGAGGAAATCTTTTGTAAGTTCCATGAACCAACCCTGTTTCTCGCCATTACAAACTTACATACTTCTAACTGCATACATGTCAATTCAAATACCAATCTCAAATTTTGCAGCACTAATCTCAAATCTGTTTCTCTATTGCGAGATGACCAATCGACAGGGCCATCGACAACTATGCCCGAAAGATGTCACGAAACGGAGAAAACTTTTTGTCGTATGAGGCAATTCTCGAAAGAGTTTTCAGGTAAACTCTTAGTCAACATGTGTATTGTATTGAATGTCGAATTCTGTCATTATGTGTATTCAGCATCTATGAAATGTCGAATTCTTTGCAAGTAAAATTTTCGTTTTTTTCAATCTGGTGAAATTAATACTGTCAAACTGTGATGTTCCTTGTATTTTGTTTGTTTCTCGTTGTGCAGGTACTACCAGAACTTTCTCGCTCAAAGGAACAGAGATCGGTTCGAAGAGGAGACACCGAAAGTTGGAGATGAAGGCGAATCATCTCGCCGGAGTCCAAGTCAACCACCAAATCCGAAGAAACACAGAGCCGATACCTCACCGTAGCAAATCGGTACGCCAATTCGACTTCTATCTCAAGCTTTCTGTAAAAGATTGAACTTTTTTAGTTTTGTATGAGAAGTCTGCTACTATATCTTATGTTTTGTATGATTAGTCTGCTACTATATCTCCAAACTGAAGACTTCCCTATCTCGTCTACAAAATTATACACATACACTTTGTTCTTAAACCCTAAACCCTAAACCATAATTACTAGAGGTATAGCAAAAGATACACATTGTTCTTACAAAACCTTAAACCCTAAACCATAATTCCTAGATGTATAGCAAAAGATATACATTGTTCTCACAAAACCGTAAACCCTAAACCCTAAACCCTAAACCTTAATTCGTAGAGGTATAGCAAAACATACACATTGTTCTCACAAAACCCTAAACCCTAAACCCTAAACTCTAAATGAAACCCTAAACCTTAATTCCTAGAGGTATAGGAAAACATACACATTGTTCTCACAAAACCCTAAACCCTAAACCCTAAATTCTAAACGAAACCCTAAACCTTAATTCCTAGAGGTATAGCAAAACATACACATTGTTCTCACAAAACCCTAAACCCTAAACCCTAAACTCTAAACGAAACCCTAAACCTTAATTCCTAGAGGTATAGCAAAACATACACATTGTTCTCACAAAACCCTAAACTCTAAACCCTAAACCATAATTCCTATAGGTATAGCAAAACATACACATTGTTCTTACAAAATCATAAACCCTAAACCCTAAACCTTAATTCGTAGAGGTATAGCAAAACATACACATTGTTCTCACAAAACCCTAAACCCTAAATCCTAAACTCTAAACGAAACCCTAAACCTTAATTCCTAGAGGTATAGCAAAACATACACATTCTAAACTCTAAACTCTAAACCTTAAACGAAACCCTAAACCCTAAACCATAATTCCTATAGGTATAGCAAAACATACACATTGTTCTTACAAAACTCTAAACGAAACCCTAAATCATAATTCGTAAATGTATAGCAAAAGATAGACATTGTTTTTACAAAACCTTAAACCCTAAACCCTAAACCTTAATTCCTAGAGGTATAGCAAAACATACACATTGTTCTCACAAAACCCTAAACCCTAAACCCTAAATAATCATATAAATAATAAATCATCTATTCTCTATTATATAAATATGGCGTGTGAATATATGTACGTAATCATTACGCACGCGTTTGGTACTCTCGATACGTTAAGCATATTAACCTTTTCTATGCTATTTGAGTAATTTTTTCTATTTTTTATAATATTTTTGGCAACTACGCAGTAACCCAACAGTTTTCGGTATTTTCTGTAAATACCAAGTGAACACTTAATGTTTGGGGTTTTTAGGGTTTTGTGAAACACTAAAGAGATTGTATTTTATTGATATAAAAAAAAAATGTAATAGCAGCTATTCGGTTACTGAGTAAAGGCTGACTTATGTGTCAGTCAGCTTTTACTCTCCTTAATAGCGACTGACTGATTGTGCAAAGAAGCGGCTGACTTAAAAGTGACGAATTCGGGATTCGGCTGAGTTATGACTGACTGATTCTCACAAAACCCTAAATGAAACCCTAAACCATAATTCGTAGATGTATAGCAAAATATACACATTGTTATTACAAAACCTTAAACCCTAAACCCTAAACCTTAATTCCTAGATGTATAGCAAAACATACACATTGTTCTCACAAAACCCAAAACCCAAAACCCTAAATAATCATATAAATAATAAATCAGCTATTCTCTATTATATAAATATGGCGTGTGAATATATGTACGTAATCATTACGCACGCGTTTGGTACTCTCGATACGCTAAGCATATTAACCTTTTCTATGCTATTTGAGTAATTTTCTCTATTTTTTTATAATATTTTTGGCAACTACGCAGTAACCCAACAGTTTTCGGTATTTTCTATAAATACCAAGTGAACACTCAGTAACCGAACATTCGTTTATTAACTTTGAACTTGTTTTCTCCTTTTGCAATCTCAAATACAAGTTAGTTTTTCCTTGTTCTCCTAGTATATGTAATTCACGTTATTGCAACTTGATTTGTTTATATTTTTAGAAGATATATTAACATCCTATTTTCGATATACATGCAGCATCAATGGCAGAATCGAAGAAGATGATGAAGCGTCCAATGGAGGATGGCCATCGACGAAATGCTATTAAAAAGGCCAAAAGGGAAAATGAGGACTATTACAAGACGTTGATCCTCTCGCTCAAGGAACAGATTAATATAAAAGTTGAATTGCATGATGCTTTTGTGGAAGTTATGTTTATTTCTGCGAAAATGGATTTGCTTGAAGAATTTATCGGGAAGGAAAAGGTTGACTTCCTTGCTGAGTTGGACAAACTTGCAGCAGAACTCGTTGACGCCAAAGAAAAGATGTATAACGCCAGCGTTGAAGAACTTGATTGGATCAAGATTCATGAAAATAGGGATATATGTTTATCTAATGCTTATGCTTTAGTAGTCTTATGTTTATGTTTATGTTTATCTAACTTTATCAAATGCTTATGTTTTAGTAGTCATCGTAATAACTCAGCCTAACATTTGATATAACTCAGCCGAAACTCAGCCGAAACTCAGCCTATAACTCAGCCTAACATTTGATATAACTCAGCTCAGCCTAACATTTGATATAACTCAGCCTAACATTTGATATAACTCAGCCGAAACTTAGCCTATAACTCAGCCTAACATTTGATATAACTCAGCCTAACATTGATATAACTCAGCCTAACATTTGATATAACTCAGCCGAAACTCAGCCTATAACTCAGCCTAACATTTGATATAACTCAGCCTAACCCTAATATTGTGTATACATAACTCAATACTTTATAAAGTTACGTTGAAGCTTTTATAACCTAAACCTAGACTATCTGAATGGAAACTAATTGTTAAGATTTATGTTCTTTTTGAATTTCTGAGTGGTCACTCCAAAGAACTCGATACGTAAACCCTAAACCCAAATTTATGACATTCCCAAACCATGCCATAAGTCAGCCATTAGGTGCATATAAGCCAGCCGAAATGTACTAAAAAAATCTCACGACGTTTCGTATTTTCGGCGGGGGGAAAAAAAAAAACCAAAATTTATTCAATTTTATCTCGCGACGTTTCATATTTCTATATATATCTGTATATGTATATATATACCTTCTCATAAAGCTTGCCTCCCCCCATCACATTCTATCCTACATTATTTTCTCTCTTCTCTGTAATCTATCTGTTTCATATTCATTTTCGACATGTCGGTTGTCCCACACTGTAGTTCCAAGTTATTCAGCAGTGTCGATGCCATATTATACTCTGCTGATCGGGATCACCTCCCCGTTCTAAACCCTGGTTTTGGTATTATTGATAAAACAACCATCACGTGGTTCAAATTTTTACACGAGCTCTCGAAGGCGATCCCGGAGATTCTTCGAGAAGGATGGGTTCATGAGTGGCCGACTTATAGGTTCATTCCAGATTATTTTGAAGGAACGATGGTTTCTTAAACTCGCTGTAAGCCAACACTAATATCTTTCTTTCCCGATCATTTTATCAACAACAATAATATTTCTCTTTTTTTTTTGGGTAGCGGAAATACAGATGGGAACCGAGACACACTTTGACGATTTGGACACATTTTAATCTGCTGGCTAGAACGTTATTTCGAACTCAAATGCGCACGTTAAGGAGGATATGGGCGCATGGTGGCGAGAAACCAGATTGGATAAACACTATAGTTTGAACGAATCTGGTCGATATGTTTGAAGAGTTTGGCCCTGATAATTTTGGTTTTCGAATGTAATTTAGTTATGATAGCTTTAGTTATTTGTGTTTCATCTCTTTAAACCAGCCGTATCTTTTGTGTGTTTGCATGAATAAATCAGCCGCTTCTTTTCCACAAAGCAGTCATAACTCAGCCGAAACACGAATTCGTCAATATTAAGTCAGCCGCTTCTCTCGTAGACAGAAGGCTGAATTAATTGATTTACAAGTCCGAAATTACTATGGCTTCATTTATTATGCGATGGTAAAAAACGTATGAAAATTTACTTTTTTGGTTGATCAGTCAAGTCAGCATTTACTAAAAATATACGAACAATTGTTTATCTACTCAGTTACCGAAGAGTCGCTTTTGATATAACTCAGCCGCTTCTCTTGTAGACAGAAGACTGAATTAATTGATTTACAAGGCCGAAGTTACTAGGGCTTCATTTATTATGCGATGGTCAAAAATGTATGAAAATTTACTTTTTTGGTTGATCAGTCAAGTCAGCATTTACTCAAAATATACGAACAATCGTTTATCTACTCAGTTACCGAAGAGTCGCTTTTGATATAACTCAGCCGAAACTCAGCCTATAACTCAGACTAACGTTTGATATAACTCAGCTGAAACTCAGCCTATAACTCAGCTAACATTAGATACGTCAGCCGTGAAGTTAACCTTAAGTTACACATTTTTAAATTTAAATAATATAGAATATATGATTTATTGTGGCGTCTGAATACGTAATCATAACCAAAATTAATACTCTCGAGACGCTAATCTGACGAGCTATATGGCGCTTCCTATATTATAGGTGTAATGATTAATCTTCTGGGAACTAGGAGTTAGACCATGTACAATGGATAGAGACTTGATGAATCTCTAAAAAATAGTATTATACTGTATTCATTTTCATAATTTGTTTAAATTTTAAATTAATAGAAAAACGTGGATCCAATAGAAAATGAACATATGTTCGTGGAGGGTATGGCTAATACTGTTTCTCAAATGAGAAACTTAAGAATCTCAATTCCCTTCTCTCTCTAGCTTTTTATTATTTTATACTTTTTTATTTGATGAGAAACTGATGCTAGAGACTCCATTGTACCTGCTCTTATGATTGAACTTTTAGGAACTCTAATAAATAAGTCAGCCTTAACACGTTTACGTCACTAATAACTCAGTCATAACTATTCAGTAACCGAACAGTTTCAGTAACCCAACAGTTTTCATTTTTTCTCTATAAACACTCAGTAACCGAACATTCGTTTTTATTAACTTTGAACTTGTTTTCTCCTTTTGCAATCTCAAATACAAGTTAGTTTTTCCTTGTTCTCCTAGTATATGTAATTCACGTTTTTGCAACTTGATTTGTTTATATGTTTACATTATATATTAACATCCTATTTTCGATATACATGCAACATCAATGGCAGAATCGAACAAGATGATGAAGCGTCCAATGGAGGATGACCATGGAGCAAACGATGTTAAAAAGGCCAGAAGGGAAACCGAGGAGCATTACAAGTCGTTGCTCCTCTTGGTCAAGGATCAGATGAAAGCTAAATCTGAATTGCAAGATGCTATGATGGAAGTGAAATCTATTAATGCGAAAATTGATTTGCTTGAAGAAATTATGGGGAAGGAAAAGGTTGACAAGGTTGACTTATTTGCTGAGTTGGATGAACTTGCTCATAAACTCGTTGAAGCCGAAGAAAAGATGGCCAAAGTCGAAGTTCCAGTAATTGATTGGATGAAGCTTGGTGCAAAATATATGGCTGACTAAATGTTTATCTGATGCTAATGCTTATGTTTATGTAATGCTTATTACTCAAAATTTTATGTATTTTTAGAACTATGATGTTTATGTATTTTTCGAACTCTAATATAGAATTTGTTTATTTTATCATAACTCAGCCTAAACTTCATTTATAAGTCAACCTAACCTTTGACATAACTCAGCCTAAAATTCATTTATGACTCAGCCGTATGAGACCCTTTAGTTTGTATTTTGAAAATTTAAACCAATAAGTCAGCCGCTTCTTTTGCTTAGCTGTCATAACTCAATCGAAACACTAAGTCAGCCTTTACTCAAAATATACGAACAATTGTTTTTTCTACTCAGTTACCGAACAGTTGCTTTTCGTAACTACTCAGTAACCGAAGAGTCGCTATTTTTCTTTTTTTTTAATATATAAATACCATTTAAACACTCATTAACCAATCATAAACCCTACTTGTTTTTCTACTCAGTTACCGACCAGTTGTTTAGATTAAAGGCTGAGTAACACATAAGTCAGCCTTTACCATCTGTTTAGATTTTCATTAACTTTATATCTCTAGAGAAATCCACTTTGTAATGGAAGTATTCCCTCTTACAGCCCTACCTGAAGAAATCCAAGCCTTAGTGGCCGAACGTGTGGCCGCTAACTCTGTTGCAGATCTATATAAATTGAGAGCAACATGCAAGTATATGAAGGAACTAACAGACCGGCCCGGAGTGTATGCATCTATAGATGTGTTTACCTTCCCTTCGTACACACATCTATCTAGCTTGGTGATGCAAGTTTGCTACGCTAATGGAAACCCGAGTACACTGTTCTTAGAGGGTGTACATAAGTTCTTCACGTTCGACCTCCAAGATGAAGGAATTGCTTTGATTAAGAGAGCAGCAGATGCAGGATTCGAGCGTGCTTTGTACACATATGCAATGACGCGAAAGGTATTTTGGAATACTGAGGAGTATTTATCTCTTTTCACAAGGGAATCTATTCAGAGGATAGGCAAGATTGTTAGATCTTTAGACTGGAGTTGGGGAACGTCTCACACTGACGCGTTTCTAACGAAGAAGTATGAGTTCATGTCAACGGAAAAAACCTTGTTCTATAATTGCACATTTACTCCATTGATGGACCAAGATTGGGATCTTTGGTTCATTGAAGACAGTAAGGATAACAATTTGTGTGACCGATGCTTTTGGATCAAAGAGTTAGGTCTTTTTTACCGTGATTTTAAGCCGATTATATGTTGGCCAGACAATAGGCTTTGGATGTTGTAATATAAACTATTGTTTCCTCCTTTATAATGTAATTCAGATCAGTTATGTATTTTTGGTAATCTAATCCTTTGTTTCTTTGTTTATGACTTCATGTTAAATATAATTCAGCCGTGTAGTAAATATAAGTCAGCCGTGTAGTATATATAAGTCAGCCGTATTTTAAATATAATTCAGCCACTTATGTTTATGTAATAAGTCAGCCTTAACTTCGTTTATGACTAAGCCTAACCTTTAACATAACTCAGCCTAAACTTCGTTTTTAACTCAGCCTAACCTTTAACATAACTCAGTCTAAACTTCGTTTTTAACTCAGCCTAACCTTTAACATAACTCAGCCTAACCTTTGACACGCATGAGATAAGTCAGCCGTTTTTAAAATATAAGTCAGACGTTTAGTTTCTATAAGTTTAGCCGTGTATTTAAAATAAGTTTGCCGTGTAGTTAGTACGTAATCGTATTACGCACGCGTTTAGTATTCTCGAGACGCTATACTGACAGTTATATGGCTCCCTATACTAGGAGTAATGATTAATCTTTTGAAAACTCTAATCTTTTTTAAATATTCCACTAAAAACTTAATTGCTTTGTCGTTAGTTTTCAATGTTTTTGAACACAACTTACAATGTTTAGTCAACTAACATTTATTAGTGTAATCTTTCTGTACGAACCATGTAAGTAAGAGGAGGATTACGAACAGCACTCATAAACTTAGGGTTTTCTTATCTTTGAAGCTCTTTTTCCAACTTCCATAATGGCGGATCAAGTATGTAAATCTCCTACAAACTCACATTTTTAGTTGCGTAAAAAACCAGTGCCATGAATCATCATTTTCAGTGTCAACCACACCGAAGGCTATTGGGAAAATCTGAAAGTTACCATCCTGAGCTAGTGCTGTGAGAAGTGTCCCTTTGTATTTACCGTTAAGAAACGTACCGTCGACAATAACAACTTTGCGCATGAAAGGAAACCCATTTATGCTCGCACCAAACGCAAGGAACACATACATGAATCTTCCAAATTCATCAATTTGAAGACGCGTAACCGTACCCGGATTTTCCCTTCTTATCATATATAGGTAAGGAGGCAAGTCTTCAAACCCACTCTCAGGAGTTCCCATATCGATTTCCCTTGCAAATTTTAGCGTCCTATGTGATTTCCAATAATCCATCTGTCCACACGGAAAACGTAAAGTAAAAGTAAGTAAATCAGGTGTAATAAACAAATAAGTCAGCCGCAACTTACCAATAAATCAGCTGAAATAGAAGTCAGTCGCAACGTACAAATAAATCAGCTGTAATATACAAATAAGTCAGCCAAAACGTACTAAAAAATCAGCTGAAATAGAAGTCAGTCGCAACGTACTAATAAATCAGCTGTACTATACAAATAAGTCAGCTGCAACGTACTAGTAATTACCTTTACACCAAAATGCTTATTGATAGTTATTCCAACACTCTTAGGTCGAACAGACGGACCAACGTCGCCGAGATACTCCCTGTACAACTGGCCTAAAATATCTGGTGTTGCTTGTCGAGATCGATTAGAACGCTCAGTTACAGAACATGTATGCTCCGAATCGTAAATACGAACATAAAATGCCGGTAATTCCCCTTGTGTAGAAGCACGAACTCTCCAGAGACATCCATCAACCCAACACTTAACAATGAGTGTGTCCGAATTGGATACGTCTACATCAAAATCAAATTGATCTCTCACCGTAAGAAGTTTCAGTCGTTTCTCCAAATCGACTTTACTCTCGTATCGTTGCCCTACCACGAGGTTTAGCGAAGACATCTCCAACCTTAGAACCTCTGGATTCCTTTCCGATCCGCTCACCGACATGTTGTGAGCTCTCTTCTTAGGCGGTAGGGTCGGTGAATCTTCGTCTTGTGTTGGAGACTCACCGTATGAACTGAAGTTATCATCTTCAGATGAAGCACCATCCGAGTCGTCGAACATATCAAATCGGCTTTCAAATTCATCATCTTCTTCGTCTTGTTCGCCTACTTGGGATTCTCCGCCTACTTCGGATTCTCCGCCTACTTCGTATTCTTCACCTTCCATTTTACTTGCGCAATCCATGTCTTCATCGTCGCGTTTATCTTCGTATTTTGTTTCACCACCAGGACAATTATCATTACTGAAACCACCGTAACTGAATAACCTTTTCTTTTGCTCTCTCACTTCGTCATTCCGACTAATTTGGCTCTCCTTTTTCTCTGTAATCTCTACACAGAGACGTATCTGTTCGAATTTCTTTAGGCTTAGAAAACCTATCATCTATCGAGTATTGGAGACGTAAACTGGTGGAGTATCGTGCGCCATTGTTTTCAAAGTTTTATTCGAGAACATGTAGCTCAGCTGAATCTGATGGCTCGACTCGTTCAATTCGTAATCATTGAGTACATACTTCACAAGTTCGTCGTGTGTTGTTTCATCATTTAAATACAGAACTCTACACCCTCTACCGTCGGCGTTGAATACGTATCTGTTTTTCTTGACCCAGTTACCGGAAACAATAATTACTGGATCCATAAGATCTCGAACAAAGATCAATGAAAAAAAAATAATGTGGAAGAAGACAATTAAGTTTCTGGGTATCAGATGATAAAGAAGATAAATAGATGAAGAAGAAGAAGAAGACACATCGTCACAACGTAAAACTCTAACAATGACATGGAAAATGACATGGAAAATAGGAGCTGATGACATGGAAAATCGGATTTGATGTCATTAATTTTTTGCTTATATGGCAAGTGAGCCACAAAATGAAAACGTAAATCAGCCTAACTAAATCAGTCATCAAATGCATATGTAAGTCAGTTGCTACGTGAATACTATTTCAGTAATAAAAACAACAAAAATCGGGTTCGAAAAGAGGCCATAAAAGGGCGTAGATCAGCTGAAAAATATTATGTCAACTGTATTGTCCAATAAATCAGCCGTCAAATGAATGCTATTGTAGTAATTAATCTTTCGCTAATAAATCAGACGTAATATGGCCGAGTTTACTATTAATCAAACTAAACACGGCTGATGTACACCAATTATACTTAAATCAGCCGTAACAATCTTTCATAGGTCAGCCGTCCGTTTCGTAACACAGCCAGTCGATGATCATTCCGTCATCGTGAGAAACATATCTCAACCATCCGATGTACAAATCACCCGTCATATATGTACGTAAGTCAGCCATTAGCTCATAAATCAGACAGATTTTTTTAAACTCAGCCGTCACATAAATCTTAAGTCAGCCAGAAGATCTTAAATCAGCCACGTTTTGTAAGTCAGCCGTATCGTTTGTCTTATTTGTATATGTAAATCAGTCAATTTTTTTAAGTCAGCCACATCGTATATATAACTCAGCCGTCAATACCGCCGTAATGCTTTACGGCTGAGTTCATTAATACACGTCAGCGATTTCCTATGTGGCGACGGATTTTATCTGACGTGGCACTCAAAAGTAATGGCATTCTTGTAATTAGGTTTTTTGTCATAACGTAATTACAAGGACACGCTGGGCATATAAAATAAATCAGTAATAAAAAAAAGTTTTGTATACTTCTAGTAATATTACCTAATTTATGTGCTGTTTAAGTTAAGTTCCCAAATAATAATGCATAAAATAAAAAGTGTTCATGGAATACTGAGGAAGGATAGAGGAACGATCTCAATCGCTGGTGGTATCATCGGAGTCTTCGCTGGTGATCGGCTTCTTGCGTTTGGAGGAGCGAGTGGACGGTCGAGCGGATGTGGATGGTCGAGAAGCAGGCGGTTGAGCAGGGGCCATGGACGGGATGGTCTCGGTGGCGCGAAAGCTGCTGCAACCCTTCTGAAGCATGTGGAAAATGCGGCAGAGCAGCCCGTTGTTCTTCTTGGTAGAAGCAACCATCCAACGGCGATATTCGGCATCCTCAGGAGCATCGGAGATGTAATCTAGAGTCAGCTCACTCACATAAGGCATGCGATAGTGAGCTCTGGACTGCCGAGTCCTCTGCGTAGCGGCTGCCAGTTCCTCTTCCTCATCGTGGCTCAAAGGGACATCCGGGACGAGAGCAGTAGCAGGCCTGGTGGAGGAAGTGCTCCTCCTGGGCTTGGGTGCTCTCTCAGCTGGCGCTCCAGTGGCAGAACACAAATACTCCGTTCCCGGTGTGAACCCAACGTTGGCTGCGGTTTCCAAGTCCGTCAAGGATGGCTACGGCAATTGGCAGAATTGTGCGGTCTTGTCCCTCGCGGTGAACCTGTAAATGTCAGTAGCAGCCAAAATTTCACACGAGAGAAGATAAGTGGTGTCCATAAACTCTGTCGCGGGGTTGCATGTGTAGTCCGCAACGTTGATCCCACAATGGATGAACAGCCTGGTTCTGTGTGTGCAGCAGCCTTTCCCTTGGCGACCTTTGTTCTCTTGTCCGCAATCACCGAAGCGAACAAGGCACCCTTGTTGAACGACCCGTCGAAATCACAACTCAACCCCTCTACGCTAGCAATCGTATCTCTCACCGCATTGTAAAGCATCACCAGCTCATCAAGACGGACCTTGCTAGCATCGTCTCTGGAGAGGAGAATGGTGTTAATCGCCTTGGCTCCTATCCGTAGGGCGGGGTTCCGGATCTGGGATGGGGCGGCAGAGCGAGAGAAGTAGTCGCCTTGTGCAATGAAGTTCCAAAACCTATGGGCAATTGGGAGGCGTTGAGGGGTTTGCGCTTTCTCCGTCATCTTATCAAACCCGTAGATGTCACACAGCTCGACTATTGTGACCTCATACCTCTTTCCTCCAACAAAGAAAGAGAGTAGCCCTTGTGACGCCAAAGGCTTGCGCGGGTCGGGATACACTAGCTTTGCAGAAGCTAAACACTGTCGAACTAACTCCGGGTAAAGAGCATCCGGTTGAGTGGTGAGATCGATGAGCTCGGAGGCCTCAAGAATGCTGCTCACGTCATAGTGCAACCCCAAATCTTTCAATGTTTGCCCACACAAGAACCGAGTCGGCTCGATCGCAATGTCGAGCCAATTGTTATAGTAGTAGGCGTCGTTTTGGTCCCATGCATCATCCGAATGTGGTGGAAGGTTGGAATCGCTCAAATTGAACCGTTGGCCTTCATCACGTGGCCAAGGGTTTGTTGCGAGTTGGGAGGAGGTGGAGGCTCCTTTTCCTTTGCGTGAGCGTGATGGGTTACCAACTGACGTTCGCGGTCCTGACATCCTGCAATGACAGCCACAAACACGAACCAAATCCAGCATAAATTCATGTCCATATATCCACACAAACATCGAAATATAATTCCCCTGTTTTTGCGAAAAATTGAGACAAATTTCCTGCCCTTGAATCAGATAATTTCGACCAATCCAAACAACCCGAGATAATCAATCAAAGAATCTTAAGTGCTATCACATCTCCATTCCTTAAATTCTCAATTTTACTCCATAAACTAGGATTAAGTTCTTATCGAAATTTCAGGTAAAAATTCACAATCCTACCCACGCGAAATCAATCTTAAACAAGCATATGGTGCACTCAACAAATCGCAAAGCCACCAATCAACAAATCAATGAGCGATTTTTTACCCCTTGGCTTCGAGAAAAACGAGCAGAAAAATGAGATTTCGAGTGGGCACCTTGATTATCTTGAGAAACGGATTGCAGATTCGGAATGAGGATGAAATTTCGAGTGAAATCAAGTCTAAACTCACTCAGATTGGTTGAGAATTGAAGAAGTTGAGGTTTGAGCAAAAGACTTATGAGTTTTAATGGAGAAAATCGAAAAGAGAAAGAAGAAGAAGAAGAAGTTATGGGCGCGAGAAATTAGGGCTTTATGGGGGTCCCATTATAACTGTTATTTCCTTATTAAAATTGGAAAATAATCCCATATTTCTCAGGCCCATTTCCCTTATTCTCGTGACTTACCTTTTGGCGGGCCTGAATTTAAATGTCAAATTTTACCCTTGGGAGCAGGTGCTCTGTTCTGGGTTTCAGGTGCTCTGTTCTGGGTAGCAGGTGCTCCCACCGATTTAAATCCTCATCCGGATCGATCGATCGTGATATGGGGATCGATCGATCTGCCTCAATATATGTTTAAAAAAAAAAAAAAAAAAAAAAACTCAAAGATTGAAAACAAAGTTAGTAGCAAAAGAAATTCAAATTGAAAAAGTTAGAAAACATACTGGTGGGTTGCCTCCCACCAAGCGCTTGGTTAAAGTCGTTAGCTTGACTTGATTAGCCTTTTAGGCTTTTGGTACATCGCCTAAGGTGATGATTCCACCTTCGGCTTGGTTTGCATTGGCTAGGTACGGTTTACAGCGCTGTCCATTGACCACGAACTCTTTGCCTTTTGCATCCAGCAACACCAGAGCTCCGTATGATCGAACCTCCTTGACGAGGAAAGGACCGGACCACCTAGATCGCAATTTTCTAGGAAAAAGTTTAAGGCGAGAGTTAAAGAGGAGTACCATGTCATTTGGTTGGAAATTTCGGTTGAGAATTCTCTTGTCGTGGTACATCTTGGTTCGTTCCTTGTACAATTTCGAACTCTCGTAGGCCAGGTGCCTAATCTCCTCTAACTCATTAAGTTGCATGGATTGCCTTTCCAAGGCGGGTTTGATGTCGTAGTTCATTAACTTAACTGCCCATGCCGCCTTATACTCAAGCTCTACCAGAAGGTGGCACGATTTCCCATATACCAGGTGAAAGGGCGTTGTCCCCAACGGTGTCTTATAAGTAGTTCGGTACGCCCAGACCGCGTCATCCAACTTAGCGGCCCAATCTTTCCTCGTGGTGCCTACGGTCTTTTGTAAGATGTCCTTGATCTGCAGATTACTAACCTCAACATGTCCACTAGTCTGCGGGTGATATGGCGTTGCAACCTTATGCCTTACACCATTCTTCCTCAAAATGTTCTCAAAAACCCTATTGATGAAATGAGTCCCTCCATCGCTAATCACCACTCGCGGTACTCCAAACCTGGGGAATATTATGGTTTTGAACATCTTTAAAACCGCAACGGCATCGTTTGTTGGGGAAGCAATGGCCTCGACCCATTTTGACACGTAATCAACAGCCACTAAGATGTACTTGTTTCCATAGGAGGATGGAAACGGTCCCATAAAATCTATTCCCCATACGTCAAACACTTCAACATCCAAGATGAAGTGTTGAGGCATCTCGTTCCGTCGCGAGATGTTTCCTTGCCTTTGACATTTGTCGCATCGTGAGATAAATGCGTGTGCATCGCGGAACATCGTTGGCCACCAATACCCAGCTTGCATCGCCTTGGATACTGTCTTAAAAGTCGCGAAGTGACCAACATAACTCGAACTATGGCAGTGAAATAGGATTCCTGGAATCTCCTCATCAGGAACACATCTCTTAAAAAGATCGTCCGAGCATTGCTTGTAAAGGTATGGCTCGTCCCAAAAGTATCTGCGTATGTCGCGCAAGAACTTCCTCTTTCTGTTTCCCACAAAATCAGCCGGTTCTTGATCAGTAGCTAGGTAGTTCGCGATCTCACCAAACCACGGAAAACTTGGTATAACTTCCTTGGAGACAGCCGCACAAAATGCTTCTGGAGCAGGTGCTCCCTCGGGTAGAACAGGTGCTCCAGTCTGTACTAGGTGCTCTCGTACACAGATCCCAATAGTATACACATGTTCATCCGGCAATGCATCATCAAGTGGTACTGTTTCCTCAACTTTCAGCCGAGACAAGTGATCAGCAACTCCGTTCTCAGTACCCTTCTTATCAATAATTTGCAAATCAAACTCTTGGAGCAACAAAATCCATCTTAGAAGTCTCGGTTTCGCATCTTTCTTGGTAAGCAAGTATTTCAAAGCTGCATGGTCAGTATGAACAATAACCTTCGAGCCAACAAGATATGACCTGAATTTCTCAAAGGCAAAGACAACAGCCAGGAGTTCCTTCTCGGTTGTAGCGTACTTACATTGAGCTTTGTCCAAAGTCCGGCTAGCGTAATAGATCACGTGGAGCCTTTTATCCTTCCTTTGCCCCAAAACTGCTCCCACAGCGTAATCACTAGCATCTGTCATCACTTCAAAAGGTAGATCCCAATCTAGCCGTTGAACAATGGGTGCACTCACCAATGCCCCTTTTATCGTGTGAAACGCCTCAAGGCAAGCTCCATCAAACGCAAACTTAGTCTCCTTACACAAGAGCTGGGTGAGCGGTCTTGCTATCTTTGAAAAATCCTTGATGAAGCGTCTGTAAAAACCCGCATGACCAAGGAAACTTCGTATCCCTCTGACTGAATCCGGCGGTTGCAAAGTCATCATCACCTCGACCTTTGCTCGGTCAACCTCAATACCCTTCTCTGATATTCGATGACCCAGAACTATTCCATCCCTAACCATGAAATGACACTTCTCCCAGTTTAATACCAGATGTTTCTCTTCACAGCGTTGTAACACCCTGCATAGATTAGACAGACACACAGAAAAAGAGCTCCCATAGATGGAAAAGTCATCCATGAAAACTTCCATGATATTTTCAATCAAATCAGTAAAGATAGACATCATGCGCCTTTGAAAATTTGCAGGAGCGTTGCATAGTCCGAATGGCATCCTGCGGTACGCAAATGTGCCATAGGGACAAGTGAAGGTTTTCTTCTCCTGATCATCCGGGTGAATAGGAATCTGAAAAAAACCTGAATAACCGTCTAAAAAGCAGTAGTAAGGGTGGTTAGCGAGTCTTTCGAGCATTTGATCAATGAATGGTAAGGGAAAATGATCCTTCCTAGTTGCTGCATTTAACTTTCTATAATCTATGCACATCCTATGTCATGTGACAGTCCTGGTAAGTATCAGTTCGTTCCTATCATTGGCGATCACAGTGATTCCGCCTTTCTTAGGCACTACATGTACAGGACTAACCCAGTTACTATCAGATATTGCATAAATAACACTAGCTTCTAAGAGTTTCATAATTTCTTTCTTAACAACATCTTTCAAATTTAGATTCAATCTCCTTTGGTGCTCTACAGAAGTCCTAGATTCATCCTCTAAATGTATCCTATGCATGCACAATTCAGGTGAAATTCCAGGGATGTCATCAAGCGAATAACCTAAAGCTTTCCTATACTTCCTAAGCTCGCATAAAAGTAAGGCGGATTCCACATTATTCAGATCAGCATTTATTATAATAGGATATGTGGAGTTAGGGCCAAGAAACGCGTACCTTAGCCCAGCTGGTAAGGTCTTGAGCTCAAGTTTTGGAGTTTTCACCTCACTCCAAGGGTCATCAGCAGAGTTCCGAAGAGCAGAAGCAGGTGCTCTGTCTTCTCCCTCTATGTCGAGTCCCAAAATGTCTGTCGATTTCTCCATCTGCCCAGAATCCAACATCCTTGCGAACCCAATGGTTTCTTCGCTCAAATAGCCATGTTCGCTTTCAACTTTTGTCAACGCAACATCCAAGGGATCATCAGCAAGAATCTCTTCAATCTCTCCCTATGAGATTTCGAGATTATCTTCAATGGCAAAAGTCTGCTCATCAATAGTCGGTTTCTTCAACATCCAATCCATCTCAAACTCCATAATAATGTCTCCCAGGTGAAGACCAATCGTTCCGTTCTTTATATCAATGATCGTACCAGCTGTGCGCAAGAAAGGACGTCCCAATATCAGAGGATCCTTTGGTTCATCGTCCATTTCCATCTGCTGGGATGAAAATGTTCCCAATCCTGACCTGCAAATCTTCCAAAATTCCTACAGGCAACTTAATAGATCTGTCAGCAAACACTAATGAAATCTGTGTAGGTTTAAATTTTGTGTACCCGAGCTTCCTTGCAACTGAATAGGGCATGAGGTTCACACTGGAACCTAAATCACACAAGGAACAAGCAAATCGCACAAAACCAATATCAACAGAAAGCACGAACTTACCTGGGTTCTCTTGCTTTTTAATGGCTTTGTTTTGTAGCACAGCGCTACAATTCTTACTTACAACCATGGCACTCTGCTCTCAAGGAATCTGTCCAGTAACCAGGCCCTTGACATACTTTTTCATGGACGGCATCATCTGAATCGCGTCCGCCAATGTCAGCTTAACAGTCAAATCTTGCAACATCTCCTTACATTTTGCCTCTTCCAAATCCTTCTACGACTTCCTTGGAGGTACTGGGTAAGGAACAGGGGGCCTGTAAACACGAAACGAACCTTGTCAATAATCTCATTTGGTCTTAATACCCTAGAAGTTGGCTCAGCAGGTTCTTCATCGTTTTCTGTTTCTGGAGCAGGTGCTCCTTCTGTTGGAGCAGGTGCTCATTTTGCCAGAGCAGGTGTTCCTTCTGGGCAGTTCGCAGTTTCTGTCCTTACGACTGCTGGTAGAACTCTTCCGCTTCTCAGTTCAATGGCATTTACAAACTCTCTGGGGTTTATATCCGGCTTTCCAGGCAGCACTCCTTGTGGCCTTTTGATTGCATCAGCTGTTTGGGCAACCTGAGTGTCGAGTTTCTTTACGTGGTTGCAAACCGCCTCAAGCCGACCATTAAGGTCCAAGTACATACCATCCACCTTCGTGTTGATTTCAGTAGCGAACTTCTGCTGGTTCGTCAATATCTGCTGCATCATACCTTTCAACTCATCTTGAGAACCACTTCCAGAGCTTGCAGAAGCCTGAAAGTTCGAAAACTGCGGTTTCTGACCTTGAAAAGGGACGAACGTCTTTCCTTGGAAATTCTGAGGGTAGGTATTTTGGAAAGTCTGATCCTGAGGCTTCTGGGTCTGGGGGCCGGTTTGTTGTGGGTAAACCTGGTCCTGTGGGTTTTCAACATTCGTACTCCGATAAAAGAAATTCGGATGATTCCTGTAATTTTGGTTGAACCCTCTGTTTCGCACAAAACCCTGGCCATTCATGTAGCTAACCTCCTGCTGATCAGTGTCCTCTTCCTCAATCATCTCCTCAGTGAGTGGTTCACCATTCTCATCTGTAAAATGAACCATTCTTTGGTTCGCTCTAAGCAAAAGATTGACCTTGGCAGTGAGGTCGTCTATCTTTTGGGAATCCATTCCGCTGGATTTTGCAGTCCTGTCATACTCCTGGGACATGTTGCTCGAACTCATAGCCAAGTTCTCAATCAACTTATATGCACCTTCTCTGGTTTTGGTCATGAAATCGCCATCACTTGCAGCATTAAGAGCATTCCTATAATCCTAGTCCACGCCATCGTAGAAAATACCAAGCAGATTCTCGTCAGAAAAACCATGGTGTGGGCATTCTCTCTTATACTCCTTAAACCGTTCCCATGCCTCACAGAAAGACTCTCCGGAATGTTGGTGAAAGGAGGAGATCTTGTTCCTCAAACTCGCGGTTTTGGATTTCGTGTAGAAGTGATCCAGAAACGCAGCTCTGCATTGCGCCCAAGTCATAATGGATCCAGCAGGTAAAGACTTAAGCCAGCGAGAAGCTTTGTCCGTGAGTGAAAACGGAAACAGCTTGCATTTTACGAAATCTGGGTTCATCCCATTAGAGCTTGTCGTGGAGCAAATCTCCTCGAAATTCTCTATATGGTCCATCGGAATTTCAGTAGGTAATCCGTGGAACAAGTGCTGCTTAACCAGCGATATCATCTGCGGTTTGATCTCATAGTCATTCCTTTCAACAGCGGGAGGAACTATGGCAACTCGGTTTCGGTAATAGGCATGGGGATTGTCCATATCCCCTATGGTTCGTTGCTGCTCACGCGCGCGTTGTTGCTGCTGTTCGCGCGCGTGCTGCTGTTGCATTTGAGCCATCTGCTCTTGCAACCTTTGCATCTCAGCCGCCATGTCGTTGTCGCCTTGTTCGCCCATATCAGCGGGATTAGGCTTTTGTCGTCTATTTTCTCGTTCTAGTCTCGCGAGTTCAGGATTACTCAAAGTGACGAGGGGAGTTTGAAGATTTCTCCTTGTTGTCCTCGAGTTCATGCACCTAAAACACACGCAAAGAAAAACAAAAGAACGAGATTAGTGCTTAGTCTAAAATCGTAATCGAGAAGTAGAGGTATCGATTTGGTCCTCGTCGCAACGGCGCCAATTTGATGAAAGGGGTTTTCCCGGTTTCAAAAGATTAAAACTTAGGTTCATTAATTCGAATGCAGAATAGTGAGGTTCGTTAAGGGAACAGCAATACGCTCTAATTCTATGGATTATAAATCTCAGCTAAGCGATTCAAGTTGGGTTTAAGTGTCACGATAATCAAAGTTAAACAAAAGGTAAAATTGGTTGTAAACAAATGTATTAAAAGCGTTAGATCAAGGGATAATTCTCAGGGATTCGAATATCAGGAACCAAGCAATTATTCAGGTATGCGATTATGACCAAGTCTCGAACTCAACCATAAATATAAGGAGATCCACTTTCGTGGCATCTACAACTTTAACAATCAATCTAACACCCTAACTGTCGTTGAGGTTATAAAGATTATCAAGCATTAAACGATTAGGGTTGATGTGTTCACGAGTTGCCCTAACTTCAACTTTCGTTGGCTAAGGATCAAATCGCCCACCTAAGTCAATTCCAGCAATTTACAAACTTTTGATAAGTAAATTCGACCTAAAATCAAAGGCTAGGTGATCAATCTAACCTAGGCAGTATGATCGACAATAGGTGGAGACTATCGAATGATTTATTTAAAACCTATTTATGCTTAGTTCATGAGATCTAATCCCATCGAAAACCCTTAATCTAACAAGGGGATTACTCGCCCATGATCAAACAAACAACAACAGCAATAGAGAATGAAAACTTCATTGAATCAAGTAGAAAAGATAAGGGTTTAAGAAAACTTCAGCAAGGAATGGTGAATGACAAGTCTCCAAGCTTACAAACTCTCAAAAACAAGTGTATCTCTCTCTCTCTCTCTCTCTCTCTCGTTGTGTTCTCTCTCTGGCTGCTGTGTTTCGTGATGCGTGATACCCTCCAAAAGGATCGAAAATCTGCCTTTTAAAAGGCCCACGGCGGCTGGCCCAAAGATGGGGTTTTAGAATTAGGTTTAATGAAATTTCCATAATTGGATTTTGCTGGGAGCAGGTGCTCCCTCTTCTGTACTATGTGCTCCATTCGTCCAGAATATTCCAAATTGATCCAGATTTCTTCTTTTTCATCAAATCCAATCCGTAAGCTGCAATCCTCGTTTCCAGCGACTTTATTACCTAGAATGACTCGATAGAGAGTGAAAGACTCGATAAAAGCCTACAAAACAAGGGTTAGAATGCGCCAAAAACGCATTATATCATCGATCATACTTTCTTAATTAATAAATCACACCCAATATCATTAAAGAAAATATTGTAAAATGAAGATGAAGAAAAAAGAAACACCAAACGAAGAACACCTGACCAAACATCAAAACGACACAAGCTACCACTATACTTGTAGGAAACAATCTCTCGGATCATCTATGAAATATGACCGCAGTCAGCGATCACCACGGGCTTGAGGTTACCATCAGTTGTGACCTCCTTCTCAATGCTCCTGATCACATCCAATCCTTCAACAACTTGGCCGAGCACAACGTGTATGTCATCGATCTCATCGTTCTTGATCATGGAGATCATGAACTGAGATTCGTTGGTATCTGGACCACGGTTGGCCATGGAAACAATACCAGGACTTGTGTGCTTCCTGATGAAGTTCTCATCCTCGAAAAATCAATTGCCGTAGATCGATTCGCCTCCGCTTCCGTTCCCGGCAGTGAAATCTCCTCCACAAAACATAAAACCGAGGTCTATATGGTGGATGATTGATCCCTTGTAATGGAGTGGCTTACCAAGCCTCCCCATGCCTTTCTCTCCGGTACAAAGAGCCCGGAAGTTCTCTGCCGTCTTTGGGGTTAGACATTACCGGAGATGGATTTACGGTTTTCTGTGTGGAGGGATTCGTATATAGTTTACCACCAGCATGAGGATGAACTCCTCCAACGCCGGCTCCAGCAGCTCCACTAGGTCCGGCAGAATTAACGGTAATGGTAAACCCTTGACCCGACGCTCCATTAATCGTAAACCCTCGACCAGGCGGAATGGTTAGGGTACAGTCACCATTAGGCAAATAGTTAAATTCCATTTTTGGAGATGAATAGAGAATTTAGGGTTTCCAAACTATGAAGATCACCAGTACTAATTAATTAACTGTGGCTTTTATTACTGTTTTGTTTTGTTATTTTTTTTATGGATGGAGATTTTCTTAATGAAAGTGAATCCCTTAAAACTAGAGAAAAAATACGCTTGTTTAACGAGGGAGAGTGTGTTTGTACATTTTTTATTTCTCTAATCGCTAGTAGATTTTAATTTATAATATTAAAACAAAAGTACGTTTAAGAGAAATGTCTAAAATGTATTTCAATATTATTCAAATTGGCATTGTTTTATAGATAAATAATTTTAATTGAAAAAGATAATTTTGGATAGATGCAATGACAATTTCAGTAATATTAAAATCAATTTCGGATATTCTCTTAAATAGACCCAACAAATACGTGCGGATCCTACACGACATGTGTTTTTCATTAATGATATTTTCTTAATTTCATCAGATATTTTTATCAATCCGAAATTTTATCGTGTGAGTCAATTTGCTTGTGGGTTAAAAGCCCAATCCATCTAACTATAGAAATACATACAGTAAAACCTCTATAAATTAATAATATTGGGATTTTGAAATTTTATTAATTTACAGAGATATTAATTAATCGATAACTTAATAATTATTAATTTATAGAGAAAAATCTATTTTAGGTAATAATTTTCGTAAAAACGATGTTATATAAAAGAATTGAATTAAATCAATTTGTAAAAATAATATGCATTAACTTGAGATTATGATTTATACTTTTAGTTATCGCAACAGAATGAATGTTAATGTCATAATATACTATCCATATAAAAATGATAAATGTTATTAAGTACAAAATTTAAAAGAAAGCATGATTATTCTTCTTAATGTTGATGATAAAGTCAGAAACGATATATATTAGAAACGATATATATTATGATGAATTTGGCAAGAGTTATATATAAAGAATTAATTGTCGTATCTATAATTTTTCACAAGTTTTGGATACCGAGAAAACAATCATAAATTTTTTTTGATGTAATAAATAAAATAAAAGCATTGAAACCATATTTTAGTATACTATTATAGTTATATTTATATATGCATCATTATACATTATTATTAATTTATGGTATTATTGGGACTATATTTTACATAGGAGCTTAAAAAAAATTATTATCTTATTATTTTATCGAATTTTGTTAATGTTTACATTGGCTCGACTCACGATCAGAAAAAATTATTAATTATTAATTTATGATGATTATTAATTTATAGAGTAACAATTTATAGAGATTTTATTTGGTTGAATATATGGAATAGAATAATCAATTGTGGAATATAATAATAATAACTCCAACTTTCCATTGTCGTAATTATTTGTTTCCTTATAACAAAACCGATGTATTTGTTAATATTCATCATAACGGATAGGTCAATTGTCGAATGTAATAATAACTCCAACTTTCAATTATGAGAATTATTTATTTTTTTATTTACAATTTACCAAAAAGAAATCATAATATTTCCAAGTAAATCGATTGGTTATGATGAATATTCCATAATAGAGAAATTAAATATTCAAAATTTTTACAAAATAAGAAATTAAAAATGAGTTAGAAAGATTTATGGAATTACAAACATGAAAAACTGATGCGATAATAAGGAAATATTCAACTAAATGGAGTGGTTAACGAATATTCACTAATTAAATGAATAAACTTATTAATTATTTGCGGTTACCCTAAATGTCAATTTTTTAATTTTCATTCCCTATATAAGACAAATATTAGTCGACACATGAAACTCAAGACACCGCTTCATCATTTGTTTTTTTATAGTTATCATTTTTTGATGTTTTTAATCGATTTTTTCCCATTTTGCAGGTTATAATGAGTTTGATATCCGACATGAAAATCAGACCTTTCTCCATTGGTATGAGATTCTCTCAAATTTTATATTGCGTGTACGTTAGTTTTTGAATTTGATTATCTCTATATGGCATCAATTGATATTGAAAGACGGCAATCAGTTTGTGATCGGCGATTGCGTGTTTTTTTTTATCTTTTATTCTTTTGTTATTCATGGTAACTATTTATAAGAAAACAGTAGCATGACGATTGAGTTCCTATTTGATTAACCCACCGAATTTTGCAAGGTATGATTTTTCAATTAGTGTTCATTGGCACATTTTCATGGAAATTATTTTCATCTGTGACAACTTTGGCATATGTGTTTATTCATTTATCTTTTGGTTAAACCTTTTCTTTTTAGTGTATACAATTTTCATATACGTTCTTTGCGTTCACAATTTTTGTCAGTCATTTATTGCAGACATAATTGGACCAATACGTTCTTTGTTTTGACTCTTCAAAACAAACCTAAAAAGCACCCTCGAATTACAAAATCCAGAGTAAAACGTTTATAATTGATCATTTTAAGATTTTGTATTTATTGTTGTCGAATTTTATATAACTTGGTACTATAATTATCGTTTAGATATCTCTACTATTTTAAAAATTTTAATACTTAAATACATAGAAAATTTCAATTTAACTTTTATTTAGGCTAAATTTTAGGGCCTCATTTTAAAATTTGTTTCATCTTTATATTTAAAAGGGCTATTATAAACTTTACAATATATTTTCATTTTATCCTTTTGTTTATTTTTTTTTCTTTTTATTCAAAGGTTTTTATAGCATAACTTTTTAACCCATTGAATTATATATTTTTTGTGCTACTAAATTAGTTTCTAACTTTACATTTAATCTACTCACATTAGCAAAAATGATGAAGATTTTCACAATCTTATAAATAGTGTTTTAATATGAACTATTTATTATTGATATATAATAAACTACTTATTATAAAAAAAAAATTGTATATAGTTTATCCACTATTTTAAATACTACTTTATAAAAAAATTATATACTAAATATGTTTAAATTTAAATTAACTTTTTATCATCAAATTTCGTCTAGGCCCCAAAATAGCTAGGCACGGCCCTGATTGTAGTTTATTGAGGGAAACACCAAACAAAGAGGAGAAACACACCTGACCAAAACATCAAAACGACACAATCTACCATTATTGTAGTTATAGAATTAAAATCTATGAAATCTGACCGCAGTCGGCGATTACGACAGGCACATTAGGCGGCTTGCGAGGCCTAGTTTTGGCCTCTTCCATTCCCATAATAGTCGTGATGACATCCAATCTTTGAATAACTTGGCCGAACACGACGTTCTCGTAGCCGAGATACTCGTCCTTTTTCATGCAGATCTCGAACTGAGATCCGTTGGATTTGTCTACAGAAAAGTTGGACATGGTGAGGAAACCTGGACCGGTGCACTGCCTGATGAAGTTCTCATCCTCGAAGAATACATCATCGTAGATCGATTCGCCTCCTTGTCCGTTTATATCTCCTCCATGTAAAATATAACCAGGGGATATATGGTGGATGATTGATCCCTTGTAATGGAGTGGCTTACCAAGCTTCCCATGCCTTTCTCGCCGGTACAAAGGGCCCGGAAGTTCTCTGCCGTCTTTGGGGTCGTGTCGGCGAAGAGCTCCATCACAATGGGGTTAGCCTTAGCCATTATCGGAGGATGAACTCTTACAACCCCACCTCCACCGGGATTAACGGTAATTGTATACTCTTGACCAGACGCTACACCAGAACCTACAGGATTAACGGTGATTGTGTACTCTTGACCAGAGGGAACGGCTAAGGTTAAGCCACCATCAGGCAAAAAGTTCATTTTCATTATTGGAGATGGAATACCTAATTTAGGGTTTATGAGGGGATTCGTGTATTACACCAAGTGATATATGAAGGTAAAAAAATGGAAGAGTAACATCACTGACCGTCAGTTAAGTGCATGTGTAGTTTAAGTGTGGTTAAATATCAAATCTGACTAGGGTTAAACAGTATTTATTTGTTAAGTTAACTCAGTAATTAGTTCATATATTCGAAAAGATTATGACAGAGAGAGTAGTAAATAAAAAGAGGAAGTTTTTGTAGGGAAAAAATGTGATTGTAATTTCACTTATAGTTTTATTTTTGGTTTGAACGGTAGAGATTTTTTTTATTAGTGAATCCCGATCGAACCAGTATAAAATCCCTTAGAACTAGGAAACATATGTTATATTTAACGAGGGAGTTACTTTGGGATGATCACGGAAAAGGCGTTAACGACTCTTCAAAAGTAATTCCATCGTGTGTATCCAGTTAGTTTGCTTCTTTGCCTAATCTACAATATTACTGAAATTCCTTTGCTTAATGATGGTTTCACACGATGTGCTATGAGTGTTTAGTTATTGTGAAATTGGATTACTTTCGTATAATGGGTGTGACTTCTTGAGTTCTTGTATAGGAATTCGTTAACAGAAGTGTTATGCCAACTTGTTGTGACAAAAAAAAAAGTGTTATGCCACCTTGACATGATCTTTTATGCCGATGAGCAGATCTTTGTCAACTGAAACATTACTAATCAATATAGTAATTAAAAATGGCATCGTAGTGCCCCAACACTTTTACAAACATGTCTAAATTAAGTATGTGGTCGGTCATCTCTTACTTGCAGATTTTAACTTCAATTTATTTTCTCTAATCGCTAAAAATTATATACCTCGTTACAAAAACTGATGATCTAAAATCAGTTTTTTAAGTCATTATACTTTATCATAGCTTATCTTTTTCGACTAAAAAAAAGCTGATCTTTTTCTTATTTTTTTAAAGTTAAATTTTAATTTTTTTAATTTACCAACCGCAAACGTCTACAACCGCAAACATTCGAGGGAAGCAGCTGTTGATTTTGAGAGATTTGAAGCGATACGGAGAGGTATAAATCGTTTTCCATAATTGTTTTCAAACACCACTACAAGAAAACAGCTACTATTCCGACGGAAATTCCGACGGCCAATATTTCCGTCGGAATTTGCCGACGGCTTACCGACGGATTTCCGACTAACATCTATTCCGTCGGTATTCCGTCGGAAATACGTCGGTACGAACGACGGAATTCCGACGGAAAATAATCTATCGTAATATTCTGACGACTTTCCGACGGACTACCGACGGAAATCCGATATTTTCGATGTCGGCAAATTTGAGTGGTTACCATTCGTTAGCGGTGGCCGATGGGATTGGTGGGGTGTTATGTCGAGTTTTGTGACGGATTTCTGACGGAATTCCGACGGAAATCCGTTTTATATAAGTTCCTTCGTTTCTTCGTTCATTCATAACACAATTTTACAAATCAAAAAAATTTGTTAGCGATGAGTTCATATTTTCGGTCTTGGATGGACGAGCCAATGATGGATATGGGCTCGAACTTATTAACATCCGCTTACGCTGCAGGTATATGCGAGTTCATGAATTTACCCAGAAACCAAGATGCAGCAAAAAAAGGTCAGGATATCAAATGTCCATGTTCTAATTGCTGTAACAGAATTAGTGTTGCGGTTCATACTGTTTGGAATCACTTATATAGATATGGATTTAGGCCGGGATATAAGGTTTGGTTTTTACATGGAGAAAGCAATTACGAATATGGTAGTACTAGTA
Organism: Arabis hirsuta; assembly: GCA_964056655.1. Taxonomy (NCBI): domain Eukaryota; kingdom Viridiplantae; phylum Streptophyta; class Magnoliopsida; order Brassicales; family Brassicaceae; genus Arabis; species Arabis hirsuta. Next base: position 32,090,401 of record OZ053301.1, on the reverse strand, counting down.
GTAATGCACCTTATTTTCCGGATAGCGTAGAAGAACGTACAACGGAAGTAGATGTTGGGGTAAGTACGGTTGCGATGGTTAACGACGCGTTTAGAGAGAATTTGCAGTCGGGTGGTTATGAGGGTGATAGGGTTGAAGAACCTAATTTAGAAGCTCGAAGGTTTTTTGATATGTTAGACGCATCAAAGCAACCACTGTACAGCGGTTGTAGGGAAGGGCATTCACCGTTATCTTCTGCTAGTAGGATGATGAACATGAAGACCGATTACAATTTGTCCGAAGAATGTGTTGATGCATTCGCCGAGTTTGTGAAAGATGTTTTGCCAGAGGATAATCTTTCTCCAGCATCATACTACGAGGTCCAGAAACTTGTTGCCGGTCTTGGTTTGCCCTACCAGATAATAGATGTGTGCATCGACAACTGCATGCTATACTGGAGGGAAGATGAGAACAGGAAAAAATGTAAATTTTGCCGTAAACCACGGTTCCAAGACACAAGTGGCAGAGTGAAGATTCCTTTCAAACGGATGTGGTATTTACCATTAACAGAGAGGTTGAAGAGGCTGTATCAATCAGAACGCACTGCTAAGGCTATGAGATGGCATGCAGAGCATAATCAAGATGGAGATATTACGCATCCTTCTGACGCAGAAGCGTGGAAACACTTTCAATCGGTATATCCAGATTTCGCATACGAACGCCGAAATGTATACCTTGGCTTATCCACTGATGGTTTCAACCCATTTGGAAAGCATGGAAGAAAATATTCATTGTGGCCGGTCATCGTAACACCTTACAATTTGCCTCCTTCTATGTGCATGCGGCAAGAGTTCCTGTTTCTCTCAGTTCTAGTTCCTGGGCCAGATCATCCAAGACGATCACTCGATATATTCCTCCAACCATTGATCTATGAGTTGCAAATGTTGTGGGAGCATGGTGTTGAGGCATTTGATGTTTCAATCCAGCAGAATTTCAACTTGCGTTCGGTTCTTATGTGGACCATTAGCGATTTTCCGGCGTACGGTATGTTATCTGGATGGACAACGCATGGAAGATTGGCATGTCCTTATTGCCAAGACAATACTTCAGCATTCCAATTGCAGAACGGAAGGAAGACTTCATGGTTTGATTGCCATAGGTGTTTTTTGCCGGCAAATCATCCATATCGTCGGTCTAGAAGACATTTTAGAAAGAATTTTCCAGTGTTTACTGGTCCACCTCCAGAGATAGATGGTCGCAGCATATTGGAACAGTTACGAGATTTTGGTGCAGAGCGAACTCCTGAATGTGGGGGTAATGGCCATCACCCCGTCGACGGCTGTGGGGAATATCACAATTGGCATAAGAAAAGTATTTTTTGGGATTTACCTTATTGGAAAGATCATCTACTGCGGCATAATCTAGATGTCATGCATGTTGAAAAGAATTTCTTTGACAACATCATGAACACCATTTTAAATGTACCAGGAAAGACAAAAGATAACTGGAAATCTAGATTAGACTTGCCATTGATTTGTTCAAGGGCATCCCTTCATGTTTTGCCTAATGGTAGATTGCCGATGCCTGCGTACCGGTTAGACGCGGGTAAGAAGGAAGTTTTCTTTGAATGGATTAAAAATTTTGTTAAATTTCCTGACGGCTACGCATCTAATCTGCGTAATTGCGTGGATTCGACGGAAGGGAAGTTTATTGGAATGAAGAGTCATGATTGCCATGTTGTGATGCAACGTCTTCTTCCATTTGCATTTTCTAATCTTCTTCCACAAGACATCCATCAAGCAATTGGAGGTATATTTCATAATTTTCTTTAGTTTATTACTAATATAATGTTACTATATATGTACTAACTTGATTACTTTTCGTTTGTAGGAGTTGGGGCTTTCTTTCGAGATTTATGTTCACGGACACTAACAGCGGACGGGATCCGGTCTTTAGAGGCCAACATCCCGGTGCTCCTTTGTAATCTTGAGAAGATATTTCCACCGTCTTTTTTTGATGTTATGGAACATCTTCCTATTCACCTCCCACGAGAAGCAGCATTAGGAGGCCCTGTTCAATACCGATGGATGTACCCGTTCGAGCGTTACATGTTCCACCTGAAGAAAAAGGTAAAAAATTTGAGCAAAGTTGAGGGATCTATTGTTGCACAAAGTCTAAACGAAGAAGTATCACACTTTGCCGAATATTACTTTCCTTCGGATGTCCGGACTAAAGGTAGACGGCCGGCGCGACATGATGATAGAGGTGAGAAAGCAGTGTATCCCGTGGTTGTACCTGAGTTGTTTGCGCAAGTGGGCCGCGTAAGTGGAAAAGGGAAGAAACGCATACTATCACCACAAGAGGTCACACATTTGCATACATATATCCTCAGAAATTGTGACGAACTTGGAGAGTATGAAAGGTACACCATTTCTCATACTAAATTTGTGCAATTATTTGTCTTCATCTAATAACAATTGTTATGTTACAGGATATACATGTCCCTAGCACAAACTTACCATGCTGATAAGACAGATTCCGAACTTGCTGTATTAAAAGATGAAGAATTCCCGGAGTGGTTGAAATTTTTTGTACGTTAAATATAACTCCTCACTCTTATTTTATAAGTTTTTCACGTTCATATGTTATTGATTGCTTACTTATATTGTTTTTAGGTTTCCGAAGGTTTAGAAAGTGGTCAAACCCTCCCGACATGGTTAGTGGAGCTTTCTCATGGTTTACGTAGCACCGCGACTTCATATCCGAGATTTTGCACTAGGGGATATTCGTTCAGAATTCGTGACGAAGGACGTCAAAGGCCAACTTCGGACAATGGTATTTCGGCGCAATCAGGTGATACCATGTACTATGGCCATTTAAAAGAAATCTTGGAAATCCACTATCCAGGAATGTTGGACTTGAGGTGCATTGTGTTTATGTGCGATTGGTATGATCCATCCAATGGTAGTGGGGTTCGAATTGACCGTCTTGGTGTTATTTCCATAAATTCAAGCCGAAAATTACATCATTACGATCCATTTATCCTTGCATCTCAAGCAGACCAGGTATCAATATATTGATAGGTTTTCCGTTATATTTATACGTTAGGTTTTGTTATTTTTGTATATAAACAACATCCACCGTTAATGAATAGGTTTGCTACATTCCATATCCTCGAGTTGGGCGGAGGACAGATCCTTGGATGACAGTAACTCCAATTAATCCGCGAGGAAAAATATATGGAGTTCCGGAACATGATGCTCTACAAGTATCGCGAACCAACCAAATGTCACATGTTGAGGAGACGGATAACATTGACCTTGTCACTGATGTCACACATATCGGCGATGATCTAGTGCATTCGGATGAAGATGAACTACGTGAAGAATTTGACGACGATTCCGACTCCATCCCTAGTGAAGGTTCATCAGAAGAGTCAGATTAATAATTTATGAATAAATATTTGTTTTGGAGCTGTTTTGTACTATAACCCCTATGCGTTCCCTCTAATATAATGTACTTTATGGTAATATTCGCCAGAATCATTTATTAAATTTGCCGCCGGATTTCCGCGCGCGGGATAAAAGCTGTCCTAATTTTCGGACGACATAACGACGGAATTAGTTCCGTCGGAATTCCGTCGGTATTCCGATGTCGGCAAAGTTTGAGTGGTTACCATTGCGTTATCCGTGGCCGATGGGACTGGCGGGGTATCATGTCGGAGGTTTCAGACGGATTTCCGACGGTTTTCCGTTCTATATAAGGTTCCTCAGACGTTCATTCCTGTCAACAACACAAATAATGTCTTCTAACTCTCCTAATGAAGACTCAAAAATCATGGCAAACCACTTTCTACTTCCAAAGTACTCGTGGGAAACCGAAACCCAATGCGACACATACACTGAAGAGATACCCACTTACTCGTGGGAATTTGATACGGTCTCACCAATCTCAATCGGAGATTCTTCATCAACAATAGTGCCAGAGAGCCAGTGCTTGCCAAACATCTCGTGGGAAACGCAATCGCAGTGCGACAAATATCCAGACAAGAAGAGTGTTCTCGAAGACGTACAACCATCTCGCTTGATTGAAACGTCAGATACATACGGTGGAAGTACTTCCAATGAATGTAAGGATAACTACTATGATTATGAATTTGCCCAGAGACCAGAAAGTCCGAACTTAAATATAGATGTTGATGCAATCAAAAGAGATGTTTGCGGCGGATATTTAGAAGGTACACCGAAGAATAAAAAGGATCAGTACAATGATGATGAATTTGCCCAAAGACCTGAAAGTCCGAACTTAAATATAGATGTTGATGCAATCGAAAGGGAATTTTGCAAAGGATATGTAGATTCTCCGCCAAAGGAAAAAAAGGGAAAAAAAAGTTTCAGGTTCTAAAAACAAATAAGTTTGGAGCGGATACAGAGACATATGTGTTTCAAACTTTAAAATAAATAAATTTCCTTTCGGTTTTTGTTTTTTCTCTGTTATAAAATTTCGTTGTGTAAATCTTCTATTCAATTCCCGGATATATTTAAAATTATGTATGAAAAAATGTTTGGAAATTTTTTTAATTAACTATGCAATCGGGTCACCACGCGGACTTTTAAGCGATAGATTTTTCACAGTTTTCCGTCGGATTGTAATTTTTATTTTTAAAACAGATATCTGCTATATAAAAAATATTACACGAGTCGGAAATCCGTCAACAATACCGACGGATTTCCGACGGCTATTAATTTTTTTTAATACGGTTTTTTTGTTATATACAATATTAAATCCGTCGGAAATCCGTCGGTATTGTTGACGGATTTCCGACGGGTGTAATATTTTTATAATATAAAAAAATCCGAATAAAAAAAATTTAATTTAAAAAAATTTATTATCCGTCGGAAATCCGTCAAAAATACCGACAGATTTCCGACGGATTTAATTAATTTAATTTAATAAAAAAAAATTCAATTTAATAAATAATTAATTTAATAAAATGCAAAAAATTTACGCGGTTTTATATATAAATGTTTAGACTCCGACGGATTTCCGACGGAAACCCTAATTTCTGCCGCCTAAGAGCCTCGATCTCAACGAAAAAAGCGGGAAATTCCGTCGGATTTCCGTCGGAAATCCGTCGGTAACCTGCAATAAAACCATCGTCTTCTTCTTCGCATCAACAGAACGAAAAGTCAAAAAAAAAACAAAAAGTCGCCGAAAATCGATCGATCCAATCGGAAACACGCCGGAAATCAATATATCCATCCACAATCTCAATCTCTAACAACAAATCAACAATCCAATGTAAGTTTTTCGAAGTTTTTTTTTTGTAAATTATGAATTTAGAGAATTTTGTGAATTTGTTAGATTTAGGTTGTTAAAAATTAATAGAAATGTAGAAATGTACGGGTTTAGGATGTTTGAAAAGTTTTTTATTTTGTAAATTTTGTGATTTAGGGAATTTTCGGGTTTATAAAATTTAGAAAAGTATTTATAAAATTATTTATTTTTAGAAAATTATAAATATTTATAATATAAAAATATTAGTAAAATTCTAAATTTTTGAAATTTTACTAATTTTTTTATTTGTTTAAATTACAAAATCCCAAATTCTGGAAAAATCGTAAATATCTAAAACTTTAAATTACCAAATCTGAAATTCCAAAAATTTTCTAAATCTGTAGGATATTAAATGTTCATATCTGAATTCCATAATCCAAATATCCCTAAATACCTATTTACAGAAATTTCAATTTTCCACAATCCCTAACTCCCTAAAACCTTAATTTATGAAATCCCGAAATTCCATAAATTAATCCCTAAATTCCAAATTCCCTACTTCTCAAAATATCAATATCCTAAAATCACTAAGTCTCCAATTCCCGTAAATTTTATAATTCGGAAATCTCAAAAATTCGATGTCGGCAAATTCTCAAAAACTAAAAATCCCTAAATCGGTAATGTAAATTAAATTATCTGTAAATTTATTTTAAAATTTATTATTTAAATTATCAGAATTTATATTTATATATGTAAGTAAATTTCAACGGTATGTAAACATTTTGGAATTCGTAGGGACTATGGGCGATTTCATCACTCTACTGGATCCGGTACTTCCAGTAGGGGAGGGAGTCAGTCGCAAATCCCAGATACTAGCTTTCCGGATCCCCAACACCCGTCTCCTCCACTGGATACACAGCCCTCAGCTCCCACGGCCATGTCCGTTGAGGAGTTTGTTTCGCAACCTGGACGGGATAGGTTGCCTCGCCTAGATCCTGACTTGCCACCTAACACGACATGGTAAGTTTTATTTAAAAATGTATTTGATTATATTAACTTAAAAAAATATTTAACTAAATATTGTTTAGGTTTCAATTTTCGGGAAACGGGATTACGAGTTCGATCAACGCAATGACTAATTCGTTGATCACTTCCCCGTATCCCACATTTACTTCGATGCCGGTGGCAAACCAGGAGATCTGGTTTCGGCAATTTGCGGTATGTTTTCTTTTCCTATTTAGAATTTAGATTTTTATTTTCATTAAAATTGTCAATACTAATATGGGTACGTTTTTTTTTTCAGCAAGAATTTACTTGGGACCCACAGTTGACTGCCCGGGTCCGACGGGAGTTCTATAGAAAAGCCTCCCGAAAATATTCGTTGAAGATAAACGAATGGAAGGACACGTGGTACAAAGAGGGAAAAGTACCGCGCAGATTGCAAGATAACCCCACATTATGGGGTGGACTACTTGCCCATTGGGAACGGGAGGAGACAAAAGCAAGCTCCGGAAAGAACTCGTCTAACCGGAACAGCGACCGGAAGGGGAAGGGACCGGCGACCCATAACCTCGGTGCGACGAGCAAAGCGTCACGTCTTCAGAAGCTGGTACGTAATTTTATAAATTTTACAAAAATTTTATTTCTAACAATTCTCATATTTATTTCATTATCTATGCCAACAGATGGAGAGGACCGGTGTGCGTCCGTCACATCTTGACTTGGTCAAAGATGCGCACACCGACAGAAAGACGGGGGAAATTCAAGATCCCATTGCTCGTGAAATCGTGGAGAGCGTGGAGAGGCTGGGTGAGGAGTACCTCCAATCCCAAACGATCGTCGAAGGAACTCCCCCGGCCACGGAAGTTCCTCTGGAGATGATAAACGAGTTTACCTATCAGGTTAGTAACACTGTCAAGTATTATTAAATTTTAAATAAATTTAAATATAAACAACTTACAACATTTATTTATTGATTTTTTTTCGTAGGTTGCGCCTAAGCACAGAGGTCGTGTGTTTGGCCTACCGGAAGACAGTTCATCCCCGTCCATCAACTCTTACCGCATTCATGCAGATAGTGCGTTGAGGGCACAGAATGCCGAACTTCTCGAGCGGGTGACCGGGTTGGAGTCCCGACGCGCACAAGATGAAGCTCGCTACGAGGAACAGCAGGCACGGTTGCAGGCAATGGAAGAGCAGATGGCACGAATGCGGGAAATGGAAGACAGGATGAACGAGTTCTTCCGTAACCGATAGATAACACGTTATGTAATATTTTAATTTTCTTAATCACTTTTAAAAATATTGAACCTTAATTTTAACTGTTGTGTTTTTTTATTTTTATTTTAATTTAATTTTTATTTATATTTAATTTTAATTTAATTTAATTTATTTTAATTTAATTTCATTAAATATAATTAAATTAAAATTTTTTTTTTAATAAATAAAATATCCGTCGGAAATCCGTCGGTATATGTAGCCGTCGGAAATCCGTCGGTATGTGTAGCCGTCGGAAATACGTCGGTATGTGTAGCCGTCGGAAATCCGTCGGTATGTGTAGCCGTCGGAAATCCGTCGGACAAAGACATACTCACGTATTTCCGACGGAATTATGACGGATTCCGGTTATTTCTTTTCCGTCGGAATTCCGTCAGTATTTCCGACGGAATTCCGACGAAATTTGTATTTCCGACGAGATAGAACCGACCGGTCAAAACCGTCGGAAAGTCGTCGGAAAAAGCTCTATTCCGACGGCTTTCCGACGGTTTTGACCGTCGGAAAGTTGCCTGTTTTCTTGTAGTGCACTAACAACTGCTACCACCCGCAAACGCTGGTAGCGGGTGAACCAATCCAGCTCTAATTCATTAATGACTAAATTTGTTGAATTTTGGTTTATAAATACCTAGCTAAAAAAACTCGGTAAAAAACTAAATATGTCATTTAGTTATATCTTTTATTGTTTCCGAGGTTTAAGCAACTTAATTACTCACTAAGCAATATATTATAATTTTAAAACAGTTATTAGATATTTAACTCTTATTGAAAAATAATTAATTTTTTTTTACATTAACTCAATTTAATAGCAAAACAATTAATTAACAATATTAAACAGTACAATCGTTTACCCATATAAAATATACCAATAAGAAATCAACTTTTAATAAATAATTAAATTTATTATATATTGTTTAATAGTATATCACTTATCTTAAATATGATTATCCATATAAAAACATCATTTTATATCTAAATCTCATATAAGCTAATTGTGTTCACTCCAAATATCCATTTGGTTAAGACTGTGTGATTTCCCCAGTTTATTAATAGTAATATCTAAAGTAAAACATAATTTAGTATGGTTTAATTTCGATGTGTTGCATTTTAACCAAAATATACTTTTTCTCAAATAAAGGTTTTAGGAATTCCTTTTTTGTTGATTTTAGTAATATAGTTTTTTTGTTGATTTTAGTAATATACAATCATGAGTTTATAAGAATCATGAGATTTTGCAATTATTTTGTATAGAAATGTGTCTCACCCGTGAAATAATTAAAAACAATAAATTTTTAATTCTTTGGTCAATATATATCACTTATGAATAAAATGTATTTATTTAATACCATAATCTTCAAAAATACGGTTTATAACTCAAAATATACAAAATGAAATATGGCAAACTATTGAATTTTATAGGTTTAAGATAATTATAAAAGTAATACTATAGTTTTAAAAATACTAATTGGATTTAATTAGTTGGGTAAATTGTTTTAGGTGCTATCTTAGTAAAAGTTTTAGGCGCTAATCTTAGTATAAATCCAAAACTCATTTTGAAACAACCCGGCCTTGGTTTTAAAAGGCACAAGACGCATCAAGGCGCAAAGTTCCATAGATGTCGCTTTGAGCCTAGGCGCGCCTAGACACGGGCTTTATAGATATAAAGCGCAAATACGGCTAATAGCCTACATACTTCACATGTATGAACAAGTAAGACAAAAACACCTCACTTTTTCAAAACAGAAACACTGACTTAAGAATAAAATAGCATAATTCAACCCAATCCAAAAGAAAAAATAGCAAACACATAATCCAAATCAATCCAAAGTAAAAGCAAACATAAAAAGTTTTGTAGTTTGTAAAAACTTCAGAAGACTATAAAACACTAGTAATCTTGCTCATCTTCCCCAAACTCCTCGTCCCCAAAGTCTCCTTGTTCCCCAAAATGCTCTTCTTCTCCAAACTTCTCATCTCCTACAAAATCATCTTCAATCGCATCATCATCATCAACCAAAGACATAAATTGAGAAGATTGCCCACGAGTGGTACTACTTTCAATTCCTTTTCTTTTCCCTTTATCCGTATTAGCACTTGTTGTTGTTGCCCTTGTATGATGACTAGGCTCCTCAGCTCCCGAAACTTGACTAACCACGTTCCATGTCAAATCATCATTTTCAAACACAAGATCAGCATTTTCTTCTTCTGAATCTCCATCCATTTTCCCAAGTAGCCACTCATTGCTATCATCAATCTCTTCCAAAACAATAGGATCACCGGTTACTTTTTTCTCTTTCCATCTTTGCAAAGCACGATTATATTTGACAAAAACCATGTCATTCAATCGACTTTGGACTAATCGGTTCCTTTTTTTTGTATGAAGCTGTCAAGCAAAGATTATAAGTTAAGTAATCTATTGAAATAATCTTTAAATATAATAGGAAAATAATTAATGGAATTTAAGGTTACTTACATGTTGAAAAATACTCCAATTTCTCTCGCAACCAGTAGCACTACAAGTAAGACTAAGAACTTTTATAGCAACGCTCTTCAAGTTTGGAGCTGTATTTCCGTAAGAAGACCACCAATCCGCTGTTTAAACAAAGTGTGTTGTTAATTTTCATGTATTCTAAGATACCATAACATGTAATAACATAACGATATTTGACCAAAAGTAAAACATAATGATTTAGTTGTTACCTGGTGATTTTAACTTTTTTTGCCTAACTGCCATGTTGCAGCCAAAGAGCCCTTCAGCATAAAGAACTTGCTTCCAAAAGCTTTCTTGCAAAATATACGTTCTCACTTTTTTTCCTCCCGCTTCCTTTGGCCACTTCGAATTATTCCATTCTTCGGAAGTAACCAGCTTCCTCAAGTTATTCTTTTGCTTATGATAGTGAGAAAGGGTAATGAAAGATGTTGCAAACCTCGTAATAGATGGCCTATGCAAATTTCTTTCGCTTGTGAATTTTCTCATCATGTTCACAAGAGAAGTGTGACTATAAATGTAGCCATTCATGTATATGCACTTCTTTATAGCATCTTTCACCAATGGAAGTTTTCCAATATCCTCCCACATCAAATCAATGCAATGCGCGGCACATGGAGTCCAATAAAGATGCTTCTGTTCAGCCATTAGTAATTTTTCTGTACATTAAAGAATACAAAACATAACAAAAAATTAAGATTTTATTAAGATAAAAAAAAATCAGAAAACGTTTAATTGAAAAGCTAAAGCTAAAGATGAATGACAACTAATTTATTATATTAAATAAACAAGGCAAACATACGATTGTTATAAACAAGGCAAACAAACGATAGCAAATTTTTATAAACAATAAGTAGATGAATTTTTACCTGCTTTGACGTAGTTTGACGCATTGTCTGTTACTACTTGAACCACGTATTGCTCTCCAACTTCTTCAACCATACGGCTAAGCATATCAAACAACAAAGGTGCACTTTTCACGATTTCGGAAACATCGTTGGATTTTATGAAAACAGAACCTTTTGGAGAGTTGACTAAAAAGTTGATAATATACTTTTGCACCACGGAATCACGCCATCCATCTGACATGATAGAACAACCCTTAGACGCCCATTCTTTTTATGCTCAACCAATTGAGCATGAGTATCATCTACTTCTTTTTTAAGAAGAGGAACCCGTAGCTCATACATAGTTGGCGGCTTTAATCCTGTTCCATATTGAGCAATTTCTTCAAGCATCTGAGGGAAACTCTCATAATTAACACTGTTAAAACGAATACCGGCATCGTAGATCCACCTAGCTATAGCCCTAACGTTTTTATCCCTCGCGTCCTTGTCACAAGCTCCAAAAATTCCCTTTTGTTGCTTTCGTCCTAGCAAAATATCAGGGGGAGGAGTAGTCACAAACCTGTCCAATGGACCTTTGGGTTTAGGCTTTTTAAGTACACTTTTGTTGCGTGAGCCGCTTGTCTCACAGTCGATCTCTTGCTCAACATCATACTCGTCAACTTCTGGCATCATCTGTGTAGTTCTTTTTGCTGCTGCTTTTTCAAGCATGAATCTTCTGGTTTCTTCCTTTACATGTTCAGGACAGAGCTTGCATTCAAGAGCATTCCTAAAACCACCAACGAGATGCTGTTTCAGACGATAAACTCCTCCTTTAGTCCACTCCAAACAGAATTGACACTTCCAATTATTAGAGTTTGCCGGATTTACAATCCCATATTTTCTGCCCGGATCTATAGCCCTCCCTGACATGGTGATGAAGTTTGAGAAGAAGAAAAAAATGTGGCGTTAAGAGTTTTGTTTTGTTTTGATGTTCTGATAATGTGAAGAGGAGTTGTTTTAAAGGGACTAGGGTTTTCACATATCACTAAGCCGTGATAAAAGGTAACACAATTAACGTGATCTTGAATATCTCAAAAAAACGATTCAGTTTTCCTTTTATTATCTTTTTATTTTTGTAAATATAAGTCACAGATATTTCAAAGGACATATAAATTCAAAATCCAACGTTCATATCTATATAGCGCTCGCTTCGCTCGCCTCGAGTTTTCGTCAAGCGCATCTAAGCACGGGCTTTTTAGATAGTGTTTAAGCACGGGCTTTTTAGATAGTGTTTCGCCTTGAGCTTACCAGGCGCAATAGGTCTCTCGGTGGTACGCCTTGAGTGTAGGCGCCCCTTGGACGCGCTTTTTAAAACCAAGAACCCACCTTGTTTTTTTTTTTTTTAAATTTGGATTGTTATTCTCATAAATAATAATTCATAATCAACACATCAACAATAAGCGGAAGTCATAATCAACTAAACCAAACAAATAATCCAGTAAAACCAATTCGATCAAACCAACAATAACCAATTCCAATTCAATAATTCCAATAATAACATCAAATCACAGTTCAACAAGACCCTAGATCATCCTCCTCTTCATAGACATGATTCCACGATCACATTTTGCTTTTACATTCATCACATGACAAAACGAGATGCGTGAGTATTATCACAAATTACTCACTGAGACGGTCATTATATCTACCGGCTATACACACATGCACGATGAAATACCAAGACACACAAGCAATCAACTCATCAAAGCAACACATACACAAACCAAAACACGTCTGGTGTTGATCGACACCACCAATGTCAGTGTCGATCGACAGCCTCCTGGTGTCGATCGACAGTCGCCCTCAGAGTACCTTCTCCTCTCTGGTTCGATCCTAGTCTGCATCATGTCGATTTTCTGCAAAACAAACATCAAGAAACGCACCAGAACAACACGAAATCACAGAGGATACCTCCTCCAGAACCATCAATCATCCAATCCACACAAGCACGTATCACGACATTCCATCCACCCATATAAGCCATAGTCACGCACTCACCTCGATTTCGGAAATTGACAAGGACAAACACGAAATCAGACCCTTCCCAGCCTAAGGAACCTCTTATTCCTCTCCTCTTTCTCTCGAAATCGCCAACACACGATCCCCTCTCGCTCCTATGGCGTTAATCGAGCCTTAACAACCTCCAGGAACAAAATCTCCTCTAAACTCTCTCAAACACCAACAAAATCTCTCTCAACTCTGATTCCCGTCCAAAAAGAGGCTGCTCGCGTTTAAATACACGAGCCCTAGGGTTCCCAAACCCAAACCACCGTTAACCGAACGATTTAAAATTAAACTGATCGAACTAAAAGTTACTAGTGTCGATCGACACCCCTCTTGGTGTCGATCGACATCCTCCAAAATCATACAAAAAATTATAATTTTTGGTTCACGGGCGTTACACATTTTCTATATAAATTTGCAATTATTTGTATTGAAATGTGTTATACTTGTGAAATAATTGAAAATAACAGATTTTTAAATTCTTAGTCATTAATAATAGCATGTAAAATATGTAAATGTGAATTTTAAAAAAGAAACAGAACATTGATTTCTCTTGATTAATTTGTAAACAACTTTTGAATTAAAAACGAAATTATTATCTCGAAAACAAACTGGTAATATGATCATTAGCTGAAGATAATGAGAGCAAAGGTAGAAAAAAAGGTAGAAAATTAATTTGTAAACAATTTTTCATTTAAAAACGAGAATTATTATAAAATATTGATTAAAAGTTCTTTTGCTTATTTATGGAATATATGTTTCTCATTAGTTTCAAACTAACAATTTAAAAAGTAGATATAAATGTAGTTATATAAGTTCTAGTCAAAAGCAATTTGGTTATGATCAATTTAAATTTAAAACAGAAATTTTTTTTATAAGTTTGATATGTCATTTTTTTAGCCATATCACATTTGTTTTTGTGAGATTGATTATAGAGATGACACATACCATTAATTAAAAAGTAGCAGAATGATATGAAATTACCAAAACAGAAATAGAACATAACCCAAAAAAGGAAAAAACACATAATTAATCTTGTAGTTGTAGACCTTTTCCAATAATCACTTCCAAGCGATGGCACCATCAACATTCTTTCCTTTCATCTTCTCACTTGCTCTCGTACAAAAACCGATTCCATCCAAAGTAGTTAACCTCGAGCTACATATGATTGTGTTTTGCTATCTCTAATCACACTTTGAGCTATACCAAACGCATCCTTGTTGGCTAAAGAGTTTTCGTATGTCACACTCCAATCTCTCCAAATTCCCAACCATCTCATCTTGTCAATTTTCAAAGCTAAAGCTGGCCATTCATGAGGTTTAGAAATAGCCTTTATCACTTCATTCGTGACCGCCGCAGATATGACGTTCTTGAAATGCAAGCTATGAGTACTCTCCATCGCCACAACCAACTTTGGTTAGGTGCCTCATTCTTAAAGTGAATATCTGAGAAAGATCTTTTACTATGCATTAGTACAATACCACAGTGATTTTGGAGAACCCACGAAGCACCTGAATTGTTCTCCTGCTTATTCCAAACATAACCCACATTGCACTTCATAAACCCTTGGTCTGCATACGATCTCCTTTTCACTCTCATGTCGACTTACTGCTTCTATCTTCGGATTTACTTCAGATTAGCTTACAACATCATCCCATGCCTTTGTTCACCAGATTGGTCGGAAAGAACTTGCTTTCAAATAACAATGATTACGATTTTTCCACAAAAGCCATAAAATACAGGAAGGCACCAATGTGATCTCTCATGGAATCTACTATCCTCACACAATTCAAAAATATGTTGCCTCACAGGTTAACAAACAAATTATCCTCCGTAAAGCCTGAAGGTGGGATCGGGACACTGGATAAAGCCCATATTTGTCGCGCAAAGGGACAAGAGAACAAAATGTGATTGATTGATTCATTTGCAGCTCCACATACTTGACATTGACGATCCACTTGAATGCCACGAGTCTATAATCTTTATGGGACAGCAAGTGCTCCATTCAAAGCTTTCTAAATAAATGTTATGATCTTTGGAACCGTTCTAAGTGACCAACATTTTTCTTTTAACAAATTGAGAGATGGTGTAGCTTCTGAAACCAATAAGAGAACTCTGTTTTGAATCCTCCCACTTAACCAATACCCGAATTTAACAGAATAATGTCCATTTTCTATAAAAGTTTTTTTTTTCATCTAAATTTTTGTTTCATTCAACATGGTCGAATAATTTGGGTTACAACGGACCCCAGCAAAGGACGAATCCTTTCTAGGTAGCCAACAAGCAGGCACATAAGTCCCCTAGAAGCAAAAACTTAGATAAGAAAAATACCTAGACATTTTTAAGATTAACAACTAAAAATTAGCCGAACAAGCGAGCTAGCAACATAAAAAAAAGATGAACCATTAGAGCCCAAACACCATCCCACCAGACTCCCAGGAAACTTTCCAAAGAAAAGCGAGCAGACGCAAATGACTCAACTACTTGGAGACTACTGAGGTGCTGCCCTGAAGACCTACTCTTCCACATCAAGGAATCAAGACAAGCTCGGCTACCCATATAGAGAAATACCGTGGAGAAGACAAGCGCATAGGTAAAATAGTCAATCTCCTTTACATGCTAATAACGGAGAGGATGATAGTGAGAAAGCATTAGGAGGTGCGACAAGAGCAGAGTAAAGCAAAACCCAACCGGTAATTAAGTCCTGAGCCACTCCAATCGAGCCACCAAAAGTGACCCAAAACGAGGGACCACGATCCATCAAATCACCATTGCATAGAAGAGAAGCATAACTAGGACTGCCGCTGAAGACAGGTAAGCAGAGTCGTAGCAATCGCGGCTATACCACGTCCGTCAAGAGATCAAAACGATCAATAATATGTGATCCCGAATCGACAAACCCCAACACTATGATCTAGAAGCAACACCTCCCAGATGCAAAACCGAAAGAAGCCTGAACCAAACTCACACCCACAAATTTATAATAGAGATTGCAAACTATGAAGATGTCACAAACCACCCGCAAAGACAGACTAAATCGCTAAAACTAACCATCAAGACCGAAACCTTGATCTAGCGAAAATTCTGTAAACTCTCCAATTTGCTAGAGGCCACTAAAACTGATGAAGAAAGACATGTCCGGCTAAAACAAAGAGATTAAAATCTGAACAAAATTTTAGATCTAGAAATTTATATCTAAAAATTCAAGATTTAATATCACCCTTTAGACAAGCAAAAATCGATAGAAAGAAAGAGAAGAACAATCTAAAGACAGCGACACACACCTCCGGCTTCCTCCTCCTACTCCGGTCATTCATCTAGTTAAAACATTAAAAAATGTGGGTTCTCAAAGTGTAATTATCAGTTACGTGCTTTATGGAAGGAATTAGGCCGTGAAACATTCTCATCTTGTTATAATCTAAATCATTAATAATAGTATTGACCCAACCTTGATGCTATATCTAGATGCTACATGCACCCACGCAAACGAACAACACCTTATTTTGTTTTGTTTTTTCCTACTACATTTTCAACCCAACCTTGTGATAATTCGTATCCAATCCAATACCCACTAACTCCATCTTTTTCCTCGACATCCTAACCTAATGATTCTTTAAATGGATCCTTTAATATAGTATATATTAATCTAAATTATGTTAGTTTTTTCAAATGTTTTCTTCGGATTGTGCAAGCCAAGTCTTCTATTCCAAAGGATTATTGTTTTAAAGAATTCTCACGTAAGTAAAAATACATTTCTTGTTACCAGTTTCTTGATCTAACAATGATTTTCATACATATGAAAAATCAGAAAAACTAAAACTTACACAAGAAAAAAGAAGAAGAATTTATCTACAAGTTAGATTCCACACACGTGGATCAGAAATCAATAAACGGATCATTCTTATAGCACACGTGCGGCGGAGACCGTAACGGTGACGGAGGAGCTGATGATGTCATCGTTCTCAGTTTCTCAAAATGTTCCTTTATATCAAACCCAGCTACCGTTAACTCCCCGTCATCCTTTAACGGAATAAACGGAGGTCGTAACACCTCCGTTAACGAATCCCATCTCACACCCTCGAAAAAAGCATGCTCCTTTATCTCCGCCGCGCCACGGTTGCTACCTAACCGCTTGTTCGGATCCTTAACCAGCAAACGCCGGATAAAATTGGTTAAGTCGTTTGGTTTCCCGGCGAACTCGGGTTCCTTAACCAACACGTTTCGAAAAGTCTCCTTTTTGCTCTTCCCCTTGAACGGAGTCTCTCCGTATATCATCTCGTATGTCAAAACGCCGAGAGCCCACCAATCGACGGCGAAATCGTGACCATCGCCGCGAATCACTTCCGGCGAAACGTACTCGTCAGTTCCGACAAAGGAATTAGAACGTTCGCCGGAGGGAAAACTCGTTTTCCGGCGATTAATCGGGTTAACCCGAGCGGATCTCGTTTTCTTCAACCCTGTTTTGTTGCTCTCTGTCGCCGCCGGTGAGATCCACCGAGAAAAGCTCCGATTTTTTTGACGACCCGTGCTCAATTCGGGGTCGGGTTGATAGAATTGGGGCCGGGTGGGTTTTTTGAGGCTCCGAGAAAGGTCGAA
Source organism: Arabis hirsuta (assembly GCA_964056655.1). Taxonomy (NCBI): domain Eukaryota; kingdom Viridiplantae; phylum Streptophyta; class Magnoliopsida; order Brassicales; family Brassicaceae; genus Arabis; species Arabis hirsuta. The sequence continues at coordinate 32,072,899 of OZ053301.1, read as the reverse complement.
ATCGGTGAGTGTAACGTGACCGGATTGTTGAATCAGAATGTTTTCAGGTTTCAAGTCTCTGTAAGCGATCCCCATGGAGTGAAGATGGTCAAGCGCACATACGATCTCAGCCACGTAGAATCTAATAACAGAGGAGCTAAAAACGCCGTCGTTTTGACGGCGGAGGAGGACATTGAGATCGCCACCGGAGCAATAAGGTACGGACCAAGCGAAGAATTCCGGTGACTCGAAGGAAGATAAGAGACGAGGGAGAAAAGGGTTTTGGTTAGAGTCGACGGAGAGACGACGGAGGACCTCGATTTCCCACCGTGCACGGCGGAGAGAAGAGGCAGAGGATTTGTGCACGAGCTTGACGGCGAAGAGAGAAGAAGAAAAAGAGAGTGAAGCTACGTCGTGAGCGAGGAAGACGGTTCCAGTGGCGCCTTTACCGAGGATTTTGAGAGCTCTGATTGAATCGAGGTGGAGAATCACCGGAGATGGAGGTGGGGACGACGGTGATGTGTCCATTGAGTGTGAGTGGAGAGAGACGAGTGGGTCTGAGTTTTGCCTTATGGTCTCCTCTGTTCTCTATTTATAATATAGCTCTATTGTTATCGTTGCCTTCAAAATTTCTTTATTATTTGCTCTTTTAGTTTTTTTTTTTTTTGCTTTAATGCTGAAATGTATTTTAAATTTGCTTATTATTTCCCCTATATTATGGCGATCGATGCCTGTTTAATTAATAAAAAAGGTTGCGGAAGATATATGCACACGTAATATAATCTAGAATTTTAATTTCTTTGATAGGATATAGTCATATACACACCATATATGAGTAAATGATAAACAATAGTATATAGACAATACATACGACATAAGTTAGTTTAAATACTCTCTCTTTGTTATTTTTTTTATGAGATGGTTTAACCAAAAGTACAAAAATTAGTGAACTATTAAAATATTTGTGCTTTTTTAATTAAAATCATTTCAACCAATAATAAAATAATACATAATACAAATGGTCATAAGTAGATGTTTAAAATGATGAACGGACAATATCCGTTAAAAAAAAAATACTATGTAACAACGGAAAATATAATTATCCTAAACCGTCGATTTTTTTTTTTAAGGAACAATATGTATCTTTTGTAGATAAATCACATCTGGATTTCCACAAATCAAAAAGTAGAAATGGTTTCTTCGTCAAAAGAATGGTGGACCGGTTATTGAAGAGTCATCTTCAACTATTCCAACCCTAAATATTTTGGAAGCAAAGGCAGTATTTGAAGTAAGGAAATGTAAAAACACTAATGTTACTTTTACGGGACTCCAAAATCATCTTTAGTCACCTTCAAAACCGGTCAAGATCAAGACACCTGAAACCACTTTTACGTTTCAAAGATCATCAAAAACAGTCTAATGCGAGCTAAGAATGTTATACTTCACTCCTCTAGATATGTAATGTCATGGGTTTGTATTATAATAACTTTGTACGATTAATTTTCTATTAATGCAAAATCCAGGTTGTCGACAAATTTAAAAAAAAAAAGACTTAATCATAATGATAAATAGTATACTTTTGTGTTTCTTTTCCTCTTCACGACAAGGAAAAATATAAAACTGAAGGCAAATAATGAAGGAGTAGAAATAATGGAACACGTGCGGTAACATAATGCAGTAGAGCCAATGTGTCGACAAGCCAAACTGGAGCCTTGCAACCACCACATTTAAATCTAAAGCTAAATCTTTGTTTAGTGCTAATCTCTTAGCACGCCCGTACAATTATTAAACCTACTTTCATCTATCCTATTAATTATTTCTCATTGTATACTTCGTATACTAAGCAATGCCTAACTCACCTTAGACGTAGCGACTAGTTTTATTTTATTATTTTATAGTATAGTTCTTTTCTTTATATGATAGATTATTGCGTATAATGGAGTGGACATTTCTGTATATGCTATTGATTATATAGACGTTGGAATAATGATGCTTCAATTTTTTTAAACTTAATTTGAACATCTAAAATTAGAATAACCTTTTATTAAATGCGAAGATTTTAAATTGTTTTTGAATATAGTGAAATATTTTTGTCTACTAATTCTGAACTTGAATCTCAATTTTGTATCACATATCCGTCTGGATTTATTGGTATATTAATACCACTAGATTTTTGTCTCGCGTCAAACGCGGAAATATAATATTTGAAAGCAAAACTTATAATTTTTTATAATATACAGGAGAAAATAAAAATAAAAATATCAAGTGGTATATCTCCATATAGATAAACATATTTTATCTTATAAAATTTAATCTGTATGACACTTAGATTGAATGTAAACGTTTTTAATGTAAACCGAATACGTTTAAGATTATGAGTTCTCTCAAACTTATTGAGATCGCCAAACCCAAAACATATCGTGTTAGAATGTAAATTTTTTAAAATAAAAATCGAAAAAATAATAAAAAGTAAAAAATGATGATTTTTTGAAATTCAACCATTAATTTTTGATTTGTAAAGTTGTACGTTTATAACAAAAGAGCACCTTTAGTTAGATTAAAATGGATACAATTAAATGATATATATAAAAAATTGTATGATCAATCACATATGGTATCCAAATAAAAATAAATACAATTTTTATAAATTAATTAACATCAGTAAATGATCCATCGTTAAAAAATTATGGTATATAACATTTAAATATTATATTTTAATTGAATTTAAATTAGTAACATATGTATTTATGAGTTCATGTTAAATGATTAATGTAAATATGTAAAGATTTCTAATTAATTGAAATATTTTGATTATTCAATTTAATTGATATGTCTGTTAAAATTCTCATTCAGAGTGACACATATAATTTTTTCAATATCTTTTCAATTAATATATAGAGAATATGAAAACTCATAAACTCCTATGTTAAAAAACAATTAGAAATGGTATGATCAAGGTTTGTGTCTCTGTAGATATACTAGATTCTTTTATCCTTAAAACTCAGTTATATATACTAGATATGATGATGAAAAAATCCTAGCGTACTTGTTATTAAGAATAAAAAAAACTCGTAACATATCTAATTTTATATAAAACATTTGTTTCATTGTATATTTTTTTGACAAAAAGAAAAAAATGTTCCAATTCATAAACGGTCATTTATTGTGATATTCAAGATATCTGGTTATGACATTTTTATTTAATATTTTGAGATATATATAATACTAATAAAAACCAGTAGAATGAAAAAACAAAGTACACGATTTTTGTATTTCATTAAATAAGCCTTTTTCATCTACTTGATCAAACTTTAATATCTTCCCGATATGCCAAATTTCATTGTATTTTCGTTTTTTCATGCCAAAATTGTTTTCTAGATTCTCTAATCTGAATTTTATAATTTTTATATCAAAATTCTATATGACATGAAAACTCCAAAATAGGCTTTATATTCTCCGATTTTTTATTATTTTCTTTTATCTTTCTATCCCGTTATGATTGTGTTCTTCCATCGTAAAAGTTTGTTGTATGATTTTTTCTTTGATTACAATTGTAAACCGATGAATATCTCTTGATGGGATCATATATTCACATAGTTATAAATGACTGAAGTTGTTACATAAAATCAAGATAGTAAATAAAATATTAAAAAGCATATCTATAAGAATAAGTAACAGAATATTTCTATGAACTATCACTCTCCCGCAGTTGAAGCGTCCATGGCTTTGACGGTTAAACTGTTACGAAACTCATTGAATAGCATTGTCGGTAATCCTTTGATAAAGATGTCAGCAAACTGAAGAGAGGACGGGACATGGAGCACTTTAACTTCACCGATGGCGACCTTCTCTCGCACAAAATGTATATCAAGCTCAACATGTTTGATCAGTTGATGCTTCACCGGATTAGTTGAAATAATCCAACCCGTAATTTTTAAAAAATTTCTCTTCCGGATTATTATTATCAAAAATAATGATCTTCAACGGGTCAACAACACAAACTGCGAAAAACAATACGATCAATATCCAATAACAACATTCAATAAATCCCATACTTTATTGAAACCACTAGCAATACCAAGTCAATCCCATAAACAATAATCTAATTCAACAACACAAGTCCATAACCAAACCAACAAGTTCCAAAATTACTAACACCCTAGCAATTCTACAATAACGAGCAAACAATCGAGTCTCTAGACCATCTCCTCTTCCTCGCCACGATTCCACGATCACATCTTGTCTTTACCTGAATCACATGGTTATACGAGATGCGTGAGTATTATCATAAATACTCAGTGAGACGGTCATCCCATCTACTAGGCTATACACACATGCATAAGAGAATGATACAATACCAGGATGAACAATCAACACGTAAGCACAACAAACGAGAAACAGTCAATACGTCAAGTAATCAAAATTGTGTGTCGATCGACACACAACCTAGAAACGCAGAAACCCAGAAAAAATCGAACCCAACCACCATGGATCGATTCCTAATCACATATATCGATTTCCTGCATGAAATCCACCAAAGAAACAACAAACAAATGCATCATATCAATTCTTTTACCCAGATAAACCATGGTCACACACTCACTTTAGATCTGGAAGAAAAAATGAAGGAAAAGGATGAAAACCACGAAGAACGACTCTCCAACACCGAGATCTACACTCCACCCACGAGAATCACTCCAAGAACGATCTCCCAAGCCTCCTAGACGAATCTCCTCTCACAAATCTCTCTGGAAACTCTCTGAAAACTTTATAGAATTATGAAAGTCCCAAAAATGCGGCCACACCCCTATTTATAGGAAAACCCTAGGGTTTCACCCTAAACCGGGTCGTAAACCGACACTTAAATCAAACCGTTCCGGTTGGATTTAACTTGTGTCGATCGACACACACCCTGTGTCGATCGACACGCGACCAAAAGTAACAATTTTTGGTTCGCGGTCGTTACAACTCTCCCCACTAACACGGATTCGACCTCGAATCACGCGCCACCGTCACCCTACGGTCAACACATCTGATATCAACCCTCTGACCCAACCCGGCCAGCTCTACTGATATCACACTCCTGGTCCCCATCTGGCCAGCATCCCCTGAGATCAACCCCCGATCTCAATCACATAACGCCGTCTCACTACGGCTATCATCCTGACCAAACCTGGTTAGCACCACCTGGGACCCACCCTTGATCCCCGAAGCTCATCTAGTCTCATACTCACAATCATACTACACAAGTTATTGCTCATACTCATATCTATATTCACCACCCCGCTCTCAGGATCGTCACCTTTTGACTCTCGATGTATATCATACCCCTTCCACCTTCAGGACCGCCGTCCATCCAGCTCTCGGTATGCTCCAGCCCTTCCCACTCTCGGGACACACAGTCCGCCAAGCTATCGGCTATAGAGGAATCACATATCCTCTAGAGAGATCCCTTTCCCTCAAAGTATATGCAGGGAACCCGCTATCCCCTAGAGAGAACCTCACTGTCCCCTTAAGTATATCCAGGAGAACCGCTATCCCCTGGAGCAATCAACTCTGTAACGTGCATTATAAGCACCTGTCGACCAAATCACCTCTCGTGGCTCCATCATGACATTTCCTAACCTGGAATATCACCTCCTGACCAACTCTAGGCCATCCGAAACAACCAATCACAAGGGTTTTTCCACATAGTCTCTAGAAAAGACAGTCCTAACTCACATAAGACTTCTGTTTCCAGACTTCCCCTAGGAAATAGACAGGTTCTAACTCACATAAAACCTCTATTTCCCAGCGCCATGACCAACACTAGGCCATCCCCCTAGAACATGGACAAGCTCTAATTCACATAGAACTTCCATTTATAGCCTCACTAGAAGATAGACAAGTCCTAACTCCCATAGGACTTCTATTCCTAGCCATCACATGACCCCCACCGGTCATCGCCGCACATGACCCCACAAGTTATCATAACACGTGACTTACCAGTCATAACATAAGAAGACGCGTCTTATAAACACATTTAATAAGAGAACCCATCTTATTAAATCTCAACAATGTATAATCGTTACAACACAAAACAAAAGATACATCCAACTCATAGCAACATGCTATCACAGACAATGAAAACTAGAAAAAAACAACTCAAGCCTCCACTTGCTTCTTGAACCACTTTGAGAACTTTGTCTTCATCTTCGCTTTTGGTTCCCAAGTCTCCTCCTCAATACCGTCACAGTCCCATACGATTCTCATCAACGGTATCCTCTTCCGACGCAGAACCTTGACCCTCCTCTCGAGAATCCTCACAGGTCTCGCCGCCAACGTCATGTTGGGCTGAAGATCCTCCAGAATCCTAGCCAATACCTCCTCAGACTCATGTAGGCACTTTCGTAGCATCAAAACATGGAAGACCTTTTGAAAAGCCTTCATACTCTGAGGCAACTCCAACCGATAAGCTACTGGTCCAACTCGTTCCATAACCTTAAACGGACCCATAAACCTCGGACTTAGCTTATTCTCTGAAATGGATCTGTTAGGACCCCTTAATATCGCTGCCTTGAGATACACCAGATCTCCCAGCTCAAACTCCAGCTCTTTTCTCCTCTTATCGGCATAACTCTTCTGCTAATCCTGAGCCTCTCTCATGTTCAGCCTCAAGACACGGATCTTCTCCGTCGTCTCCTGAACAAAATCCGCACCCAACATGCTCCTCTCCCCCACTTGGGTCCAGCATAATGGTGTACGACATGGCCTCCCATACAGAGCCTCATATGGAGCCATCCCGATACTCGCCTGGTAGCTATTGTTGTACGCAAACTCTACCAGGTTCAGGTGATCCGCCCAATGACCACCGTAATCCAGCACACAAATCCTCAGCAAGTCCTCTAATGTCTGAATCGTCCTCTCAGACTGCCCATCCGTCTGAGGATGATAGGCCGTACTCATATGCACCTTAGTGCCCATCTCAGCCTGGAACGCCCTCCAGAACTCTGAGGTAAACCTCGGATCCCTGTCTGACACGATACTCGATGGCACTTCGTGTAACCTCACTATCTCACGCACATACTTCTTAGCCAACACCGCCGCTCCGTTGGTCTTCCTGATGGCAAAAAATTGTGCGGACTTGGCCAGACTGTCCACAATCACCCAAATCACATCATACGTCCGCGAGACCGGTAACCCTGTCACAAAGTCCATAGTGATCAGGTCCCACTTCCACTCCAGAATGGGCAAACTCTGCAACAACCCGCTTGGAACCTGATGCTCACCCTTCACTAACTGGCACACGTTGCACGCTGCAACCAAGTTAGCAACATCCCTCTTCATCCCGACCCAGTGGTAGTATCGCTTCAGATCACGATACATCTTGGTCGCTCTCGGATAAATTGACAACATGCTCGCATGAGCCTCTCTCATGATCTCCTGCCTCAGATCCTCATCTTTGGGTACACAAACCCGCCCGTTCACAAGTATCGTTCCATTCTCAGAGACCACATACTCTGAACCTACAACCTTGCAAGCATCAATCAAATCCTGATCCTCCTCTTGAGCTACTCGAATCCTGCTCAAGAAATCTGCATGGTTAGCTGCCTCTAACCCCAATGGCTCCTGTGAGATAACGCACAACCTCAAAGTGCTAATCTCGCTCGCTAACGCCTCCATGTCTCGCTCCTGAGCCGAAGCAAACCTCTTCCTACTCAACGCATCTGCAACCAGGTTAGCTTTATCCGGATGGTACCCAATCTCCAGATCGTAATCTGATACCAACTCCATCCAGCGCCTCTGTCTCTGGTTCAACTCTGGCTAAGTAAAGAAGTACTTAAGACTCTTGTGGTCTGTAAACACATGCACCTTCCCGCCATAAAGATAAGACCTCCACATCTTTAAAGCAAAAATCACCACAGCCAACTCCAAATCATGGGTGGGGTAGTTGCACTCGTGCTTCCTCAACTTCCTCGAAGCATATGCAATAACCCTCCCCTGTTGCATCAGTACACAACCCAGACCAACTTCCGAAGCATCCGTATACACCACGTAAGGCTCACCCGGCTCGGGTAACACCAACACTGGTGTACTCGTCAACACCTCCTTTAGCTTTCCAAAACTCTCCTCGCAAGCTGAAGACCACACGAAGGGAACGTCCTTTCCTGTCAGCTTCGTCATCGACTGTGCCATACTCGCAAATCCCTTGACGAACATCCTGTAGTAACCTGCCAACCCGAGAAAACTCTGGACCTCGGTGGCATTCCTCGGTCTAGGCCAACCTCTGATAGCCTCAACCTTAGCCGGATCCACATAAACTCCCTCTGCAGACACCACATGGCCAAGAAAACTCATTTTTCGCTGCCAGAAACTGCACTTGCTCAACTTCGCGTACAGCTTATGCTCCCGTAGCTTCTCAACAATAGTGTTTTGTATTCCAGTTTAGAGCTTGAACGTGAGACCGTAGGTTGCCTTTTCGCAGACCAAGACACCAACTTTGAGCCGAGGAAAACGCATTAACCAGATGTTGATCTTCGTGTGTCTGGACATCCAGCCCAATCCGCATTTGATAAGCTGTAAGAGTATCAATGGATCCTCTATATAGTTGCATACCGTGAGATAATGTACCTTTGATGTATCGTATGATGCGTTTCAGAGCATGAAGATGAGGCAATCTCGGATCATGCATATACAAGCATATTTGATGCACCGCATAAGAGATATCCGGTCTGGTGAATGTCAAATATTGAAGCTAACCGGCCAAGCTTCGATACTCGGTTGGATTTTTGACTCGATCACCAATATTTGCAGAAAGCTTAGACTTAACATCAACCGGCGTGGCAATTGGCTTGCAATCTGTCATCATTGCTCGTTCAATAATCTCTTTGGTATAAGAAGCTTGACTTAGAAAAAAGCCTTTATCATTGTAATCAACTTTAATTCCAAGAAAGTGATGAATTTTCCCTAATTTTTTTTATGGGAAATTCTGACTTCAAAGCATCAATCATTTACTGCAAAAGTTCCTTACAAGACAATGTTTAAACAATGTCAACAACGTATAATAATATATAGGCAAGCTCTTGTCCTTTTCTGAACACAAACAAAGATGTATCAGCCTTGCTTGTGACAAAACCCAGATTTGTTATAAACTTCATAAATCTGGAATTCCATGCACGAGGTGCCTGTTTTAAGCCATATATTGCCTTGCAAAGTTTTCACACATGATGCGGATACTCTTTATTCACAAAACCAGGCGGCTGGTGCATATAAACCGTTTCCTCCAAATCACCATGTAAAAACGCGTTCTTAACATCCAGTTGGTGGATTGGCCAGTCACACGCAACTCCAATGTTGAGAACCGTTCTGATCGTGGCTTGCTTGACAACTGGGCTGAATGTCTCAGTGAAGTCCACTCCTTCCTCTTGTGATTTACCATTGGTAACCAATCTTGCTTTGTGCCTTGAAAGAGCACCATTTCCATCATGTTTATGTTTATAAAGCCACATGGATCGCACAATATTGACCTTTGGAGGTCAAGGAACCAAATCCCAAGTCTGAGTCTCAATCATAGCATCATACTCATCAGTCATTGCGGGTGTCCAGTTTAGATCGGAAAGAGCGTGTTTGTGACTTTTTGGAAGTGGGGATTTTTTTATAACTTTTGTGAGAAGGGACAAGATTTTCTTTTAGTATTCGAATTCCATGCTGAGCCCGAATTGTCATAGTGTGACGAGTGGGAGCTGGACGCGGAAGCGTGGTTGAATGGCTCTAAGTGCGGGTGGGGCAGGTGGAGTAGTTTGAATGAGAGTTTGAAGAATTGATTGAAATAGAAGGGAAGGTTCATCAAGATGCCCAAGAAAATGATAAGAAGTGACGTGATCATTTTTTTAGATGCTGGGAACGTCTCTTCATCAAAGTATACATGTCTTGAAATAATGATTTTGTTGGTCTTTAAATCAAGACATCTATATCCTCGATGTTGAGAAGAATAACCAAGGAATAAACAAGGTGTCGATCTTGGTGAGAGTTTATCAAGGTATGAATGATTTAAGTTGGGAAAACATAAACACCCGAAAACTTGCAAATGATTATAGCTGGGACGTTTACTAAAAAGCAGAGTAAAGGGAATCTGATTTTGAACAGTAGAAGAGGGCAGTATATTGAGGAGATGAACAACGACATGGAGAGTTTCAAGCGAATAAGATGGAGAGAGTTGGCCTTGAAACAAAAGAGAGCAAATGGCATTGTTAATGGTTCAAATCATACGCTCAGATTTCCCATTTTGTTGATGAGTGTGAGGGCATGAAAACCTAAAGATTATACCATTCTCATCGAAGAATTGTTGAAAATTCTTATTTCGAAATTCTCCTCCATTGTCGTATTGAAGAGATTTGATTTGAGTGTTGAACTGACTTTTGACATATGAGCTAAAGTGAAGAAATTTTGAGAAAACCTCACTTTTTTGCCGAAGGGGATAAACCCAGAAGATTGAGTGAAATGATCCAAAAACAAGACTTAATATCTTAGACCATTCATACTTGGAATAAGAGATGTCCATACATCGGAGTGAACGATTTCAAAAGGTTTGGTTATGACTGTTTTTGAATCATGAAAGGAAAATTTTATTTGTTTTTCTAAGAAATACGGAGAACAAGAATTTAGAAATTTATCCTTATTACATAAAATAGAATTAGAAGAAGACAACGATTAAAGAACAGCTTCATTTGTGTGTCTTAATCTCTTGTGCCATACCATCGGATAAGAGGCCAAGAGAGCTGTTGAGGTTGCTGAAGACGGCTTATTGAAGGAAGCAGGAAGAGGATAAAGATCTCCAGTACTCTCACATCGGAGAAGAGTTGTCCGAGTTTGAAGATCCTTCACAGAAAAGCCAAAATGATCAAATTCAACACTACACCAATTGACTTTTGTAAATTTTCGAACAAAAATTAAATTTTTGACAATTTGAGGTGTTACAAGGACGTTATGAAGAGAAAGAGGTCGAGTATTGGTTCGAAGGAAAGATGAACCAATGGAAGAAACGGGAAGCTTATAACCATTGTCAACAACGACTGTGTGCTTGATATTATGATTGAGATTGGATTTGCGATTACCTACGATCGCAGAGAGGTGTGTCGTAGCACCAGAGTCCATGTACCAATCGGCTACACTAGGGTATTGTAGAGTCTCTGTTGACTATGCCTGAGTGAAGCTTGTTGGTTGAATCTCTATCAGATGAGCTTGCTGATTGTTGTTGTTCATTGGACGAGGATAACCAACAGAGAAGGGGCCACGATTTGTGGGCCTCTGCAATTGAGGAGACCAGTTGGCGAATTGGTTGGGCCATGGGGGAGTTGGTCCAGACCAGAAATTGGGTGTGCCTCAGTAAGGAAACATTGGGTCGTTGTTGTAATTAGGCCTACCGTTGTAGTTAGGGTAAGAGTTTGGCCCATTGTTAAACTGATTATTGTTCTTTCCCCTGTAGCATTGGTTGTTCTTCTTGTTTCCACGAGAGTTGTTGAATTTCACCGACTTCTGCTCATGATCGTTGATGTTGTCTTTCTCAGGCATACGAGCGACCGCGAGTGTAGTGTAAGACAAGGAGTGTAAGACAAGGAGTGATCAGTGTGATTCGCTGATGGTAGTTTGTGAGTCCTTTTAAGGCGCGATTCCTCCATCTCGAATATAGATTTGGCACTTTCAAAGATTGGAAATGGCTCCTTGTGTTGGATTACATTGATAATATAATCATATTTTTTCATTCAGGCCATTAAGAAGATACATTACCAACGTCCTATCTGTCATTGGTGCATCAACGTTTGTGTGTAAATCAGCAAGCGTCTTGAGTTTTTGACAATACTCCTAGATGGAGAGGTCACTGATTTCTGTAGTGCGAAGTTGATTATCGAGTTGAATCACACGAGTCTCCTTGTTGTTTCAAAATTGATTTTCGATCCGGATCCATATGTCTCTGGCAGTGCCCCCCGTTTGGAATGAGCTGCGAAACAGGGGCTGAGTGAGCGTTCCGTACAATCATAATTTGACCAATCCGTCCCATTTCTTCCAAGCCATATCGTTGTCACCGGTTAGAAGGAGGGTACCATCAACATGGCCGAGGATGTCAAAGGTCAGACAATGAGTGAGAAATAATTCGCTCCAAGCGTCATAGTTGTGACCATTGAAATCAAGGATGATGGGAATATGAGATTTGATGTTGGTTACACCAAAAGCTTTTTCAATTGCTGCCGGTGGAACAACCATTAGGGAAGATGAAGAAAAGAGATAGAAGAGAAGAGAGAAGAAGAGAAAGAAAATGATAAAAAGTTTCAGGAGCTTTGAAGCTCTGATACCATGTAAACCGAGAATATCCCTTGATGGGATCGATATATTCACATAGCTATAGATAACTGAAGTTGTTACATGAAATCATGATAATAAGATATTAACAAGCATATCTAAGAATAAGTAACAGAATATCCCTATATTTTATCAACAATTAACACAGTTATGCAGAATTTTAGCAATGGTAGAGTTTTTTTCTAAATCTAAACCAATTCTTTTTTATAGAATAATTTTGTTTGAACCTATCCGAGGTAGACAGAAATCGATGATAAGTGTTATTGTAGTGCAACACTTATCAAATGGAAGAACTTTTTCAATTTGAAAGAAAATGGTTATCGAATCAAATTTTTACTATTCTTGCAAGATTTTCGTAAGGTACATGAAATTTAACCTCAGAAAGGAGAAAATGTGTGACATAATCTTTTGTTATAGATATGATCATCAGTGAATCCCATCTCCAATGAGCAAACTCTAACGGTATTTTATTTTCTGTTTGTTTTGTTTTCCGTAAAATGATTATCTATTTAAACTGATTTCAAGATCCAAAAAAAAAAAAGAGACTAGAATAATAATATAAATGATTACAGTCCCCAGAAGAGATGCAAAGTTTTCATAAAGTAATTTTCTATGTTTAAAAATACACTTCATCATCATTATATTTTAGTTTAAAACTAAAAATCTAGTAAGAAAATTACTTTATGAAAACTTTCATAACCACCAAGCAACAAATTCGACTTTTCTGCAAAATTATTGTTTAATAATAGTATATTTAGTTTTGTTACGAAAGTTATGTGTTTTATCTCAGCTTTTACCTCTTAACATTTTGTGTTTGTCGTTCGTTCGTTTGTTGTAAAAAAAAAAAACAAAACAGAGTAAAAGTAAAGAGCAAGTCACAATTTTTTTAACCAAGTTTAACCTATCAATCCTGGCGCTTTATAGATTAGATGAACTGCTCAAACACAGTTACAAGAGATTATACAAAGATCTGTATTTCTTTCTCTTTGTCAAAAACCACGCAATCTGCAAGAAGCAGAAGAGCTATGTATTTATACACTCATAAAGCTAATACTCTGTCGCGATCAGAGTTTTTGCTTCCTTATCTCTTCAGGCTTCGAAACGCAACATTGCCATTAGAATTAAACCAGAGAAAAACTCTTGACATAACCAATTTTTCAATCTCTGTTTAGACATTAAACCAACATCCAATCTGAAATTAGAATCACACAACTATTCCATTAACAAATTTTAAATTTAATAAAAATCACAGCCTATGTAAATGGATGATATCTTATTTTGCACAAATACTCAACTTGTATGTTTTTAATTTATCAATATTCACTACGGTTTCCTATAAAAATGATTAGTCGTCTTTTTTCTTGTATTAAATACGTTTGTAAAAAAACTATTGATCAGACAAGTTGTAGTATGTATTTCTTCTATCGAGACATCTGCATTATCTCAACAGATATGTTGGAATGCATATTTGTGTTTTATTTTGTTAGAACCTTAAATTGTAAGGAAAAAATAATTGATGTTTGATTTTTATTTTTTTTGTTTCACTCTTTTTATCACTTTTCTACGATTTTTATATTTTATATCGATTCATTTGTGAATTATTATGTTTTTTAGATTCACAATTTATGGAGGAGTAAAGTTTTATTTCGAGAGTATTGTTTAGGATATGATTGAAAACTTCAATATTCTAACAACATTAAAACTCTTAAAATCACTAATTAATTTTCTCACACTATTTTTTTGTTAATGTTACAATTATTTTTATTAAAGCTTTTGTGACTTTATGTTTAAAAATCGTAGTTACAAATCTAAAGTCTTAAATATTTTTGTATAGTATATTGCTGGGTTTAATAAATAAAATATATATTTTTCAAACCATTAAAAATTTACAATAACCCATTTAATTTGGAACTATAATTTTGGTGGATATCAAAGATAAAAAAAATTAAAATTGGTCATCCTTATGTTACACTTTAATTTTTGAAATTAACTTACATTAAACTTAGCTATTAAATTATAGAAATTAATTGTTAAAGTTATTAAAAATAATTATTTTTTAAATAAATTAAAAAAATAAATATGAAAAGAATAGATGACACATGACATCCTCTCATGATTTGGATTTAGAAAAACCTTAAAAAATTATTTGGCGGATATCAAAGATAAAAAAAAAACTAAAATTGTTCATCCTTATGTTATATTTTAATTTTTAGAATTAAGTTACATTAAACGTAGCTATTAAATTGTAGGAATTAGTTGTTAAAGTTATTAAAAATAATTAATTTTTTAAATAAACTAAAAAGATAAATATAAAAAAAAAGATGATACATGACATTTTTTCATGACTTAGGTTTAGAAAAACCTTAAAATATTATATAAGATAATCTAATTAATTCGCAAGGTGCTTGAGAGAAAAGATATATTAAATAAGAAAAGCGTCTGGTATTAAAATTTCGAAGTATACTTTTCTTTGTTAGACATTTCACATCAAAAATAAAAGAATTATAGTCTAGAGTATAAGGGATATGTAGATCACTCTATTTAAAATTGATATGATATACAAATTCCCGAACGTCGCATTACCCATTGTAAATTTTACACATTTTTGACATTTCTTTGATTATCAATAAACAAAAATTATATCCGATCGCTGATCTAAAATAATACGACTTTTAGCATTAGAACAAGCAGTAAACAGTTATAGAATACTTAAAAAATTGTAAAAAATAGTGATAAAATATTATAAAAAATTGAGTATAATGTTTTAAGTTATGTTTTTGATATTGTTTTTATGATTGATAACTATAAAACTGATATATTTTGTACTAAAACGGTTTAAAACTACTAGTTATGAGAAATATATGCAATGGGGGAACTGAGGTACGTCACGTGGGATGCATAATCGCAAAAAAAGAGAATACAACAGAATGCTTTTTTAATGGTTGAGAGAGAGAGAGTCACAACTTTAGGGCACAATATATCTTTCGCCCTGTACTCTTATCTTACTTTTTTTCTTTCAACCTCTTACCAAGTTATGAACATAATTACCCCCACTCCATATCTTTATTACCCGTTGTTTTGATATGTAACGAGTCAATGACACGAATACGTTAATTCAGAGAAAATTGCAAAAAAAAATTACTTTTGGTATTCCACTTTACAAAAATACCACTAATTATAAATTTGTAAAATTTAAATTTTAAAATTCTAAATTCTAAAAAATATTTTAACTCCTAACAAATTCTAAACCCTCAAAACTAAACTCTAATACAATATAATTAACCCAAACATTAATAATATAATAAATAAATAATTTTTAAAAAATAACATTTTTATAAAAATTCTAAAAAATAGTATTTTTAAAAAACAATACTTAAAAAATCGCATTTCTCAAAATTTCTGTTAATTTATAACTTTACATTATATATATATAACCTTCATCGCAAAGAAAGTGATGTCATGATTACATATTATTTAGTTTTATCTCATTTTCTGTCAATATATAAATAAAAAAATCTATAACGTTTGAAATACTTATTTGTCACCTGGCAGTCACGGGTTTACACAATAAAACAAATTGGAAACAGTTTGTTGAGTCTTACCAATTTTAGTATTGGTAGGTCGTGAAACCAAAAATTCTCATAGCTATTGATCCAAGATATATTATTAAATTTTTTGTTATGTATTTGCAATCTAATTTACCGCTAAATATATCATGCCTATGTGATACTATATGTTAGTGTATTGCTGACTGATTTAAGAAATTTTTAGGACATGAGAGAACGAAGTGTAAGATAGAGACACTATGATAGACTGAGCTGGAACAGAGCTGAAGCAGAGCTAAAATAAAAGTGAAGCAGATGTTGAAGCAGTGGTTGATACAGTTATTAACAGGATTGCCTGCGGGCCTTGATGCTCATAGACTTGAAAGGCCACGTGACTTGGAAAGTCATTAGGGTGTAGGAATATGAGTATTTATACCTAAAAGCGTAGACAAAAACACTCACGCGCCTAGAGTTTTATTGAGAGAGTCACTCATGTGTGTGTGGCGTCGTCCACCAGAGGAAATCACAAGATCAAGATGTGCCTGTTGCTGTTTCTGAGGGATCATGACGATTCTTAGGTTAGAATCCATTGTATAGAAAAGAGCGGTAGTCAGAACGGTTGTGTTTGATTATGCGTTTGCAATTGTATATTATTTTCTTGTTCTATAGTGGATTTATTTCTGGACGTGATCCCGGGGAGTAGGAAACGAACCCTAGTTAACAAATCTTTTTTGTGTCAATTTATTTTATGCTCGTACATGCTCGTTACACTCACAAACGTATAGATCTAGCCACGAAACCACACTTTCAATTGGTATCAGAGTGGGACTCGATAGAGATCCGTTCTTATTTTCGAGTATGATCCTGCATTTGGTGTTGATGGCTAAAATTGAAGAGCAAACCCTAAATATCGAAGAAGAAGATTGAAGTTTTTGGGCCGATTTGCTTATATTCTCGTCTGATTTGGGCTTCATATTTTTTGTTTTTGGGCTTAGTATTTGGTGTAAGTCAAGAGATTTGGCTTAATATCATAAGAAAAAGAAAACAGATGAAGAATCGATGAAGTGTGTTGAAACTTCTAGACAAAACAAACGGTTTTAGAGTGGTTAGAGTGTTTAAGTGGAAGTTGTTATTCACGTGTGTATGTCTAGGAAAATCAGAGATCGAGAGTCCTTTCTCTTACGAGGTACTTCTTTGACAGGAGAAGACGGAAGATTTAAAAAACTTCACAAAATCAAAAGCATAAGTGAATTGTTCTTTTCGACGAGTGTAAAATCATTAAACAAAAGAGATAGAAGGAGGACTC
The DNA here is from genome assembly GCA_964056655.1 of Arabis hirsuta. Classification (NCBI taxonomy): domain Eukaryota; kingdom Viridiplantae; phylum Streptophyta; class Magnoliopsida; order Brassicales; family Brassicaceae; genus Arabis; species Arabis hirsuta. The sequence goes on along the minus strand of OZ053301.1, from coordinate 32,055,733 downwards.
ATGGAAGTAGAGAAGACTCAAGGGAAGGCTAAGCGAACATGACCGCTATGACCAGCCACTTTTCAGGCTGTTTTTCAGGCAGAGCAGAACGAACCAGAAATCGATCTTGACACTGGTGCAAAGATAAAGATGTCAGCTTCCCACGAGACAAAACAGAACTCAATTCGGACGTGAATTGTGGAAGTTATGGGTGTTTCTTTCTGGCCAAATCTGCAGAAAAAATGCAATTTGAAATGCAAATCAGTGAACGAGGAGCCAACTTTAAAGACATCTTCCGAACGATTCAAGAAGATTAAGACCATGATCAAAGTGTCTCTAGAACATGTTGCTGCAAGGAAGAGATAAAAACATACTTCTTGCCAAACAAAGGTAAACTGTCTCTGTAAAGTATGCTGACATTTGGCCGATAATCATCCGAATCTAGAAAATTTCAGAAAACAGCTTTGCTGGTACATCTTCAAGAGAGCGTTTGGAGGGCCAAATGGAATCTGATTAAACTAGTTTTTGGGGATATGGTTTATGGCATACTGAACTTTATAATCACTGGTGGAGATCGTGAGTTAATGGTTGGTTTGTGATTTATTGATGTCTTTCCAAGACTGAGTTAAGTGAAGCATAACGTGAGACATGATGTACTACAAGGACTGTCAATGATCAATATAAGAGTTTTAACTTAGTTGTGCACTCAAGCAGGGGGAGATGAGTATTCTTAATGTTGTTTTTTTCTAGAGTTTTTGCCACATCAAGGAGAAATTGTAATGTGCGTACGGCATGTCATATCTAGTTCCTATTGGGGACAACGGTTTCTCATTGATGTTGGGACAGCTGCTTCTAGCTATGATCACTAAATCAGCTTATCGTGGAAGCATTGTGTATGGGGGGGGGGGAGTAAGAAGTTAAAAGTGCTTGAGTATCAAGCCAAGTTAAAAAGGGGGAGAATGAAGATGTTATATGTGAGCTTAGTGCTGATACAATAGAAGATTTGACTGAAGGAGAGTCTAAAGATTATCAAAGTATCTTGTTGTGTGTTGAGCCATTTGAGGTATTCGTTAAGTGCATGAGCTCTAGACCTCAGTCATCAAGGGGGAGATTGTTAGTGTATTGCTGACTGATTTAAGAAGCTTTTGGGACATGTAGAGCATGAAGTGTAAGACAAAAGCACTAAGACAGACTGGGTGGAAGCAGAACTGGTACAGAGCTGAAGTAGAGCTAAAACATAGCTGAAGCATATGTTGAAGCAGTGGTTGATGCAGTTAATAATAGGGTTGGCTGCAGGCATTAATACTCATGGGCTTGAAGGGCCACGTGACTTTGAAAGTCATTAGGGTTTAGGGACATGAGAATTTATACTTAGAAGCGTAGACAAAAATACTCGCACGCCTAGGGTTTTATTGAGAGAGGCACACATGTGTGTGTGGCATCGTCCACCAGAGGAGATCATAAGATCAAGATCTGCCTATTGGTGTTTCTGAGGGATCATGACGATCCTCAAGTTATAATCCATCGTATAGAAAAGAGCAGTAGTGTAACAACCGCGAACCAAAATCGTGGATTTTGGGTCGTGTCGATCGACACAAGTAGTGTATGTTGATCGACACGAGTATAAATCAAACCGAGCCAGTTCGATTTAAGTGTCGGTTTACGACCCGGTTTAGGGCGAAACCATAGGGTTTCCCTATAAATAGAGGGTTGACCGCATTTTCTGAGGTTTTTCAGTTTCAGAAAGTTTCCAGAAAAGTTCCAGAGAGTTTCCAGAGAGATTTGTGAGAGGAAATTCGTTGGGAGGCTTGAGAGATCGTTCTTGGCGTGATTTCTCGTGTGGATTCCGGAGTTGGAGTCTTGTTCTTGGCGTTTTTCATCCGTTTTCCCCTTTCTCCCTTCAGATCCAAGGTGAGTGCGTGACCATGGCTTATCTGGGTAAAGGAATTGATAGGGTGCGTTTGTTTGTTATTTGTTTGGTAGATTTCATGATGGAAATCAATATATGTGATTAAGAATCGATCCATGGTGGTTGGGTTCGATTTTTCTAGGTTTCTGCGTTTCTGGGCTACGTGTCGATCGACACGAGGAGGTTATGTCGATCGACACAGCCCATGTTGATCGACACACAATTTTGATTACCGTTAGTTTGACGTATTGACTGTTTCTCGTTGTGATTGATGTGTATGCGTGTGATATATCATAGTTTTTACCCGTTTTCAACCATGATATAAGTCCTTTTTCATAGAGTCTTTTTAGTATTTTTCTATTGTTTTAGAGTCTTTGTAGGGTGAATGACGATTGGAGCTTAATGGGAGCGATTGGAGCATTTTGGAGCATCGAGGAAAAAAGAGCTAAAGTGATCAAGTCAAAGTCGATTTTACATGTCTATGTCGATCGACACGGGCCTGTGTGTCAATTGACATGATCGTGTCTGACGAGAAGATTGAAGAAATTCCTCTTAGGCCCAAAAAGCCCAGAAGTTTACACCAAGGCCCAATCCGATTTTTAGACAATATAAATAGTTTTTCCTTAGGTTTTCATGTTTTGGGGGGATCTTGTTTTTAATTAAGACTTGGAGAAGGAGAGATTTGGGGAGCTTCAGACTTTCAGAGATTTCTAAACCCTTTTGTATCTCTAACTCTATCTTTTTAATGCAATTTATTTCATTCATGATGTTTGTTTCAATCACCATGTCTGAGTAGTTTGCTTGTTAGGTTTTGGGAAGTTCTAGGGTTTGATGAGAAATTAATAGGATTAAAACCCTGTTAGGATTTATCTTTATGTTCTTCATCTAGATTGATTTAACTCTGATTTTGGGATTGATCAACTGAAATTGGATATCCTAGGTTGCTTTAATAGATGCGAAAGTATTATTAACAACCTGATATAATCTTAGATGAGCAAAATTATCTATTCGCAAAGAAATTTGGTTTAGGAATTTTGTGAACAATTGAACCTGAATTTAATGCTTGTCTTTATTCACTAAGTTTGCAATGAAATTTGAAATTTAGGGATTTAGTCATAAATAATCTCTGCAACGAAAGTTTATTGGTTTTACATTCGTGTTTGAGTTCTAGAACCGTGTTTAACAAAATCCTAACCGTTTATTTCTCTGTGTCGATCGACACGATCAATTTTCGAATCATTCCTGCGAACAACCCATTGCCTAACTCTTTTGTCTCATTGAATTTTAAGAACTTTAATCATCATTCACTTGTTTATTTATGCTTTTTCATTACATTCATCCTTATTTACTTAGCAAAATTTGAATTCACTAATCGATTGTGTGTTTAGATTCCCTGTGGATTCGATCCCTAAGTACTACATCGATCTCTTAATTTGAGAGAGTAGCTCAGGGTAAATTTGAGCATATCAAATTTTGGCGCCGTTGCCGGGAAGTCAAAATCACCATTCGATTTTTGATTTTAGAGTTTTGTCTAAGTTATTTATTTTTGTTTTATTACTTACTTGTTCTTTTCTCTTTGTCTTATTTGTTTCAGGTTTATGCCTAATCGCATTACCAGAAGCAACCAGAACGAAGAGCTTGTTGATCTCAACCTCGAGATTGAAAAGTTGGAGCGAGCTAACCGAGCAGCAAGAAGGGCAGCCACAATGAATCCGTTAATCCTTATCAGAGGTGAAGATGGGTTCTTTGAGGATGCTGAGGGTCGCAGACGAAATGCTCAGGGTCAGAGGATTGATGAGAACGGGGTTGTTATTTTTGAGGAGCCAGCTGGGCGTGGACGTACTCTGGGAGAGTACAACAGGCCCGATGAGTTCTATGCTAATAGGGCTGCAATTCGCCCTCCTGCGTTCCAGAGGAGCGATTTTGAGCTGAAGCCTGCTTTCTTCTCACTTGTCGCCCATCACCCTTTCCATGGCCTATATTCTGAGCACACGATGGATCATCTTGAGAGGTTTGAGGACCTAGCATCCAGCATCAAGGCTAATGGAGTGTCCAACGACTACCTCTACTGCAAGCTTTTCCCCTACTCTCTTAGTGGAGAAGCTGCTTACTGGCTGAAGCAGCTGGAGCTAGGCTCGCTGACTACTTGGGAGGACACCAAGAATGCTTTCCTCAACAACTTCTTCGATGAGGCGAGATCAGAGGATCTGAGGACCAAGATCTCTACTTTCAAGCAGGGACCGACTGAGGCATTCAAGGATTCTTGGATGCGATTCAAGGCTTACCAGAGAGATTGTCCTCATCACGGGTTCAGTGATGTTCAGCTGTTGGGCATTTTCTTCAGAGGGATTGATTGGAGGTACCAGATGGCTCTGGATGTTGCGAGCAACGGGAACTTCAACACTAGATATCCACAGGATGCACTGGTACTTATAGAGAACTTGGCTTCTAGCAATAGCACCAAGAATACAGACTTCGAGAGGAAGAAGCTTGGTGGGAATGTGGATGGAAGTCAGATTGCTGAGGTGAAACCCAAGTTAGACTCTGTGCATAACCTTCTAGTCGGAAAGAAGTTAGTTCAGTTTGCTGCAGATATAGAGACTTTCGAGCCAGAGGAAAAAGATGTCAACTACATCAATGGAGCTGGTTATCAGGGTCAGAGGTTTGGGAATCAACAAGGGTATCAGAAGAATGATTTTCAGAAGCCGTTTCAGAGCAACTACACTAGGAACTACGGTTCTTCTTCTTATCAGACACCGCCTGCTCAGTCATCAGAGAACAGCGAGATGAAATCTATGCTGGAGCAGCTCTTAGAAGGACAACAAAAGATGATAGTAAGCTTCAACGGGAAGATGGATGCCATGTACCAGGACTTTAATGGGAAGTTAGAAGCTTTGAACAACCATGTCAAGAAGCTGGATATCCAAGTTGCTCAAACCGCAGAAACAATCAAGAGGCAAGAAAGCTTTCTTCCAAGCAACACTGACACCAACCCGAGAGTACACGTCAATGCTATCACTTTCCAGAGTGAAGAAGAGGTTGAAGGAGACGAGATTGGAGCTACAAACCCCATGTCGATCGACACGGAAGGCATGTGTCGATCGACACGGGTCATAAATCTCAACTCTGGGCAATACGCAATCGGTGATGAGGTCGACCCATCCTCGACACAAGGATGTCGATCGACACAGACCCTCCGTGTCGATCGACACGGGTCCCAGATGAGTCCAACCACTTCAAAACCTTCAGTCAAAGCAGAGGAAATGGTCTACAAGCCCAAGATCCCATATCCACGAGCTGTTAGCGTCAAAATACCAGAGGGGAAAGGGGGACATGCTCAACCACAGCTGAGGGAGTTGCAACAGATAACGAATCCAGGGATGTTCGTTGTTCCTTGTACGATCAAAGGTATGAAATTCAAGAACTCTCTTTGTGACACTGGAGCTAATGTGAATGTCATGTCTGAGTCTGTTGCAAGGAAGCTGGGGATTAAGGATCTGCAACCTTCGAAGATGTCTATCGCGATGGCTGACTTTTCTTCAACATCTTCGAAAGGATTCATTCCTGACTTGATGATTCAAGTAGGAGATTGTCTGGTTCCGGTGGATTTTCAGATTATGGAGACGTAGAATGACAGGGAGAGACCATTGATTTTTGGGTCATCATTCCTTGCCACTGTGGGTGCAATTGTGGATTTTCCCAATCAGAGAATCTCTTTCTCCAAGATCAACGAAAATGTCTTCTACCCCTCAGTTTGGTTTAAGAAGAACTCTTGCCTGACCGTTACAAATGGAGGAGAGCCGAGTTCAGACCTGGGCGATATGAACAAAGTCCCATGTGCTCCACCTTTGACTCCACCCTCTTTGAGCTTTAATGGAGACTTGACAGTCTGTAAGGTAAAGCGCAAAAAGACTTCCAAACCTTTCTCCAGGTTCAGAATCGTCATACCCTTAGATTTAACGGAGAAAGGAGAGGTCGTTATCCAAGAGATGGTGGGAAACATCATGAAGCTCTTTCCTGGAGTTCTTCTCTTCACTGATCGACCATAGTCCTGACACAATCAAGCTAATGACTGAAAACAAGTGCTTAGTGGGAGGCAACCCACTGGTAAGTGATATATCATGGTTTTTACCTGTTTTCGACCATGATATAAGTCTTTTTCATAGTGTTTTTTTGAGGTTTTTCGAGTATTTTAGAGTCTTTGCAGGATTAAGGACGATTGAAGCTTAATGGAAGCTTTTGGAGCATTTTGGAGCATCGACGAAAGAAAAGCTAAAGTGATCAAGTCAAAGTCGATTTTACATGTCTGTGTCGATCGACACGGGCATGTGTGTCAATCGACATGATCGTGTCTGACGAGAAGATTGAAGAAATTCCTCTTAGGCCCAAAAAGCCCAGAAGTTTACACCAAGGCCCAATCCGATTTTTAGACAATATAAATAGTTTTTCCTTAGGTTTTCATGTTTTGGGAGGATCTTGTTTTTAATTAAGACTTGGAGAAGGAGAGATTTGGGGGAGCTTCAGACTTTCAAAGATTTCGAAACCCTTTTGTATCTCTAACTCTATCTTTTTAATGCAATTTATTTCATTCATGATGTTTTTTTCAATCACCATGTCTGAGTAGTTTGCTTGTTAGGTTTTGGGAAGTTCTAGGGTTTGATGAGAAGTTGGTAGGATTGAAACCCTTTTAGGATTAATCTTTATGTTCTTCATCTAGATTGATTTAACTCTGATTTTAGGATTGATCAACTGAAATTGGAAATCCTAGGTTGCTTTAATAGATGCGAAAGTATTATTAACAACCTGATATAATCTTAGATAAGCAAAATTATCTATTCGCAAAGAAATTTGGCTTAGTAATTTTGTGAACAATTGAACCTGATTTTAATGCTTGATTTTATTCACTAAGTTTGCAAAGAAATTTGGAATTTAGGGATTTAGTCATAGATAATCTCTGCAACGAAAGTTGATTGGTTTTATATTCGTGTTTGAGTTCTAGAACCGTGCTTAATAAAATCCTAACGTTTTTATCTCTGTGTCGATCGACACAGACATCTGTGTCGATCGACGCGATCGATTTTGATTCATTCCTGTGAACAAGCCAATGCCTAACTCTTTTGTCTTATTGAATTTTAAGAACTTTAATCATTCACTTGTTTACTTGCTGTTTTTATTGCACTAATACATATTTACTTAGCATAATTTGAATTCACTAATTGATTGTGTGATTTGATTCCCTGTGGATTCGATCCCTAAAACTACATCGATCTCTTAATTTGAGAGAGTAGCTCAGGGCAAATTTGAGCATATCAAATTTTGGCGCCGTTGCCGGGGAATCAAAATCACCATTCGATTTTTGCTACTAGAATTTTGTCTAAGTTCTGACATAGTCAAGCTAATGACTGAAAACAAGCGTTGAGTGGGAGGCAACCCACTGGTAAGTCTACTTATTTTCGTTTTATTTTTCCTTTGTTTACTAATTTTTAGTTTTGGTTTTAAGTGTTTCAGGAATTCATAAAAAAAAAAATGACGAGAGGAGAAAGACCTGTGTGTCGATCGACACACATCACTCGTGTCAATCGACACACCATTCACAGGTAAGTTCCCTTTCATTTTTCTTTGGTGTTTTGTTTTATTTTCTTTCCAAACTCATGCTTCAATCACACTGGGGACAGTGTTGGTTAAGTCTGGGGGAGGGAAACTACTAATGTGTTTTTCTTTGTTTTGGTTTATTTTGAGTCAAAAAATTTGTTTTTATTGAGTCAAAATAGTCAGTTGGAAACAATGATCCTTCTTTTGGTTTAGTGGATGTTCTTTTCAGTTGTGTGACCATTTTTCCAGGATCGATTTCAGAGTCAGACTAATGGGAAACCCTCAAGCTGACCAGTTAACTGGAGACATCTATTACTTCCAGCATAATCCGCCAAGTTCGAGCTAATTATGCGGTCTCCTCGGTGATTGGTGTTCGTAGAGCTTGACTCCTCATTCATACCTGACAAGTGCATTCTCTGTTGAAAATAATGGTACTCCTCTCTCTTATTCATAAAAAAAACAAAAACAAAAATGATGATTTGGGGTGAAATGATAGTTTTTGAGTATAAGATGAGGAAATGAAGTTCAAGTGAGTCAGTACTCAAGAGATGATTACCTGGAGCTCAAAAGCAGCAGTATGAGTCCCTTAGAACGGATGTAGAGGACGAGCGATCTCACGACCCTGTCTCCTCACAAGGAACAATAGTAGTGAAAACACTGTTTTTGAGTTTTTGAATCGAATAAGTTTGGGGGAGAGAAAGAGTACTGAAAGTTATATGGATTCACTAGTCATGGTATTGTATGGAAATGAGTCTAGAAGGTTCTTGGCATCGAGATCTGGGACGAGACCCAACAATGAGGACTAGCGGGTTATGTTGAGAAGTCGTGGATGAATTTGGGAGGCTGCGAATGTCTATGGAGAAGTACATGGTGGTCTGGTTTTGAATTGGTTCTGCATTATGTGGCTTACTAGTTGAAAGGGTTTGGTCCGGTACTACAAGGAAAGGTAAGTTTCTGCATTTTCAAACCTGTTTCACATTCTTAGTTTATGTTTTGCTTGAGGGCAAGCAAATGCTAAGTCTGGGGGAGTTGATATATCATGGTTTTTACCCGTTTTCAACCATGATATAAGTCCTTTTTCATAGAGTCTTTTTGGTATTTTTCTATTGTTTTAGAGTCTTTGTAGGGTGAATGACGATTGGAGCTTAATGGGAGCGATTGGAGCATTTTGGAGCATCGAGGAAAGAAGAGCTAAAGTGATGAAGTCAAAGTCGATTTTACATGTCTGTGTTGATTGACACGGGCTTGTGTGTCGATCGACATGATCGTGTCTGACGAGAAGATTGAAGAAATTCTTCTTAGGCCCAAAAAGCCCAGAAGTTTACACCAAGGCCCAATCCGATTTTTAGACAATATAAATAGTTTTTCCTTAGGTTTTCATGTTTTTATCTTGGATTTTATATTGAGACTTGGAGGAGGAGAGATTTGGGGGAGCTTCAGACTTTCAGAGATTTCGAAACCCTTTTGTATCTATAACTCTATCTTTTTAATGCAATTTATTTCATTCATGATGTTTGTTTCAATCACCATGTCTGAGTAGTTTGCTTGTTAGGTTTTGGGAAGTTCTAGGGTTTGATGAGAAATTGATAGGATTAAAACCCTGTTAGGATTTATCTTTATGTTCTTCATCTAGATTGATTTAACTCTGATTTTAGGATTGATCAACTGAAATTAGATATCCTAGATTGTTTTAATAGATGCGAAAGTATTATTAACAACCTGATATAATCTTAGATGAGCAAAATTATCTATTCGCAAAGAAATTTGGTTTAGGAATTTTGTGAACAATTGAATCTGAATTTAATGTTTGTCTTTATTCACTAAGTTTGCAAAGAAATTTGGAATTTAGGGATTTAGTCAGATAATCTCTGCAACGAAAGTTGATTGGTTTTACATTCGTGTTTGAGTTCTAGAACCGTGCTTAACAAAATCCTAACCGTTTATTTCTCTGTGTCGATCGACACAGATCTGTGTGTCGATCGACACGATCAATTTTCGAATCATTCCTGCGAACAACCTATTGCCTAACTCTTTTGTCTCATTGAATTTTAAGAAATTTAATCATCATTCACTTGTTTATTTATGCTTTTTCATTACATTCATCCTTATTTACTTAGCAAAATTTGAATTCACTAATCAATCGATTGTGTGTTTAGATTCCCTGTGGATTCGATCCCTAAGTACTACATCGATCTTTTAATTTGAGAGAGTAGCTCAGGGTAAATTTGAGCATATCAGCGTGTTGATTGTTCATCCTGGTATTGTATCATTCTTTTATGCCTGTGTGTATAGCCTAGTAGATGGGATGACCGTCTCACTGGGATGACCGTCTCACGCATCTCGTATAACTATGTGATGCAGGTAAAGACAAAGTGTGATCGTGGAATCGTGGCGAGGAAGAGGAGATAGTATAGGGACTCGATTGTTTGCTCGTTATTGTAGAATTGCTAGGGTGTTAGTAATTCTGGAACTTGTTGGTTTGGTTATGGACTTGTGTTGTTGAATTGAATTGTTGTTATGGGATTGACTTGGTATTGTTAGTGGTTTCAATAAAGTATGAGATTTATTGAATGTTGTTATTGGATATTGATCGTATTGTTTTGCGCAGTTTGTGTTGTTGATCCGTTGAGGATCATTATTTGTGATAATAATAATCTGGAAGGGAAAATTTTTAAAAATTACGGGTTGGGTTATTTCAGTTTTGGTATCAGAGCCCTTATGGTTCTAGGGCGGATGCAATTGATTGATTATGTGAGTTAGTCAATTGATTGTTGTGTGGGTTTGGAGCCCTAGATCATCTTCTTCGAGCCTTCAATGAGATTTCACGGTATGTGTTTTTGATCTTAGTATTCTGCTGGGTAGTGCAGAGTGAGATGGCGAGAGTTGCTAGAGGCAGAGGTCGTGGGGGCCGTGGAGGACGAGGTGGTCGTGATGGGCATGGGAGCGGGCGAGGACTTGTGGTTGAGTCTGATGCCGCGAGTGTGGCCCAGGGGACCACGCAGAAGCAGGTAGCTGACTCGCAGGCTTTTCAAAATGGATCCGTGGGTGTGGTCGTGACTGCCAGTGTGAGGGCTGCTGGGGCCGGTGAGGGTCCCGACATGGCCGTTGGTGCGGTGGGCCCATGCGGGGGTGCTGCCGTGGATGTTTTCCCTGGTTACCAGGTGGAGTACCGGCTCTGGGTCAGGTTCCGGGAGTTCAGCCGGGAATGGCTGGGGTTCAGCCGGGAGTGGCTGGTGTGCAGCCAGTAGTGGCTGGTGGTCAGCCGGGTATGGTTGAGGTACAGCCGGTTGTGGCGGTAGGTGAGGAGCTCTCATCCTACTTGAGGATGATGGAGCAGATGCAGAGGATTGGCAGCGTGTTCATCTCGGGTGGTGCCAAGCCTGAGGAGGCGAACTTGTGGAGGAGCAAATTAGATTGGAACTTCCAATCGCTCAGGTGTCCAGTGGGATACCGAGTGGACCTAGCGGTTCATTACCTTGACGGTGATGCACATCTCTGGTGGCGAGGTGTGGTGGCTAGGAGAGCTCAAGCGGGTATGGCTTGGGAGGATTTCGTGGCGGAGTTTAACGCCAAGTATTTTTTGCAGGAGGCGGTGGATCGCTTGAAGTTGTGATTCTTGGTGGTTGCTCAGGGTGACCGATCGGTCTGCGAGTACGATGAGGAGTTTGGGCGACTTCTGGTGCATGCTGGTAGAGATCTAGAGGCCGAGTAGGCCTAGGTGAAGAGGTTCTTGAGGGAACTTCGACCAGATCTGAGGACTCGCTGTAGAGCGAGCAGGTTCGCCACGAGGGCGGAGCTGGTAGAGACAGCTGCTGCGATTGAGAACCTGAGAAAGCAGACGGTGCTTATTAGTCCACCGGTGCTTATTAGTCCACCGGTGCAGCAGCAGAGGAGGTCGTAGCAGCAGGCGGTTTCGAGCAGGGGCGGCAAGCCTTCTCAGGGACAGAAGAAGAAGTGGGAGAACACTTCAGGACCTAGTCAAGGTGGTTCAGGATACTTTGGGTGTGGGAGCATGGATCACCGGGCAGTGAGCTGCCCCAAGAAGAACGAGGCACGGGGAGTTCAGGTGTGCTATCACTGTAGGGAGCCAGAGCACATCAAGCCCAGGTGTCCTAAGCTACAGCAAATGGCGGTGGCAGTGGTTCAGCCGAGGGCAGTGGTGCAGCCGAGGGCAGTGCAGCTGTTGACTTTTATTGCAGCGACACCGCGGGTTTTTACTTCGGTGGAGGCGAGAGGTTCTAGCGCCAGACCGATCACAGGTAAATCCGAACTTGACTTTTTAAATTCGTTGGTGTTTGAATTGTTGCGTGTTTGGAAATTGTGAGTCTGTGCTAGAGTGTTAGGGTTCTTAGGCACATGAGATTTGTGCAGGGACCTTAGTAGTGGGCGGATGTGAGTCCCACATTTTGTTTGATTCTGGAGCTACGAATAGCTTCATTACTCCGGAGTGTGCGGAGAGCAGCGGTATCCGAAAGGATTCCGATGAGCATCCGGGAGTAGTTAGGGTTGCTGGTGGCAAGTCCTTGGCTACTTTTGGGCGGGGTCGTGGTGTGGATGTCCTGGTGGCGGGAGAGTTGATGCCAGCAGATTTGATCATTAGTCCGGTGGAGTTGTACGACGTCATTCTGGGGATGGATTGGCTGGATCGGTATAGAGTCCATCTGGGCTGTCGTCGAGGACGAATAGTGTTCGAGCGAGAGGCGGGGAGATTGGTTTATCAGGGTGTGATACCGACTTTCGGAAGTCTCCTGATTTCAGCGATATAGGCCGAGTAGATGATTAAGAAGGGCTGCGAGGCGTATTTGTTGACGATAGTGATGCTAGAGACTGTTGGAGAGGTTGCAGTTGGGAATATTCGAGTTGTTCAAGACTTCCAGGATGTCTTTCAGTCGTTGCAGGGATTACCACCGTCGCGGTCTCATCCGTTTACGATTGAGTTGGAACCCGGGACGACTCCTATATCCAAGGTGCCTTACCGTATGGCTCCAGCAGAGATGGCAGAGCTGAAGAAGCAGCTGGATGATCTTTTGGGGAAAGGATTTATCCAGCCTAGTGTTTCACCGTGGGGAGCGCCGGTGTGGTTCGTGAAGAAGAAGTATAGGAGTTTCTGGTTATGCATTGATTACCGGGGACTTAACTGAGTCACTGTAAAGAACAGGTACCCTCTATCGCATATTGATGAGTTGTTGGATCAGTTGCGAGGGGCTACTTGGTTCTCCAAGATTGATTTGGTTTCGGTTTACCATCAGATTCCTATCGATGAGGCAGATGTTAGGAAGACTGCTTTCAGGATGAGGTATGGGCATTATGAGTTCGTGGTGATGCCTTTCGGGTTGACAAATGCGCCAGTAGCGTTGATGAGGTTGATGAACGGGGTGTTTAAGGAGTATCTGGATGTGTTTGTGATCATCTTCATTGATGATATTCTGGTATATTCGAGGAGTCCTGAAGAGCATGAGGTGCATCTGAGAGTAGTTTTGGAGAAGCTACGAGAGCAGAAGCTGTACACGAAGTTGAGCAAGTGCAGTTTCTTTCTTGGCCATGTGGTGTCTGCAGATGGGGTTTCTGTAGATCCGGCTAAGATTGAGGCTATCAGAGGGTGGCCTAGACTAAGGAACACCACCGAGATCCGGAGTTTTCTCGGGTTGGCAGGTTACTACAGGAGGTTCGTCAAGGATTTTGCGAGTATGGCGCAGTCGATGACGAAACTGACGGGGAAGGATGTCCTTTTTGTGTGGTCTTCAGCTTGCGAGGAGAGTTTCGAGAAGCTGAAGGAGATGTTGACCAGTACACCAATGTTGGCGTTACCTGAGCCAGGTGAGCCTTACGTGGTGTATACAGATGATTCAGGAGTTGGTCTGGGTTGTGTACTGATGCAGTAGGGGAAGGTTATTGCGTATGATTCGAGGTAGCTGAGGAAGCACGAGTGCAATTACCCTACCCATGATTTGGAGTTGGCTGCGGTGATTTTTGTTTTAAAGATTTGGAGGTCTTATCTTTATGACGGGAAGGTGCAGGTGTTCACAGATCACAAGAGTCTGAAGTATTTCTTCACTCAGCCAGAGCTGAACCAGAGACAGAGGCGCTGGACGGAGTTAGTAGCAGATTATGATCTGGAGATTGGATACCATCCGGGTAAGGCTAACCTGGTTGCAGATGCGTTGAGTAGGAAGAGGGTTGCTTCGTCTCAAGAGCGAGACATGGAGGCGTTAGCGAGTGAGATTGGCACTTTGAGGTTGTGCGTTATATTATAGGAGCCGTTGGGATTAAAGGCAGCTAACAAGGCAGAATTGCTGAGCAGGATTCGAGTAGCTGACGAGAAGGATCAGGGATTGATTAATGCTTCTAAGGTGGAACGTTCAGAGTATGTGGTCTCGGCGAATGGGATGATACTGGTGAACGAGCGGGTTTAAGGCAGGAGATCCTGAGGGAGGCTTATGCGAGCATGTTATCGATTCATCCGGGAGCGACCAAGATGTATCATGACCTCAAGAGGTATTATCACTGGGTCGGGATAAAGAAGGATATCACTAACTGGGTTGCAGCGTGCATCGTTTGCCAGTTAGTGAAGGCTGAGCATCAGGTTCCGAGCGGGTTGTTGCAGAGTTTGCCCATTCCGGATTGGAAGTGGGACTTGATTACCATGGACTTTGTGATGGGGTTGCAAGTGTCGCGGACCTATGATGCGATTTGGGTGATTGTGGATCATCTGACGAAGTCAGCACATTTTTTGCCATCAAGGAGCGGCGGTGTTGGCTAAGAAGTATGTGCGGGAGATAGTGAAGCTACACGGGGTGCCAGCGAGTATTGTGTCAGACAGGGATCCGAGGTTTAACTAAGATTTCTGGAGGGCGTTCCAGGTTGAGATGGGCACTAAGGTGCATTTAAGCACAGCGTATCATCTTCAGACGGATGGGCAGTCCGAGAAGACGATTCAGATATTAGAGGACTTGCTGAGGATGTGTGTGCTGGATTACGCTGGTCATTGGGTGGATCACCTGAACCTGGTAGAGTTTGCGTACAACAATAGCTACCAGGCGAGTATCGGGATGACTCCATATGAGGCTCTGTATGGGAGGCCATGTCGTACACCATTATGCTGGACCCAAGTGGGGGAGAGGAGCATGTTGGGTGCGGATTTTGTTCAGGAGACGACGGAGAAGATCCGTGTCTTGAGGCTGAACATGAGAGAGGCTCAGGATCGGCAGAAGAGTTATGCCGATAAAAGACGAAAAGAGCTGGAGTTTGAGCTGGGAGATTTGGTGTATCTCAAGGCAGCGATGTTGAGGGGTCCTAACAGATCCATTTCAGAGAATAATCTAAATCCGAGGTTTATAGGTCCGTTCAAGGTTGTGGAACGGGTTAAACCAGTAGCTTATCGGTTGGAGTTACCTTAGAGTATGAAGGCCTTTCACAAGGTCTTTCATGTGTCGATGCTACGGAAGTATCTACATAAGTCTGAGGAGGTATTGGCTAGGATCCCGGAGGATCTTCAGCCCAACATGACGTTAGAGGCGAGACTTGTGAGGATTTTTGAGAGGAGGATTAAGGTTCTGCGTCGGAAGAGGATACCGTTGGTGAGAGTCGTGTGGGACTGTGACAGTCGAGGAGGAGACTTGGGAACCAAAAGCGAAGATGAAGACAAAGTTCTCAAAGTGGTTCGAGAAGAAAGTGGAGGCTTGAGTTATCTTTTTCTGGTTTTCAATGTCTATGATAGCATGTGGCTATGAGTTTTAGATGTATTTTTCGTTTGTGTTGTAACGATTATACATTGTTGAGATTTAATAAGATGGGTTTTCTTATTAAATGTGTTCTAAGACGTGTGCTCTTATGGTATGGCTGGTGGGTCATGTGTAGTGATGACTAGTAGGTCATGTGGAGGGCTAGCGATAGAAGTTCCATGGGAATTAGAGCTTGTCTATCGGCTAGGGAGGCTAGAAATGGAAGTTCTATGTGAGTTAAAACTTGTCCATGTTCTAGGAGGATTGTCGGGGGATGGAGGTTCTATGTGAGTTAGGACTTGTCTGTTCCCTAGATGCGCTGAGAAATAGAGGTTTTATGTGAGTTAGGACCTGTCTATTTCCTAGGTTGAGTCTGGAAACAGAGGTCTTATGTGAGTTAGCACTGTCTTTTCCAGGGACTCTGTGGAAACACCCTGGTGGGGGTTGTTTCTGATGGCCTAGTGTGGGTCATGGCTGAGAAATGGAGATTTTATGTGAGTTAGAACTTGTCTATTTCCTAGGAGAGTGGGGAAACAGAAGTCTTATGTGAGTTAGGACTGTATTTTCTAGGGACTCTGTGGAAACACCCTGGTGATTAGGTTGTTTCGGATGACCACGAGAGGTGATTTCGGTCGACAGGTGCTTATGATGCACGTTACAGAGTTGATAGTCCCAGGGGATAGTGGTTCTCCTGGTTATACTTGAGGGGACAGTGAGGTTCTCTCTGGGGGAAAGTGGTTCCCTTGCATATACTTTGAGGGACATGGATCTCTCCAGAGGATGTGTGATTCCTTTGCAGCCGATAGCTTAACGGACTGTGTGTTCTGAGAGTGGGAGGGGCTAGAGCATACCGAGAGCTGGATGGACGGTGGTCCTGAAGGTGGGAGGGGTATGATATACATCGAGAGCTCAAAGGGTGATGATCCTGAGAGCGGGGTGTTGTTTATAGATATGAGTATGAGCAATAGTATCTGTAGTGTGATTATAAGTATGAGACTGGATGAACGTCGGGGATCGGGAGTGGATCTCAGGTGGTGCTGACCTGGTTCGGTCAGGATTGCAGCCGTGGCGAAACGGTGCAATGTGGCTAGTATGAGACTAGTGGAGCTCGGGAGACGAGTGTGTATGTGGATGTCTAGTCTAGGGTTTTACTTGTGTTTAGAACCTCGGTTAAGACAACCCTGGTAAACATATGTAGCCTCTTTGGTTGTGCATATTTTTGTTTGATTGTTGCGCGATCAATTGGTCCAAATTCTGGGTCTACAGTTGGACGTGCATGTTTCTTGTTTGATTGTTGCGCAATCAATCGGATAGCCCTAATCCGGATCAACGAGCGATGCAGGTTGATGTTTTCGGGAGAATCTGGTCGGGTTTTGGACGAGAGTGTCAACCTTAGTGGGATGGTGTTATCTGATTGAGATCGAGGGACGATCTCAAATGGAGCTGACCGGGTTTGGTCAATATTACAGCCGTGGTGATGGTGCAATGTGACTAGTATGGAACTAGTTGAGTTCTGAGATCGGGTGTAATCTCAGGTCGTGCTGGCCGGGTGAGGCTAGGGGTGAGGATATTAGTAGAGCTGGCCGGGTTGGGTCGGAGGACTGATATCTGATGTGTTGATCGTAGGGTGACGGTTGCGCGTGATTCGAGGTCGAATCCGTGTTAGTGGGGGAGAGTTGTAACGACCGCGAACCAAAATTGTGGATTTTGGATCGTGTCGATTGACATAGGTAGTGTGTGTCGATCGACATGAGTAAAAATCAAACCGAGCCGGTTCGATTTAAGTGTCGGTTTGCTACCCGGTTTAGGGCGAAACCCTAGGGGGTTGGCCGCATTTTCTGAGGTTTTTCAGTTTCAGAAAGTTTCCAGAAAAGTTCTAGAGAGTTTCCAGAGAGATTTGTGAGAGGAGATTCGTTGGGAGGCTTGGAAGATCGTTCTTGGAGTGATTTCTCGTGTGGAGAGTGTGGATTCCAGAGTTGGAGTCTTGTTCTTGGCGTTTTTCATCCGTTTTCCCCCTTTCTCCCTTCAGATCCCAGGTGAGTGCATGACCATGATTTATCTGGGTAAAGGAATTGATAGGATGCGTTTGTTTGTTGTTTGTTTGGTGGATTTCGTGCAGGAAATCGATATATCTGATTAGGAATCGATCCATGGTGGTTGGGTTTGATTTTTCTGGGTTTCTGCGTTTCTGGGCTACGTGTCGATCGACACGAGGAGGTTGTGTCGATATACACAGCCCATGTCGATCGACACACAATTTTGATTACCGTCAGTTTGACGTATTGACTGTTTCTCGTTGTGATTGATGTGTATACGTGTTGATTGTTCATCCTGGTATTGTATCATTCTCTTATGCATGTGTGTATAGCCTAGTAGATGGGATGACCGTCTCACTGAGTATTTATGGTAATACTTACGCATCTCGTATAACTATGTGATGTAGGTAAAGTATTTATGGTAATACTTACGCATCTCGTATAACTATGTGATGCAGGTAAAGACAAGGTGTGATCATGGAATCGTGGCGAAAAAGAGAGATTGTCTAGGGACTCGATTGTTTGCTCGTTATTGTAGAATTGCTAGGGTGTTAGTAATTCTGGAACTTGTTGGTTTGGTTATGGACTTGTGTTGTTGAATTGGATTGTTGTTATGGGATTGACTTGGTATTGTTAGTGGTTTCGATAAAGTATGAGATTTATTGAATGTTGTTATTGGATATTGATCGTATTGTTTTCCGCAGTTTGTGTTGTTGACCCGTTGAAGATCATTATTTGTGATAATAATAATCCGGAAAGGAAAATTTTTAAAAAATTATGGTTGGGTTGTTTGAGGTAGTCAGAACGGTTGTGTTTGATTATGCGTTTGCAATTGTGTATTGTTTTCTTGTTCTATTGTGGATTTATTTCTGGACGTGGTCTCGGGGAGTAGGAAACGAATCCTAATTAACAAATCTTTTGTGTCACTTTACTTTATGCTTGTTACACTCACAAACTTATAGATCTAGCCATGAAACCGCATTTTCACTAAAAATCTTTGTGATAGTGCTTTTACCATTGCAACAAAAGAATTTCACTAATAGTTCATGGAAAATTTTGTTTATCTATTAATCCAATTCGTATTGTTCGTAAGAAAAAAATAGAGTTTTGTAGTCGAATAACTTATCTGAAGATGGAATATTTGAGTTAACAGAATATGCAAATGAAAATGGCCTTCATGATGATGATGTGGAAGCTGCAAAACAAAACACAAAGTAAAAAGGAAATTGTTAGAAACTTGTAGAAGTTAAAAAAAAAATGGAAACAACAAGAAGAAAAGGAATTCAAAAGATAATAACAAAAAGGAAATTGGTTTTATCTTAAGAATGGAAATTATAATGCATTGAGTCTATAACTATAAATAGATTTCGATGGCCTTTTGAGGAACTTATGCATTGTAGTGCTCAAAGTTTCTAAAGGAAAAGGGTCTTAGGGTTCCTTGTAAGGAAATTAAGAGAGATGCTTTTAAGATTTGTATGGTTTTGAGAAGTTTCTGAAAAACTAGATTTTAGGAGATACTTGTAAATTCTTTAATTAAAAATTTCTTGTAAATTACTTTTAATGAAGATAATCTAGTTGAATGTTTTGAGGAATTCATGTGCTAATATCTATAGTTCTTGCCTTTTCAATATCTATTAGTATTATCAACATATAAAATTAAGTACATAAGTTTAGATTTGTTTTCACTATTTGATTAACTAGCTCGATCTGATCCGCTACAAGTTTTTATAATTATTAGTTAATAGATTTTTATTATCCACATAATGCTACAATATTATTAATTCATATAATATATAATTTTAAAATTACCAAAACGAAAGTCAGTACTTCAACTTAATTCACTAACCTAATCCTTCAAATTTTTGTTAATGAAAAACTGTAATCATGTGTTTGATAATTTTTCTTTTTGTATATCTAGTTTAATCTTTAGGTATTTAGATTAGTTGGAAATTCAAATATATGTAGACTCATTTGTATAAAAAGATGAAATGCAGTGGAGAATCGTTTTTAAGACTTTGATTTGGTAAATAGCTTCTTTCTTTTTTTTTGTGGACAAAACTGTCTTCAGCTCTCGTTTCCCTCTCTAGTAGTTTAGCATTCTCAACTAGTCACACGACTCGCACCCTGCCACCCTATTATATTTATAAATCATATATATTCTTCTTCTTTTTCCATTCACGTTGTCAAACTTAGAAAATAATCATAAATCTAATTTATATTTTACTTGAATGGAAAAAAGACATAGTAGACTTATGATGACTCTTGTCGGCCATTATTTCGTGGCCAACGATTTTTCAGAAGATACTTAAATCAAAAGTGTATTGCACAAACGAATATATTATATTGTTCTTGGCACGATTAAAGGGAGACACGAAATCGAAGAACAGAGTAAACCATTAGGGTTGCACTTGAAAAGTAAAGGCTATGCATAAATCATAATCCACCTCCCACGTATATGTTTATGCTTAAATTTTTATTGTTGATGGATTCGCTTTCTAAAATTTATGTCACTTAAAAAAATTTCTTACATTTTTCCCACTACTAGCTACTATATATGAAATATTTTGTACGAACATAATATTTTGCGCAACCCTATCTTTCTTGTTAATTATTCATATAATCACTTTCTAATAGTTATTTCTTTTAAATAAATTTCTTAGTTCTTCCACTATACGTACTAATACATGAAATATTTAAATATGAAAATAGCTAGTATGAGATTTCATCACTAAGGGTGTGAATGGTAAATGATAGAGAATAATATGGAGTAATTAAGATAAGCTTAATTAAGAGAGAAAGAAAAATAATAGTTAGAGTAAAAGAGAGGGATATATATATATATATATATATATTTTTTTTGTTGTGAATGGTAGAGTAAATGACAGTAAATGAGAGTAATTAAAAGATTTAAAAAAAATATTATTTTATTGATTTTACAAATGAGAGAATAAAGTATGTACTATTACAATTTCATTATTATTTCGTATCACAATTATATAAATCACAGATATCTACATTAATAGAATTATAAAATAATTTTTATTATAAAAAAATATAATTTGTATTATAAAATTACAATTCTCAAATTTACTTTAACGGCGATGACGTCGAGTTCCACGTTGATTATCTAACCACATCCGTTCAGCAATTTGATCACGAACTATCCGCATATATATTCCTGCCTCTGATTCTTCTTCAATTTTCACACCATCATTTCTGTCATCGTCGTCATTCTCAATATGTTCTGCTTGCCCACTATCATCTTCAAAGTCAATATTATCAAAGTCGGAGTCTTGAATATTGTGCTGGCGGATAAAATTATGTAAACCCATTGTAACAAATATAACACTTCTCTGTGTGACAATGTCATACCTAGGAAATTTATTGAGCACCCTCCATTTTTTCTTCCAAACGCCAAATGTTCGTTCCATAACAGAATGTAAGGGTGCATGCCACATATTATACATTTCCTTGCTGTTTCGAGGTTGTTGACCATTTGCAAATTGTTGGAGATAATGTCTTGTGCCTTCTCTATGTTCCTTATGATATGGAGCTAAATATCCACGTCTGTTAGCATATCCAGAATCTACAAAATAATACTTATTTTCTGGAGGTACAAGAAACATTGGATCATCTCGAATCGCGGTCGCCAATACTCGTGCATCATGGGTAGATTATGCCATCCCGACAAAACAATATGTGAAAAGCATGTCAAAATCACATATGGCCAACACATTGAGGCTCGCAATTCATTTTCTGTTAATAAATTGGAGGCCTTCTCGACCTGGTGTAACCATAACTGGTACGTGAGTTCCATCAAGTGCACCAGCAAATCCACTAAAATGAGACCAATATTTTTTATAACCTCGCAAACAATTGGAGATAGCTGTAAGTTCTTTTACTGTTCGTGGGCGTACATAGTCTACCCCCATTCGTTCCATTGCTTCAAGAACATCATGAAATTTTTGGCAAATAGTCTTCTGCGCATGGCCAAACCTTAGTGCAATATCCCGTTGCGTATCATTTTGAGCACAAATGATTAGAAATATTGCGACACTCTCATCAAGACTTACGTGTCTCGAATTTTCTAACCCGTATTTCTCATGTGAAATTCCACATAGCCGTGTGAATGCTTTTGGACTCATCCGGATAAGTGTTTGACATGAGATTTCATTGCCGTAAATTTGATCTCGTATAATTAGTCATTCGTTTCCACGATCTAAACTTGTAGGTTGGTTATAAAAATATCTCGTATAATACTGCAACATATGAGATATACATTTTTCCACAACATCTTCTTCTTCTAATAACATCAGCTTTGCAATCTCCTCGTCACCAAGATTTTCGATTCCTTGTGAACGTAACTCAGCAATTCAAAGTTCCTGATATTTCATATAGAATTGAGTTAAGAACTTATATAAAATTTCTTAATTCATAAAAGATATAAATAAACAAAAGCTTATATTTAAACGAAAATTTCTAGCACATCACACTACTAATTTTTTCCATCATTATCCCTAATCCTATTAAAAAAGTTAATCATTCCTGGAACACTGCCTGAATTTGATCCAACATATCCAGAATTTCCACTGCCAAATAAAGGGAAAAAATTAGTATCATTTGATCTTGAACCAAACATCTCATCGTTTGGTGGAAAGTTTGGAGATGGTTGCGAATTAAATCCTCTCAATGAACGTGAAGGCAAAACATTATCATTTTCATAGTTATTGATATCTCTGGGTCCAAACCCAAAAGTCTTGATCACCAACAGAGCCTCCATCAATAGACCCTCCACCGCCAGATTCATCCCCAAATGATCCACCACAACCGTAGGCAGATGCATCAGATCT
Source organism: Arabis hirsuta (assembly GCA_964056655.1). Lineage (NCBI taxonomy): Eukaryota > Viridiplantae > Streptophyta > Magnoliopsida > Brassicales > Brassicaceae > Arabis > Arabis hirsuta. Next base: position 32,033,646 of record OZ053301.1, on the reverse strand, counting down.
TACATGACCACTTTCACTAGTGCTGCTCGTTACTCTTAAGTTGACAAGATCACAAGGATTTCCATATCTATCCACACCAGCTAACCTTTCCAAATGCCGAATTTTATTTTCTTCACTCCGTAACTTCATAAACCCATCACGAATATCTTTATCGTTTATTAACAACTTGTTCGCCTCCCACCAGAATGTATTCATTGGCTCGATAGGTAAAGACTCTAATACGACAAGTGTATCACCATACGTTGGTTTTGAATTTTGCCGTGAACGAACCACATCCAGTAATTGTCCTCGAGATTCTTCCATACATTGAAATCTTCCATCAAGTTGTGCCTCAAAATTGGCTCTTCTCATATGAGTACGTCGTGAAGATGTACTACGTCTACGTGAAGACGACCTCCGAGTAATATATAGAGAATGTCGAGTTTCCTCTCTAGTAGAACGAACTTGTGATCGAGAAGGCAAATCATCATCTGATGCAGTTAGATTAAGATTCTCTTGATGAAATGAGGTTCAGCCATATTCTTCAGTTTCACCAATTACGTCATCGTAGTTTGTTTCTTCATTATCCATATTGCGGAGATGAACTCCAAGCATGTGTGGTGAATAGCGATCATCTTGCTCCACATCGTGTTCACCATAGATTTGATCAAGTAAAGTTTTGAATGGAAGTGGATTGTTTTGCAAGAAGCTTATATATTTACGATTGTTTGGTCCGACTTCCTGAAAAGAAGATGTAATATTATGTATCCATTAAAATATTAATAAATTATCAATAAATGGTAATCATGTTTTATTAATACTTTAAAATTAATGAAATAAACAAAAATATGACAAATTATAACAACTAAAATTTAATTACTGCGCGTCGGTCTTTCCACCATGCTGGTAACATATCAATTTTTCTGTCCACAACTGATACACATGTACGATTGATTAATATGTTGTTGTAGTAACACAACCTTCTAAAATAATCAAGTCTGTCTTTCATCTCGGGCTTCCACTTAACCGACTCTCCGGTCATTTCATAAAAAATTTCTTCAATTCTTCGTTTGCCTGGACCTAACGGTAATCTAATTGTATTATCTTCTGCTTCTAATTCAGCGATTATAAGACCAAGAAGAATTTGAGTAGTTCTAGGCGTCCATTTATGCTAACCGACATTTACAAATATTGCAAAAATAAAACTTACTATTAGTCTCTAAAATAATATATAATCTAACTAAAATAGATGATTGTTACATACATTTTGTGTTTAAACCAGCACCACGATTTGATAATCTTGCACCGGCATTTCTTGAACCAATAGCACGGTTCGATGATCCTCCACGACTAGTTCGTCCACGACCACGAGTAGAGATTGTTTGTGTATTTTGCAATATATTATTCATCTGCATAATATAATAAAATAATTCAATTAATAATTTAAAATTATAAAAAAATTTAACTTTTATTTATTGGTAAAATACAATATATGAATGTATTAGTATCTATAAAATATTATTTACAACATAACGAAACACTTAAACAAATAATTTGTATCATGTATTATTATGTATGTATTCAAAATTATATTAAATAAAAAAAAATATATATATATAAGTAAATCTTTTTTTAGCAAATAAAATAACGAAAACATTTATATACAAATTGTGATAAGGGTTAACAAATATACATTATATATATATATATATATTATATGGTTTTTATACTTACATTTATACAACCCCTAAAATATTACACAATTTAGTAATATGAAAATGAAAATGTATTTTCTAATCTCTTTAAAAAAAAATATTAATGTGCATCATAATATTTGTAGTAACAATAATTTTAATTATACCAAAAATAGTTATAATCATAGCCCTAGTTTAAATGAATAATTAAAAACATAATCCTAAAATATATTATAAAATAATAATTGTAAAAATGAAAATAGATTAATAATTCAAATATAAAACAAAGTTATGAGAAATTTGAATTTTTTATATATATATATATATGAAAATGATGATAGAAGAAAAAAAGAAACTTCTGGAAATTGAGAGCAACAAGTTTTTTTTTGTAGAATCAAGTTTTTTTGAAGGGTCAATGTGTAGAATGACTAAACTTGGAGTATTTATAGTAGCAGATTATTATTATTAAAAAAAAAAATCTAAGTGATCCCTTCCACTTGCTTGTTTCTATTTTCCATTGGCTTTCTCCACTTATTGGATGAGATAACATTTTCGTTGTTTTTGGAGATAATGGGCGTAAACATTATCCTTTCATTATTATCTTCCATCCACTTGATCGGTAACAACTTAGCTGAAATCAGAGTAAATATACTCTACACATTTACTCTAACGATACCAAATGTTCTATAGGTTTGAGGCTGAAAAGTTTGCAACCCCTCCACTACTTCGATAGACCACTTCCCCCACGCGGTCTCCAAATTTAATATCATTCGCCTCTTCGTATATATGTACACGTACAAATTAATGAATAATATAAAATAGTTTTAGTGAGAATGAATACAACTTTAAATATGTTAGATTTGGTATATATAAAAAACCTATATTGACCACAGGTACTTGTAGGTATCTTGGTGGGAGGGGAACTCTCGGTAGGAATTTAATTAGACCAGGGTTTGTGGGAATATGATATAGCTAAATGCTTCTGAGTTCTGACAAACAAACAAAATAAAACTAGATGGTTTTTTTTTCTTTTTCGAATATGTATTATAGATATTTGAATCTGATATTTATGATGTTGGTAAAATGGTTGGTAAATTATGTTATATAATTGGACTTTTATTTGAAAATAGTTTATGACTTTTTTTGTTAAAAACAAACAATTAAGGTGAAGAATTATCGTTTTATTCCCCCCCCCCCCTGAATGTGGTTAATTATGCTAACTGTTTGGCTCTTATAATAATGACATTTATGTTAGCTATTTCATTATGTGGAGTATTGTTTATTTTTTTTCTTACACAAAGGAAATATCCACATGAATGCTTCCTTGTTTCCCTAATTGAAGAATCTCTAATGGTTATGAGATTGATAACTGGGACGACATGGTTTGTTTATTTCCTTGTTTAACGAGAAAATAAGTGTTGGTGCAATGTAATGATATACTTATGGAAATTGGAAAAGACACATGTATAAACAAGACAATAGGCCTGCTAAACAGAATGTCGATGGACAGATGTACGAGATTCAGTCCAGAATTCTCATATAATCTCTCAATTGTTTTTGTCATGTTAAAGACTCCTAATTAACTCTTTTGAAGCATTTGTGCCAAAATAGTAAAATACAATATCATTTTTTTATTACCCCACCAATTACTCTATATTTTTTTTTTTTTAAACGTCTGGATTCATTATTTTTTATTACAAATTATGAGAATTGTTACAAAGACGATTTTATCACGAATAATTTATTCTGACCCTATTAGATCCACCACAGATGACATTTCCTATTTCATGCTCTTGATAGATATCTTTTATTTTTTTATTGTGTGGAATCATGGCGAATGACTTTAATTGCACAATAGAGATCTCATGTAAACTTGCCTTAACTAATATGCATATTTGTTAATAAATTGTATCATCTGAGATTCGAAAACATTAATTAATTTTTTGATTAAATCATTATGCCAGATGAACTTCCACCTCTATAACTTTTTCAGAGCACATATTTTAGTTACACCTTGGTTCCTCGATTTATTAAGAAGGAAATAAAGAAAATCAATGGGCCGATCGAAGTCCATGATCTATAGTTAAACTGGAATGGGCTTAAGGGAGGGGCAGATTCATTGAATCAATTACTTTCAATTACACATTTAGCGCACGGAAGTAATTGATTTGCCCTTTTACCTAAAAACGGTGACGTTTGCATCCCGCAAAAATCTATATTTATAATATATATATTCATATATGTATATTCATATATGTGTATATATTCGGATTGTTTTACACCTATCTCATCGTGTATTCCACTATTACTGGAAAATGACCTAGATATGTTGTTTATAATTTTGTTTGCTATTTTAGTTCGAATAAAGTGGTATCATAAAAGTTTTTGTGATTTTGTGGATTTAACAAAAATTTATGCGTTTATCAAATATAAAATATATAAAATGATAAATTGATCTCTTTCACTTTAAGTGTTTGTGTTATTTAAAATTCAGAATTTATTCATGTGAAATATATATATACAAAATAAGTACAAATTTTAGTTGTTACCAACATATATTTTTAGTTATCATTTAGCTCATTCTTTACCAATAAATTTAAAATTAATTTAGTATTTTTGCATATATTTATGCATATTTCTTTTTCTCCAAGAACTTTTGGATTTGTCGAATATAATACCAAAATGTTAATTTCTTTAGTTTAAACACAAATCTTTGAAAGTTAATTATTTTTGTTTTTATTTATTTATGTTGTTTCTTTTCGTTATTATTGTATGATTGGTATTTTCATGTCATACAACTAAAGACTAATATATTCTTTGCATACCAATTCAACCAATCACTCACAAAAGTATATGAAACAAAATTGAAATACCAAAATATCTTTTTTAACAAAGGATATGTTTTATCACTTGGTTTAATATATATTTGAGCTTATTAATTTTTTTAAAAGGTAACGTTGACATAGAAGAATGCAAAAATACAATGGGAAGAAAATTGAAGACGGTAAAAAAATATATTGACAAACCTCACTCAATAATGATTTATTGAATTTTTCTTTAGATATTAGTTTTATTAAAAAATTATACAGTATTTAATAGAACTGAAAATTTTAATTAAATGTAAATATTATGATCGCATATAGTTTTATTAAAAATATACATAAAGACTTTATGTTATTGTGACACCAAAACCTAGTTTCTTTTAGTGCATCTATGTTTTTTTAAAATATATCATCTCAAACTATTGTGCAGAATAAAAGTTTATATTCTCCCTAATATTTTGGTCCATATAAAATGATAAAAAAACGTTGTCAATAAGACATCGAACGCTTCTTTCATTTGTTCTAGCAAGGGTTTGCTCAACTTTTTCAATCCAAATAAAAAAAAATCTTGAACCACTTTTTAACCATAACCATTAATATATTCTACTTCCACATCATTAGAAATTATAACATCTAGCATGTTAATTAAATTCAACATATTATTTCAATTCTAAAAGAATAATTTTTATTTTTCAAAATATATATTCTTCTCAAAACTTAGTTAGATTTTTGGTGTGATGACATTGAAATCACATCAACAAAATCCTAATATAATCTTCAAAAACCTTCTACACTCGTAAACTCTTATTCCCTCTTTTTGTATCTTAGCTTTCTCTTATGTCTTAACCTAAAATATATCGCTGCTGTATTTTTTCTCTTCGATTCTTAAATAATACTCACATATCATATGGAATGTAATATTCTAAACAATTTTTCATTATTTCCAACCATGCTAAAGTACATTCAACTCTAGATATTCATATAAACCTCTTCTATAAATTTTGAACAACTGCGAACAAATATATCGATAAATTTTATATTTTTGTAATCTGAATATATATATATTATATATTAATTGTATGTAATTTCAACATTAATTTTTGAAATTAATCAATTCATACTATAAATCTCAAGTTATCACATGATTATTAGTTTCTAAAAATATAATTTCATACATTTTTCATGAATTAGTGATAATTGTTTTCAATAAAATTGTATAGTAACAAATATAATAATATTACTAATAATCGAATATTTTATTTATTCCGGCAATAAAAGTGTTAACTTCTCTTGTTTTTATATATTATTTTAGACAACAAAATAAAAGTTTTATACATGTGAGCAAACTTATATATTGGAATATAAAAAAATTTAGTGAGATTACTAATATAAAACTGTTATTTTACCTCTTGCGACGATGAAACTAAGACATTTACAATTTCATGTGTTTGTTCATCTACCTGCTATTATCTTTTGACATATCAATAATTTACAACTGGAAGAAAACTTAAAAACGAAAATCAATATTAAAAAAACCCACTAAAGTGAAAATTCTTTAAAGTTATGAGTTTATGAAATAAAAAAAATTATTTATAGATTTCGTATTAACAAAATAAATGAAAATGCTAATGTGGCATATAACTATTGAATGTTTTAAATCCTATGTCTATATACTACTATATTTCACTTTATTTTTAAAATAACAATAACCAAAATTTTGGTAACTGTAGATATTTTTTTAATAATTAAGACCTTAAAATTAAAAAAAAAAATTTAATCTATAGTATCTAAAATTAAAATAGAAAATTAAATCCACAAAAATGAAAATTATTTAAAATTATGAGTTTATGGAATAAGTAAATTATGTTTTAATTTACTATTAACAATATAAATAAAATTAGCATAATTTTAAATACTTACATGACATGTTGCTATTGGTTGATTTAAATCCCACGTGGACAGTTTTAGGAACTAATACCCTATACTTTTATATAGTATAAATTATCTGAAATCTTTATCTTTTTATCTTTTTTTCTTTTTCCGATTTTATTCTAACTTTATCAAAAGTAAAATTAATGAATCTTTTTGAATATATATTTCTAATTTTTTTTTATTAAATTTATTTTTGTCAAACATGTGTTATTTTTAAGCATAGCCCTGACTTATTCAAATAATCTATACTTTGCATAAAGGTAAAAATCAACAAAAATTTTACGGAATTTTGTATTTGGTGGGAAAATATTTATGGAATCGCGTTTTTAGCGGAAAAATTGCGAAGTCGTGTCATTTTTGAGGAAAATTTGCGATGTCATATTTTTTGCGAAAAATTGCGAGATCAAATTTTTGGCGGAAAAATTGAGAAAGCATGTTTTTAATTTAGCTAAGTGTTGATGGAAGTGTCGATGGGTCAACCATTAACAATCCATTAACCTATTTTATATCAACACATTTCAACTCAATCTATATGATTTATCAATCCATTAGACTCATTAACCTATTAGGGTCAAAATATTCAATCTTAATGGATTGATGGTTTGGATTGGGTTAAATTGACTCGTGGGTTATGAACTATTTTGACGTCCCTAAATTAGAAGGAGGAGAGGAGATGAAATTTGGGATTGGAAGGAGGAGAGGAGATGAAAATTATTATATATGGCATATCATTTTGATGGTTATTTACAGAATTAAATATATATATGGTTTACTTTTGCTAATTTCTCTAATGTTTTATTATAATATGACGTATGTGTTAATAGATGACATTTTTTTTAAATCCTTTATACATTATTTGAAAAGTAATTTGTGAAAAAATACTTAGGTATCATCTCCACAATTAATCTCACAAATTTTATTATGATATGACAAAATTTTACGAGAAATTTTGAAAAATACCACTTTTAAAGTACCACTTTTCAAAAATGCCGCATTTTTAATTTTTTTGCAAAAATACAACTTTTTCAAAATTATTTACTCATTATATCATTTATGTTTGGGTTACCTATGTTGTATTAGGGTTTAGTTTTGAGGGTTTAGGGTTTGTTAGGAGTCAAAACATTTTCTAGGGTTTTAAAATTTAAGATTTAAACTTAAAAAATCTTTAATTAGTGGTATTTTTTGCAAATAGACAACCCATAATGACATTTTTGAAAAATGACACACAAAAAATGACATTTTTGCAATTGTCCCAAGTTTTATTATGACATGGCTTCTTCCTTAACTTATTCACATAGTTGCATAAAATTACTTTTCAATTCCATTCAAAATTCAAAATCAAACTAAATAAAAATATATTTGAGTCAACATTAAAGTTTACTTAAAATAAACAAATATCTATATAAAAAAAATGTTTAAATGTTTTTCATATTAAAAAAATATTTAATTACGTTTCCACATCTAATTAACATAAAGATAAATGTTTACAAAATACATGACCATACATTGACCATAAAATTTATAAAATAAAATTTAAATATATAAAAAGATTAAACATACTATCATTGTATGTATTTTTTTAAATTTAATACACATATTTCAATATTATTGTTTTCAAAAATGTAACTTTTAAAAATAAATTTATAATTGTTATTGTATATATAGTGTACAAATACGTTTTAGAAATACTCAAGAAAATTAAAATCGTAACAAAATAAAAAAATAATCACAATCCTTATATGTTTTATTCTAGATACTATTGTTCACAACAAAAATTTAAAAATCGAATAAAAGTCCTTAAGAAAAGGGAACCAAAAATATAAATTCAACATTATTAGCAATTATTAACTGTGAAATAGTATTTTTATAATTTATTGGGATTGCAAAAAGACTATTTTTAGTATGTAAATTTGCAAAAATGTCATTATAGGTTGTTTATTTGCAAAAATATCATTATTTATGAATTTTTAGAGCCTAAATCTTAAAATTCTAAACCCTAACAAATATTTTGATCCATAAAACCCCCTAAACCCTCTAAATTAAACTCTAATACAACATAGTTAACCCAAACATAAATAATATAATGAGTAAATAATTTTTAAAATGTGTCATTTTTACAAAGATTTTGAAAAAATGATATTTTGAAAAATGGCACTTTAAAAATGGTATTTCTCAAAATTTCTCTAATTTATTTAGTTATAGAAAAATATTAATTCACTTATAACGCGGAGAGTCATCTAGTAAATTGTATTTGATTAGTGATACAAATTGGATGATTTAATTAGTGATAAGATAGTGAGAAGATATAGTGAGATAGTAAGCAATCCCTAGTTGTATTGGATTTCTTCTAGAGAATGAATTCTTTTCTCAAACAAAAAGAATTAGTTTGCTCTTCTTTTATTTTATCATCGGACTATTGGTGTATATGAGGGTAGCGTAGGCCGTGGTCTGTGCGTACTTATTACTAAATAAATTGATGTCTACGTCGATTATTGCTAGAGTTGGGAAACAAGACGTAGTATTTTGTAAGACAACAAAATCTTTAATAATTTAATTATTTACCCCCGAAAATTAAAAATCTTTCATGTGATTCCTTGGTTTTCTACATTCACGAAGATCTATATCCTCCTTTGTCTTACTTGATTTACAATTCAATAATACAACTATAGCAGATTAATTAATGGCAATTAAAATGGAATAACATCCGTTGCTGTTTAGTCACGAACCACTCTATAAACCTAAAAATAAAGAGTAAAATATACATGGGGATATACTAGTACTCCATATCTTTTTCTAGTAATTGAGTCTGAAGATATGGTTTTTGCTGATCCAAGTACTGTAATCTTTATGAAACATATTTGACTATTTTATCTTATAGATAAATTTGTTGTTAAACTATAACATGTGGAAAACAATTTTATGTTTACGCCTGATGCAGTTGTGACTTTAACAAATTTTAAGATGATCAATGCTGGTGGTATGAGTACCTAGTGTAGAAATTAGTTGTGTTATCACACGCACTATCAATAGTTAATCCCTATTTTTGTTCGTTAACGCATGCACTATCGATAGTTAATCCCGTGAACCAAAATCCAGAACTTCTATTGAGATATAAAACCAATTCCATTTCACAGAAGAATATCTACATATGGTCTACACTGTTACTATGTTAGACGAATATATCTCCTTGTGACTAAGAAAAAACTACAAAATAACCAAGACGACCAATCAATTAATTGGACGACCACCTACAGGCCAATATAATTAACATTCGAATCATATAACATTCCAAATATTAACTACTGAAACCACTTAACAACAAACACAAACGCCACATACATGCCTCTCTATATACATACTTCATTGTATGTAGTCATTAGCCTATAGGGTCCTTTCTTGGGATCATTGAATATACTACTATGCACATATATATTTATGTCAGTGAGTTCGACAATGATAAAGCACCACTGATAATATTATGCGGCCTCGTGTTCTTACAAAGACAAAACCCTATGTAGAACCCTATACCTTTTAAATCAACAAAAAAAAGAATACGCATATATATATATATATATATATATGTCTTTCTATAAACATATCTTACATAAATTACCTTTGTTTTTTCCTTTTTGAACTTGGCTTATATATGTATGTCTTTCGATATAATGTATAAAAATACCCCTATCGTATAAACCCTACTTAGTTTTTTTTTTTTGAAAAATACCCCTACTTAGTTAAAATCCATTGTAAGCATATCAAATCCCCAAAAAGGAAAAAATTCAATGGATACTATATAATAGTAAAATTAAAAGAATAAATAAATGGAAAAGAGGAGACTCATCTCGAGGCGACACGAGCACTTTACCGGCTATTCCTCCCACCACACACCACACCACATTTCTCCATGGAAACTCTACAAAGCCTTTCTCTGGATTCCCGTGACTGTGTGACCTCTCTCTCTCTCTCTCACACACACACATTTTTTACCTCCAAGAAATTGCCACCGATTTTCGTGATTTCAACGTATATGTTTCACTTTTTATATTCATATGTATCTATAACTATATTAAACTTCAGGCCCCATGCTTTTACACCAATCTAACTAATTAAAATTAAATCGCAGGCTTCAAACAACTAATTGGTACTTAATGACGTTTTTATGGATACACATTTATGTGTGAACGCAAAAATAATTTGATCGGTGTGATTAACTAGATAAAACCATATAGCATCATATATGAGAAGCGGCTCTCTTTCCCATCTGATCATATAAGTAAACGTTTGCATATTTAGGATTTCGCATACGCTTCTTAATGGTGGCTAAATAATATTTGCACAATATTTCATGCATAAAATTCAACAAAGACAAGGTATAATCGTCATTAGTATGCTTAGAAACACGAATTATTGGAATCTCTATGTGTTTATTATACTAGTATTAATCAATTATCCTATCTCATAACCTATTTTGTTTATTGTATTTGATAGAGTGAGAAGATATGAATTCATAAATGTAAAAACAGCATTAACTACATATTTTATACTTCAAAACGATACTATAAGTTTGGTTCTGGATATATGGTGTTTTTGTTTGTTTGTTTGAAATGAAAATTATATATGGTATTAAACTAAAAAAATAAAGAAGGGAAATGATGATATATATTATATATTATATATAGGAGACACTAATTGAAAAAAAAAATTATGTGTCATTCAGCGAAGATTTTAAGGGACACATCAATTAAATTAACCAATCAAAACATTCCATTCAATTTTATATGTCATGTTGGAAATCTCTAAATGTTTTCATTAATTTTTTAACATGAACTCACAAATACATATCTTGATAATTTAAATCGAACTAAAATTTAACATTTTAATATCATTATATAACATAATGTTTTAACGATAAATCATTTATTGATGTCAATTAATTTATAAAATTTATATTTATGTCTATTTGGATATCATATGCGATTGATCATACAATTATTTTTTTTTATATCGTTTAATTGTATACATATTACTTTTTTTTCCTAGTCACACATATTACTCTAATTAAATTTGTTTTTATGTTATAAACGTACAACTTTACAAATCAAACATTAATGCTAGAATTTTGAAAGTCATCATTTTCACTTTTTATTATTTCTTTGATTTTTTTTTTATTTAAGAAGATTTACACACTAATACAATATTTTTTTGGGTTTGGTGAAAACAAATAAGTTTGAGAGAACCCAGAATCTCAAACGTATTTGATTTACATTAAAAAATTTACATTTAATCTAAGTGTCATGCCAATTAAATTTTGTAAGATAAAATATATATACCTATACGGAAGATGTAACATTTGATCTTTGTTTTTTTTCTGTATATTATGAAATATTACGATTCTCTATTTTTCAAATATTTAAACGTGAGACAAAAATCTAATATACGATTAATGAAGATTACATGTTTATAACTACAAATGTGTCATTCAGCGAAGATTTTAAGGGACACATCAATTAAATTAACCAATCAAAACATTCCATTTAATTCTATATGTCATGTTGGAAATCTCTAAATGTTTTCATTAATTTTTTAACATGAACTCACAAATACATATCTTGATAATTTAAATCGAACTAAAATTTAACATTTTAATATCATTATATAACATAATGTTTTAACGATAAATCATTTATTGATGTCAATTAATTTATAAAATTTATATTTATGTCTATTTGGATATCATATGCGATTGATCATACAATTATTTTTTTTTATATCGTTTAATTGTATACATATTACTTTTTTTTCCTAGTCACACATATTACTCTAATTAAATTTGTTTTTATGTTATAAACGTACAACTTTACAAATCAAACATTAATGCTAGAATTTTGAAAGTCATCATTTTCACTTTTTATTATTTCTTTGATTTTTTTTTTTTATTTAAGAAGATTTACATACTAATACAATATTTTTTTTGGGTTTGGTGAAAACAAATAAGTTTGAGAGAACCCAAAATCTCAAACGTATTTGATTTACATTAAAAAATTTACATTTAATCTAAGTGTCATGCCAATTAAATTTTGTAAGATAAAATATATATACCTATACGGAAGATGTAACATTTGATCTTTGTTTTTTTTTCTGTATATTATGAAATATTACGATTCTCTGTTTTTCAAATATTTAAACTTGGGACAAAAATCTAATATACGATTAATGAAGATTACATGTTTATAACTACAAATGATTCCCCCCCCCCCCCCCCTTTCCAATATAATTATACTCTTATCATATAATTGTTCACCCCTGATGTATGTATAATCATATACAATAAGAGAATACTGTTTCCAAAATCCGAATATTCATTTACAAAATCTAACTAAAGAGAAGGGCATATTCGAAATGTGACATGTGAAATGTGAAATGTGAAATGTGAAGAAGATATATAAAATTATGGTCATGGGACGGTCAATATTTGACCATTCATACATTACTTTTTTTTTTTAATGTATATACGTATATGTTTTGTGCTTCGTTAACGAATGCAAGCTGGACTAATTGGCTATCGCGGTGACAAAACTGTTAGAGTTATTCTATTCGGGGAAGGTAGCTCAATTGTTTTTTGAGTGATTCGATTGTTTGTGTTGATTTGCAGAAACTAAGAACACAAGCAATTAACGAGTTCCCAGCAATACGCTGATACTTTTCGTGGGATACTCTTGATCCTAAATTCTACTAGAAATAACAAGAGCAATACACACGTCTTATCCTTGGCGGTTTTTAGTCTAGGTTTCTTACAAAAGATTTCTTAGAGAGATTAAAGAGGAAAAGCTTAGAGTAAAGAAGTAAACTTTAAGCGTAAGAAGAAATTTGTAATTGTGATACTTGTAATTACGGTGATAATGATCTTGAAGAAGTCTTCCTCCTTATATAGATCCCTTGTTTCTTTTTCTTCTTTGTTTCCTTTTTCTCTTTGTTCTTGGAGATACAACAACCTCTTCATAAGCCTATAACTAATCTGCTTGACCTAAACCAGTCTCTCTAACTCTTGCTGTCGGACAGGCCTTAATAACAGAAGTCCAAGTCTGTTTCCAACAGGATCCACAAAAACTAAACCTAGATTAAAAAAATTGAAAATAGTATTTATTGTATAGTGTCTCAGTTTTATAAAAAATGTTGTTTTATATTTTTTTTAGGTGAATTTTCAAATGCAATTCATATTTTATCTCTCACTAAGAACTAAAAATATTAAATTGAAAATATTGTTATTAATAGTGTATTATACATATAGGTATTTTAATATGTTTAAAAATTTCTTATTCTATGTAAAATATGTTAAATTAAAATTCTTTATAAAACAAAGAAAGAATATAAAAAGTACTATTAGTTTAATAAAGGGTCAATTAGTCGTGTAACTAAAAATATATATATATATATATATCTCAAAACCTAACCAAAATCACTAGATCTAATGGCTAGGATGTTGTCATAGGGATTTTTTGTTAGATATTAAGATATAGTTTTTTTTATGGTTATAAAACATATGACCAAAAAACAAGAATAACACTAGGGAGAACAAATACTACATTTATAAAATAAGCAAAAGTATATAAATAAGTAATGGTATAGTGGTAAAACATTGGGACATGATGTTCATTTGATATTTTCAGACTTGATTTTTACCAAAAAAATATGTTATTTTGGTAACCATTCTTAGTGATATTGCGTTGTATGCACATTAAAAATCCGACGGTAACATTCATTTAATAATTAATCGAGTTTCGGTTCGTATTACCTCTATTATATTAGAAAAAAACAAATTTACGTGAATTATGGTTTAATCGTTAGAAATTTCTTAAAACAAAGCTAAACATAAACCGAACTGTCAAAGTTGAGGGTTTCATATCAAGGTGATAACATTTTACATGATGGTCTTATGGGTTCTGAAGTTCGATTCTCTCTTTTAGTAAAATGTAAGAAAATAGCCAATAGTTATCAAGAAAAAAAAAAAAGGCAACAGAACATGTTGAAAGGATAAGAAAATAAAAACTGAACCGCTTAACCCTAATTAGTAGTAGTAATTTACCTTTTTGTGTCTATTCAAATTAGAATTATTATAGTTATATGAGCAGAAAACGGCCGGAAAAAGAAATATAAGAGTTGTAACAAAGAGTATTGTCGGTGACTTTATTAGTCTGCAAATTGCACATTCTCCTTACTCTTCCCAACCCCTTAAATTCTTTTCTTCGCCCAATTTTTCCCATTTTCTGTAACTTCTTTTTCCCTTTTAAAACCTTTTTTAATTCCCATAAATAACTTTCTTTATTCTATGTATAATTTTTTTTTCTGGGACGTGGCCACCGTAGAAGCTTTGATCACTAGCATCGCTGCAATTTCTAGGGCTTACTGTTTTACTTGATTATGCGTGACTAAGTTATTTATTTTAAATGGATTTTTAATAAAAAAAATTCCTCAACTATTTTTTTAATAAAAAAATTCTTCAACTACATTTCGCTAGTAAAATCAATCTTCTGTTTGCTATAACGTTTATTCCCAATAAAAATTATTGTCTTTTGTTAAAGAAAATATCAAACGTTTCAAATATTAATCAAAACATCAAATCGATTACAGAAAAACAATACGAAATACGCAAAAAAAAAAGTAGCTGCAACTTGTGTTCAATATCGTTTTGATTAGAGAATATATGCTTCAATAACCAGTCGATCTACTAGTATGGTTGTGAGATCCTACAACAGAACTCACACATATTACACGTTTTAAATCTCTTTTTTTCTAATTTATTTCGGTATTTTCTAATTTATTTTGGTATTTTCATCGTTTTTTTTGTCTCTCATGTGTACTTTTGTCTTTTATCTTTTTGAATTTGAATAAGTAGATATATATAATATTCTAAAAACCTGACCTGAGCCAAAATAAAAAGAAACCCCCAGCAAAGCTATTCTAGTGATCACATACTTTAAAGCTAACTATTTAATTTTCAGATGTTTTTGTTTATATGTCCATGGAAAATTTGAACTGGATTTTGTTGGAATATCCAAGTCACTCTATCGATAGACTCAAAGCAAGGTGACAAATTAATTACTTCAAATGTCAAAAAGTGTCATCTTGTAATATATATATATATATATATTTCAAAAGAAAATTTGGCTGAGAAAGAACCAAGTTGTCTTTGTGAAGTAATTTGGTAGAACTTGATATTATTTCGCAGTCATACTTTACAATTTGTTTTTCTTTTATTTTAACCTTGATATAGGAAAAAAGGACACCAATTCGGCGGCAAATTGTCACATAAAAGGTAACAGAACATTATTTCTAAACTCTATTTATTTATCTTACTTAGAAAAGTAGTGTAGAATATGTCATTTGACTATTCTTCTGGGTTTAAATTGTACGCGTAGCAGACTGAAACTCTGAGTCGTTCAGTCTGGAACAAAGCTATAAAAGGAAACTTTCTTTTATGATTTTCTATTTTTCCGTTTTCACTCGTAGAAATATATTCACAGATAAAAATTCAGTTATATTTAAACAAATGACAAAAGTGAGAGAAGGATATGGCAAAATCTAAAAAGTGGAATAAGAACTTTCCTTGTAGCAGACCTACCCCTGCTGGATATTGGTAGATATGTAGTGTTTATTATTTTAATTGTGTATATTTGAATTGCTAAATTCATTTGTTGTTTTAGTATCATGTGATATGACATGCATGTGTGAATATTAAATATATATATATATATTTTAATATTTAGATTTATTATTATTGTATT
The DNA here is from genome assembly GCA_964056655.1 of Arabis hirsuta. NCBI lineage: Eukaryota > Viridiplantae > Streptophyta > Magnoliopsida > Brassicales > Brassicaceae > Arabis > Arabis hirsuta. The sequence goes on along the minus strand of OZ053301.1, from coordinate 32,017,437 downwards.
ATAAATTTCGAAAACTGTTATATTGATGTAACTATAATGGACAAGTTTTCCGTCTTGATCTACTCCAAACGATTATATATTGTCTTACAATGAAAATCTCTTATAAGCTTGCCTCAATTATTCTACATCAATATTAATAAATCGCATATTATGGAATTCGAACATATATCTCCTGGTATAAAAACATTAATAAATCATTAACTAAACCATTGGACGAAGATGGTTTCTACAATATTAAATATATTTTTGTGTAAGCTTTTTGTTTATATATAAAAGAAGTAGTAAAAACATTTTCATTCCAATTTCCATGTATACTTTTAGTTATGTCATTTTTTAAAAATGTTTCAGTATCACTTGCTCTTATTCTGAAATTATTTAAGAAAATTACATTAATTTCAATTAATAGCATAGTAGAGTATACAATGAAATCAAGATCAGTTTTGGTTATATTGCGACAGCATAAAACAGATAAGTTTTTACATATTCCTACTATTTTGTAAACATGATTTTTAGTACTAATGAATACAAAAATGTATTTGTGCCATACTAAATTTTAGATGTGAAATGAAGTTTGGTGCACATATACATGTATACATTTATAATACGTACGTATACAAAAGTATTATAAAATGAATGATATTAGTGGATGACACAAGGCATGCGATTAAACAAGAGGGTTGGCTCCTAGCACAATACAATCTCTTAGTGTGCAAAGGACATAAGCAGTAATAACTTTTAATCTTAAATATGCTGTTTAATTTAATTAAAAATCTTTCTTTTGACGGGTGCGAAAACCAATTAAGCGGTCAACAGATTTTTACTTGGGGAAACAAAAACAAATTCCCCTACCAATTTTACTATTTATTTTTCATTTTTAATCTTCTTTTCCCCATGAGTAAACTTTAAACTAACATTTAAAAGAAGATACTTTTCTCTTGAAAATCTCTTATGCAAGTTTTATTTTTTAAAGAAGTGTTACTTGTACTGAAGCTCTTATTATATTGCATGAGCATACACATGCAGAAGAGAGAGAATTCGGGGATCTACAATAAATCAATAATTAATCGCTTCTTTAGAGTAACCAACCCATTTGCTGTATTCTGTTTCTGTAAATGATCTTTAGTTCATACAACATGTATATGTACATACATACTTAGGCGTACGCTTAAACATGCATAAATGGATCGATACGCAAGAACATGGTGTAAGGAGAGAGATAGAGAGAGAGATTTTACTTAGAATGGTCAAACGGTAATTAAGGCTAAGAGGGGATTTGAGAGTGTGGGAATGCTGGGCTTTGAGGAGTCATGAATCGCATTAAACGAGGACGTGAGTTCCCATAATCCTAGTGGGTTTAGAGAGAGAAGGTCGACCTAGAGAGAGAGTTATTAAATTGTGAGTGGAAATTATTTTGCCTAAAGGGTTGGATTTTTCCGGTTGGAATCTTAGGTTTTGTCTTACTACAAGGAGGGGAGACCGCTAATTATATTTTTAGAAGATGATTTAGACTTTTTTTCAAGTTTTTATACAAACTTAAATTTGGTTGATCTTTTAATTAGACTCCCAATGAAAACTGTGCGGGGCGAGATTGCGAGAAAGATGCAGTGAGAGATAAATAATAATAATACTATATATATATATATATATATATATATATATATATATAAAAGTATAAAAATTTATAAAATATACATATATAAATATAGATATTTGTTGAAGGATCGTATCTCCGAGGATATAGGAGATATATGCACAATCTTGTACATATTATTTGAGTATATTATTTGCTTGTTACGATTGTGTACTTGGTAGATTAGTTCGGATTGTTAGTAGATTAGTAGAGATCTTTTTGATTAGTTGTATAGAATCTCAGTACTCATATATAATATAATCTCTGGGAACGTAAATAAACACGCGGAATTTCCAGCATCTGAACCTTGGTTTTACATGGTATCAGAGCCATTGACATCAAAACTCTAAAATTACTTAACGATGTCTACGGCGATTGAGAAATCAGAGGTGAAGGGAGTGCCGGCGACATACCAGCTCGCGGCAACTGAAAATCCAGGTGCGATAATTGCACAAGTTCAGTTTAATGGTGACAACTTTGATGAATGGGCTCAGGCAGTGAGAACAGCGCTGCGAGTCAAGAAGAAATTCGGTTTCGTTGACGGAAGTGTGACGGAGCCAGCGAAAGATGTAGTAGGGTACGAAGATTGGGTCTCTGCTAAATCAATGGTGACTTTGTTGATCTTAAACACGGTCGAACCAAAGGTGAGAAGAACCTTGGCAAATAAAGAAGATCATGTGGAGCTGTGGAAGGAGATTAAGGATCGATTCTCTGAGGGTAATAGACCGAGAATCCAAGAGATCAAAGCGGAGTTGGCGTTTTGTCGTCAAGGAAACATGAGTGTGATCGAGTACTTCGGAAAGTTACAAGTTCTATGGGAGGATTTGTTGAATTATGAGACGACTTTGGAGTGCAAGTGTGGTAGTTGTACCTGCAACTTAAACAGCGGTCTCGAGAAGAAGCGTGAAGAGGATCGTATTCATCAATTCCTTCTCGGGCTTGATGATGCAATCTACGGAGGGGTACGTACTTCGATCATTAGTACGGATCCGCTTCCCAACCTCAATCAAGTTTACTCCAAGGTGAAATCGGTTGAGAGAATCAACACGGTTATGCGTGGAAGAGAGCAACACACATCGCAGGTGGCGTTTGTGGCTCAACGAAACAATGAGGACAAATCCAAGCTCATGTGCACAACTTGCAAGAAGAAGGGACACACCGCTGAAACGTGCTACCAAACCATTGGATATCCAGAATGGTGGACAGATAAATCACGAAATATAGGACGTGGTGGTGGTCGTGGAATTGGTTGTGGGCGTGGAGGGATACCTCGAGCTAACGTTGTGGTTGCACAAACCGCAGGAGAAACCAGTGTTGAAGCAGAACGGAGCGGTTACACTGGTCTTAACAATGAACAATGGAGCACATTGATCAAAATCTTGGAGGAGAAGCAAGGAGGAACACCTCGCTTGAGTGGTAAGTCTTTCTCTCATGACTGGGTTCTTGATACAGGGGCAACAAATCACATGACCGGATTTGGTGACCTGTTGACTGATCGGAAATATATGTTGCCGTGTGCAATTGGTCTTCCAAATGGAAAACAAATTCTGTCTCGAGAAAAAGGGACAGTAATGTTTGATGATGATTTTGCTCTTAAGAATGTGTTGTTTGTTCCGGAATTGAGATGCAATCTGATATCCGTTTCCCAACTCGTTGCGGATCTAGATGTTGTATTGCAGATTGCTAATAAAGGTTGTGTGATTCAGGACCGTATAACGAGGAACCTGAGTGGAGCGGGGGAGCTTAGAGATGGGCTGTACTTCTTTCGTCGCTTAAAATTTTTTAGAGCTTTGCATATGAATAAAGATGGAGCCGATGAGGTGTAGCATCAACGACTCGGACATCCATCAAATGGTGTTTTTGATTTGCTTCCCATTGTTGGTAGTAGAAGTAGAGATTTTTCAGTTTGCGATATTTGTTTGAAAGCTAAACATTGTCGAGAAGTGTTTCATTCAAGTGTTAATAAAAGCGACGAAACTTTTGATATGATTCATTGTGACTTATGGGGACCATATCGAAGTCCAACTCTATGCAATTCGTTTTACTTCCTAACAATAGTTAATGATCACTCAAGAGGAGTTTGGGTGTTTCTTCTTCATGATAAAACGCAAGTAAGACAAACCATGAGGAATTTTGTAGCAATGGTTCAAAAACAGTTTGGGAAAACATCAAAGTTGTGAGAAACGACAATGGAACAGAATTCACGTGTCTTACATCAGAGTTCAAAGAACAAGGAATAAGGCATCAAATGTCATGTGTTGGTACACCCCAACAAAATGGAAGAGTGGAGAGAAAGCACAGACACATCTTAAACGTGGCTCGAGCACTACTATTTCAGTCTTCTTTACCAGTTAAATTCTGGGGAGAAAGTGTATTGACAGCAGCTTACTTGATCAACAGGGCTCCCACAAGATTGCTAAAGGGAAAAACTCCATACGAGCTGATATTCGGAGCTCCTCTGATGTATGATAATCTGAAAGTATTTGGGTGTCTAGCGTTTGCACATAATCAAAGAAGAGGAGGAGATAAGTTTGAATCACGAAGTAGGCGATGTTTATTTGTGGGTTATCCCTTTGATAGGAAAGGATGGAGTTTGTTTGATTTGGAAACAGAGGAAATTTTCGTCTCTCGAGATGTTGTTTTCGTGGAGGATGTGTTTCCTCTCAAACATGAATTGCTTGTAGGGTCGAGTGACCCTAATCTGAACAGCCCCTATGATTTTGATTTTTTTAGTGAAGAACCTGTAATTTCAAAGAATGTAGCAACAAGTGACAGAGCTAAGCATGTTAAGGATGTGAGACAAGTTATTGAGGATGTAGCACAAGAGAATTTGTGTCGAGATATTGAGAATGTAACACATGATGTTGAAAATGTGATACAAGGTGTTGAAGGTGTTACACCAGAGAATTTGTGTCGTGATGGTGAAGAAGTGACACAGAACGTTGAAAGTGTAACACAAGAAAATTAGTGTCTAACACAAGAAAATCTGGGTCGTGGAATGCGGCAGAAGCAGATTCCATCGAAATTGAATTATTATGTGTTAAACACTATCCGTGAAGAAGATGAGGTAGATGGTGAGATTGAGATCTCATTTGACGAAAGCATGGATGAGAATAGCTTTCATCCGATCTCTCACTACCTTGATAGCAAGCGTTTCTCGCCTGCTCATAGAGCGTTTTTTACCGCAATTAGTGCAGAAACAGAGCCAACGTTTTTCAGAGATGCAGTGGCTCACAAAGTTTGGCGAGATGCGATGCAACATGAAATTGGAGCTTTGGAACTGAATGAAACTTGGGAAGTGATGGAGCTTCCAGAGGGAAAGACAGCAATCGGATGCAAATGGGTTTATAAAATCAAGTATCGAGCAGATGGAACACTTGAGCGATACAAAGCTCGGTTGGTGGTGCTTGGGAATAGATAGATTGAAGGTGTTAATTACTCTAAAACATTTGCGCATGTGATAAAGATGTCGACAATTCGACTTTTCTTAGAGGTGGCTGCAGCTAAGAAATGGGAGTTGTATCAAATGGATGTCCATAATGCATTTCTCCATGGGGACCTAGAGGAAGAAGTTTATATGCAGTTACCTCCTAGTTTTCGTGCAGGAGATAAGAAGTTGGTTTGTCGTCTTAAGAAGTCATTGTATGGGCTAAAACAAGCCCCACGATGCTGGTTTGCGAAATTGAGTTCTGCATTGATTGACTACGGTTTCAAACAGTCATATTCAGATTACTCATTGTTTTGTCTTCAGAAAGGAAGTTCTGAAATCTACATGCTTGTATATGTTGATGACTTAATCATTGGAGGGAATGATTCTAAAGCTATCTTAGAATTCAAAGAATATTTGAGCATGTGTTTTCGGATGAAGGATCTCGGCTCATTAAAGTATTTTTTGGGGATAGAGGTTGCTAGAAACCCTGAAGGAATTTTTCTTTGTCAAAGAAAATATACTCTCGACATTATAAGTGAAGCTGGATGTCTTGGAGCAAAACCCGTTGCGTTTCCAATTGAACAACAACACAAGCTTTCATTGTCGGATGAACCGCTTCTTGAAGAACCAGAGCGGTATTGTCGTCTAGTTGGACGGTTGATATATCTTCTGGCTACGAGACCAGATTTGACTTACGTGGTTCACATACTCTCTCAATTTATGCAACATCCGAGGACAGATCATTGGGAGAATGCGTTGCGTGTTGTCCGAAATTTGAAGGGAACTCCAGGTCAGGGAATTTTGTTGAAATCTGATTGTGATCTTCAGTTACGAGGTTGGTGTGACGCTGACTGGGTTGGGTGTCGATTGACTAGACGCTCAGCTGGTGCTTGGTTCGTTACACTTGGTACTTCACCAATTTCATGGAAAACTAAGAAGCAAGGTAAAGTGTCACAATCTTCTGCGGAATCAGAATATCGTAGTATGGCAAAAGCAGTTGGTGAATTAGAATGGTTGCGTGATGTTCTTATTGATTTGGGAGTTGTTCAAACGCAACCCATGGAGCTACATTGTGATAATCAGGCAGCATTACATATAGCTGCAAATCCTGTATTTCACGAAAGGACAAAGCACATAGAATGTGATTGTCATACGGCTCGTGACGCCATACAAGATGGAGATCGTCACAAAGAAGGTGCATACAAAGGAGCAACTTGCTGATGTGTTCACCAAAGCTTTGGGACGGCGAGAGTTTGAGTCTATTGTTGCCAAGTTGGGCATTTGCAATCCATATGCTCCAACTTAAGGGGAGGTGTTGAAGGATCGTATCTCCGAGGATATAGGAGATATATGCACAATCTTGTGCATATTATTTGAGTATATTATTTGCTTGTTACGATTGTGTACTTGGTAGATTAGTTCGGATTGTTAGTAGATTAGTAGAGATCTTTTTGATTAGTTGTATAGAATCTCAGTACTCCTATATAATGTAATCTCTGGGAACGTAAATAAACACGCGGAATTTTCAGCATCTGAACCTTGGTTTTACAATATTTGAAACTATTTAGTGCGGAACGACAGTGTGAGACGTCGCTATTCGAACCTTAGTTTCTTACGAAGTACTGTTTTTTAATTGTTTGATTTTATTTTAGTTGGATATTAAATAATAGTTGTCTAAAAATATTAAAAAATAATATTTAGGTAGTTTTTAAATTTTCGTGCTTTTAATAAAATATAATATTAAAAATGGAGGGAGTATAATATTATATTGTACATTGACTATGTTGATTTATTTATTTGTTTTGCATATATTTTTGAATTTAAATTCTGAAAGAAAATATTGTATAGTAGATCTAAACAACATAGTATTTCTTTTGTGACGTTAACAACTTTAGTTAATAAAATTGTTATAAAACTTTTCTAAGTACATTCTTATTTCAACCGACAAATTAGACATTCATTATGATAATTTAGATTAGTTTTATAGAATAGGAGAAATTTCTTTTTATGTGTATACCAAATATTAGATATAATATGCATATATAAAAATATATGTGTGATACAAATTAATTATATGCATGTATAACAATATATTTATGCATTTATAAAATATTTCAAATAGTCATGTATATACTAAAACCGCATGTGCCAGACCTCGCTGCATATAAAATTATAAATCATTTACGTCAATCGTGCACCTTTGCTTATTGCAGTCATATATAGTATGATACATACTATTATATAGATAACGTTGTCTTAATCAAAATTACTCTTTATCGATCTATGATCTTCTATTTTGTATTAGTGTTGTCCCTCGCCGTATACGACCGATATTTAAAACCGACAGAATACGTTGGTAAATTGTTAGAAAAAATTATCTGCTGATCTTAATTAATTGAATTCTTTCATATAATAAATAATAACTATAAACAATATCAAAGATATAGTGACATAGTGGTAACAGAACGAAGTTAGTTTCTTTATACTTCAAATTCAAATTTTTTTTAAAAATGAAGGTTAATTTTTAAATTAGAATATCTAAAGACTGAAGTTAGTTTCTTTATACTCCAAATTCAAATTTTTTTTAAGAATGAAGGTTAATTTTTAAATTAGAATATCTAAAGACCGATTCCGAATACCAAAAAATTTATAAACCAAAAGTTTAAAACTCCCCCAATTTATTTAAAAAAAATAAAATAACTATAAACAATAGTCATATATATTGCATATATAATTACTGATACTAACATCTCTATAAAATTATATTCTAATGAGCTTAAGTCCATATTATTATTATTATTAAAGGGGTCACTTTAAACCAAAAACTTCTCTAGTCTTCCTCAAAATTTATCTCTCACAAATATCTTCTCCTTTTTTAAAACCCTAAAATTAGGATAGAGTTGCTAGCTTCTTAGAGAGAGAGAGAGATAAATCTGAAGAAGACCTCTACCTATATATATACATATTCTACAATCTTGGAAAAGTAGTCTTGATCATTAATTTCTCTTTCCCCAATCCTTGGTTATTGAATCTTCCTTTCTTCTTTGATTGGCTTAGAGCTTGGTATATTGATCATACCAAAGTAACTAGGAGCAATAAACTGATTGATTAACCCAAACACATAACGAAAACAGATTTGATTAAAAAAGAAAAAGATGAATTCGAACAACTGGCTTGGATTTCCTCTTTCACCAAACCACTCTTCTTTGCCTCCTCATGAATACAACCTTGGCTTGGTCAGTGACCATATGGACAACCCATTTCAAACACAAGGTAATATCACATATCTATGCTTCTCTCTGTGTATATGTAATTAATTCTAAAAAAAACAATCATATGTTTGTAGAGTGGAATATGATCAATCCACACGGTGGAGGAGGAGGAGGTGAAGGAGGAGAGGTTCCAAAGGTGGCCGATTTTCTCGGTGTGTGTAAACCGGACGAAAACCAATCCGACCACCTCGTAGCTTACAATGACTCAGATTACTACTTCCATACCAATAGCTTGATGCCTACCGTCCAATCAAACGACGTCGTCGTAGCTTGTGACTCCAACACTCCTAACAATAGCTATGAGCTTCAAGAGAGTGCTCACAGTCTACAGTCACTCACTTTGTCCATGGGGACCACCGTTGGTAATAACGCAGCAGCCAAAGATTCGCCGTCCGAGACCACTGGCGATAACACTAGCGGTGGAGCACTAGCCGTTGTTGAGACGGCCACGCCGAGACGGGCTTTGGACACTTTCGGACAACGAACCTCGATCTATCGTGGGGTCACAAGGTATACATATCTGAATCATTACTCACTTCGTTGATTCCTTAAAGATTTTTTTTTTAAATCTTAATTTGAGTGTAATATTGATGAAATGGGCATATATATGATATGTATGGTTTTTGTTTAAATATATTTAGGCATCGATGGACTGGTCGATATGAAGCTCATCTTTGGGATAATAGTTGTAGAAGGGAAGGCCAGTCTAGGAAAGGAAGACAAGGTAAGTAATTTACTTTTTGTTTGCTAAAATGTAAATAGGTAAGTAATTTACTTCCACTTAATTAGGTTTTTTTCTATTATATTAGTTTTGGCTTACACTAACTATGTTTAATTACTCTCTTCATTATTTGTTGCTTATGATGCGTAAAATCTTGGGGATTCAACAAACAATTTCCAGTTTACTTGGGTGAGTACAAAGAATTGGGGTTTTTATCACCCTCGTGGATTAATTATAATCTTTCATTATATGAAACTAAAATAAAATCACGTTTTTGGTATAGGTGGGTATGACAAAGAAGATAAAGCAGCAAGATCATATGATCTAGCTGCACTTAAGTACTGGGGTCCTTCAACTACTACTAATTTCCCGGTATGTTAACTCATATTTTTTTGAATAATCTCTTGATTGTTAATTATGTATGTTTCTAATCTTTGATTCATTAATATATATCAGATTACTAACTACGAGAAAGAAGTAGAGGAAATGAAGCACATGACGAGACAAGAGTTCGTGGCTGCTATTAGAAGGTGTTTTATTTGCTTTCCCATGGGACCTTTATTCATATAAATCGAAACTTCTCTAATAACTTCATATATGCGTTAATCATAGAAAAAGTAGCGGATTCTCACGAGGCGCATCGATGTATCGAGGAGTGACAAGGTTTTAATATATCGATATATTCACACACACACACACACACACACACCCACACACACACACATACACACACACATATATATATATATATATATGTACTATAGTAATAAACATATACTGAACATTTTTATTTGTCATATATATAGGCATCACCAGCATGGAAGATGGCAAGCAAGGATCGGCCGAGTCGCCGGAAACAAAGACCTCTACTTGGGAACCTTTAGTAAGCACTTAGTTATTAGATCTTGAATTCTTGACTGCGTTTGGTTCGCAAACCATATTAAAGTTATTTCAAAATCTCTAGAACATACAATTTTAAATAAAAGCGAATCTAATGTTTTAAAATAACCCTAGCTAATTCATCATTAATCATATGGTATGTTCTATTCAGGCACTGAGGAAGAAGCAGCAGAAGCTTACGATATAGCCGCGATTAAGTTTAGAGGACTCAACGCCGTGACCAACTTCGAGATTAACCGGTACGATGTGAAAGCCATCCTAGAGAGCAGCACTCTTCCCATAGGAGGAGGCGCGGCTAAGAGGCTCAAAGAAGCTCAAGCTCTTGAATCTTCAAGAAAACGTGAGGCCGAGATGATAGCTCTTGGTTCAAGTTTCCAGTATGGTGGTGGCTCGAGCTCAGGCTCTGGCTCAAGCTCATCAAGGCTTCAGCTTCAACCTTACCCTCTAAGCATTCAACAACCATTAGAGCCTTTTCTATCTCTTCAGAACAATGACATCTCCCATTACAACAATAACAATGCTCATGATTCCTCCTCTTTTAATCACAATAGCTATATCCAGACGCAGCTTCATCTTCACCAACAAACCAACAATTACTTGCAGCAGCAATCGAGCCAGAACTCGCAGCAGCTCTACAACGCGTATCTCCATAGCAATCCGGCTCTGTTTCATGGCCTTGTTTCCACCTCTATCGTTGACAACAGTAATAACAATGGAGGCCCTAGTGGGAGCTACAACACTGCAGCGTTTCTTGGCAACCACGGCATGGGTATTGGGTCAAGCTCGACTGTTGGATCGACTGAGGAGTTTCCTACCGTTAAAACCGATTACGATATGCCTTCGAGTGATGGTGCCGGAGGGTATGGTGGCTGGACAGGTGAGTCTGCTCAGGGGTCGAATCCTGGTAGTGTTTTCACTATGTGGAATGAGTGAAAAGAGTTCTGTTTCTTGCAACGCAAGGAAAGAGGTCTGAATAGTAACTATATTAATCATTTTCTGTTTTTTTTTTTTTTTTTTTTTGTTTCTGTGTTGGAAGTGATAGGATCAATTTAGAAGGGAATTTTGGTAGTAGAATTTAGGTAACGCAACGGGTTCTTTCAAAAATTGACGGCGAAGGTGATGATTCTCAGACGGTAGTTAAATGGTTCTTGAGGGTTAGGGTTTTATGGGTAATTAAGTTAAAGAGTACCCAAGTTTTGTTTAAAGCTAACCCTTTTGACTAATTCCCAAACTTGTAATACGTTTATAAAAATATCTATAATTTTCCTTTATTCTTATTATATCTTTACAAAATGGAGCCGACAACAAAAGTCAATAATTAGTGAAAATATACTCTCTTAAATTTGTTTAGAAAGCATTAAACAAAACAACCTTTTGCTTGATATTTTAATGCCACTACTTTAGAAAGCTTACTTGAGAGGGATGACTCAACAAGCAAAGAAGAGAAATTCGAAATTTCACCCCAAAAAAAGAGAGAAGCAAAGCCGGCCCAATATATAATTTTGAACTACAATCCCTGAAAAAAAATCTTAAAAAGTTAGTGGGAACCCTCTATTTAAGAGAGCTACCAATGGATTATACAGTGCATATATATAAACATAGTTGTGTCTTATTAGTATTTAACATTAACATTTAGTACAAAGAACACAACCATTAATTGAAAATGGTGTCTCAAGGTCTTTCCTTGACCCTAGTTTTTCTCTTGGCAACCCTAATCGCATTTGGTGAAGCCAATAACAGCCGAAAGCTCCTGCAAACACCCACTTACTACCAACCAGTACATTCTCCTCTTCCATCTCCGGCCTATTCTCCTCCGGCTGATCTTCCTCCTCCACCTACCCCGGTCTATTCTCCTCCGGCTGATCTTCCTCCTCCTCCAAGTCCGGTCTATACGCCTCCGGCTAATCTTCCTCCTCCACCTACTCCGGTCTATTCGCCTCCGGCTGATCTTCCTACTCCTCCTACTCCGGTCGATTCTCCTCCGGCTGATCTTCCTCCTCCTCCTACTCCGTTTGCTCTTCCTCCTCCTCAAGCTTACAAAGCCTTCTATTATAGGAAATCTCCACCACCACCACCTTCCCGCAAACCATGGTGGTGGTTGTTGTGAAGCTTTAAGACATAAGTGCATTGACTATGTAATTTCTTTGATGTCTCTTAATAACGCCGAGGTTTCTTCGATATATTTAAAATTTTCAATCACGGTTTTTTTTTTTTTTTTGCTCTTTCGTAGAGTGAGTGACGTTTGATCCATGCACTGACGGTTTGTTTATCCTTTTTGTTGTATTGATGATTCTTTTCAATTTGTGATAATTTCAAATCTTTTCCACTTAACATAATTCCACATGTCTTCGTTGATACACAGACTTGGTTGTTGCTATCATTTTAAGAATCACAAACTTTTAACTTAAAATTAATATTAGCAATAAATAAATTGATCGATGTTTTTATATATATATATTACATGATTTACATCCATATTTTATAAGGGATATATAATAGAAGGAAAGACATGGACCATCTTTGCTTTATACCAAATCAACACAAAAAGAAAAAAAATGTATTGCTTTTTTTTTTTTTTGTCAAACATTTTTCATTAATCATACAAGAAGAAAGAATTAAGCATCCTCTTAAATTTCTACAACATAAATTAAACGCAATTAAACTTAAAACAAATAAAACATCACGAAAGATGGACAGCGGATCCGAAGAGCGTCTCAAATGCGTTAAGATCGTCTTTACGGTTAAGCCGGAGTCTATTGGTTTAGTCACTTTGAATCGTGACTTTGGAATATTATCCATACCTCAGAGTTTCTTCATGACGGTTAGGGAATTGATCGGATTTGAATCCGAGAAGAACTTTACTCTCGCTAAGAGAAAGAAAGGTGATCGAGTTCTCTCCAAAAAAGAGGAAGATGCAGGATTTGAGAATCCAGAAAAGTTTGAGTTTCTCACAATAGAAAAGGTATATGATTCAAAAGATCTCTCCCCGCAAGGGAAGGAATGTATCGTTGGAATCGATGTCATCCTTGACGACGCATTGGCTGTAATAAAACCGTTCACAAAAATAAAATGTCCAGCCGCACATGAGATTTTTGCTATGGAGGATGGGCCTGGAAGGCTAAAAAGCCCAAGACTCAAAATCGGCCTGGCCCAATCAGATTGATAAGCAGATGGGCAATGGGGTGATCTTGTTGGGCTAAGCCAACATATCATTTTAGGCCCAGCCCATATTTCAATACTTTCGAACAGGAGATGGGGCTGCGATCTCGACCAGCCAGAGGAGTAAAGCTTTGCGCCGGTGGACCCAAATCGGAGCAGGGATCTTGACCGGCCTGGGGGATATCGACTGAATCAGAGAAGTCATAATGAGATCTTGGGAAAGAAGGGGATCTTGCCGTCTCCGGAGTAGCAGTTGAATCCGGAGATTGAGAAGGGACCAAGTTGTCGACAATGAGAAACCAGCGGCGGCGATAGCCCTGAAGCATGTTGGAGTAAGCTTGAAATAGCTTGAGGAGCAAACTTCCTAATTCTACCGAGTTATGGTCATTGAAAGGATTAGGAAATATAAGGAAAAAAAAGAAATATAGGAATATCTTAAGTTCATAGAGATTAGGAGTTATCTAATCCCTATATAAGGAGATGAAAGGTTGTTGCATAACTTATGGGTTTTATGATTGTTTGAGAGAACTTAAGGTTTTGAGGGATTTTCTTTTGGTTTAATAAGAGAGCAATTCTTATTCTTGTGTTCTTACAATCGTTAACCTTAGAAACTATATTTGGTATCAGAGAGTCTAGGAAGACGATCAGATAAGCCATGGGAGATCTTGTTATAACAAAACAGAAAGAAGGTGGTGGACCTCCTTCGATAAACTGTCCTATGCTTACGGCGACTAACTACACGGTTTGGGCAATACGAATCAAAGTGTTATTGAAGGTGCACAAGGTCTGGGACATCGTAGAGAATGAATCTGACAATAGGGAAAAAACGACGTGGCTACTGCTCTTCTCTTCCAATCTATACCCGAGACACTTGTAATTCAAGTAGGAGAATTGGACACTGCAAAAAAGGTCTGGGATGCAATTAAATCTCGGCACATGGGGGTAAAACGAGTTCGTGAAGCAAGACTACAGACATTAATGACGGTGTTCGATCGATTGAAGATGAAGGATAGTGATACGATTGATGACTTTGTTGGAAAGATATCCGAAATCTCATCGAAATCTGCCGCATTGGGAGATAACATCGAAGAGTCTAAATTAGTAAAGAAATTCCTTTCTAGCCTCCTTCGAAAGAAATATATCCACATTGTTGCTTCGTTAGAACATGTCCTTGATCTCAAAACCACAAGTTTTGAAGATATCATCGGAAGATTGAAAACTTATGAAGAAAGAGTCGCTGAGGAAGAAGAAGAAAAAACACAGGAAACGGAGAGCAAACTCATGTACGCAAACATGGAACATCAACCTACCTCAACCTATTCGAATCGTGACTATAATAGCAACTATAGAGGCCGAGGACGTGGAGGTCGCTTCTATAACAGGGGAAGAGGTCGAGGTCGATACTATGATCGTAATCCTAATGACTTATCAAAGATCACGTGTTTCCGTTGTGACAAAACTGGTTATTATGCTTCTTCGTGTCTGGATCGCTTACTTAAATTACAAGAAGCATCCGAGACCAAGGACAACGATACACAAGAAGTAGAGGAATTAATGATGCATGAGGTTATTTATCTCAACGAAAAGAATGTAAATCCAAAAGATTTTGAAGCGAGTTCAGATAAAGACAACGTCTGGTATCTAGATAACGGGGCAAGCAATCACATGACTGGAAATCGAAACTACTTCAAATCAATCGATGAATCTATCACAGGAAAAGTAAGGTTTGGTGATGATTCCCAATTGACATCAAAGGTAAAGGTTCGATCTTATTTTGCAGTAAAGATGGAGGAAAGAAAATCCTAGCTGATGTCTACTTTATACCGGACTTAAAGAGCAACATAATTAGTCTCGGACAAGCAACAGAATCGGGTTGTGATGTTAGGATGAAGGATCAATATCTCACGCTGCGAGACAAGGACGGTAAGCTAATAACAAGAGCAAAGAGATCAAAGAACCGTTTGTATAAAGTTTTAATTAACATAGTTAACGAGAAGTGTCTTCAACTCACTACGATAAGCGATTCAGCAAGGTGGCATGCAAGGTTGGGTCACATAGGAAGAGAATCAATGAGATCAATGGTTAATAAAGAGCTTGTCATTGGGATACCTAAAATCGTGATCGAAAAAGAAATATGTTCTTCGTGCTTGCTTGGTAAACAAGCGAGACATGCTTTCCCACAAGCAACTGCATATCAGGCTAAGAAAGCACTTGGTCCCATTCACGGAGACCTCTGTGGACCAATTACACCTTTCACGCCATCAAAGAAGAGATACATATTCGTACTCATCGATGATTATTCTCGCTACATGTGGACGATACTTCTGAAAGATAAAGGAGAAGCATTCGAGAAGTTTAAGAAATTTAGAGCAATGATGGAGCAGGAGACATGAGCTGTTATAAAAACATTCAGAACAGATCGTGGGAGAGAATTCGTATCAAACGAATTCCAAGATTTCTGTGAAACAAACGGAATAACGAGACATCTAACAGCTCCATATTCTCCTCAACAAAACGGAGTGGTAAAAAGACGGAACAGAACTCTCCTAGGTATGACCAGAAGTATTTTGAAGCATATGGATTTGCCTAATTACCTGTGGGGTGAAGAAGTAAGACATTCTACTTACCTTATAAACAGAGTTGCTACCCGTGTTTTTGTGTCACAGACTCCATATGAAGCACTTAAAGGGAAGAGGCCAAATATCAAGCATATACGCATATTTGGATGCGTTGGCTATGTGAAGGTTGATAACCCTTTTCTTAAAAAATTAGACAACAGATCACGGATGTTGGTGCATCTCGATACTGAGCCAGGATCAAAAGCTTATCGACTACTTGATACGATAAATAGAAAAATGGTGGTGAGCCGTGATGTAATATTCGACGAGAATAAAAGTTGGGACTGGAAGAACTGTGACAAAGAAGATGAGACAGGGACATTCATAATCAATTTTGGTGAGTACGGAAACCATGGAATCATAAATGAAGGAGAAGGTAACATAAATGAAGATGATTTCGAGCACAACAAAGGTGATGAAGATGTCGTAACAGAGAATCAAAACACTGAAAACCAAGAAGAAGATGAGGTTGTAGAAGAGCAAACCGAATTAAGAAGATCGCAAAGAGAGAGTAAAAGGCCAAGCTACTTAGATGACTACATCTTGTTAGCCGAACTGGAAGGTGAGCGGTTGTTACTTAATATAAACGTGAACCGTGGAGTTTTAATGAAGCAAAAGAAAAGAAAGTCTGGAGAGACGCATGTGAGGATGAGATAGCTTCAATAATCAAGAATAAGATATGGGACTTGGCAGAACTTCCCGTAAGAGCTAAGGCAATTGGTTTAAAGTGGATCTTTAAAGTAAAACGCAACTCTGATGGAAGCATAAACAAATACAAAGCAAGATTGGTAGCAAAGGGCTATATACAGCAACATGGGATTGATTTCGAAGAAGTATTCGCACCTGTAGCACGTATTGAGACAGTCCGGTTTATACTATCTTTGGCGGTATATAAAGGTTGGGAAGTGCATCATCTAGACGTTAAGACCGCGTTTCTTTACGGGGATTTAAAAGAAGAAGTGTATGTATCGCAGCCAGAGGGCTTTGAGGTCAAAGGTAAGGAGAGCAAAGTTTACAAATTGAATAAGGCACTCTATGGTTTACGTCAAGCTCCAAGGGCTTGATATGAAAAATTAAACAAGGTTCTTGGAGAATTCAAGTTTGTTAAGTGCTCCAAGGAGCCTGCACACTGTACCGACGACAAGAGAAAGAGCAACTACTCTTTGTAGCAGTATATGTCGATGATCTCCTTCTAACAGGAACAAGCCTTGATCTAATTATCAACTTCAAGAAAAGGATGTTCGCGAGGTTTGAGATGAGTGACTTAGGCAAACTCACATATTACCTAGGTATTGAAGTCCATCAGCATGATGAAGGCATTACCTTGAGACAAGAAAGATATGCTAAGAAAATATTGGAAGAAAACACAATGCAAGTGATATGCTCAAATTTACCCTGAGCTACTCTCTCAAATTAAGAGATCGTAGTAGTACTTAGGGATCGAATCCACAGGGAATCTAAACACACAATCGATTAGTGAATTCAAATTATGCTAAGTAAATAGGAATGAATGTAAAGTAAAAGCAGAAGTAAACAAGTGAATGATGATTAAAGTTCTTAAAATTCAATGAGACAAAAGAGTTAGGCAATGGGTTGTTCGCAGGAATGATTTGAAAATTAATCGTGTCGATCGACACACAGGTATATGTCGATCGACATAGAGATAAAAACGGTTAGGATTTTGTTAAGCACGGTTCTAGAACTCAAACACGAATGTAAAACCAATCAACTTTCGTTGCAGAGATTATCTATGACTAAATCCCTAAATTCCAAATTTCTTTACAAACTTAGTGAATAAAATCAAGCTTCAGGTTCAATTGTTCACAAAATTACTAAGCCAAATTTCTTTGCGAATATATAATTTTGCTCATCTAAGATTATATCAGGTTGTTAATAATACTTTCGTATCTATTAAAGCAACCTAGGATATCCAATTTCAGTTGATCAATCCTAAATCTAGAGTTAAATCAATCTAGATGAAGAACATAAAGATAAATCCTAACAGGGTTTCAATCCTATCAATTTCTCATCAAATCGTAGAACTTCCCAAAACCTAACAAGCAAACTACTCAGACATGGATGAGGAAATCATTATGAATGAATAATATTGCATTAAAAAGATAGAGTAAGAGATACAGAGAGTTGAAATCGATAAAGTCTGGAAGTCTGAAATCTCCTCAAAGCTCTCCAAAATCTCAAGTCTCAATTAAAAACTGGATCCCGCCTAAACAATGGCTAAAAACTAGAATAAATAGGTCTAATCACGTTTTTGGTTCAATTTCTATGACAAAACCAAATCAAAATAGGAAAAACTGCAACTTCCTTTTTTTTTCCAGCAAACTGGTCGGTTAAGGGCAGGCTGACATGTCGTCATTAAATCTTGCATAACTTTCGATCCAACCGTTGGAATAACCTCAAATAACTTCGTAACAGAAGCTAACTCGATTCTATATCTTGTGTCAAATTTCTAGTTCGATCCATTGGTTGAAAGTTCTCCAACGAGTGCCGAACTTCTGATCTTTCTGTAGTCTTCTTGTCGTCAGACATGTGTGTGTCGATCGACACAGTCTATTGTGACAATCGACACAAGTCAAAACATGTTAAATCCGAGTTGATCACTTTGGCTTCTCTTTTCACAGTACTCCAAAATCTCCCAAAAGCTCTCATTATGCTCCAATCGATCATTGACCTACAAAGACTTTAAAACAATAGGAAAACACCAAAAAGACTTGATAAAAACGGACCTATATCATGGTCAAAAATGGGTAAAAACAATGATATATCAACTCCCCCAGACTTAGCATTTGCTTGCCCTCAAGCAAAACATACACTAAGAATGTGAAAGAGGTTTGAAAACGCAGAAACTTACCTTCCCTTGGAGTACCGGACCAAACCCTTTCAACTAGTATGCCACATAATGCAGAACCCATTCAAAACCAGACCACCATGTACTTCTCCTTAGACATTCGCAGCCTCCCAAATTCATCCACGACTTCTCAACATAAACCGCTAGTCCTCATTGCTGGGTCTCGTCCCAGATCTCGATGTCAAGAACCTTCTAGACTCATTCCCATACATTACCATGTCAAGTGAACCATACAACTTTTGGTACCCTTTCTCTCCCCCAGACTTATTCGATTCAGAAACTCAAAAACAGTGCTTTCACTACTATTGTTCCTTGTGAGGAGACAGGGTCTTTTTGCTACGCTTGTCCTCTACATTCGTTCTAAGGGACTCAGACTGCTGCTTTTTGAGCTCCAGACACTGGAATTTTATTTCCTCATCTTATACTTAAGAACTATCATATCACCCCAGATCATTCATTCATTTTTTTTATTGATCGAAGGAGAGGAGTACCATTCTTTTCAACAGAGATTGCACTTGTCAGGTATGAATGAGGAGTCAAGCTCTATGAACACCAATCACCGAGGAGGCCGCATAATTAGCTCAAACCCTGGGCGAATTATGCTGGAAGTAACAGACGTCTCTAGTTAACTGGTCAGCCTTAGGATTTCCCGTTAGTTTGATTCTGAAATCGATCCTGGAAAAATGGTCACACAACTAAAAAGAACAATCCACTAAATCAAAAGAAGGATCATTGTTTCCAACTGACTATTTTGACTCAATAAAACATTTTGGACTGACTCTCAAAAACGAAAACAATGTTAGCAACTACCTCCCCCAGACTTAAACAACACTGTCCCCAGTGTTATCAAGCCTGAGATAGGTGAAAGAACAGAAAAGAAAAAGAAAACACCAATTGAAAAGAACGAGAACTTACCTATTGCAGGGTGTGTTGATCGACACAAGCAGGTGTGTCGATCGACACACTGTTGTTTCCTTGTCTCGTCGTTTTTTTTTTTCATTATCTGAAACACTTTAAAACCAAAACTAAAAGTTAGTAAACAAAGGAAAAATAAAACGAAAATAAGTAGACTTACCAGTGGGTTGCCTCCCACTAAACGCTTGTTTTCAGTCATTAGCTTGACTATGTCAGGATTCAGGCTTTTGGTGGATCTTTGAGGGGCCTTCTGTCTCCCTCATCCGTTGATAGCCTTGCATTTGATCGATCTCTACCTCTAGACTTCCAAGGAAAAATACCAGGGAAAAGCTTCATGGTGGTTTGCAGCATCTCCTGAACAACTACCTCTTCTTTCTCCCTCAACTCTAAGGGGATGATGATTCTGAAATTTGAGAAAGGTTTGACAATTTTTTTGCGCTTCGCCTTGGGTGTAGCCGAGGCTCTATCAGATAGCGAAGAGGGTGAAGTCAAAGGTGGGGCCCATGGGATCCTCTTTGTGTCATCTCCAAGATCTAAACTCCGATATCCTCCATTTGTAACGGTCATACAAGAATTTTTCTTGAGACGAACTGCGGGATAGGAAACATCCTTGCTGATCTTAGAGAGAGAGTATCTCTGATTGGGAAAATCCACAATTGCACCCACAGTGGCAAGGAACGATGACCCAAGAATCAGTGGCGTCTCGCTCTCATTCTTCGTCTCCATAATGTGAAAATCCACCGGAATCAGACAATCTCCTACTTGAAGCATCAAGTCAGGAATGAACCCTTTCGAGACTGTTGAAGAAAAGTACAACCAGATCGAGAGACATCTTTGAAGGCTACAGATCCTTAATCCCTAGCTTCCTTGCAACAGACTGAGACATGACATTCACATTAGCTCAAAGAGAATTCTTGAATTCCATACCTTTGATTGAGCAAGGAACAATGAACATCCCTGGATTCGTTATCTTTTGCAACTTCCTCAGTTGTGGTTGAGCATGTCTACCTTTCTCCTCTGGTGTTTTGACACTAATAGCCTGTGGGTATGGAATCTTGGGCTTGTAGACCCTTTCCTCTGCTATGGTTGAATGTTTCGAAGTGTTTGAACTCGTTTGGGACCCGTGTCGATCGACACAGTCCTTGTGTCGATCGACATGAGTCTTCTGCGTAGACTTCGTGTTGACCTCCGTGTCGACCTTAGAAGAAAGCTCTTTGATTGCGCAGATTTCAGAATTCAGATGTTCAACCCGTGTCGATCGACACGGGACCTCTGTGTCGATTGACACAGGTTCTGGAACGCAATCGTCTTCTCCTTCAACCTCTTCTTCACTCCCCAAAGTGATAGCATTGACGTGAAGTCTCGGCTTTGTGTCAGTTTTGCTTGGAAGAAAACCTTCTTGCCTCTTGATTGACTGCGCAGTTTGAGCAACTTGAATATCCAGCTTTTTGACATGGGCATTCAAAGCTTCGAACTTCCCATTCAAATCCTGGTACATGGCATCCATCTTCCCATTGAAGCTCACGGTCATCTTCTGTTGACCCTCTAGAATCTGCTCCAGCATAGACTTCATCTCACTATCTGAAGATTGAGCAGGAGGCGTCTGGTAAGAAGAAGAACCATAATTCCTTTGGTAATTGCTCTGGAAAGGCTTCTGATAGTCGTTCTTCTGATACCCGTGTTGATTACCATACCTCTGACCCTGAAAACCAGCTCCACTGATGTAGTTAACATCACTTTCTTCATGCTCGAAAGTCTCCACTTCTGCAGCAAACTGAACTGACTTCTTCCCAACTAGAAGGTTATGCACAGAGTCTAACTTGGCTTTCACCTCAGCAATCTGACTTCCATCCACATTCCCACCAAGCTTCTTCCTCTCGAAGTCTGAAATCTCCTCAAATCTCTCCAAAATCTCAAGTCTCAATTAAAAATTGGATCCCGCCTAAACAATGGCTAAAAACTAGAATAAATCACGTTTTTGGTTTAATTTTTATGACAAAACCAAATCAAAATAGGAAAAACTGCAATTTCTTTTTTTTTCCGGCGAACCGGTCGGTTAAGGGCAGGCTGATATGTCGTCATTAAATCTTGCATAACTTTCGATCCAACTGTTGGAATAACCTCAAACAACTTCGTAACAGAAGCTAACTCGATTCTCTATCTTGTGTCAAATTTCCGGGTCGATCCATTGGTTTAAAGTTCTCCAACGAGTGCCGAACTTCTGACCTTTCTGCAGTCTTCTTCTCGTCAGACATGGGTGTGTCGATCGACACAAGGCAAAACATGTTAAATCCGAGTTGATCGCTTTGGCTTCTCTTTTCACAATGCTCCAAAATCTCTCAAAAGCTCTCATTATGCTCCAATCGATCATTGACCTACAAAGACTCTAAAACAATAAGAAAACACCAAAAAGACTTGATAAAAAGTGACCTATATCATGGTAAAAAATGGGTAAAAACCATGATATATCAGCAAGATTGCAATGCAGTTCACGTACCGATGGACACGAGTCTAAAACTTTCGAAGGCACAGGATGAGCAAAGAATAGATGAGAAGGAATATAGAAAAAGCATCGGTTGTCTTCGATATTTGCTTCATACTAGACCAGACTTTTCGTACTCTGTTGGGTTTTGAGTAGATATATGCAAGACCCGAAGACATCGCACGCAACAGCCATGAAACAAGTACTTCGTTACTTTTAGGGAACTCTCGCACATGGTCTTAGTTTCAGACGAGCAACTGAAACTCAACTCATAGAGTACAGTGATGCAAGTCATAATGTTGATGAAGATGATGGGAGAAGCACAACCGGACACGTTTTTTACTTCTTGGATTCACCTATCACTTGGTGTTCTCAGAAACAAGAAACGATTACTCTATCGTCTTGTGAAGCAGAGTTTATGGCAGCAACAGAGGCAGCTATACAAGCAATTTGGCTTCAGGAATTGCTCGGTGAGATAGTTGGCAAAGAGTGCGAGAAAGTGGTGATTCACATCGACAATAAGTCTACTATAGCTCTCTCTAAGAATTCGGTGTTTCATGGGAGCGAACAGAGAGCTGACATTTTAACCAAAGCACTTGGGAGAATACGATACAAGGAGATGAGGAGTTTGATCGGCGTTGAAGATTTGTCAAAACTCGATTTGAAGCTTAAGGGGGAGAATGTTGGAGTAAACTTGAAATAGCTTGAGGAGCAAGCTTCCTAATTCTACCGAGTTATGGTCATTGAAAGGATTAGGAAATATAAGAAAAAAAAGGAAATATAGGAATATGTTAAGTTCATAGAGATTAGGAGTTATCTAATCCCTATATAAAGAGATGCAAGGTTGTTGCATAAGTTATGGGTTTTATGATTGTTTGAGAGAACTTAAAGTTTTGAGGGATTTTCTTTTGGTTTAATAAGAGAGCAATTCTTATTCTTGTGTTCTTACAATCGTTAATCTTAGAAACTATAAAGCAGACGAAGAGAATCTGTGTCTTGACGCGGTGGGTCTGGTGGCTCTGGAGGGTCAGGTGGCTCAGGCGGAGAAGAGGGGTTTCTTAACCCCGAGACTGGAATTATGTGAAGCCCGGAGTGAACGAGGCTCCGATCTACTCGAGACGAACTGTCCGGTGAGCACGAGAGGGATCGGGACGAGAGAACAATCATCATCTCAAGCAGAAAAAGCACCGACCAAAGTCGAAGCTTTCTTTCTGAAGTGGAGATGGACGGTGGCAGTCGAGCTCAGACCGTTAGGAAAACGGAGCAGCATCGGCCGTGAGCTTCCATTCTCACCAGCTGAAGGTTTGCAAACGGCTCCTCGATACCCGTGTCTTGGAGAGAAGGGTAATTAGAGCGAACTCTTCCTCAATGTGGTGCTTATATACACCAAACTCGACATGATGAAAAATCAAAGCCCGAACCAAATTAATGAATGTTTCACAATAACTGTCTTTTTAAAGCTTTTTTTGTATATAAGAAAGGAAGATTTACTGATTTTAATGTAAGTTTTAACTAGAAATATATAATTTTCGATATTTAAAACAACATAAATTTTGCATAGTAGAATTCTCTTTTTGGGTTTCTGTCGTTTTTGGTTCATTTGGGTACACCCCAAACTTCAACTTCTCACATTTGACTTAAACAGATCTGTCCAACAAGACACAAATTTGTTTGTCAGATCTATCTTCTAGTCTTACACGGTTTCCAAAATCTAGTCAATCTCTTAGAAATAACTTCCCAAGTTACATAACTTTATCAAGTTTCTTATTCTTGATGTAACACAAAAAATCTTTCTCATATATGCGGCGTACATTTTCTTATTATAAGGATTGAATTACTCTTTTTTTTTAAATACACACGTGAATTCCATTTTTACAGATACTAAATACGAATAAATCTCTACCATTTTTTTTTACTGAATAATATTATATAAACCAAGGTAACATTACAAACGGATACATCGAAAACAAAACCTGAAAGCTTACCGGGGAGCGTAGCCCGAAAGATTACTGGGGATCGGAGCCCAAAAATTTAACTGGGAGCAGGGGTGAAAAACGGTACAACAAGATCAAAGAAAAACCTTAAAAACCAAACGAGCAAATAGAAACTAGACAAGCATGGTAGAACCAAATTTATTAAACCAAACACGTAAGCTCCACCTCCAAGAAGCCAAACGCTAACCATCCACATAATCACCGAGTCCATGAACCCTTGCTTCAACAGGAACATTCACGGCAAGGATAAAGGAGACGAGGAAACGCACGGGAGACGCCAAAGCCCCAGACCAAAGCTAAGCCAAAAAATTGTGACAAGAACCAAGACAAACCATGAAGAGGAGATCATCAATAACCCGAGTAGAACCCAATCCAACCTATGATTTTTCTATTGATACACAACCCAATACACTAAGGCAGCTTTTGATACTCATCGCCGATAGAAGAACCAATTGAAAAAAACGGATAGACTAAACTGAAAGCGAGGTAAGAGAGCCTCAAAACCAACATCTTCACGAGGAAAGAGTCACACTTCAAATCAGCCCCAAACCACTCCTATCAAAAGACCAGGACACGAAGAGGGAAAACGCGTTAAACCATCCAGAGAGGAGAATGAGATAGTACCAACAGATCCAGGATATGCAAAAGTCTAGAGCTATTTAAACCGATTCCCACAACAACCAACCAAACAACGGAAGTAAAGCCCTAAACAAAGAAGAACTAAACCCAGGACCCAATGAACGCGAGAAGAGAGGACAAGATCTAACACTTACCACCATCTGCAATCGAAAATCTTCAGGAAAAACCGGATCTGGAGGTGTGACGACTTCGGTAGAATCTTCTCAAATCCATAGACTATCAGATCTGAAAAATAGAAGCCACCACCACCAAGAAAACCCGAACGCGTGAAGAGATCCCAACAGCTGAAGACCGAAACAACCATTAAGATAATGAAATCCACCAACTCAAGCACTAGATCTGTCCATCCCCTCGAAGCGAAACAAGATCTGGTCGGAAAGCAAGGAAGTTACAAGGAATTTATAAGCATAAACAAAGGACACGACGCCGGAGACGAGCTCCGAACGCCGGCCAAGTCAAAGAAAAGTTAAACTTGTCGCCTCAAAATCGCCTTTTCAGTCTCTGCTCGTCGCCGACAAACTTTTTAAAATGAAAAGAACTACTTTAGTTAAAATATAAATAAATTTCTACTCAAATCCTATAAATACTCTCTATCTTTAAACACTATTAAAACATGTTCTTGTCTCCATCTCAGCTTGTTCAATCACTAAAGACTTCATTTTCTTTCGATTTACACTTTTCGTACATAGCAGCAACAACACTGCCGCGTTTCTTGAGACCGCATTGGTATATGGTCGAACTCTACCATTGTAACAGATTATGATACAGTGGTTGGCTCCAAACCGGCTCTAGATAGAAGCTAAGCTAGACAAGACAAGCATATGCTTTTGGTTTTAACTAGTATTAATGCCCGTGCAAATGCACGACCTAAATGAATTCTGAAATTAATTTAAATTAATATTTTATTTGTTCTAGGTCGGGAACAATCAAATTTTTGTAATACAAATCTACTTAACCGAAACATCAAAGATTATAACTAAACTATTATGAATAAAAGTTGAATAATTAGTTATGGTGTTTTTTACAGTGATTACCTCGTGTAACTATCTTCTCTATTTTTTCCATCCGTGAATCAAAGCGTAGTGTTTGTCGGGTATCTCCAATGCTTTTGGTTTTCATTTTATCATTAAAAACCAATTTGGTGAAAAACATATATATATATATATACATGTATATATGTCTTCTCCTCCATGCTTTCGCGCATGCATGTGGATAGATTTTCGAACACAATGAAAGAGATTGAAGAAGAGAAATTGTAGAAGAATTTTCGTTTTTCTTTGATTTAGTAAAAACAGAGTAAGATCCATTTAAAATATAAATGGAAGAGGAAGTTGAAATTGAAGATATTATGGGAGAGTGGAGCTAAAAAAGGGGAGAGGAAACCGACAAATTAAATTCTAATTGTGTTTTATAATTTTTTTTATTAATCGTTTAAATTTAGAAACAAATACTAAAAATCAATTAGTTGTTAACATGAGATTAATTTTAGGAGTCTCTCTCTAACTTGTGTTTTATATGTATAAGGGTTTTTTTATTCAAAATTTTATAAAAAGTCTAATTGGTCTAGTGAAGTAACATGCGAAGAGTAGCCGATATTTGATATAAACTATATAAACTATATAAGATCAGTAGAAATCGATTGGAAAATTTCGACGAATGCTGACACATTTTTTATAAATATTCGACATATATTCGTCCAAATTTTTTCTAAATTAAGGGCAAAAGTTGATTATCAGACAGTGATTAAATGGTCCTTGATACTTGGGGTTAGGATTTTTATGGGTTTTCAATTAAGCTTAGTGGTACCCAAGTTTTGTTTAAATCAACCCCTTTTGACCTCAAGTTCCTCAAATTGTAATTCGTTGATGAACGTCAATAATGAAAATACTTATTATCTTACAAAGAGCTAGAGCCGACTCAAGAAAAAGTCAATAATTGTACTCTGTAAATTTGTTAGAAAGCATTAATGAATAACAACCTTTTTCTATTGGCTCATTACTTAAAAAAAGTTTACTGTTTAGAGGGAGGCCTCAATCGCAAAGAAGAGAATTTCAAAGCAAACAAGAATCAAAGCCGGCCCAATAATATATACTTGAAAAAATAATCCAAAAAGATAAACTAAAAGCTAGTGTTAACCCTCCACAATTTAGAGAGATTCAAATGCATATGATATATAAAGTCTAATTAGGAACTTAGCATTAACATTGATCAGTAGAAATTAGAAATGGTGTCCCAAGGTGTTTCATTGACCCTACTTTTTCTCTTGGCAACCCTAATCGCACTTGGTGAAGCCAATAACAACCGTAAGCTTTTGGAATCTCACACTAACTACCAACCGCTACATTCTCCTCTTCCATCTCCAATCCATTCACCTAATCAGCTTGATCCTCCTCGTCCTCAAGGTTACAAAACCTTCTTTTATAGGAAAGCTCCATCACCACCGTCCCGTAAACCATGGTGGTGGTTGTTATGAAGCCTTAAGACATTGTCAAAAAATTTGTCAAATATTAACAAATATTTCTCCTTTAAATATTGGGTACATTGTCTCCTTTCAAATATTTATTTTCTATTTATATCTATTCTTTTGTTTATCAATAGTTTTCTTTAAATTGTATTTTCATTATGTATGTATTTTTTGTTAACTTATATCCACTCCAAATACCTACACTATTAGAATTTTTTTTTGTTTTACTATTTGGTACTTCATAATTATTTTGTTAGTTTTTCATTTTTAATTTTTTTTTAAATTAATTTTCAGTGTTAACCCATATCATCATCTGATCAATATTATTAGACACGTGTCACGATCTAGTAAGTTATAATCTTGCTTATGTGTCATGTTCATGTTTTTTTCTTTTATATAATAAGATGCGTTTAAATTACATTTTTTTTACTATGTAACTAATTTTGTAGAAGAAAAAACAACACGTCAAATGTTAGTATAAATAACAACATATGGCCAATTTGCTACAAAAAAAGTTGCTTGACGATTTGTGAAAAATTTACCACGTGGTAAGGGAAATTGCATTCAATAGCAAAAATGAAAAAACTATAATAAAAACCCTAACCGTTTAACTTATATCTAATACTTTATATTTTGCAACACAGGGCCGTGCATACGTTGATCATTTAGAGGCCCTCGCCTCCGGCCCATCTTTTTAAAAAAATTCTAAGGCCTTCGAACTTTTTTAGTATAGCTTATTAATATTGAAAAGATAGGTGGTTTTGGAAAGTATTGAGGACTTTCTGAATTGGTTGGCCGCAATAGAGTTGATGCATTCTCGTACCTAGTACACAGAATGAGCCGAAAAGTAGAGAATTGGTACTCCAAATTATTATCTCCTACTGGAAAGGAAGTACTTGTTAAGGCGGTTTTAACTTCGTTACCTACGTATTGTATGTCTTGTTTTGTATTGCCAAAGAAACTGATTGAGAGGTTACAAGCTGTAATGCGTAGGTTCTTTTGGTCATCTACTAAAGATAAATCAGCAAGTCATTGGATCTCATGGAGTAAGATCACAACCCCAAAGCAGTTAGGTGGTCTTGGCATAAAGGATCTTCAGGATTTTAATATAGCGTTGGTTGCAAAGCAAAGTTGGAGGTTGCTTCAGGACCCGGAATCTCTGCTGGCTAAGGTATATAAAGATAAGTATTATCCGAAAACAACATTGCTGGAGGCCAAACAAAAATGGTGCTCAAGTTATGCTTGGAGAAGCATACTTCAAGGCAATAAGTTGTTGAGGAAAGGAATACAATGGAACATCGGCAATGGAGAAAGTGTGCATGTATGGAGAGATGCTTGGTTACCAACAAAGCCATCTACTGCACCACAACCACTTCAGGTTAAATTCAATCCACAATTGAAGGTGAAAGATCTCTTTGTTAAGGGGATGACTATTTGGGATCATGATAAACTTCGGAGTCTCATACATCCAACAGATATTCCCTTAATTCAGCAGCTGCGAACAACTGTTACAGGAGCAAAGGATATAGCATCATGGGTTTATACGGCTAATGGAGCTTATACAGTTAAATCCGATTACAATCTCCTTCGCCATGACTATGGTCAGTCTTCTAATACTCCTTTAGCGCAGTTTAAGGCATTATGGAAGTTTAAATTGCCACCGAAAATACATCATTATTGGTGAAAAGTATTACATCATGCTCTTCCGGTAGCTTCAAAACTTAAGAATAGAAGGATATTAGAAGATAGTACCTGTCCTCTATGTGGTGACTCTGAGGAAACAATTAATCATATGCTTTTCCAGTGTAGAATCAGTCGAGAAATTTGGGAGATTGCACCAATACCGAATCCTGATACTTCATGCTTGCTTTCAAATACATTGTTGGAAAATTATTCTGCCTTTTGTTTTATGTTTTCTGATTCTACGGATGCAGAGCAAGCATTGATTTTTCATTTTCTGGGCTGGAGAATTTGGAAGCAACGAAATGAAGTAATTTTCAATTCAAGGAGATGGCGAATACCGGTTACTGTCAGTAAAGCTATTTATGATTATAATTGCTGGCAGGATGCATTGGAGAAACAATGGTCGGAAGGACAACAAGATATTAGATTATCATTATGTTCTAATATGCATGTGCCAGTATCATTACATGAAATTGTGGATACCTGTCAGCAAACATTTTTTCTTGTAGATGCATCACGGATTTCACCGTATGATAATATATGTATTGGTTGGAGTCTTTATGATTGCAGGCTAAACCAGTTGCTCCGTGGCTCAGGGTCTTTACCTCCTACACAATCTTCTGCATGTGCTGAAGTGGAAGCTTTGAGAATGGCGGTGATTGAAGTTCACAGGCTGGGATATAAGGATGTCACATTCTGTGGAGATTTGCAACAGGTATATGGCGTTTTGCAAGCGCAGGATGTTTGGGAGACTTTTCTTCATTTGAAACATTATCCCTATACAATTCAAATGTATGATATCTGTAGAAATGCAAGCCTTTATAATTTCAATTTTCTTAAAATCTCGTGACAGGCAAATAATGTTGCTGATCAACTTGTTAGGTTCGCGAGAATACATTCTCAAAGATATGTAATACAATGGCCGATGTAACATTTCTAGTAATGCAATGAAACATTAGACGTCAAAAAATATATATATATAAAATTAAACCATAATGAGTTAAAAACAAAAGAAGGCATGTTGACTTTCTAAAGGGAAATTATAAACAAAGTATTAATTCAAATTAGAAACTAAAGCAAGAAAACTACGGTAATTAACGAGTCTCACGCCTTATTTCATCAACTTCTTCTCACATCGCCACTTCACCATTAAAATAACTTGCATATTTTTTTTATGTTTTTCTTTATCGTTTGCAAGCAACAGTCGCAATTCATAAGTAAGTTTATATTATTATTATAGCTTTGTTATTCTTTTATTGGAGATGATGATGGTTCATAATTTTTTCTTTTATATAAACATAGGCCTTTTTTCTTACTCTCCCCTCTGATCTATAGTAGCCTAGGAACGGTTCTGTTGCTACATATACTAATTTTTATTACTTTCTTAATTATTAGTTTTTATAGCTATTTAGCAAATTAACCTTTGTGGATTGTGACAAAGTTGCTACACAACATCTTTTTGGCCAAACATGGCGTTTTTTTTCCAGTAAAGCTATCGTGGTAATTTGTGACCATTATATCACGAATTTGCCACAACACTGCAACCATTTTTTGGGGCAATATGTAACAAATGGCTATACTTTTTTTTTAGAAAAAGGCCAACCAAATGACTATATTGCAACAGATTTTGGCGGGCATTTGACTTGAAAAGTTATGTGGCAATACCAAATTGGATAGTGGCCTAATGGTAACACAAAAGAATTGGTTTTTTGTGTTTCGAATTCAAATTTTTTTTGGGATGGAGAGTTATTATTTAAATCAGAATATCCAAAAAGTGTCTTTGGATACCGAAAAAATAATAAGCCAAAAATTCGGAATTTTCACAGTTTATTAAAAAAAAAAAAGTTTTGTGGCAATACTCATTAATTCTTGTAGTGGTCTAATCTTCTAAACCCCTTACATATCCAATATATAGTCAAAATGTATTTATTATGAAAGATTCACTTCAATACATAACATGTTATTATTTGGTTGTTATAACTTCTAACCAAAAGAATTAAGATATGGTCCAACCAAAACACTAAGAGGAGATCTTGAGAATTGAGACTGTACAGATTTTCTTTGGTAGGTAAAATAGTGATGTAACAAGAGCATGAATTTAACATTTGGGTCAAATAAATAATACCCAATTTTCTTTTAAGAAAAAGGTTCCTAACGACCCAAAGGATGATAATAAAACAAAATAAACTCAGAGAATGTTTTTGTCTAAAAGTATAAAGTATGAAAGAGACTTATCAACAATAAAATTTAAAAAATCACTAAAATGTAATAATAACAACAAACATGTCAACCACAACAGTCTGAAATCTCAAGCAAAATTGCTTTGGTCGTCTTACCTGCCCATTGAATCTTCTTCAATTCCTCTCTTTTTTTTTCATTTAAATAAATTTCCCTCACTTTCTCTGACCTTTTCTTTGCTTCATCTTCAAATCTTCCCTCCCCATCTTGTTCAAAAGAAGAAAAAGAAAAAAGAAAATTACGAAACTTTCTTCATCACGATATTTCAAAATCAAAATTTGGTTTAAAGGGTCCCATTTTTTTTTTTTTACTTGTTCTTGCCTGATCCTTTAATTCTTAATTCTCATACAAACATTTAATGCTCATGGCTTTTATATGAATCTTACAGGCTCCATTGAACAGTTAAATCTTGTGAAAGTTTGATCCTTTTAAAACCAGACAGAGAAAGAGATCTCAAAGATGGCAAACAAGGTAAGTGAAACCGCTTCGAAGATGGATGATTATGAAGTCGTGGAACAGATCGGAAGAGGCGCTTTCGGTTCTGCTTTTCTTGTAATTCACAAGTCCGAGAGAAGAAGGTGAGTTAAAGAAGAAGAAAAAGATCTCAATCTTTGAGTTTGTAGTTTGTCTATTTCTTGTTCTGATCTTCCTTGAGATCAAATCTATGGGATTCTTCTTTGTAGGTATGTAGTGAAGAAGATTCGTTTGGCTAAACAAACTGAGAGATGCAAGCTTGCTGCGATACAAGAGGTCAAGCTTTTAACTTGTGATCTTGATTATATTTTTATATATACAACTATGGTTTCTTGAAAAATCAAAATATGTTTTTGGTCTTTTTGATGGATACAGATGGGTTTGATATCAAAGCTTAAGAGTCCTTATATTGTGGAGTACAAAGATTCATGGGTTGAAAAGGTGATATATTCTTTTTCAAAGCTCGTAATCAAGCACAAAATCCTCAAGAGATTCTTAACTATTTTTGGGGATTTTACGATTGGTTATGCAGGAATGTGTATGCATTGTTACTAGTTATTGTGAGGGTGGAGACATGTAAGGCAATCATTTCAGACTCCAATTCTATGGTTCTTGATTACTATTCTCTAGTGGTTTATCTAATAACTGGTTTTGGTAAATGCAGGACTCAAATGATAAAGAAAGCTAGAGGAACATTCGCATCCGAAGAAGTAAGCAAATCACTAAGGAAACTATTTGGTCTAAAAGAGTAATGAATTGGTACTGAATCTAACTAAGAATGATCTTTGTATTCTCTCTAGAAACTATGCAGATGGATGGTGCAGCTACTGTTGGCTATAGATTACCTCCATAACAATCGAGTTCTTCACCGTGACCTTAAGGTCATTCAACTTCCACTACTCTCAATGCTTCTTTTGCTTCAATGGAACAGAGCATTCACTAACATTGCAAATCAAATTTTTCAGTGCTCCAACATATTCCTCACCAAAGAAAATGAGATTCGACTAGGTAAGAAAATCAGTTGCAAAATGCTCTCTTTGTTACCTCTTAGGAAGCTGTTTTATATCATATTTCATGAAAATATCTCTTTCTTTCAGGTGACTTTGGCCTTGCAAAACTTCTAGGCAAAGAAGATCTTGCTTCCTCGGTAATGCTCCTCATATTCCATTGAGATTTATACTTTTTCGCCGAAGTTTTTCTGAATCATTTCTTTTGTTTTTTTGTAGATTGTGGGAACACCAAACTACATGTGCCCTGAACTTCTTGCAGATATACCTTATGGCTACAAATCTGATATTTGGTCTTTAGGTTCATACTCTTCCTTGAGTTACAAAACTTCTGGTTTCTTTGAGTATATTGTTCTTGGTTTCTCACAAAGATTTTGGTTTAACAGGTTGCTGTATGTTTGAAGTAGCTGCACATCAACCAGCCTTCAAGGCTCCTGTAGGAAGATTTCTCCATTTCTTCGTGTTAAATCTGAAATACTTTTCCAGCTTCTGAAATTTCTGTTGTTTGCAAACAGGACATGGCTGGACTCATCAACAAGATTAACCGCTCTTCGCTCTCTCCTCTTCCGGTCATGTATTCCTCTTCATTGTAAGTATACACATACAATTTAGTTTAGTACTACTGTAAACAAGATTTGAGTGTTAATATTATGAATTTCTATAATGTTTTGCAGAAAAAGACTGATTAAAAGTATGTTGCGCAAGAACCCTGAACATAGACCAACTGTGAGTTGATGAGTTCCACATTAGTTTCTTCTTTTGCGGCTTTTCTTGCGCGGTTTCTACTAACTGTAAAATGTCTTTATAGGCTGCAGAATTGTTAAGACATCCTCACTTACAGCCATATCTTGCGCAATGCCAAAATTTGTCTCCAGTTTTCAAACCAGTTGTGTCCACATCAGAACACAACACCTATGAAAACAGAACAGGTGAGACCCGTCTCCCACCAAGGACGGGCATTGCTAAATCGGCGAAAACACCCATTAAACATAATCAAGTAGTAACAGAAGAAGCAGAGGAAAAAGAGAAGGAAAACAAGAATACAAGTTCTAGTTCAAAAGAGAAAGATAGACCAGCAAAGACCCAAGAGATGACATTGATTAGCACATTAACGCTTTTACGCGAATATCAAAAGAAGAGCCCGAGAAGCGAAGAGAGAGCAGAGGCATTGGAATCTTTATTGGAGCTTTGTGCAGGTTTACTTAGACAAGAGAAGTTTGATGAGCTTGAAGGAGTCTTGAAACCTTTTGGAGATGAAACAGTTTCATCAAGAGAAACCGCGATTTGGCTTACTAAAAGTCTCATGAATATAAAGAAAAAGCAAAACGTTGATGAAACCAGTCCTTGAAAAAGAACACTAACCACAGCATTTTCATGTTACCATTTTGTGTATCAAAGACATTAATCAAAAATCAATGAAAGTTTGAACAGATTCATAAAATTTTTGATCAAACGGACTTATGTAGAATAATGTTATTATTATCATATACTCATAAATATTAGTGTAATAACTTACACAATGAGATTATACATCAAAATGGGGTCATTTGACAAAATTATTTTCCATAGATTCTAAAGGAACAAATCAAGAACAAAAAAGAGTTTTGGTATAAAAAATCTCTTAGTAGCCCTCCTCAATATGTTTCTTTTACTGCAAGAGAAGAGCCAAGAAGGCGGAGAGTGAGGCAGCAACGATGGAGCCAACCACCGGGAAAGCCACGGTGGCGGAAGAAGTGCCTGGTGCTGGTGCTGGTGACTCCATTGTAGCCGCCGTGACTGAGCTCACTAACACGGCCGAGATAAAGAGGGCCACAAAGAAGTTGTTGACGTTCCTCAACTGCATTATTTCTTTTTGTTTTTTTGTTTTTTTGTTGTTGTGTTTTTGTGTTTTTTTACTCGTGATGCCTTAAGGTGAAGGTGGTGAATGTATTTATACTAAGATCAAATGGGGAAGGAGAAAATGAGAGAGTTTCAAGGTCTGCCATTAATTAGCAAGACAAGAAATTTCAAAGAATTTACTAACTTTTGTGGCTAAATTTAGGAATGAATAAATGGCAAAAATATTCTTGGATTGTTTGAATTGAATGAGTCTTGAAAAACTTCTTTTTTTGCAAAAGCAATTTTGGTCCACAGATTATTTACAGTGACATTAGCCACAAATTGACCGGCCTCGTAAGATTGAATCATGTGAAAACTCTGAAATACTGAAAAGAGATTTATTCCCTTGAATTAAGAATTGAATTTATTGTTTACAGATACAAAGAGACTTTACTCCAGAGACTGATTTATCTCTTTGGGGAGGCCATTATTGCACATGACATCATTAACCTTACAAGCTCATTGTCTCAGGCAAACTCAGCTCCAGAAAGTAAAGACTGCAAAACAAAGACAAACACATCATCAGTCACAAACTAATACAGATTAGATCCATCTCACACCAATTTCACCACCAATTTCTTGACTACTAGGTTGAATCTTGTTTTACGGAACATAGGATGCAAGCGCTATTTCAAAGCGTCGGTTTTTGGATTTGAGATATTTTACCTTGCAGACATACAGGCCATGCCAACAAACACAGCCTTTACAGCTTGTTTCTGTCCAGCATAATCAAATGCCAAAGGAAGCATTTCGTGCAACGTTAGGAAAGCCATGATGCCACCAACTGCATCATACAAACAACAGTTTTGCGGTAATTCGTTTTGTCGTGATTTTAATACAAAATATTGATCTGCTGCGGAGTTACTACGTACCTGCTCCCAACAAGCCTTCAAGGATTTCTGGACTTAAGCTGCTCGGGAATAGATAGGCTGCATTGTAAGGAAGATAAATTAAACCAGAATTTATGATGCTCTCTCAAAACTCTTAATAGAGCAGGTACTTGTACAGAACAAGTAACTTCAGGCTACTTACCCACAATAACTACACCTAGAGGCTCAGCTAAACCAGAGAGTGTTGCCAATTTGAATGCCTGCCATTTGCTGTTACATCATATTATCGATTTTGGATGAATATGACCACAGAATATATAATGAACTACGTCTATCCTAATATACAACATGGATAGAAGAGTAAACGTGAATCCATATGCACCCATGTTCTTACCTCTCTGTAGCAAAATAAATAGGAAGTGCAACCGCAACACCCTGAAAATATCACACCAGAGCAGCAACAGAAACAAGTAAAATCAGTGAAAATAACAATCGAGCGGTTTACGTGTCTTTAAGATTAGTTTATAGTGGGAAACAGAGTCAAAGAAGAAACACAACAAAAGAAAAGGAACATGTTATTGTTTATTGGTTTCTTTTAATATTTGAGCTTAAGTCAGTAAAGATGACAGTCTTCAAAAATTTATAATGGTTGCAAAATCTGTACCTCAGGAATGTTGTGTAAAGCGATTGCCAAAGCCAGATTAACACCAACTCGCATGCCCTGTGAAGTAGAATCCAACAAGCAAAGATTGATATTAATACGCTGGTGATGCAGGTAATCAGGGAGTATAGAGAGTCAAGAACTTGTTAAAACACATGCTCCATGAAATTTTCTGTTCATGATGTTCCTTAATCCTCACCTTAATTGATCCGAGAAATACGGCCATCCCTTCTGGAAAATTGTGCAAGCTTATGCCTATAGTTCAAAGCGAACAAGATAAGAAATACATGAAGAGTTTAAATAAACATTTAAGCTATAACATCAACATATCAAGAAAATTTTCAGAAGTTCAAAAAACGTGATCTTCG
Source organism: Arabis hirsuta (assembly GCA_964056655.1). Lineage (NCBI taxonomy): Eukaryota > Viridiplantae > Streptophyta > Magnoliopsida > Brassicales > Brassicaceae > Arabis > Arabis hirsuta. Next base: position 31,981,208 of record OZ053301.1, on the reverse strand, counting down.
CGATCGAACAAACACACAGATGATTAAGTCTTACACATTATTGTGCTGTAATAGATCGACCAGTTTGCTAAATATGAAGAGTTAAAAGTTGCAATGGTTTTGACAAGTCATTCTAGAAACATCTAGCCAACATTTTACAGATTAAACTAAATGCACTCGAAACTCGGACAACAAAAGATTAACAAATTAAAGAAATGAAAGTGAAAGTTGATATACCAATAGCTGTAACAATTCCACTATATAAGACTTGCCGGCGATGCTTCTTCCCCATGTCCTTACCTCCCTCGTCTCCACTTTTCTGTTATCAACAAATATGCCAAACTTTCATGATATTATAGAACCACAACATTTCGGGCAGAAAGCCTTCACAGAATACTGTTAAAAAAACCACCCTTGCCTTTCTTCTTTTCACATCAGTAGAAGGACCAAGTGTTGGTTCGGGTATGAACTTGGCAATACACGCAAAGAATATCACACCACCGAAAAACTGCATCACTAGAAAACTATATTTACTTTCAGTGTGAAAATAAAATAAAATAATTTGTATAACAAAACCACTGAGGCACAAGATGCCCAGAAGCACTAACCCAGAGGTTGCCTTTTAAGAACCCAATAGAGTTTATAGCATTATGAGCCAAATCCAGGAACGATATGCTCAACATCAGACCTGCTGCAAAACCCTGTAGAAAGGGTTTGAAATCATTAGATAAATAACCTACAATATGAATCAATTATTTAAAAGTGAAAAGCTTTGTAGAGAAGGATGTTAGCACAGGAACACAACTTCTAGTCACTAGCATCCTACAAAACTCGAAGACAAGAGAATATAGTGACGATGACAAAAAAATGAGAATGCAGCAATTAATGAAACTGCACCAATGCCTCTATAAAATTTTGGGAACTCTGATTTACCAGAAATCGACCAATACTAGAAAATTGAAGGCCTTTTGTGTTCTATTAGAGAGGATATGGAATACATATTGGGACCTTAGAATGGAAAATAGATCAAGCCTCACCTGCAGAAGTCCAAGCATCTTCATATTGGGAGTATCACTAAGAACTACGAAAAGTGCACCTACGAAATTAACATGAAACTTAGTTAAATGGAAGAAGAAAACCATCCAACTCCGAGCCTTCTCGTGCTAGCTAAGTACCAGGTATAAGAAACTTGAATACGCATATCAAAATCCACAGTTCCATAGGTTCAGTAAAAGACACCAAATAGAAACTAGCAACATATTGAAGACAAGATAGTAGAGCCAAAAGAAAGAAGTTGAGTATCAGAAGAAGAATAATTCATCATTTAAACAATCGAAAACATTGAAATTCTGATTCTAAGACCAGACAAATATCAGACACATCTGAAATTCAACAAACCAGCTGCAAAAAGGAATATAAACGAAGAAAAAGCTTTGGAAATTTCGAAAAAGTAGAGTGACCCACCTAAAGAAGTACTTAATCCACCCACAAGGGATAGTCCAAGCGCCACAAGCATCTGGGAATCCATCGATTTAATCTGGGAATGCTAGGTTTATCGCTCCTCAGTGGAAACAAAAACCAAATTACAAAATGGAGAAGACGAAGAAGAAAGTGTATTATATAGACGGAGAATATCTAAACACGAAGGAAGAGATAGTTTTGGTTTTGGGGGTTAATCGATGGAAATCGGAAACACAAAACCCTAATCCAGAGCTTTTCTCCGTTCAAATTCTTCTTAGCTTCGTGAGTGAGATTATGCCAGACCTTGCGTCTCGTTTTCCACCTAAACCTCCTGCATCTTCTTTCTCCCTGGTTTATTATGTTGACCCGGATTTCTCTCGGGTCGATATTACCCGGTACACCATCTACAACCGGGTAAACGTAAACCAACTTTAAAATCTAAGCTGGTCTAATTTGTTTTGATATAAACGACCAAATCGACGTTGTTTTGCTCGATCGATTTTTTTTTTTTTTAGTAATGACTCACCATCTACATGTAATTAGATGAAGTATGAGAAAGTCAAAATACCAAAACTAAAGTTTAGGTATAAAAATTATAAATTTCGAAAATATATTTGGTATAAGTATGTATTTATAACATATTAGATCTGGTAATTTGTCATAACTTATCACAGTTCCAATACACATTGTCATTTTCTCTATTATATTCTTCATCAATTTTAAATAATTAAAAATTAATGATTTTACACTTTTTTAAAAATCAGAAAATTATAAAAGCGGATATAATACTACACCTGAATATATTGGAATATCGTTTTCGAAATATCAAAGTTAAACAATAATTTGTAACTTTGTTCTATGTCTTATAGAATTTGCGTTCTATTCTACGATGTTTTTATGAGTGTTAAAAAAATATGTTCTGCCTTTTGTTCTATTTCTACCAAATGTAAAAAAAAAAAAGAAACAATCTGCGTTCTACTCTACGATGCATTTTCTTCCTCGACTATCAATGTCATAATTATTCAGCCCAACTAAGCCCACAATGATATTTATTCAACGTTCTTAATTATTATTATTTTTGTCTATAATACCTTTTAACTCAAAGAAAAACCTAAGAAAAAAATTCAACTAATTTTAGATTCACATTTACTTTACGATACATTGTCTTTCTCGACGGTTCATAACATAATTATTCGTGGAATAGACAATATCCCAAAGGCATTGCTAGGTACTTAGGTCCTTCTTTTGCAATTGTTTCTTTCTTTTTTGCATCGATCAGACTCGGTCTTGAGAGATAGAGATTTTCTTGGGTATCGATAAATTAGGGATCAAGGATTTCCTCTATTTTATTTATTATTATGCTTTATTTGACGTTTCCAATTGCTCTTGTTAAATTACCAAAAAATTAGGAATATATATATATATATATGTTTTCGTTGTTTTTTCTTATTTTACGTTTTTCTCTTACTTATTTCTTGTTCGAGGATACTTGTTTTCCATTGTTTTTGCAGTGAAAATGAACCCAATGCATATACCTGAGACTCATGCGAAGCGTCGACATATGCATGCGATTGAACAAGCAATGCACAAAGCGAAAAACAATACGTTGTCAGAATCTGGTAATGATCGAAAAAATATATGAATTTCTCTTTTCTTTGCATTTTATGAATTTATCTTTTCTTTTCTTGTAGGAATAGACATTTTATCACGTGTTCCGGAGTCATTTTGGTATTATGAACAATCTTTATTGATAAATAAAGGCAACACTGATCATGTATATTCTATAATTTTATTGGCGGGGGGAAGGGGGGTTCTATAAATTATGGGAGTCATAAACTAAATTCTACAAAAAATGTGGTATTATGAACAGTCTTATACACACTACAAAAAAAGAGACTGATTGTATCATTTATTTTATTAGTTTACATCATTTTTTTATTAACACAACTGTGGAAGCTGAATTCTGCACTGAATATTTGTATCTGAATTTGGAGAGGAAACTTTGGTCCTAAGAAATATCTATAAATTCAACGATTAAAAGAAGAGTAGAGCGGAGCTGGATTTATATTGATATGAATCGAATATACAATGAGATCTCGAGTGAGATGTGTTACAAGCTGAAAATGTATTGTTTAGCTCTCGCGTAAATCCAAAGTTGGCGAAATCTGCTCGGATTCCCTCTATTTATAGCTCAATTCAGCTCTTCGGTCCAGCTTCACGCATCCAGGGCGGTTCCGCGTATCTCGGGCACGTTCTTGGTATATTCCCCGCGAATCTCGCTCCTACGACTGTGCTAACCGCCATGTTGACTCGTTCCTAACTCGTCAGCTCTCCATCTGTTGATCCAACGCTCGCAGAGCTGACTTGGGCCATTGACCGAATTCTGTCTTTTTCCTGAGGCTGGGCCGCAGACCCATTTAATATGTTCAAAGTGAAACGATTTGAATCGGGCTTTTAGCGGGCCGGATTTGGTGACGAATCCAGCCCCAACAACAACTAAAATTACACCATTCTATGAGTGACTTTGAAAATGATGACTTTAATATTTTGTATCAATAAAAAAGACCGACGTAAATATTTCATCATTTATTATAAATGATGTTAATATGTGTCGTCTATGAAAAATGAAACTAAAATTTACATCAGTTTGTATAAATGATATTAAATATTTGTTTCAGTTATAATATTGATGTTAAATATTTATATAATTTATTTAGTTGATTTAATAATTACATTAGTTATTAAAATATTTTTTATATTACTTGTGATTAATTGATGATGAAATTAAATATACTTTTTTATTAAACATAATTTAATCAAGAAAATAATTTAAAAGATTAATCATGTTTAGTTAGAATTAAGTCTCTTTGACTATAGCTTCCCATAATCGGCTATGACTTTATTTATATATGGATTTGTTTTTCAATCATTCTATAATTGTCTATGTGGAATGATTGAAAAACAAATAACAAAGCTAACTATATGAAATAACATCATTTTAATCATTCCATAATTGTCAACTTGCAACTTGCATCAATATATGAAATGACATCATTTTAATCTAACCGATGTAAAATGATTAAATAATTATAATTTTATTAATATCAAATTTTAGTGATGTAAAATTTGAACCATTGGTTTAGTGATGTAAAATTTGAACCATTGGTTTAGTGATGTTAACATAGATTAGCAAATGCATCAATTATTAAATTTATACAAATCCATATTTTTTTATCAATTTTGTTGAAATGATGTAAACTATTAAAAAATTATATCAATTTTATTAAATCGATGTTAAATTAATCAATAATAACATCAATTACCATAAGTGATGTTAGACAACAAATTTTGTATCATTTATTAATAAGTAATTCAAAATAGTATCGTTCAGTTTTGTGATACTATTTAATTGATGTAATACACATATTTTTTTGTATTGACATATCTATTATATAGTTGTTCTTAGGTGAGAGACAAAAGGAGACTTGTGTAAAACCAAGTCCAAACAAGAAAGTTTCTTGTGGTGCACTGGTGGTGTCTTCCTCTGAATTTAGTCTACCGAGACGTGTAAATGCTTTTAAATTTAGACAATTTCCAATCTAGAGAAAACTGTTTTTGATTCTGGAATCAATCTGTATATAACTATATAGCTACAGCTACAATCCAACCAATCACCTATTATATTTTGTTACAACAACCAATTTGTATATAACTATGTATATAAATATTATAGGTAAGGTAACACAAATCATTTATAACAAAACGTGTTATGTATTGTATATAATAAAAATAATAATAATAATATTTATATATATATAAATAAGAGGAAGGAGAAAATGAGAAAGAACAAAAAGAGTTTGAAAGAGAAAGAAAGAAAAAATGAAAAGGAAATACAACCCTTTTTTGTTGAGAAATTGGATTGTATAGCAAAGATTTTTAATCAAATTAGCAAACTAACAAAAATTTTAGCAAACAACTTATTATTTTATTAAAAAATCCCTCACTCTTTTGTCATTCTTCCTAATTAACCATTTATTCTTTATTGTTATAAAGCTAACTAGCCCTTTTTGATGTATGACTATAGCAAATAAGGGATTTATAGTCATATTTTTCTTCTAAGTTTTGTAGCTTTTAAAATTAATTTAAAAACTTATTAGTAAATTTTAAGGTTATAATAAGGAATTGAAGCTGTAACTATTTTCTACCGTCCAACCAATCACACCCTACAATACACAAACTAACTACTTTTTTCTTTTTTTCTCTATCTCTTCCTATAATGTTTTGGTTAGATTATATAATTTTTTTAGTTATTGTTGCTAATCACCTTTAATAATACACTACAAGAAAACAGGCAGTATTCCGACGGAATTAACGTCCGTCGGAAATTCCGTCGGAAATTTCCGACGGAATACCGACGGATTTCCGACCAAAATGATTCCGTCGTTATTCCGTCGGAAATCCGTCACTATATTCCGACGGATTTCCGACGGATATGAGCTGTCGTAATTTTCCGACGACTTTCCGACGGAATGACGACGGATTTCCGATTTTCCGATGTCGGCAAAAGTTTGATCGGAAAGTCGATGTCGGCAAATTTCCGTGGTTACCATTTCGTGGACGGTGTCCGATGGGATTGGTGGGGTGTTATGTCGGAGGTTTTGACGGATTTCCGACGGATTTCCGACGGAAATCCGTTCTATATAAGCTCCCACATCCGTAACGAACTTCATAACACAATTTTAGGAAAAAAAAATTTTGGTAGCGATGAGTTCATATTTTCGGTCTTGGATGGACGAGCCAATGATGGATATGGGCTCGAACTTATTAACATCCGCTTACGCTGCAGGTATATGCGAGTTCATGAATTTACCCAGAAACCAAGATGCAGCAAAAAAAGGTCAGGATATCAAATGTCCATGTTCTAAATGCTGTAATAGAATTAGTGTTAAGATGCATAGTGTTTGGAATCACTTATATAGATATGGATTTACGCCGGGATATAAAGTTTGGTTTTTACATGGAGAAAGCAATTACGAATATGGTAGTACTAGTAGTAATGCACCTTATTTTCCGGATAGCGTAGAAGAACGTACAACGGAAGTAGATGTTGGGGTAAGTACGGTTGCGATGGTTAACGACGCGTTTAGAGAGAATTTGCAGTCGGGTGGTTATGAGGGTGATAGGGTTGAAGAACCTAATTTAGAAGCTCGAAGGTTTTTTGATATGTTAGACGCATCAAAGCAACCACTGTACAGCGGTTGTAGGGAAGGGCATTCACCGTTATCTTCTGCTAGTAGGATGATGAACATGAAGACCGATTACAATTTGTCCGAAGAATGTGTTGATGCATTCGCCGAGTTTGTGAAAGATGTTTTGCCAGAGGATAATCTTTCTCCAGCATCATACTACGAGGTCCAGAAACTTGTTGCCGGTCTTGGTTTGCCCTACCAGATAATAGATGTGTGCATCGACAACTGCATGCTATACTGGAGAGAAGATGAGAACAGGAAAAAATGTAAATTTTGCCGTAAACCACGGTTCCAAGACACAAGTGGCAGAGTGAAGATTCCTTTCAAACGGATGTGGTATTTACCATTAACAGAGAGGTTGAAGAGGCTGTATCAATCAGAACGCACTGCTAAGGCTATGAGATGGCATGCAGAGCATAATCAAGATGGAGATATTACGCATCCTTCTGACGCAGAAGCGTGGAAACACTTTCAATCGGTATATCCAGATTTCGCATACGAACGCCGAAATGTATACCTCGGCTTATCCACTGATGGTTTCAACCCATTTGGAAAGCATGGAAGAAAATATTCATTGTGGCCGGTCATCGTAACACCTTACAATTTGCCTCCTTCTATGTGCATGCGGCGAGAGTTCCTGTTTCTCTCAGTTCTAGTTCCTGGGCCAGATCATCCAAGACGATCACTCGATATATTCCTCCAACCATTGATCTATGAGTTGCAGATGTTGTGGGAGCATGGTGTTGAGGCATTTGATGTTTCAATCCAGCAGAATTTCAACATGCGTGCGGTTCTTATGTGGACCATAAGCGATTTTCCGGCGTACGGTATGTTATCTGGATGGACAACGCATGGGAGATTGGCATGTCCTTATTGCCAAGACAATACTTCAGCATTCCAATTGCAGAACGGAAGGAAAACTTCATGGTTTGATTGCCATAGGTGTTTTTTGCCGGCAAATCATCCATATCGTCGGTCTAGAAGACATTTTAGAAAGAATTTTCCAGTGTTTACTGGTCCACCTCCGGAGATAGATGGTCGCAGCATATTGGAACAGTTACGAGATTTTGGTGCAGAGCGAACTCCTGAATGTGGGGGTAATGGCCATCACCCCGTCGACGGCTGTGGGGAATATCACAATTGGCATAAGAAAAGTATTTTTTGGGATTTGCCTTATTGGAAAGATCATCTACTGCGGCATAATCTAGATGTCATGCATGTTGAAAAGAATTTCTTTGACAACATCATGAACACCATTTTAAATGTACCAGGAAAGACAAAAGATAACTGGAAATCTAGATTAGACTTGCCATTGATTTGTTCAAGGGCATCCCTTCATGTTTTGCCTAATGGTAGATTGCCGATGCCTGCGTACCGGTTAGACGCGGGTAAGAAGGAAGTTTTCTTTGAATGGATTAAAAATTTTGTTAAATTTCCTGACGGCTATGCATCTAATCTGCGTAATTGCGTGGATTCGACGGAAGGGAAGTTTATTGGAATGAAGAGTCATGATTGTCATGTTGTGATGCAACGTCTTTTGCCATTTGCATTTTCTAATCTTCTTCCTCAAGACATCCATCAAGCAATTGGAGGTATATTTCATAATTTTCTTTAGTTTATTACTAATATAATGTTACTATATATGTACTAACTTGATTACTTTTCTTTTGTAGGAGTTGGGGCTTTCTTTCGAGACTTATGTTCACGGACACTAACAGAGGACGGGATCCGGTCTTTAGAGGCCAACATCCCGGTGCTCCTCTGTAATCTTGAGAAGATATTTCCACCGTCTTTTTTTGATGTTATGGAACATCTTCCTATTCACCTCCCACGAGAAGCAGCATTAGGAGGCCCTGTTCAATACCGATGGATGTACCCGTTCGAGCGTTACATGTTCCACCTGAAGAAAAAGGTAAAAAATTTGAGCAAAGTTGAGGGATCTATTGTCGCACAAAGTCTAAACGAAGAAGTATCACACTTTGCCGAATATTACTTTCCTTCGGATGTCCGGACTAAAGGTAGACGGCCGGCGCGACATGATGATAGAGGTGAGAAAGCAGTGTATCCGGTGGTTGTACCTGAGTTGTTTGCGCAAGTGGGCCGCGTAAGTGGAAAAGGGAAGAAACGCATACTATCACCACAAGAGGTCACACATTTGCATACATATATCCTCAGAAATTGTGACGAACTTGGAGAGTATGAAAGGTACACCATTTCTCATACTAAATTTGTGCAATTATTTGTCTTCATCTAATAAAGATTGTTATGTTACAGGATATACATGTCCATAGCACAAACTTACCATGCTGATAAGACAGATTCCGAACTTGCTGTATTAAAAGACGACGAATTCCCGGAGTGGTTGAAATTTTTTGTACGTTAAATATAACTCCTCACTCTTATTTTATAAGTTTTTTACGTTCATATGTTATTGATTGCTTACTTATATTGTTTTTAGGTTTCCGAAGGTTTAGCAAGTAGTCAAACCCTCCCGACATGGTTAGTGGAGTTTTCTCATGGTTTACGCAGTACCGCGACTTCATATCCGAGATTTTGCACTAGGGGATATTCCTTCAGAATTCGTGACGAAGGACGTCAAAGGCCAACTTCGGACAATGGTATTTCCGCGCAATCAGGTGATACCATGTACTATGGCATTTTAAAAGAAATCTTGGAAATCCACTACCCAGGAATGTTGGACTTGAGGTGCATTGTGTTTATGTGCGATTGGTATGATCCATCCAATGGTAGTGGGGTTCGAATTGACCGTCTTGGTGTTATTTCGATAAATTCAAGCCGGAAATTACATCATTACGATCCATTTATCCTTGCATCTCAAGCAGACCAGGTATAACTATATTGATAGGTTTTCCGTTATATTTATACGTTAGGTTTTGTTATTCTTGTATATAAACAACATCCACCGTTTATGAATAGGTTTGCTACATTCCATATCCTCGAGTTGGGCGGAGGACAGATCCTTGGATGACGGTAACTCCAATTAATCCGCGAGGAAAAATATATGGAGTTCCGGAACATGATGCTCTACAAGTATCGCGAACCAACCAAATGTCACATGTTGAGGAGACGGATAACATTGACCTTGTCACTGATGTCACACATATCGGCGATGATCTAGTGCATTCGGATGAAGATGAACTACGTGAAGAATTTGACGACGATTCCGACTCCATCCCTAGTGAAGGTTCATCAGAAGAGACAGATTAAACATTTATGAATAAATGTTTGTTTGGAGCTGTTTTGTACTATACATCATACTATGCGTTCCCTCTAATATAATGTACTTTATGGTAATATTCGCCAGAATCATTTAATAAATTTGCCGCCGGATTTCCGCGCGAGGGATAAAAGCTGTCCTAATTTTCGGACGACATAACGACGGAATTAGTTCCGTCGGAAATCCGTCGGAATTCCCGATGTCGGCAAAGTTTGAGTGGTTACCATTGCGTTATATGCGGCCGATGGGACTGGCGGGGTATTATGTCGGATGTTGCAGACGGATTTCAGACGGATTTCCGACGGTTTTCCGTTCTATATAAGGTTCCTCATACGTTCATTCCTGTCAACGACACAAACAATGTCTTCTAACTCTCCTAATGAAGACTCAAAAATCGTCGCAAACCACTTTCTACTTCCAAAATACTCGTGGGAAACCGAAACCCAATGCGACACACACACTGAAGAGATACCCACTTACTCGTGGGAATTTGATACGGTCTCACCAATCTCAATCGGAGATTCTTCATCAACAATAGTGCCGGACAGCCAGTGCTTGCCAAACGTCTCGTGGGAAACGCAATCGCAGTGCGACAAATATCCAAACAAAAAGAGTCTTCTCGAAGACGTACAACCATCTCGCTTGATTGAAACGTCAGATACTTACGGTGGAAGTACTTCAAATGAATGTAAGGATAACTACTATGATTATGAATTTGCCCAGAGACCAGAAAGTCCGAACTTAAATATAGATGTTGATGCAATCAAAAGAGATGTTTGCGGCGGATATTTAGAAGGTACACCGAAGAATAATAAGGATCAGTACAATGATGATGAATTTGCCCAAAGACCTGAAAGTCCGAATTTGAATATAGATGTTGATGCAATCGAAAGGGAATTTTGCAAAGGATATGTAGATTCTCCGCCAAAGAAAAAAAAGGAAAAAAAAAGTTTAAGGTTCTAAAAAAGGTAAGTTTGGAGCGGATACAGAGACATATGTGTTTCAAACTGTAAAATAAATAAATTTCCTTTCGCCTTTTGTTTTTTCTCTGTTATAAAATTTCGTTATGTAAATCTTTTATTCAATTCTCGGATATATTTAAAATAATTTATGAAAAAATGTTTGGACATTTTTTTAATTAACTCTGCAATCGGGTCAACACCCGGACTTTTAAGCGGTTGATTTTTCACAGTTTCCGACGGATTGTAATTTATATTTTTAAAACAGATATCTGTGATATAAAAAATATTACACCCGTCGGAATTCCGTCGGTGGTTTTGACGGATTTCCGACGGGTCTAATATTTTTATAATATAAAAAATTTCAGAGATAAAAAAATTAAATTAAATTAATTAAATCCGTCGGAAATCCGTCAAAAATACCGACGGATTTCCGACGGATCTAATATTTTTTATATTTAAAACCCGTTTTAAAAAATTTTAATTTAAAAAAAAAATTATTAAATCCGTCGGAAATCCGTCGGTATTTTTGACGGATTTCCGACGGATTTAATTAATTTAATTTAATTAAAAAATTTAATTTAATAAATAATTATTTAATAAAAAATAATACATTTACGCGGTTTTAATTAATTATGTTTATAATCCGTCGGAAATCCCTCGGTATTTCCGACGGATTTCCGACGGAATCCCTAATTTTTGCCGCCTAAGAGCCTCGATCTCATCGAAAAAAGGGGGAAAATCCGTCGGTGTCCGTCGGAAATCCGTCGGTCACCTGCAATAAAAACCACCGTCTTCTTCCTCGCGATGACAGAACGAAAAGTCGAAAAAAAACATAAAATCGCCGGAATTCGATCGATCCTCTCGGAAACACGCCGGAATCAACATATCCATCCACAATCTCAATCTCTATCACATTATCATCAATCCAATGTAAGTTTTTCGAAGTTTTTTTTTGGAAATTTGTGATTTAGGGAATTTAGAGAATTTTGTGAATTTGTTAGATTTAGGTTGTTAAAAATCAATAGAAATGTAGAAATGTACGGGTTTAGTATGTTTGAAAAATTTTTTATTTTGTAAATTTTGTGATTTAGGGAATTTAGAGAATTTTGTGAATTTGTTAGATTTAGGTTGTTAAAAATCAATAGAAATGTAGAAATGTACGGGTTTATAAAATTTAGAAAAATATGTATAAAATTATTTATTTTTGTAAAATTATAAATATTTATAATATAAAAATATTAGTAAAATTCTAAGTTGTTGAAATTTTACTAAATTTTTTATTTGTTTAAATTACAAAATCCCAAATTAGGGAAAAATCGTAAATATCTAAAAATTCGTAAATGTTAAAAATCTGAAATTCCAAAAATTTTCTAAATCTGTAAATTCGTAAATGGTAATATCTGAAATCCATAATCCAAATATCCCTAAATACCTATTTAGAGAAATCTCAATTTTCCAAAATCCCTAACTCCCTAAAACTTAATTTATGAAATCCTGAAATTCCAAAAATTAATCTCGAAATTCCAAAATCCCTACTTCTCAAAATATCAATTTACTATAAAAAATTTAATATCAGAATTTATATTTATATATGTAAGTAAATGTCAACGGTATGTAAACATTTTGGAAATCGTAGGGACTATGGCCGATTTCATCACTCTACTGGATCCGGTACTTCCAGTAGGGGAGGGAGTCAGTCGCAAATCCCAGATAGTAGCTTTCCGGAATCCCAAGACCCGTCTCCTCCACTAGGTACACAGCCCTCAGCTCCCACGGCCATGTCCGTTGAGGAGTTTGTTTCGCAACCTGGACGGGATAGGTTGCCTCGCCTAGATCCCGACTTGGTACCTAACACGACATGGTAAGTTTTATACTAAAAATGTATTTGATTATATTAACTTAAAAAAATATTTAACTAAATATTGTTTAGGTTTCAATTTTCGGGAAACGGGATTACGAGTTCGATCAACGCAATGACTAATTCGTTGATCACTTCCCCGTATCCCACATTTACTTCGATGCCGGTGGCAGACCAGGAGATCTGGTTTCGGCAATTTGCGGTATGATTTCTATTCCTATTTTGTAATTTAGATTTTTATTTTCATTAAAATTGTCAATACTAATATGGGTTCGTTTTTTTTTTTGCAGCAAGAATTTACTTGGGACCCACAGTTGACTTCCCGGGTCCGACGGGAGTTCTACAAAAAAGCTTCCCGGAAATATTCGTTGAAGATAAACGAATGGAAGGACTTGTGGTACAAAGAGGGAAAAGTGCCGCGCAAATTGCAAGTTAACAAAACATTATGGGCTGGACTACTTGCCCATTGGGAGCGGGAGGAGACAAAAACAAGCTCCGAAAAGAACTCGTCTAACCGGAAGAGCGACCGGAAGGGGAAGGGACCGGCGACCCATAACCTCGGTGCGACGAGCAAAGCGTCACGTGTTCAGAAACTGGTACGTAATTTTATAATTTTTACAAAAATTTATATTTCTAACACTTCTCATATTTCTTTCATTATCTATGCCAACAGATGGAGAGGACCGGTGTGCGTCCGTCACATCTTGACTTGGTCAAAGATGCGCACACCAACAGAAAGACGGGGGAAATTCAAGATCCCATTGCTCGTGAAATCGTGGAGAGCGTGGAGAGGCTGGGTGAGGAGTACCTCCAATCCCAACCGATCGTCGAAGGAACTCCCCCTTCCACGGAAGTTCCTCTGGAGATGATCAACGAGTTTACCTATCAGGTTAGTAATACTGTCAATTTTAATTAAATTTTAATTAAATTTTAAATAAATTTAAATATAAACAACTTACAACATTTACTGATTGATTTTTTTTCGTAGGTTGCGCCTAAGCACAGAGGTCGTGTGTTTGGCCTCCCGGAAGACAGTTCTGCCACGTCCGTCAACTCTTACCGCATTCATGCAGATAGTGCGTTGAGGGCACAGAATGCCGAGCTTCTCGAGCGGGTGACCGGGTTGGAGTCCCAACGCGCACAAGATGAAGCTCGCTACGCGGAACAGCAGACGCTCTTGCAGGAACAAGTGGAACGCGTTCGGGCAATGGAAGATCAGGTGGGACGAATCCGGGATATGGAAGAGCAGATGGCACGAATGCGGGAGATGGAAGAACGGATGAACGAGTTCTTCCGTAACCGATAGATAATATGTAATATTTTAATTTTCTTAAAAATATTGAAACTTAATTTTAAATGTTGTTTTTTTATTTTTATTTTTATTTTAATCTAATTTTTAATTATATTTAATTTTATTTTAATTTATTTAATTAAATTAATTTTTTTTTTAATAAATAAATTATCCGTCGGAAATCCGTCGGTATTTTTACCGTCGGAAATCCGTCGGTATGTTAACCGTCGGAAATCCGTCGGTATTTGTACCGTCGGAAATCCGTCGGTATGTGACCCGTCGGAAATCCGTCGGTATTTGAAATACTGACGGAGTTCCGACGGAATTCTGACGGAATTCCAGTTATCCTTTTCCGTCGGAAATCCGTCGGAATTTCCGACGGATTTCCGACGGAATTTTTTTTTCCGACGAGATAGAAACGACGGACCAAAACCGTCGGAAAGCCGTCGGAATATGGGTTATTCCGACGGCTTTCCGACGGTTTTGGCCGTCGGAATATATCATGTTTTCTTGTAGTGATATGAAATAAGACACGTTCTAATAATGTTGACGAAAACCTCAAAACAATAAAGCACTATTGATATTCCCATAAATAATAATCCAAACAAATTTGTTGCTCGACATAAAATTATACGATCACTCTTGATGTTCGACATCAGAAGCAGCCTCTTCGTCCTCATGATTCCCGAAGCAATCAATGCCAAAACAAGGGACATGACCGTTCCCAAAGGCCTTGACGTGGTCCTTAAGCGACCTCTTGTGCTTGAAGTCCGAGCCACATGAACAATACCAAAGCTTACCACAGTTCTTCTCATGTGTCCTCCAATCTCCTTTGACCGCAAAAGCCTTCCCACACCTACGACAAGCAAAGGACCTCATACCGTGCTTCCGCTTGTAATGTGTCTGAAGTGTACGGAAGTCCTTGAGCGGTCTTGCCCTCGGGTGGTCTATGTTGTTCTTGCAGCCCGGTGCGCAACAGTAGCAAGGCAACCTCAGCATCGCAGTTGGTTGTGTCCCTCTCAGTGACTCTGGTCCTTTTCTGTATTGTGAGCCATGTCCCCACATGTGCATCTAATAACATTTTTATCATAAAATTAAAATCAATCACTTTATGTTATGTGCATAGCTTATTTCAACCATTTATGTGTTTTTATAACAAAAATAAAATTCAGATCAAGATCCAAACTAATCTCGAAGCATGCAACTGTAACACCTAACTAAATTTATACAATGACTAAAGAGATCGTTGGGAGAGCTTAACGTTATGTCATAAGACTTTTTATCTATGTCAATAGTCTTTGCACAAATTAAAACTTATATGGTTTCAAGATAATTATCAGTTGATTCGTGTTAGTCTACACAGATTATTGTGTAAATTCAGTTCGTGTCGTTTTATACTCTTCCACAAAAGTATGATGAGAATAAGATCTAAAACTCTATGATTGTTTAGGGTTAATAGGAATAAAATATATTGATTTTATAATGGGGGAAAGATATAAAGCGGTACAAAATAATCTACTAGACAATTATCTTCCTCTTTTCTTTTGCTTTTTAGGGTAATGAGTGTTGTGTAGTAGAACTGCGCAAAAATCAAGAGAGAGCAAAAATAGAAGAGGAAGAGTGATGATATTTTAGGGTAGAAAGAGTCAGTATGAAAAAGACTGTTGGTTAAAGAAGATATTCTTGATCCTCAACTCATTGATTGATTTTAGTTGATCTTATCATAGCAGTCAATCAATGAATCTTATAGCTCCTGATGACTTGTACCATCAAATGAAAAGTTATTCTCGAGTTATATACAAGTGATAATAATTATGAAAATGTCGTAGTGTGTGCAAGGGATTTTCTCATGATGATGATTTAAGAAAAATCAAACGAACAAAAAATTAAGATCCATTTTCAAGAACAAAAAAGGTCAAATCTTGAAAATCACTCTTGGGAAAGTGGCAACTAATTGGAGTTAAGTTTATGGGATGAATATAAACTTACCTGCATGTTGTTGTATCTGTTGAAGGTCTTGAAGCAGAGAGGACAAGAGAACTGTGTAGGACCCATCAGAATCTGAGAAGGAGTAGGGATCCAATAGTGATGCTGATGATCATGATGATGATGATCACACTTCTGAACACCACCATGACCATGATCATCATGAGAAGCAAGTGTAACTTCTACTCCTTGATCTTGATGGTGTTCATGATGATGCTCTTGGTCCTCGGTGGAATCAAGGACGACGTCGCTGCTGCTGCTCCCACCACCACCGTAGGCAATAGCGTTGCCACCGAGGTTTGGTAACCCTAGATGAAGATCCACGGTTACATCATGATGATGAGTTGTTTCTTGGCATTGATCAAGATCATGATCAATAAAATTTGAATTGGAAGAAGTTTCTGTCATCTCCATGAAATAGTACTCATGATGAGGATGAACAATAGGTTCTTGATGCTTATGAATGGGGCTCAAGCTAAGGAGAGGAAGAGCTTCTCTAAGCGGAGGAGAGTCAGGTAAAGCAGAATTAGGGTTTGTTGTGTTGATGATTGGATTTGTGGTATGGTGAGGGTAATAGAAGGTGCCATGAGAGTTGTGGATGTGTGAGAGAGAAGTGGAAGAGTTGAAGCTATAGTCATAGTAGTCGACAAATCCATTATTGAAGATACAAGCCGGATCAGACATTACTTTGAGGAGAAGACAGATAGAATAATAAGAAGGCAGGATAGTCTAGATGATGTGGTTTGTGTTAAGAGAGCAAAGAAAGCTAGATATGCATGTATATGTGTGTGTGAGTGTATACATACATGTGTGTATATATTTATAAGGTTTGCGATATGACAATGCGGTGAAATATTAATAGCATATGATAATTGTAGAAAAAGGGTACGGGGAAGATGGTAGGGAGAAAAGAAACAAGGAGAAAGTTTGAAGAAGGGAAAAGGAACTTCCTATCTTGGGACTCGAAGTGCACGCATGTATTTATTCAAATAAAGTCAATTATCAAATCTTTATGAAACAACCATAGATATAACCATCAGCATAAGCAATTAAGTATAATTAAAACTTTATTGTCATAAAATAGTGGATATCTAAGAACGGGTTAAAACCCCTAGTTTTTAGGTGTATTAAGGGACTTTCCAAAGGAAATGTACCGCAAGATCACATTGCTCAGATTTTGATGTTAAGGAGAAGGTTAATTTACATGATTTGATTTGAAAGAATAACGAGTCAAAAGCCTAAAACTTTTTGGTAACTAAAATAAATATCGAGGTCAAATAATCTACATACGTTAATATGTAATCACCATTTGAAAATCAAATCTATGTAGATGTAAAATTAAATCAGACTGATTATTCTTTTTCAGGAAATTGGTAACTAACTTATCCCTAATATGCAATATTACGTAGTGTTTTGATCTATTCATTAAGATCATTGATCGATTTTAATTTATAAGCTGTTTTACGTTAAATGTTGTATACTTCCTATGTATTGTGTTGGTTTGATTATTAGTTTTGAGTTTTGGTACGGATAAAAGCTTGAATCCCTGAGCAAATGAAATAGTCCATTAGACAGACAGAGTATGGAAAGGATCAAATAAAATGGACAAGATCGGAAATCAAGGATAAAAGTTTGTCTCCTTTAATGTCTAACAGTAAATTACGAAATCGAAATGGTGAGAGAGAGAGAGAGAGAGAGAGAGAGAGAGAGAGAGAGAGAGAGAGAGAGAGAGAGAGAGAGAGAGAGAGAGAGAGAGAGAGAGAGAGAGAGAGAGAGAGAGAGGAATAAAGCATATGATCAAGAGTTGATAAATATTTTGGTTTTGTGGGGAGATTGATCGCAGTGGAAAAAGAGACGGTCGTGATCTAAGACAGCACTTTCGTTGGTGGCCTCATCTCTATGTCGGCTCGGCTTCAGAAACATAATACTTGGTAACCTCAAATCTTTATTTAACTCATTCACATAACTTCTATAGTAATAATCAAATGAAATTTTACAAGGAAAAAGTGATAATTGAAATGCAGTTTTCCCTTGCATTTTTAGATGTTATACATTGAGTAATAAGAAAACCAACCACTACAACCACTAGATTCACAAGATTACCTGATTGTTGAGGACTTGAGATGTAAACTAAAGGCTCTATACAGAAAAAGAAGAAAGAAAAAAAAGGCTCTATATATACAGTATTTTCCTATAACAATATTTAACATAACACGAATATCTATTTAAGGTTTCTAATGCTATTACGATTTTTTCTTATGTAGTACAATCGAGTTAATCTAGTGCTATTACGAGTAAATCGATTTTACCATTTCAGTCTCGAATATTTTATGTTCTATCTTTGCAAACGACACTTTTATAGATAAAAGACAAAAATTAGTATTCATGATTCACAAATGTTGAATCATCAAAAAAATATTCATTTTTAAAAAAAGTATCAAACATAGTCTCATATCTTATGTACATTTATCGTTAAGCACGTAAAACACAAGATTATATATATAAGTGCATTTTTTCTTCTACCGCGTTTTCGAAATAGTTTTGTTATAAGCGTCACACAAACGAGTTTTCAAGACACTCAGAGAGAATTTCCAATTTTGATTCGATTCCAAAATAGAAAGCAGATCTCTGCTCAAGTTTTCATCCAACCTAGGTTATATGGCCATACTTTTCCATAAGAGTAAAAATTGAGTTAATTGGATTTATGAATTTTTTGTTCTGATATTCATTCATTTTTAACATTTTCCAAAATGCTATCTTATCAAGATGCGACATTGTGAGATCGAGAGGGTCAAGATAAGTGGGTTTGAACAGAAAAGGCAGTGGTGCGCAATGTGTGAATTCGAAAAGATTGGTACCAAAAGTCTAATAACTTAGAGGACATGTTAATTTGATATTACTAACTAGTAATATACGGTATATATAAACGAATCAGGAGATGTTCCCGAGCAAGCACGAGTGTTGTGTATACTTTTTGTAATTGAACCCTTTTTGTAATTGCATAACTGCGTTGTTTCGACCTCTCTTGTCTTTTATGTACCCTTTATTGTCTCTTCTCAGACAATTTTATCTATATATGAACCTAATGTCAATTTCCCTTTTTAATGTCATTATATTATCTTTTCTTCTAAAGTCTTGTTTTGTATATGTGTTCCTCCAAACTCTTTGCTTTGGGATTGAGTCGATTGACCATGATGTTGTTTGGTGAGTTTTCAACTCATATATACATCAACTGCTTTATTATATGTCTCTTAGTTAAATACTTTTATTTATTATATGTCTCTTAGTTAAATACTTATATTTGAAATGTGTGATACCATGTTAACTTTTAATGACATTATTCCATAAACAATGTTGATTAAAAATGAAACTGTATCATGGGATTTTACAAGAAACAACTGATACCATGTGACAAATCAAATAAAACATTATTTTCTTTTGTTTTCAAAAAATAAAAAGACAAGTTAAATAAAAAACGAGAAAAGTATATAAAACTTATTTATTGTCAATCTTGCATATTCATTTTACAAATTGCAGCTCATGGATGGTTTAAGCCTAATTTAAGGTAAATAGATTATTTTTTTATTTATATCATGCATGGCTTAAACACAGTCTTACATCATTTTTTTGATTCAATCAGAAATTAAAAAATTCGTCGTCTGAGAGATTCGAATTCTCGCAGGAAACCCTATGTATTTAGAACAAATACATTGGTTGAATTTCTATATAAAATATCAAACTAATTTAATATTAAAAGAACCCCCAATGTATTTAGAGCAAGTACATTAGTTGAGTTTCTATAGAAAATATCTAACTAATTTAATATTAATACTTTTAATATAATTAAATAAGAAAATTAAACTAATTAGAACATTACACATATGATGACAAATTTCTAATATCCATCTCAAAAAATTTTATTTGAAAAACTTTCTTTAGAGTTCTTTAGTCTCTCCCCTTTTTTTTTTTTTCATTTTTCTTAATTCTAAAAAACTCTCTTAAACCCACCAATAAATTTGCTCCAAAGCTACTGTCTTGCTATTTTTTACCCAAGTAAAATATTATATAATTACTAAACATATTCGCAGACGAAGATTGTCTTAAAAGGCCCAAGACCAAAAGCCCAATATAACTTTATTTTCCCTTTTCAGTTTTTTTCCTTTAAGCTGAGATTTCTAAGGTACGATTCCAATTCGAAGGTTCTTCAGAATCAGAATCAGAAACAGAGAACTAACTTCCTAAAAAGTTCCAATCGATTTGATCATCGAGACAGGCGACAATCGGAAATAGTTTGCGTAGGCGATAATGTTCTACAGAGGGTAAGCCTCAGATTCTCTCCGATTTGTTCTTCGATGATTTGATTTCATTAGTTTCCGCAATTAGGGTTTTTTCTTTTGGTTATTGGGTTCGATTCGTACCTTCATTTTTACCTCCTGGTGAAGCTTTTATCTGCTCCGAATTCCTTTACTAGTTCTGTTTTGTTGGAAATTATGAGGTTCTTGCTTTAGTTCTAAACAAAATTGAAGAAAGTGTTTTAATTTAAGGTGTAATTTTGTTTGTGGTGAATGTAGATATGGAGATGGTCCTGATGGGCGTGAGATGGGACCTAAGCGTCAAAGAATGATTGATCAAGGTCCTCCAGGACCATTCTATGGACCTCATCCTGGTTCTGCCTTTATGTACAACCCTTATGGATTCGTTGCTCCTCCTCCTCCACCTCCTTTCCCTGTGGTTCGACTCCGTGGTCTTCCCTTTGATTGCGCAGAGCTCGATGTAGCTGAGTTCTTCCATGGTTTAGATGTGGTTGATGTCTTGTTTGTTCACAAGAACAATAAGCTCACTGGTGAAGCCTTTTGCGTTCTTGGTTATCCCCTCCAGGTCGATTTTGCGCTTCATAAGAATAGACAGAACATGGGAAGGAGATATGTGGAGGTTTTTAGGAGTACAAAACAAGAGTACTATAAGGCTATTTCTAATGAGGTTACGGAATCTCGTGTCCATGGTGTGGCTAGTGGTGGTGCCAGTGGGGGTGACGGTGGAGGAGGTGGTGGCAGCAGCGGTGGAAGAGGTGGTGGTGGTGGTGGAAGTGGTGGATATTCACCTCGTAGAAATGTGCAGAGGGGTAGATCGAGTGATGTTGGGAAAGAGAATGCTGAGCATACGGGTGTCTTGAGATTGAGAGGATTGCCGTTCTCAGCAGGAAAAGATGACATACTTGACTTCTTCAAAGATTTCGATCTGTCTGAAGACTCTGTTCATGTTACTGTTAATGGTGAAGGGAGACCCACTGGGGAAGCATTTGTGGAGTTTGGGAGCACAGAAGAATCGAGAGGTGCAATGGTCAAGGACAGGAAGACGCTTGGGAGCCGTTACATAGAACTGTTTCCTTCATCAATTGAGGAGTTAGAGGAGGCGCTATCAAGAGGACGACGGTGATCCACCAGTTGTCATGGTACTTTCATACCATTATAATGGGTTGTTTGTTAGAAGATTGCAATTTCAGCGCATTAATGGTTCCGGTTTTGATGTATTATCTTGTCAGAGGACTAGCTATTATTGATTCTTTAGGTTCTGTTGTGTTGTGTGGGTCAAGACTTACATGCATCTGCACCACCAATAGAGTAAGCTTTGAATCAAATAGGTGTTAATTGTGGCTTATCATCGCTGCTGCGCATATCGTAAGAACCCTTTTTGGATTGTAACATTAAGCTTTTGCTGAAGTTGTGGAAATTTGAATGGGGTTGCTCTTGTGATATTTTATGTGGTTAATACGACACCGTTTCAAGTCATCAGAAACCTTGAAGACAAAAATAATTTTGGATTCATTGTAGCGATTATGTAACCAGACTGGAAGAAGCAATTTGTCTTCATTGATAATGTTTAGTTTGGTGAGAACACAGGAACAGTATTGAGTAATTTCTCTGTCTAAATATTCTGTCTTCAATATCTTTGTGAGAGGGTTTTAAATGGTCATTTTATTAGTAGGACCGAAACCATTGGACATATATGTATAGTTGTTACTATCACATCTAAATTGTTAACATTCAATTATTCGATTTTGGAAAGGTCACTATGCCAACAGAAGAAACTTTGTGTTTATCCAATTGAAAACCACTTCTCTTGTCTTTTCATTCTGCTTTCTTTCACATACATCCGAAAATAGTGTGACAATTATTTAAATTGAACTCTTTAAAGTTAAAAATAGTTATTGTAAATAATTGTGTAATCTATTAGAAAATGTTGTAAATGGGGTGGATAAAATTTGTGTTCCATTCTTGGTCCCGAATTTTCGTTTCATATAGAAATGCGTTCCTATATGGTACAAGTTTCTGATTTTGGTATAATGGACAAGTAAGAGATTGAAGCGGCTAAAGGCGAATCGGCAATATAATGATGGCAATAAGAGTTTCAATGGTCTTGTCGATTTAGACGAATTTGATAGAAGAAGACTAGTTTAAATTCTCTCTTTAAATTCCTTAACAAGGTTTTCCCGAAAAGAACTTGTTATATATCCCGAAAAGGCTTTTCTCTCGAGAGCTTGACCTAAACGCCGTCGCCTTCGATCAATGGAATCTCGTCCATTTCCGCTACCGCCGCTAGCTCCACCAGACCCGATCAATTTCTCATCTCTGGTCTCGAATTCGCCGGTTAAAACTTCTGATACTGTTCAGACAGAACGAATCAATTCGCCCTCAAGACTTCATAGGTCGACTTCTTCTTCTGGTGCTTCTCCCTGTTTCTCGAGAACGCCTCCTCTTTCCTCAGTGTTCATTAGTGCATTGCGGAAGAGAAAGTTCATTCAAATATTATGGTAACTCGGGACAGAATTGACCCCGAACCGTTCCCAATAATTCCATGTAATAATCCACAGCATGCTCATGGATATCCTTTGATGATGAATTTAACCGCATTATATGCGTTCCTCAGTTTGGTAAGAAGGTCAAAGAAGGAAGTGTTAAAGTCCCCTTCAACCAACCACTTAATCCTTAACTGTTGTCTTGCGCTACTACAAGGCTGGCAGGCTTGCATCTATGAAATATGGTTAGAAAAAAATAGAAGAGATCACAGTGGACTATCTCTGCCTCCTTCCAGGATATTTCACAAGTTGCTCTCATTGATGAAGAATAAGGTCCAACAAGGGAGAAGGGAGTTACGGGTTGGATATTGTTGGTAGTAGTCTATTGTATTAGATGCGTTTCTCATCATATAACGATGTAATCGTTTAAATATATCCAAGCAAATCTTTTAACAGAAAAAAAAAAAAAAAGCTAATCTGGAAAAAAATATGGTATAATTAACCCAATAAACAATACTTGTTTTTCAATACTCGGTAATGTTAGTAAAATTAATATACAAACCACCTCTTAAGCATATAGTATAGACTTGTAATGATAAGACAACTGAAAACACAAAAAAACAAAGTAGCATTTCAAACATGCAGTCTTTAGAATAGCTATGAGATATTCATATTTTGGTAACGAATATACAATGAACATTTGCTAACAAAAATTACAAACTCGTTTAGTTGTGTAGAGGAGACTTATAGACGTTTAAGAATCTAAATTGCCGCTTTGCACAGTGAATCCTATGTTTAGGATCCCATGACAAGAGCAAATCTCGCAGATCTATGTACTTTTTGGGTTTTAAAAGAGTTTTCAGTTTCGTATTCTTATTATTAAAAGCATTGTTGTTTCTACTACTAATAATACTGATCAACCATACCGCAACTAAAATCAGAAAGAGTTAGTTGGGAGTACACAAACCCATATACTTGTGGTTATACTTTTATATACATTGAATTTGCATGTCAGTCCACGTGATTTCCTTCGTACATCAAAGTTTGTGTTAACTTTATCTTATTGTTTTTCTTTTATTTTTTTCGGGTAATCCTTCTATTAATAAATATTTATCTCTTTTGTACAGCCTCCTAATGTAGTCTAACGAAGGACTCTCTACAAAATTTATATCCAAAATCTCGAAAGTTTAATATATATGCATTTGTCTATACTAAATCCGATTGTTGACACAAAATTATACAAAAAAACAAATTAAATAGGAAGAGAGAAGAATAAATTAATTAAGTCGATTTGATCTAATGGTAACTTTCAAGTTGGAGAATCGTAGATTCGAGTCGCCTTAATCACTTAGCCGCATTTTAAATTTGAAATATATCCGAACTCGTACCCAAATGCAAGGCTTCGTATGATTAATATTTGGACTTAGAAAATCTTTGGAATCCTCACATTTATCAAAAACAAAAAAGAATAAACAATAACAAACTAGTTAAAAATATAAAAAAAATAATTGAAAATAAACAATCCTGTAGTTTGTTTTTGTGATCGATATAATCATCAAAACTGTACTTTTATCATTATGTTAAAAATTATAAATGAAACATTTTATGTAAAAATAATGTTATGCGAGGAAAAACTCAATATTGTAGAAAAATAAATTTCTTAAGATTAAAATATACTATAAGAATTTTGATTTCTGTGTGTGAATATCTGGATATACTCAACAATGAATGGCATGTTAGGAAATTGTTATGTGATAATTAATTAGCATTTTAGTCTCAGATTCTGTACATAACTATTTGGACGGCAAAAAATGTAATAAACCTCATATACTAAAAAAGTAAAATAAAATAATTAAAATGGGAAAAAGGTCAATTTTCTCGTTTGTCGTTGTCGGGTCCAAATCCAAATAATATAACTTTTTTGGGGTCGTCGATGTAACTCTTATCTCGCTCTTGTCCGACACCATTTATGTATTTTAGTAGAAATGTTTTACAAATTCCCAAAATTTACAGTCACCATGTGAATCGTCAAAGAGTCAAGTATGTGCAGCAGCAGTACTGTAAACCTGATTTTGTGACATCATTTGTATGTTACCTTACAAAGATATATCCCTATTTTTTTTGTTAAAAAAAAAGATTTTTAGTTTTATTTTTCTCGTTTTGTTTTGTTAAAAACTTTTTTTTTTCTTGTAGTGGCTCAAGAGAATTCTCCATTATCGAACAACAACCTTATAATTAATCAACACATCGCACCCTGTTTTTTTTGTTTTTCTAACTTTCATAATCTCACCGAAAGCATAATCTTTCATATTATATCTCGTGATTTTGCATTATATCTTGGAACTATTGATATATAACATATTTTTGTTTAATGTTTTATCCTAGTTGGTCCATAAGTTTAGACTGGTAAAAATATTAGAATAATAAATGGAATTTGGAGAATAAACCATAATAAAGTTTAGAGGATATTAAATATTCTTTCTGTTTTAAAATGTAAAATCTTTTAGCTAAAACCATGGATATTAAAAAATTAATTTTTTATTAAAAAATATTATTTAATATATTTAATAAAAATAATTTGATTAATCACACAAAAAAACTACAAAATATTAGTAGTCACACAATATTTAATAAAGTTAAAAAGTACGATTGTCAAAACAATTTATATTTAAAAAATTTTTTAAAACAATTTACATTTTAAAATAGAAAGAATAACTTTTTCATAAGCTTTGGTGAATAAAAAAGTTTCTTTAATTACCCATCTTTCACTTTATCATTAAAAACAAAGCTGGGAGTAAAAAAAACACAAAGCTAATAAAATTTATTTCCTTTTTCTTCTGATTGTTGAAAACAACAAAAAGCAGAACTTAAGTGTAAAATTTAATTTGCTGAATTTTCGTTTTCTACTTTGTATAACTAGTCAAAGCCTTATTAATGTTTATGCTTTTAGTCTTTAAAAACGGCAAATAAAAAATATACTACCCATTTGTGGTCAGTCTTACATAGTTAATATTTTGATCCTTAAAAAAAGAGAAATCCTTTTACCTTTTCAAAGATCAATCCATCACTTTTCTTTGTTCTTCTCAGTGAAAAAAAAAAAAAAATTTAGGTAGTCAAATTTTAGAAAACTTTAAAGTGACACTCCCACTAACGTGTTGACTCGTGTCTCATTACTATATATGCTAACTAAGCAAGTAAACAACGACTCTCTTCTTCTTCTTCTCTCTTTCTCTCACCAAACCTCTCAAAGAAAAAGAGAACACTCTTTTGATTAGGTCTAAAGATGGCATCAAAAAAAGCAAGAAAATCAAACCGACCTGATCAGAAGAAACTCAGAAGAACCCATTTCAAGAAACGACTTCCACAACAACACAAGAACACCAATACAACTACTACTACTCTCGATCAAACATCTCCATCTAGTCCTCCTGTCTCTACATGTTCTTCCTTAACGACGTCGTTTTCTCCTCAAGATACAACAAACTTGTACTCTCTTCCCTCTCCTTCTCCGCCGGTGCTAACGTCACCAGGCGATGGCGGTTGGTGTACACCGAAAGCTCAGAAGTCGAGGATACCGGAGATGCTGACGTGTCCACCGGCGCCGAAGAAACAAAGGGTTACACAGAACTGCGTGTTAAGACGGAGGCAAATCGTTTTCTTTGCTCCTCCGGAGATAGAGCTCTTTTTCGTCCACGCACATGATCGATGAAGAGCATTTTAGATTAATATTATTATTAGTTTTTTTTCTTTTTGTTATCGATGATAGGCTCGTTCGATAAAGAGAGTTAATATGAGAAGATGATCAAAATTCGTCTCTTTAATTTGTTAATACAATAACGAAGAAGAGTATATTATTAAGGTTTCGTGTGAGAGTTTTTTTCTTCTTCTCTTATTTTGGTTTGTTTGTTTTATTATTTATTTTCTTTTGTTCATTTGGCGCTTGTTTTTTTGGGATAATTTGAATGAAGTCGGTTTGAGATTTGTGGTAGGGTAATTTTATAATCAACTCAGATTTAATCCATACCCAACCCTTTTATTATTTTATATACTTTTCTTGCATCCTTTTTTCTGAGTGCTATGTGTTAGTTTGCGACTCACTTTAATTTCTGGCCTATTAGCTTTGTCAAATTTTGTAAAATTGGTGTGGATTGAGGTTTTTTCTTTTTAGTATGTATTGTTGTTCTTCCTCAGTAGTTTGTTCATATTGCTTGATCGGTTGTTCATTTGAATATTATCTTAGTTAATCGCTTTTAAATAATTAGGAAGCTCTTGTTCTTAGATTCTTTATATAACAACTTTTCAAAATAATACAATTAACAGGTCATACAAATAGTATTTGATCAACAGAAACAGTTTCTTTCTACACGAAACATCACACTAAGTTTTTTTTTTTTTTTAAACATTTTTCTATTGAAAGTATAAGAATGCAAATATTACAAAGCCTCAAGGGTCCAATGGCCAAGTAGCATTTAACATATAACGAAAACCTCATTTGAATCAAGTTGTTGAAGCCCATTTCGAGCCTAGTTGTAGAGCTGTTCTTGTTCCTTCGAGGAGTCACGAGCAGAGAGGGAGAGATTTAGAGACATGTAACATCAAGAAGAAATTGAGTTGAGATTGGAGATTTAAGAGATGATCTGAGAGCTGTTATTCCGTAGAGAATCAGTGCTGGATCATGGTTGAGCAGTGGGATGGATTTGTATATTGTAGGCTTGAGATACGATTCCTCACTAGTCGATCGATCTCTTTTGTAATCGCATCCATCGATTTAAATGATTGACGATGCAAACAATTGTTCCTCTCTTGCCATATCAGATACAAGGTTGCTTACCAAGCGATTAGTAAAAGCTTCTTCAAAGGCCTTGGTGGATTATAAGATTGAAGTTGATGAAGAAGAAGATCCCAAGATCTTTGAGTCGGGAAGCTGCATCTATGGGCTGTTTCTTTCCAAATTTCCCAGCTGTAGGAGCAGTCGAAGAACAGGTGGTTTCTCAATTTGGCCGTGTTGGTGCACAAGAGGTAGTTCATGTCAGTCTGAATTCCCCAATTTGCCAATCGATCCTAGTTGGGTGCCTATTCAGAACTTTTAACCAAGCAAAAGTTTATGCTTCGGAACACCTCCAAAGAACCACACATCTCTATACCAAGGGACGAGAGGTTTGTGATCCTTTAGTAGTTTATAAATTTCTCCTATGTAATAAGTATTCCTTCTTGTACCATTCGGCCACCATTCAAACTTATCCAGAGAGTTAGTAATTGAGATAGAAGAGAGAAAAGATTGAATTTTGACTTGATTCTCTGATCTCGCAGGAGGTAGTAACCAACCACCATTTACCCAGAGCTCAGTTAGTGTTGAATCCACAGGGATGCCAAAAATCGTTGATCCATCAGCGACTAAGAGCTTTCTGATGTTCCCAAATGGAAACCAATTGCTTGACCAGAAGTAGCAGCATTCTCCATTACCAACATTTAGGCGAATCCACAAGTAAGCTATATCTCTGAGTTGAAGCATCTCATTAGAAAGCCAAGAGTTTTTCTGTTTCGTATCTATAACTCAGAAATTATTTAAATTTCCATCTAACACCTCTGTGATAAACCAGCTTCCCCAAATAGAACCCGGGAGGAAAAACAACATCCAGATTAGCTTGATTGCACAAGCTTTGTTCCAAGTAGATAAGTACTTTAGATCTAGACCACCTTCTTCCTTGCTGAATGTTCGGGCCTCCCATGCTACGTTTGCTGCTGAATGACCTTCCGTTTTTCCCTTCCACAGGAATTGAGCACATAGAGAATCAATATCAGTTAGACAACCTTTTGGGAGTATAAAAGTACTTGTCCAAAAGTTGGTAATTCCAGTAATGACAGTTGATATTAGTTGATGTCTCCCAACAAATGAAAGAGATATGACTGTCCAAGAATGTAACTTTGACTCGATAGATTGAATGAGAGTTGAGCATTGTTCCTTGTTTATCTTTTTGGTGCAGAGAGGCACACCCAAGTATCAGATTGGCAGTGTCCCAGAGGTAAGATTTGTTGAACTCTTTATTTGATCAACTTCATCTTATATTAATCCAGCTGTGAAAATATAAGTTTTTTGCACACTCATTGCCAAACCTGATCTGTCTTCAAAATCTTTTAATACTTGCAGGACATTTGCAACCGAATTGGCCGACCATCAGTGAAGATCAACAGATCATCTACAAAGCATAGGTGAGTTAGTCTTGATCTGAAACACCTATGATGGTAGTTGAACTTCCCCTCCATAGTTGCTTTATTTAGGGACAGAGATAGACAGTTCATTGCTAGGACAAACAGGTAAGGAGAGAGAGGATCCCCCTGCCTTAGCCCTCTTTTTCCCTTAAAGTATCCATAGGTTGATCCATTAAATCCCACCGAGAAGGATGTTGTGAAGATACAAGCCTCTAGCCATCTAATGAACCCCTCTGGAATTTCTAGACTTCTCGGACAATGAAAAAGGAAGTCCCAACTGAGTGTATCAAACGCCTTTGCAATGTCTACTTTAATTGTAATTCTCTTAGGACCTCCTCTCTTATGGTAACCTTGGACAATTTCTGAGGCTAATAGTGTGTTCTCAATCAACAATCTACCTTTGATAAATGTCGTTTGGTTTGGTAGGATAACTTGTGGAAGAATGGACTTGAGCCTAAAGACTAAAGATTTTAAAATGATTTTGTAGGTTGTGTTGCAGCAGGAGATTGGTCTGTAGTCTGAGATAACAGAGGCACCATGTCTTTTAGGCACCAAACAGAGGATTGTTGCATTTGTATCTCTAGGAAGAAAAGCAGTGGTGAAAATTTTCTAAATAGCTGTAACAACCTTTTCCCCAACCACTACCCACACAGATATGAAGAAATTTGAGGTGTAACCATCTGTACCTGGGGCCTTATTTGGGTTTAGTTTCATAAGGATTTCAGTAATCTTCGTAGACGTTGGAGGAGTAGACAAAGCAGTCTTTTGAGTGTCATTGCATCTGAACTCATTGATATCATGAAGGCAATGGTAAGAGGAGATGGTCAGTGGCTGAGAGATAGAAGCTAGAATCTCTTTAAAGTGAGAGATGGCTAGTTCACTAATTTCATCAGGATTAGTAATAGTTAGACCAACACAAATGATCAAGGTCCTAATTGCATTATAGGCATTCCTTGCCTTGGAAACCATGTAGAAGAATGCAGTATTCTGGTCTTCTACTTTCAACCAGTTGATCATGGATTTCTACTTAAAGAAAGCTTTCTCAATCCCCCTAAGGAAGATCAACCTCTCGTTCATATCTCTTTCTGTTTAGAAGGTTGTCAGTGATGGATTTTGAAGCGTCTGTTCCTGTAAAACTAGTAAGATATCATTAGTTACCCTCACTCTCTTTTCTATATAAGAAAACTCTCTTTGTTTAGTGTTTTTAAACTGTTTTTGATTTGTTTAAGCTTGAACTCCAAATATGCCAGATCAAAACCTCGAGTTCCACACTGGTTCCATGCAATATCAATCGTGGTTTGAAAGGATGGATGAGAGGCTAGATGGTTTTAGAATTTGAAAGGCTTGGTTCCAGAGAAAGGTAAAGGAACAACTATATCGATTATGCATGGGGTATAATCAGAGAAATCAAAAGGAAGGAAAGTTGCCACACTATCAGGGTAGGAGTTAATCTACTTGTTGTTGACCATAGCTCTGTCTAACTTCTTTGTTTTTGGATCATCTGGCCGTTTATTGCTCCAAGTGTGAAAAAAAAAACCATGATATCTCAGATCTTCTAATCCCATATTAAGCATCACATCTTTCAAATCCATCATATCAGCAGTTAAGTGGTCAACAGATGGTCTAGAGTGCTCTTCGTAATGCATAATCTGATTTAAGTCACCGCTAATGATTCAGTTGGAGTTCTCAAGGAATAGGGTTTGTTGAATTTCCAGCAAATCAGCTCAGAGGGTAACCCTTTCATCTCTGAAGTTAGAAGCATAGATAGCCGAATAGGTGAAGCTAGAACCTCCAGGGAGAACAACTGCATAAGTGAGAGATTGTCTGGACAGATGTAGCACTTGAACCTTGCAAGGATCCTTCCAAATTATTATAACTCTTCTCCCTTCATCAATATCATGGTAGAATAAAAAATTCCAACCCGGGCATGCAGCTAACATAACTTGATTCAAATTTGGTTTTTTGATATGTGTTTCCAAAATAACACCCAAACATGGTTGATTAGTACTAAGCCAATTTGCAAAAGGTATATGCTTATACGGGTCATTTAGGCCACAGACATTCCAAAAAAAAGAACCTGGGATTCATTGGGGTGAAGGATGGACCTCATCCATGGGTTGGAGAGGACCCTCAGAACTATTGTGGAAGTAGAAGTGAGAAGGTTTGAAGCTGTTGGTATTTTAGTGAGTGGAGAAATAGGAACCAGATATGGTGTAGGTGGTGTTTGTTTGATTTTTTCAAGATAATTGTAGGGTTTTTTTAATTGGTAGTTGTTTATAGGGGAATTAGTTAAACTAGGGTGAACATTTGGGTGACTAAAAGGAGGGAAAGGGTTGAAAAGGTTTGGGTTTAGGTCTAAGGTTATAGGTAAAGGAACCAAACTAGATGTGTTGATCACAATAGGCCTAGGATGGAATTCAGCTGGCAGTCCGAGGATACAATCAGTAATACCTTCCATAGAAGAGTCATTCAGGGGAATGGAGGGTAAAAAACCTCGTGCTGAGAGGACAACCACCTTAGTGGCAATGGGGGAAGCAGTAGAACATATTACCAACATTATTGTCCTCTATGTCCAGAACTTTCCCATCAGCAGGAACAACGTCAATAACAGCTTCTGTCATATTATCCAACGGAGTGATATTAGAGATAACATTTTTAGGAGTAGCTTCATTGGAATCCAACATAGGGCAGTCTGAGGAGAAGCAGTGGTTGCAGTATCAGTGCAACTAGAGGTAGTTGTATTGACTTTTTTTCTTTTTCTTCTACTTACTAACCACTGGTGTCCATTGTTGAGTAGGTTTTGGACAGTTTTTCATTAGATGACCTGATTCTTTACAGTTGAAGCAAACATGAATCGGGGTAGCAGAGGAGGGTTGCCGATGCTTCAGACCAGTAGTAACCGAAGGTGCAATGGGAGGTGGAAGATAAAGACAGTTCTTAATGATGTGACCAACCTCTTTACAGTGGGAGCAAATAGGAGGAGCCAAGGGTAATCTACACTCGCTCTGCAGATAGAACCGTTCTCCCTTTCAACTTCCTGCCTAGTAGGTAAAGATCTTGAACTATTAACCTCAATTTTTACATGAGCAGAACTAATACTAGATAGGTTTAATGTCCAGTCATTAGTTTCTTTTGGTTTCCCTAATTGCCCTGCAATATGACTGAGGCCCTCTCGGTGGATCAAGTTAAATGGAACACCATGGAGAAAAGCCCAGAGAGGGATGCAATCAAGAGACGGAGTTTCTTTAATCAGCTCTTCTGACCATTGCGCTACATAAAACATGATAGTATCTACATACCAAATGCGTTTCTCCATAACCTTCTTTCGAATGTAGTCATTTTGTATTCTCACCAGGACAAAATTAGAGGCAAGACTAGAATGAATTTCTAGATGTTAACCTTTGCCCCACATATAATTCAACACACTTTGGATGAGGCTGTAATGAGGGGTTCTACCAAAGAATCTACATATAATGAAGTTTTATGGAGCTCAACACCTTTCTGAAATACTGACTTTGGGATTTTGACTCTAAGGATTCCATCAGGATACATACACTTTGGAGACAGCCTTGTGAGAGTCTTATCTACAGTTGGCTTAACTCTAGAAGCCCAGGTAGCTTCTTTAGAGAAAGTTGGGACAACTTGTGGAGGCGGAAAGGGAGAAGTATCAAGAGAAGGAGTGTGGAAACCAGAGATAACAACGTACCAATGAGTAGGAGTGGAAGAAGCAGATTGGTAGGTGGTTGAGAAATTGCTTACCAACGCAGGGGAGGAGCCAAGTAACCCAACCTTAGTAGATGTGGACTTGGAAGAAGGTTTAGGGGGAAGATTGTGAGGTGTAGGCAAGGGAGCAAGAGGAGGCAAAGGGAAAGTCTGGTGAGAAATTTCTGGAGTTTCAATATTAGGGTTTGACACTGTAGATGGATTTGATATTGTAGTAGATTCAGATCTAGAAAGATCAAAGGGAGAAATGGGGATTAGTGAGACTTTAGTAAGAAAAGTCTGATATGCCGAAAGTAGAAGAGCAACATATGAAGTAGTAGGAGAAGAACTAGTTGAGCTTTGAGCTGCAACAGTGGTTTCCTTAGACGCTAATGAAACGACCTGACCAAAAAATTTAAAATTTTTCCCTCCAGATTACTATCATCACAGATAATAATCCTCAATGGGTCAACAAACAAGCAGCGCGGAACAACAAAACATCAACAACAGATTCCAATTTAACAAATCCCATACTTTATTAAATATAAAAAAAACAGTTCAACTAATCAACCAATATCCAATAACTAACAACCTAACAATTTCATAAAACTACAACACACAGCGAGACCCTAAAACATCTCTTCTTCCTCGCCACGATTCCACGATCACTTTTCTCTTTACCTGCAACACATGGCAAAAAGAGTTGCGTGAGTATTATCATAAATACTCAGCGACGCGGTCATCCCGTCTACAGGCTAATTAAGCACAAGTATAAACAAAAGATACAATACCAAGATGATCACAGAAACAAGCATACACGAAACAAACGTCACGAACCAACACAGAAACACTGTGTCGATCGACACAACCTCTAGGTGTCGATCGACAGACTGCACTGTGTCGATCGACACACCACCCTGGTGTCGATCGACACGATGTCGCAGAACCCAGAAACGAGTCTATCCTCGCATGACTCGAATCTGTCGCGAATCAACGAGTTTCCTGCACAATTCCATTCACAAACACACGAAAACCACCAAGCAATCGCATTCATCGATTCCCTATACTTATACAAGCCAACAGTCACGCACTCACCTCGATTTCGGAATAAAAGACGAAGAACGAACGAAGAACAAGAAGAACACTTCGACCAGCTTCTGATTTCGTCCCTTCCTGGCCCGAAATCAATCCAGCAACGATCCTTCTCCGTTTCCCACAACCTCACGAGATCAACCCTTCCCACAAAACACAGAATTCGCTCAAACTCCCTGATTTCAGAATTCTCTCTCAAAAACCCTAAGATTCCTTCTGAAAACGGCCAAAAAAGAAGACAAACCCGTCTGTTCCTGGCTTAAATACGAACCCTAGGTTCCCTAAACCGGCCCACCAAACCGGGCAATTGGAACCAACCCGACGGTCTGATTTCAACTCGTGTCGATTGATATACACCACCTGTGTCAATCGACACACCATCAAGAATCCGACTTCTCACAAGTCAAAACATCCGTGTCGATCAACATACACACCTGTGTCGATCGACACAACCAACCAAAAATCCATATTTTGGTTCACGGGTGTTACAGCTAAGGTAGAAAAAGTAGTAGAAGAGGGAAGACGCATAAAGGATCAAGAAGAGGGTAGAGAGGGGAAGGCTAAAGGGAAGGCTGAGTCAGGGGAATCTGGTGGAATTGGTGGTAGCCGATTAAGACTACCTGTCAGGGCCAGAGGAACCTGGGAAAACTACGAGCAGGAGAGCGAAGGGTTCTCCAAGTCATTTCTCTCTCTATTTATAAAAATATGTCTCAGTATTTCTTATACTGAGTTTTGGTCCAATAAACCACACCGATATATCATCTAGCGTAGTTACCATTGGTTTACAAAGCTGAGATTTGTGTGATTCTACAACTATTTATCAGCACCACATAAAAATACATTTTCATATGCATATGTATACATACACACTTCTTATTATATATTTACACAAATTTCAAGAAAAAGTAGTTTATGATATTCCCTTTTTATTGGGTTCGTAACATAATAGGCGGTAATATCATTAATCAAATCCGATCAGGTTAATATGCTCGATTTTTTTGTTCTATCTATATATTAAATTTCAAAGATTAGTGTAATATTTTGTTCTCTACTTTCTTCCCTAATTAAGTACATAATTTTATAACCTTTATTTAACTTCGATATTAAAATAATATCCACTAATTAGAAAACATATGGATATGTTTTAAAATTAGAAAAAGCAAAGAGACGAGATATATTTGAAGAGTTAGTGGGGATGGCCACAGTGTCGAGTGCAGAGGATAACATCTGCCAAGGGAATCCAATGTAGCGACTCGTGCGGTTTTTCTCATCATTTTCTCTCTCTCTTTTTTTTTCCATAATCTTTCACAAAAGTTTTTTTTTAAAACAATTTGATCATCAATTCAGAAAAGATCACTCTTTTTCTCCGAGAACGAGAAGGATCATTCATTATTGACAAATTACATACTGTACATGGTTGAATTCAAATCCAGACAAGAGCATGAAGTAATCAAAACTGCAGTTAGATAAAAGTTAGTTATAATTAGAAATGTACAAAACATAAAGATTTCAAACATAAACTCCATCAAGTAAATAAGAAATTAAAAGCCAAGAAGCCCAAATTTTTTTCTTCAAAAAAGCTAATTAATTTACTTAAGAAAGGAGAAGAAGAAATATTTGACAGAAAGAACACTAGGCATGATGGCTGTGATTTTAATTGATAACTCGTATAATAGTAGAACGATATTTAAATTCTACAAAAATGTAATCAGTACATAATTTTAATCATGAACTATGTTTTAATCCCAATTAGCTATTTTAATGATTAAACAATTATTATTCCATTGCTTTGTAGTTAACGTACGGCTCCAGAAAAAAAAAAATTCAATGAGTAGAAGAAAATTAGAGAAATAGCATGATATAGACGGTCACATTACTGTATTATATGAAATAAACTGTTTTTAAATTAATTAACAAAATAGATTGTAGAATGATCTTAATATCTCTCTGACTCAATGAAAAACACAAAGATTGTGCCAGAATGTGTAAGTCTCTGTCAGAGAAAACTATAACATACCATATAAAATTATCAATTTTTTTTCTTTTAAATTATTTTCTCTTTTATTACTTTGTTTTTCTATTTAATATTAGTTTTATCTAATATTTCTTTTAAAGTTAAATTATTTTACCATTTATATATACAAAAAAAGATTTTTTTCCACGTATACTATAATTTGAAATTTTAGAAATTAACATATATTACGAAAAATATTCACATATATATATATCAATGATCAAATTTTATTATACTTGTGATTACTCAAACTATTTATATAGTGTGAAAATAAAACGTAGTATAATCTGCTATATACTATATTTTTATATGATATAACATGTTATATATCATACAATATGTCATATATTAACATGGTATGCCAAAATATTATTATACACATCATATTTTTATGTCGTATAACATTTATATATTATACAAAATATCGTATATTAACATGGTATATCATAATACTATTATACATACCATATTATTGTATTGTATAGCATGTTATATGAAAAATGATATGTTATATATAACATATCATATATTAACATGGTATGCCAAAGTATTATTATATACATCATATTCTTATATCGTATATCATTTATATATCATACAAAAT
This sequence comes from Arabis hirsuta, assembly GCA_964056655.1. Taxonomy (NCBI): domain Eukaryota; kingdom Viridiplantae; phylum Streptophyta; class Magnoliopsida; order Brassicales; family Brassicaceae; genus Arabis; species Arabis hirsuta. Next base: position 31,944,766 of record OZ053301.1, on the reverse strand, counting down.
GCCGTATCTTAACATAGTATGTCATATTATTATTATATACATCATATTATTGTATCGTATAACATGTCCTATATTAATATGGTATTGCCATGTTATAATTATAAATATCATATATTATGTTATGCTACATAACAAGTAACTAAGAAATATGTTTGAATATTTTTTATAACATGATGGATATGATATATATAATGTTATATATTTGTATGGTATACCATGTTATATAATAAAATAACATGTTATATGGTATATTAGGTTTTATTGTAACATTATAAAATAATTTGAGTAATTTATGTCATTTCTAAATTTTCAAATTGTAACATAAAGAAAATTAGGTTTTTTTACATATAGATTATGAGATGATCCAGTTATAATAATAAATATTATAGATGTAATATCAAAAAGGAGAAAATTGATGAAAAAGAAATTGGCTAAAAACAAAAAGTAATGTTATATATGCTTTATGACATGTTGTACAATTTGTTTTTTGGTATGTTAGAAGGACAAATTCGTCCAAAAATCTTTTTTTTAGCTATTAATCTAAATAATCATCAAACCGTCTACTGCTTGACATTTCAAGTTATAAGAGCATCCTTAACAATGAAACCCATTAAGTTTCTTTAGATATATTATTATAATAATTTTTATTTGTTTTAATTACTTATCTAAATATTAAAGTATTAAAAGAAGTAATCATTCAATTAAAAAAGAACACGTGAGAGGGAAGGGCTCAAAAGGCTGAAGAACTGTTTCTACATATAGAGATTTAGGACAAGTCTCTCTCTCACTTTTCCAGTCTCTCTCACTTTTTAACTAGTGTAGTACCCGCGCTCTGCGCATGATAGTTATATTGGAAAACAATTTGGTGAGGTATATATAATATATGAGATATAAAAAATTAGTAGAAAAACTTCAATATATCTAAAATATTATAAACAAAACATAACTCTTTTAAAAAATTATTAAACAAAAGATACAAAACCAATATTATTAAAGGAAGAGAATCCAAAATTATTATAACAAACCAAGATAACATTAAAACAACTACATGTCAAGGAAATAATCATATTCAAAACCACAACATGTCAAGACACGACGAGCATCAACAATAATCTTCTTACATTCATCTTCACCAAGAATATTTGAAAGCATAGATACGAAATCATCAATCACACTTTTAGAAGATCATCCAACAACTTCGACGATTGCATGGACATACTCATCATCATCATCGAGCAAATCCAACGCAGAACACACATCTATAAACACATGATATACTACTCCATGGACAGTTCAAGCATGTTAATCACTATTATACAAAAGAAAGTTGAAATCAACATAACTGAAATCTAATATAATTTAAAATCATAACCGTTTATAGAGACACATCGAACTAAAGAAGAAGGAATATATTATATATGTAACATAATGTAGCTTGTATAAACATTAGTCAAACGAATAAAAGCAAATTATCAGAAACCAACATGCCATTTTTATAATAAAAATTTGAAAAATAAAATTAATATGTGAAAATGAAGAGCTAGAAATTTACTATTTTTCTCTGAGGAAGAGTTTTTTTTTGTAGTGTTGGGTGATGTAAAGAGAAAGCAACGCGTAATACTTTTTTTTGTCCCAAACTTGCGGCTCACGGTACATGATGATAATCAAAAGGTCGAAGTGGGATTCCACCAAGAATCTATCATTAGCAAAGTGTGTTTTATCATCAAAAATTGCATCAAGTTGAGAACTGCAATCATCAACTTTGAAACCAAATCGAATACAAAAATCATACTTTCTTAAAGTCGAGTTAATTAAACTATGAATTCTAGAAAACATAAAAACCAAAGTTATACTGTAACGTCTGCGAACCAAAATTGGAATTTTTAGGCAGTGCGTCGATCGATGCAGGGTGTGTGCGTCGATCGATGCAGGGTGTGTGCGTCGATCGACACAAGTTGCAAATTGAACCGATTGATTCAGTTTTTGAACGTCGGTTTGCTGTTTGGTTTAAGGGAACCCTAGGGTTCGCCTATATAAGTCAAAGGGACATATTTCAGTCACATTTTTGGAAGAGAAAAACTGAGTTTCAGAGTTACAGAGAGAAGAGAAAGAGATCCTTTAGTGTTCTTGTTCCTTAAGGCTAAGAAAAGACGTGATTGAGGCTTTGGAGGCAGTTCTGTCCGGTTTTAGAAGAGGAGGATAGCGACCAATAAAAACAGATCGGATTGGAGCGACATTTTCAGGTTCAGTTTTCCACTCTCTGATCTTGATATAGGAGAAAACGGTTTGTCAATCGGATGTGTATTCTAGGAGTTATAATTATTTTACTGAAAAAGGTTTGTGGAGTTTCGGATCTGCGATCAGTCCACTTCAAAGAGGATTCTCGTCGAACCAGAAAGAATTAGAGGACGATTCGAATACTGTTGGATAGCTCTCTCTGTCTAGTTTCTAGATCAGGTTTCTGATCCTGATTTTGACGTAATCTACGTTCTCAGTGTGCTTTCGAAGTCAGCATGTCGTTCCTATTTTCTGAAACCCTAATTCGATTTAGGAGGTTTTTGGAGAAAGGATCGAGGTTTTGTTGGTTCGTGAGGAAGGGAAGATAGAGGAGGGGCTATAGGTGTTAGAGAGGTCTCTTTTCGTAGTTGTCCTTGTCTAGAATCGATCCATAATCAAGGTGAGTGCGTGACCATGACTTATTTGGGTAATCGGAGTATTCATGATGCATTTGATTGTGAATTGGAATGGATTGATGAATGATTACTGGTTATTTTTTCATGCTATGCGTTGTTGATTGATCACTTGGTATTGTGTTATTTCTTTATGTCTGTGTGTATAGCCAAGTAGATGGGATGACCGTCTCACTGAGTATTTGTAATAATACTCACACATCTTTGTTAACCATGTGATGCAGGTAAAGAAAAAATGTGATCGTGGAATCAAGACTGTGAAGAGGCGATGATCTAGAATCTCGTTTATTTGCTTTATGTGATTGTTTAGAACCGCTAGGTTGCTGGTTTTATGGAATTGAATAGTTAAATTGGTTTTGAATTGGTGATGGTTTGATGGTTTAATCGTTTGATTGTTTTGAGTTGATTTTTGCTGGTTATGTTTGGTTGCTTGTTGAATTGCTAAGTGTTGAGAATTAATATTTATGGGAATATTAATTCAATGTAAAAAAAGAAAAAACGGGTCGGGTTGTTTCATATACCAAATCATCGAACATAAAAAAAGAAAGGATCAAAGTGATTTAAAGAAGTTCAACTTCTCATGAGCACGATGATCAAAAGTCATATGATAGAAAAACATTAATCAATGTGAATCTGCACAAAGAAAATAATTATAAAAAGGAGAAACATACGTACGAAGCAAATTCAATAAGAAGGATTGATTTCTGTACATGTGAAAGAGAGAGAACAATTGATGATTAAGTTTACAAAGGTAATAAAGGGTATATAAGCATGGATGAGATCATATAATTTAAATTCACTTATTTAAGGAGTTACGTTGGTTAAAACCGAGACTTTTATCTCGTAGTCTGAGAAACTCACTCAAGCATGGAAAGCAAAATAAAAATAAAAATAAGACATCTACTGAACAAAATATCATAAGCAAATACAAAAGATGAGTCCTCGACTTATTAAGAATTAAAGATCAATGCTTGAGACCAAGTATTGTATAAGAAAAAATTAATCAACATGTAAAAGGTAATGAGTTTTACCGCATAGAAAGCTCATGTATCGGATTAAACATCGTGAAGGTGGTTAAAACCCTCCAATTACTTGAGATTTTCTGATGCTTTCTCCAAAACCTTGGCCTCGTAAAATTCTTAGTCTCACCATCAGCCACTGAGATAGTGCATTGTTCCTGCCACAAATTATGTTTTCGCACCAAGGAGTCTCCTATACTTTAGACTCACTGTCTTTATACATAAGAGAGCTAGTGTGATTATATGAACAAACCAAAAAACCTCTCTTATAGTCTAAATCTGAAACCATTGTCTTTATTTAATCAACACAAAAGAGGAGATCTATATGTTTGTCAGAAAGTTTAAATATTACAGACCTCGTATGGGAAAATATGTTTAAGAAATAATTAGACAAAAGAAAGTCAAGAAGAAGAGAAATATTAAAAAAAATTGTATATTTAACAACATTTTAATGAAAAATCAGAGAATTTACGGCAAGAACTCGCCTTTACGTGCCAATATCTCTTTTGTCACCAAATTATGAAACATTTTAGCGAGTGGATCTAGTGCTCGTGAATCACCAAATGGTTCACTTTATGCAATATACTCGCTTCGTTTTAAAATATAAAAATTCACGCATATTAAGAAAACAAATTAGTGTTTCACTATAAATGCATTGTTTTTTATACAACATTTTACCATAACTTTAAACCAATAACAATTCAACAAAATCAATTAATTCATCTTAAAATTTACAATTCATCATCATTACCTAATAAAAACTGCATAGAAAATGTACAACATCAAACATTTTGAAACAATTTTTTTTCTTCTAAAACATTAAACAATTTGAAATGGAGGGAGTATATTGATGCATTACTCGGTGTTCCCAAAGCCTCTATCAACCTTGAATTACCCCCTTCAATTTGTGTTTAAACTTTAAAATGCCCCCACTAATTCATATAATTTTTTCATCTATTATTATTATAATATTATATTTTATTTTACATATCAAATTTATCAATTATGACCACGATAAAAAATATTTCTAAATCCGCCACTGGATACAACCATTAGGGGTAATGGTTAGATCGTAAGATCAGAACAAAACTATGGTTCAATAGTGAAATCTAGCTCGTATATGTTGTGTTCGGTTAGTTTAGGCGGGTGGTTTTATACTCACATTGCATTTATCTTTTTCATATAACTTTGTACCACCATTTATATCATATGATTTCCTATCACCATTTTAAATTGATTTCGAATAATATTTAGTTTTCATAAAAAATAAGTTTTCAGTCATGTTTTTTATAATTAATACCTGTACCATTTATATTTTTAGCAAATTAAAAATTCATCAAATCAATATGTGAGACTAAACAATTAAAAATATACCTAAAATTATATTTTTTCAAAATTTTATTTTTGCAAATTAAAAAGAACGAAACCCTAAGAGTGGGGAGTCTTAACCCAAGTGAATCATTAACCCTAACAAACTAAACAAAACCATGGTTCGATTCAGCTCAGCTATAGTGAAATTTAGCTCGTATATGTAGTGTTCGGTTAGTTTTGGGTGGTTTTATGCTCACATCGCACTTATCATTTTCATTAAATTCATTCTCACCTATAGTCAAATCTAGCTCGTATTTGTTTTTGCAAATTTTAAAAGGAACTAAACCTTAAGAGTGGGAAGCCTTAACCCTAAGGAAGCATTAATCCTAACAAACTAAACAAAACTATGGAAGCAGTAATCAATATTTTCATCATTAGAACCAAGAGCATAACTCGTTGAACCTTTGACTTTATTGAAACATGTAAAATGTAGACCTCACCTAAAGATGATGGAACTATGTAATCCTCCCGATTGTAAAACCCATTCGTCTCGGTTTATATGTTTTAGTTCTAGTATGAAAGTCACAAACAAATTTTGTCGAAAAATCTGAGTAAGTTTTCTGGTTTTTAGGATACTTGTTGCACTCATCCAAACAATAAATTTTGATATTCCGACAGATGAATCGATACGTATAAGTAAAAAAGTTTTTTGGATTAATAAGACAAAACCTCAAAGAGAATTATACTTTACAAAAATTTTATCTGTTAAGGAAATTAGCGGATGTATACGGTCATCGACATGTCTTTTCCATCCCGCGGATATATATCAGTATTCTTGCATCTTCTTTTGGATTGCAAATGATAGATCAAAATTAATGACAATTTTGTTTACAAAACTTGCTTTTAAGTCGCCTTTTTCTTCTTTCTTCCTCGTCCTTTTTACTTTTTTCATCTCATACTTTACTATTTTACCCCAAACAGTTTTGTACACAAAAGCAACAATCAATTAACTTAACAAAACCGATCTTAAACCACTTCAATCATCACATTAACCTCCACCACCTCATTTGATTTAGATGCACAACACTTCCCAATTGTGAAGTTCCCACCATATGTTTCCCGGTGGGCATCATCACCTCTCAAAATTATCCTTGGTCCTTCTCTCTTCCATGATTTCATCCTGGATAATCCTCTCCCACCAATAACCTTCAAATTCACCCCTACATCTAGTCTTGGTTTCTTGTCTTCCAAGTTAATGGTCTAAAAAATATCAGAACATGTGGAATCTACTTCGGCTCTTTGATTCCTGGAGATTATGTTTTTCACCACAAGTCCTAGATCTGTTTAAAAATAAATAAACCGACAACACAATTAGTAACCAACTAAAGAAGAATGCTTCAATTATTAAAAAAAAAGATTCTTTCTCTGATCATAAAATAGCACAAAACAGAGAGCTATTAGACCACAATATACCTGCAAATGGTTACTACTTCGTCAAGGAGGTTCTCGACTTTCTGCTGCATATTCTCTAGCTTTAAAAAGCAAGAGGAAAAAACACAAAAAAAAATATAAGCATTTCTCCTGGCACATTCTAGGGTCTAGCTAAATTAGGTCATTAATCTCTGTGCAAACTAAAGATGATAATGAGGAACAAATGTTCTGTAAATTCAAAAGAGAAAGTTCTTCATCTCAAAATTTATCTTTTCAAAATGATCAATTTTTATGCCAATCTAAAATGCAAAGATTTAACAAAAAATAATAAAATAGGGTCACAAGCTCTACAACAAAAGATTCAAGCTTTTTATCACAATACCATCGATAAAACAACACCAAATGTAAACCCTAACAGCAAATAAAGAACCTTACAGAGAGTGTCACTGGCTTGGAAACAATTTCTTTCAGCCCCAATTTTGTAAAATTTACTTTCAGAACATTTTATAATTCTTTCGAGGATTTATGACCCAAACGCCATTACCTTTGACGTTAAACTGAAGTGCCGGCGAAGTGCGCTGCCAAAGAAGACATGTTTTTGTAAAAACATAGATTTTTGATGATCATCGCCATGGTTTCCAAAGCGGAGGATGGAGATTAAGGTTTCGTATGTTTCATCCTACAGATTAAAATTACCACCTGTAATATAACTCCAAATTTAAACGCTAGCGAGAAATATAGAAACTTACAGAGAGTGTCATTGACTTGGAAACAGTTTCATTCAATCCAAGTTTTGAAATTCTTCTGAATATTTATGATTCAAACGCAGCAATTCAACAATTAATAATATTATTAAAAAGACAACATAAAAAATATAATGTACAAATATGTAGAGTAAGAAGGATCGGATGCACGGCGAACATACTCAACTCTGACTGGATAGGCTGTTGTAGTCGAATAAGAATTCGTAATACAGAATCATGGCACATGAATATAGAACAAAGGAACTACAAATGAAAGCAGATAAATGCATATAATAAATACGATTATAAGGATAGAATTTAGAAACATTACGAAATAGATTATGTAGTTCGATCCATGACGGAACTGCCAATAATTTTTTTTTTTTTTTAAAACATAGAAACAATAACATGTACAACGTTAGTATGTAGAAGCAAGAGAGGAATTGAATTAGCAAACATAAAGTAATACAGAAGGGAGAGAAGAATCGAATTAGTAAACCTAAAATAATAAAAGGAAACGAAAAAACACGATATGCAATGAGGTTTGAAGAAACATGTATATTAGGGTTGGGCACATATACCCGTTATCCGTCTTTTACCCGTTACCCGGCTCGTATCCGTCTAAAAAAATAGGGTACCAATAACTCTCGAGTCGGGTAAAAGGTACTATAATTTTGATACCCGCGGGTAAGGGTCGGGTAAAGGTATCGCTTTTTTTTTCACTACCCGTCTCGTTATCCGTCCTCGTACTCGATTTGCTATCCGACCCGTAAATATCCACATTCTATATCACTAATATTTGATAAACTTAGCTATAAAATAAATTGTATAATATATAGTATAGTATAAATACTCGTAACATCAATCTTTTGTGTTTTTGAATTGATCGATAATTTTGGAGATGATGGATTATAAGATTTTAGTATCAAAGTTTGAAATATTATTTTTTATGAACTATATATGTTGTCTATTAAAAGATTTTTTCCTTTTCGTAATAACACCTCCATTTTTTTTATACAAATTGCTTAAGTTCAATTATAGATAAATTATATTATAATTGGACGGATAAGAGTAATGGACCGGGTATCCGGCGGGTCAACGAAATTTTGCCGGGTACCCGTTAAATAGGATACTCGTTTTTTGCGGATCAGATAAGGATATTATTTTTCAAATACCCGTTAGGGTCGGGTCGGGTAACGGGTACTCCAAATTTTCAAAGTATCCGTTTTATGCCCCGCCCTAATATTATATATATATAGCCAAAACTTTAGGGTTTTCACCATGAGATAAACATAAATTCACAGATATAACATAAATTCAATAATAGTATAGATATAACGACAAATGGAACAAACCAAATATACACAGAAGATAACTTCCTAATATCTAAACATAATATTTGCAAAAGATAACAATTATGGAAGATTTCATTAGATTTGTTTGGCCAAAAAAAAAAAAATTCATTAGATAATTACGGAAGTCATAAAAATAAAGTATGGCCATCAATTAAAATTCACACCAAGCCCACAAATATTAAAACGTGAGCTGGCGTAATAAAATTTATACAAACATAAATTAGAGATTTTATATATGATCGATGACATTAGGCGTAATTACATCGATTCATTAAGGGTATTACTGTAAAATCAACTATGAAACTCATTGTAAGGCTACCACGTAGGAAAAATGATTTTGCTTTTATAAGTATAGATAACTAATATGCAAGTCGACATATTGTGTATAACGTAAATTAGGTTAAAACAAATAATTAATATAACGACAATAAGATATATATATAGAGTTTAAATACTAACTTTAACGATCATAGAAGAATCTGTCAACACAAAGAAAAAAAAACACAAAAATAAGCAACAAATATTATAAATCAATATGAAAACATATCAATGATTGATGAATCAAGGTATAATAACATATATAACTGTAGAAGATAAAGTAGATAAAGTAGGTTAGTATATGTTATAAGAAGATAAAGTAGGTTAGTATATGATAGTATATGAACACGGCATAGACTAATAAATTAAGTTAAAACACGAAAACGATATAATAAGACGTAGAGCATAGAAAACCTCTTTAAACACATAAGACGGATAATCGTGTAATATTTATAAGAAACCATATTCATAAATTAGGGTTTACAAAAACCGACCTTTATCAATGGGCTTGGTATCGAATATTTGAATAAAGTCCAACATAACCGATACAATGTGCTTATATATGAAATGACCAAAAAACCGTAACATCACATAATCGATGGGTTTTTTTTTTTCCGAAAAAAATCGCTTGCTTTTTTTCTCTCCTAAAATAACTTTCAAACTGGCACATCAACAAAGTGGCTTTTCTTTTATAAATATAAATTATTTTAATCCACTTTAATGAATTGATACCGATTACTATGCTCTAAATATTCATTAGCCTAAATGGCCTTTAAAATTAAACATTTTCCATCTATATAAAGAGAACAAATACACAATAAAAGATGTCGAAAGGAAAGAAAAAAACAAAAGTTAAAATGATGGGCCTTGTAATATAGGGCTTTTAAGCCCGTTATAGGTCTCGAACAATTACTCATAATCGAATTATCTTATTAAGGCAACTCCAACCAATGGACACCAACTTTATTTTTAATCTCTAATCACAACACCAAATTTTACATTAAAAAAATATTTTCTATTATTATATTATTAAATTTATAGTGTTGTTGGTAGATTTCTCTATAAAATCTACTGACAGATTTCTCTATAAAATCTATTGGCAGACTTCTCTATGAAATCTACAACATATTTACTTATACATAAATCATTAATTATTAAATGAAAAAAAAAATATTTTAAAATTTAGTGTCGTGAATAGTATTACACCAGACATTGTTCACACACTAAATTTAGTGTTTTAGTGTCAATTTTAGTATCTCATTGGAGTTTATCCTACAATAAATTTAGTGTTTTAGTGTTACGTTGGAGATGACGTTAGTTTTTTTTCTGGTCGAAATCCTATTTATTTATATCCATAAAATAAGTTAAAAAGTATTTATGTTGCCATCGTTCACGTGGACAGCACGTGGCAACCAAGTTTCAAAACGAAACAAAAACTTGTACAATTCCTACGACGATCAAAAACAAAAAACAAAATAAAAAATAGTTAAACTTAATTCCATAAATTTGGTTTATTTTGTTTCTTCCTTCCTCTGACTGAAAACTTCCTCAGATCGTTTCATCTTCCAAGCGGAAGCGTCTCCTTCAATCACCGCAGACGCCTCCGATACGGTCTCTTCGTTCTTCTGATTGAACGGTATGTTGGAAATTTTCGATTTTCATCAATCCCGTAGATTGATTGCATGAGCTGCCTCTAGGGTTTTTGTTCCATCTCTCAGAATTTGTCAAAGTTGCGAAATTCCGACCGTTTAGGTGAATTCAATCATCTAGTGTTTCTGGGTTTTGCTTGTTACTTGTTACTGAATCGTTTTCGTGGAGTTTTGAGAGTTGAGATTGCTAAATTTGGTATTGGTTTTGTTTGTTCTGTAGTCGAGATTTGGATTAGGTAGTTGAGAATTCATCACTAACAATAAGATTTTGTTTAGGGAATTGAAGACATGCATTCAAAATCCGACAGTGGGAACCAAGTGGTTTCAGAGGTGAATCAACCATCGTCGTCGTCTATAAATAGTTTAAACCCGTGGCACCGTGCTGCTGCTGCCTGCAATGCAAGCTTTTTTGTGGAAGGCGGAGATAAGTCTTCCAAGTTAATAGCATTGGAAAACCAAAATGATTCGGAATCGAACTATTCGAAGTCACCATCTAATAGAGATGAGAATGTCAACAAGGGATCACTAGCGACAACCTCTTCTCAGTCAGGTTTATTTGATTTGTTCTCTTATTGCGACGGATTTGCTTACAGTTTGTTTTTTTAAGTTCTTTTTACCAAGTGTTGGTTAGTGTATTTCGATATGCAGATGGAGATTACAGTGGAAAAAATCAAGAACTTCTGCATCCCGCCATTACACAACCTCCTCACTCTCGACTTGTTGGCCACTCAGTGGTAATTTCCAAATATATCATTGATCTAGCTGATAAGTATCAACTATTTTTTTAGCTATCTGCTTACAATTTCGTTTATGGTAATGAATCTTGCAGGGATGGGCATCCTCAAATCCATACCAAGATCCATATTATGCGGGAATGATGGGAGCCTACGGACAGCATCCCTTGGTATATGACTATTAATCAAACTATATATAATTTCCAACTAGTTTTTTATCTGTTAAGATTGTTTGATTTGAGTCAGTGACTCGTTTGGATGGTACGTCTTCCATGATTCTTAGCTATATTGGGGTTTGAAACATGAGATTGCAGGTTAAAATCTTCTGGTAGCCTTTGGAGTCTAGCATGATTATAATTGCCTTAACCATGTTCATGGGTGAAAATTGTACAAGTGTGCAGTACTTTTCCTTGATAAATAAAAGAACTCTGATTTAAGCTGGTAGTGTATTGGAAAGAACGAGAAGATGCATTCAATTAGTTAACTTTTCGACAGGATTTATGCATCCATGTGACTTTCTGAGAGCTAACACTTTCCCTTCCCTATCAGAGTTTTATTCCATACGGTGGGATGCCTCATTCAAGAATGCCACTGCCTCCAGAGATGGCACAAGAGCCAGTTTATGTGAATGCTAAACAATACCAGGCGATTCTGAGGCGAAGGCAGGCACGCGCCAAGGCAGAGCTAGAGAAGAAGCTAATCAAATCCAGAAAGGTGAATTGCGTGTTACCATGAACACTATTAGTTTCTTGAGAGCTCTGATCTAAATGCGAAGGACCCATCACATTGCGTAATGCATCATTTTCTCTTCATGCTTCGCAGCCTTATCTCCACGAATCTCGGCATCAGCATGCTATGAGGAGGCCAAGGGGTACTGGAGGAAGGTTTGCAAAGAAAACAAACACCGAAGCTTCACAGCAAAAAGCTCAAGAAAAGAGCAATAATGCTTGTGTTACTCAGTCCCCGACGTCATCTAATTCTGATCAACCTGAAGCGTGGAATGAAGAGTATAGAACACATCAGGGACAAGATGAGATGCAGAGCTCAGCTTATAAGAGAAGGGAAGAAGGAGACTGTTCAGGGCAGCAATGGAACAGCATTTTTCCAAACCATCCTTCTCAATCGCGTCTAGCCATCAAGTGACCTCAAACGCCGGCAATTCATTCTTGGCTTTCTCTCTGTTTGCTTATTTGATAGCAGCCATTGAAGAGTTTTCTACTCGTTTTTTTCCTTCCTCTTTTGTACAGATACTTTTGTGTGCTGTACTTTTTTTTTGTCACTTTGGGAACCTCAAATGTTGCTACCATTAGACCATTCACAATAATCAGACAATTCACAATGGGATAAGAAAAATCATAATGGGGTAGTTGAATTATTGAACTAACGTATTGGAGTTGTTGAATTATTGAACTAAAAATGGGCTGTTGAAAAAAAAAAAAAAAAAAAACAGAAGTGGTTTTAACTCGGTTTAAATTTTTCAACCACTAACGTAATTTATTAAAAACAGAGTTATTTTAAAATATGACATGTTTTATTGTTAGTGATTCTTGAGATTTTGATCTCATCCAATTTATTTTTTAATATTATAGTTTTATTATTATTCTCTTACAAATTATGAAAATTGTTACATCGTATATTCTACGATGGACAAATCTATCACTTTAATCCAAAGCCAAACGATTCTACTTTACCCTATACTGAAAATCTCCTGCAAATTTGTCTCTATTAATTTGCATATATAATAATAGATGGGATTCGAACTCCAGAACTCCTGATGTAGAAGTATTAATGAACGCTTGATCAACCACTAGTTAATTGGACTTCCACAATTATTTAAGACTAGATAAAGGACCCGCATATATGCGGATTTTGTAATTTGATATCTTCTAAGCTTGTGAAAAAATGAAATATTTAATTGTTCAAAATAAAATAAAATTATCTGTTAAAGTAAATAAGTTAAAAGTGAAAACGTTGTTGTAAACCCACTAATTGAGAAACATAACATTTATTTATTAATTTTGATGTTTTTGTTATTTGATTTAAAATTAAATTTTATCACATATTTTCAAATTATTAGTTTTTCTTATTCATCTTAAAATTAAATAAGGTTTAAATTTTTTTTCCCTATTTTACTACTCAAATTTCTATTTCTCAAAATGTTGATAAATTTATTTCCGTATTTTTATTTGAAAATTTTTTATTCTCTAAATATTTTATAACTCTCGTAAAAAAAATCAAACACGAAAAAACGAAAGACAAAATTAGGTCATCCCAATGAAGAGATAAAATAAAATTGAGAATATTTATACAAAATTACTTATAGAGAAGTCTGTCAAATATTTATCTATTTTTTATTCTCATACTTATTTTTTATATTATTTGATATTCAATTAAATTATTTCATAGATTTCTAAATAATTTAATTTTTTCTAATCCTATTTAAATTAAGTTTAGATTTTTTTAATCCTACTTAAATTAGGTTTACTTTTCACTATTTTATAAATAAAGATAAATAGATAAATATTTTGACATGTAGCTAAATCTAATTGAAAAAAGTATTTTATAAATGTATATATGTGTCAAAATCTGGTCATCCGACTTGACAGGTGTCACGATCATGATAAATTTATTCCTATTTAATTTCTAAATAGTTAAATGTTTCTAACCCTAATTAAATTAGGTTAAGATTTTCGTAATCTTATTTAATTAGGTTTACTTTTCACTATTTTACAAATAAAGATAAATAGATAACTTTAACATATGATTAAATCTAATTAAAAAATAAATCTCTTACACTTGTATATACGTGTCAATATCTGGTTAATCGACTTGACACGTGTCCCGATCATGTTAATTACGAAGTTTGCAAACCAAGCTTTATAAAATAAGATTTTCAATTAAATTATGTCACATATTTCAAAATAGAGAAATTTTTAAAAATATCACTTTTCAAGTGCCACTTTTTAAAAATACTATTTTTTTCAAAATCTTTGCAAAAATACCATTTTTTCAAAATTATTTATTCATTATGTCATTTATGTCTATGTTAACTATGTTGTATTAGGGTTTAGTTTTAAAGATTTAGGGGGTTTTAGGGTTTAAAATTTTAAGATTTAGGCTCTAAAAATTCATAATTTGTGGAATTTTTGCAAATAGACAACCCAATGTGGTATTTTTTGCAAAGTGGCATTTTTGCAATTGCCCCTTCAAAATAATAAGATTTTCAATTAAATCATGTCACATATTTTAAAATAATGAGATTTTCTTAATCCAATTTAAATTAGGTTTAGATTTCCTAATCCTATTTAAATTAGATTACTTTTCACTATTTTACAAACAAAAAATAAATAGAAAAAGATAAATAGAAAATAATAAAATTTTCCTAATCCAATTTAAATTAGTTTTAGATTTTCTTAATCATATTTTAATTAGGTCACTTTTCACTATTTTACAAATAAAGATAAATAGATAAAAAAATTTATTTGTGGTAAAATCTAATTGAAAATAATTATTTTACACTTGTATACATGTGTCAAAATCTGATCAACCGACATGTATCACAATCTTGTTAATTCTCACGTTTGACGCATCAATATTTATATAACAAGATTAATTATAAGATAGTAATTTTTAATTTTTTTTTTCAATACCAAAATTCATCATTTTTTTTTGTAGTTTATAAATAAAGATTTTGTTGGGATATCAATCCAAGTCCCACATCGGAAGTTTAGACAGAAATTGTCTAGTATAAAAGAAATGTTCAACTATTATTAGTATGAGGTCTTTTGGTAAAGAACCCAAAAATAAATCAATGCGGGTTTTTCTATATGAGCCTAAAGCGGACAATATCATACTAATGGGACGAGTTGGACATAGGCTTATGATATACATCAGATTTTACCGATTTTTACTATATTTTTAATAGGGTTTTAATAAATAAATAACTTGGTTTTGACATTTAATTGCTATTTTTAGTATTTTCGTGGGTTATAAAGCTTTTGTAGGTAATTGAAACATTTAGGGCCTAAAAGGAGGTAAAAGAAACCTTTTTAAAAGAAAGACAGATTCTGTCCATCAGATGTTTTGCCTTGGATGAAGATGTTACCACCGTTGCCACGAGATAGACAAGGATCTCAGCTTTACATAGCATATTCAATTATGGAAATCCGATGGTGCGATTTGAAAATATGCTTAGTATACGGAAAACATGCATATTTCCAAATCTTCGAATAATATCCCTAAATCTCTTGGGATATACCTAGCCGACTTCCTCACCTATTTAAACAGAAGGAGGCCACGAAAATTAGCACCACCTTCACAGCCACCACCATTGTTACACGTTTTCTTTTGAGGGAGAGCCTTTGGCTCGAACTCTTTAGTTTTAGGGTTTTTATCGAGCTTTTACGTATTGATTTTCAAGGAAGAACACCTCCATTCTTTGTACCAGCAGAGAGAAGCTTTCTAAACCATCTTTATCAATGCTATCTTTTCATTCTACTCTTGTTATGATCTTCACTTCTATGATTGAGTAGTTTGATTGTTAGGTTTAAAGGGTTTTCAAGGGGAGTTATTCATGGATCGATAAATAGGAATTGTTCATGCTTAAGAATTTAGTGGAGACTTCATCTATACTTTTATCTCTTGCATATTGCTAGTTTAACTAACTTGTGATTAAATCTAGATCGATCTTTACAAGCTTAAACCTTATCTTTGCGAGAGTCATATTAGGGAGTCATGACTGATTAATTGGAACTAATATAGATGAGCTTGAACTTTATCATTGCGAGAGTCGTGTTAAAGATCAGGTTAACATATCGAATCTTAATTTCTTTTATGCATATCATCCATCTAATTGCTTTGCGAGAGTCGAGTATTAGGTTGATTGATAAATTAGTCTTCACTGTGAGAGTTGGTTGACTATATTATTAATTAAATTCGAGTTAGAAATCCCCCTTTGCTAGATCTACATTGGATGAGCTTTGTATCAACTTCTGCGGGATGCTTATCTTTTTACCTTCATAACCTGAATGAATTAGTTTGTTAGACATGTTTAATCATTGATATGAGAATACTATACTTAATTTAAGACTGGATTGCTACTTAACTAGATCCATGTTGCTCCATGAATATACCATAGTGTTTCACGAACATTTCAGAGAGCTGGTTGAAGCTGTCAATCGAGTTCTTCTATAGCCTGTAAAACCATTGGAGGGCAGGTCCCTTGAGGTTTTCCATGAACAGCTTGCAGTACCCGATATCCCTTTCTTCTTCTCTAAAGCTAGCTTTTCCCATGGCTACGGTGAAGGCCATTAGGTGGTATTTTGGATCGGTATTTCCTTCGTAGGATTGCATTTTGATTCTTCCAGGATCGGAGATCTTTGCTCTCGAGATACGTTCCATAAAGGGTGTGTTCCGCGCTTCCTCGAGCACACTGTAAACTCAGTGCATCTGGGACTGCGCAGCCTTTAAGTCGGCAGCAGTGCGCTCCAGCTGTGCTTACATCCTGGCCGTGATGCCGAGGAGTCGTTGCTGCTGTTGCCACTATTATTGTCGTTGCTGGTCATCTTCTCCTGTCTAGTGTGTGAAGTGATTCTTTTGTGTCAGAAAGTCTTTGTGTTCCCCTTAGACGGTGCAAAACTGTGGGAGTCGGACTTGCCCAGTTAAATTTGTCGAAGGTGTTTAGGGATTAGAGAATTCTATGTCGCGGACACACTTCGAACGAAGACTGAGAATATATTTTCTTTATTGCTGTTTTTGTTAAGCTGTGATTACAAGAGTGTTTTTCTGCTAAAAGTTCTGAACTCTTTTTTGGGTGAGTACAATGAGCTATATATAATGTCATTAAGTAATTGGGCCAGCTAATAAAATGGGCTTGACCCATTGAACAATGTATTAGATTTAGGCTCATAATTTCATTAAGTCCATTTTGATTGTGGGTTTAATGTCATTTGGGGCCTAGATTCAGATTAAACCCTTGTAGACTTGATTCAATTTCGTCAAGATGCTGCAGAGTTGATCTTGTTGCTATATCGATCTCATAAAGGTGAAATCCGACCCCTACAGATAATATTTTGATAGCTCAGGAAATGTCCCATGAGCTGCTAACCAACAAGGCATGTAAGTCCACATTCATGGCAGTTAAGACTGAC
The DNA here is from genome assembly GCA_964056655.1 of Arabis hirsuta. Taxonomy (NCBI): domain Eukaryota; kingdom Viridiplantae; phylum Streptophyta; class Magnoliopsida; order Brassicales; family Brassicaceae; genus Arabis; species Arabis hirsuta. Next base: position 31,927,367 of record OZ053301.1, on the reverse strand, counting down.
ATGAGCAAAGCGTATGACCGGGTGGAATGGCATTTCATCGAGAGTCTGCTTAGGAAAATGGGTTTTTGGAACAATGGATCGCCTGAATGATGTGGTGTATATGGTCACTACAGTATAAGGTTCTTATTAATATACAACCAAAAGGACATATAATCCCTAACCGAGGGTTGCGGCAAGGGGATCCTCTATCTCTTTACTTATTTATTTTATGTACACAGGCCCTTATAACCAACGTACTAAAGGCTGAAAGGGAAAAGAAATTGAGAGGTATGAAGGTAGCGCGAGCAAGCCCAAGAATTTTGCATTTACTCTTTGCCAATGACAGTCTCTTTTTCTACAAGGCTACCAAAGCCGAATGGCAAACGCTCCAAACGATATTACATATATATGAAATGGCGTCGAGAGAACAAAATAATTTCTCCAAATCATCGATACAGTTCGACCACTCGATGGATATGCCGGTTAGAGAGAACCTCTAGAATATCAACGATTGCGGGAATGGGCACCTATCTTGGCATTCCTGAAAGTTTGGGAGGAGCAAAGACACATGTCTTTGCATTTGTAAGGGATATACTGGAGGCAAGAATAAATGGATGGACCTCGAAGTTCCTATCCAAAGGGGGCAAAGAGGTGCTCATCAAATCTGTGGCGACCGCATTGCCGACATACGTCATTTCCTGTTTTAGATTGACCAAGACCATAACAACAAAGCTGACTGCGGTGATTGCCCAGTATTGGTGGAGTTCAACTGAAGACCAGAGAGGAATGCATTGGCTTGCTTGAAAAAAACTATGTAGAGATAAGCAAGATGGAGGACTCGGTTTTCGGTCAATTGAGGCTTTCAATACGGCTGTGCTAGCTAAACAACTTTGGCGATTAATGGATAATCCATAATCTCTCTTGGCCAAAGTCCTGAAAGGCAAATACTATCAGAACTCTAATATGATTTACTCTGGTACCTCGTACTCTCCATATTATGGGTGGAAGAACATCATATTGGCTAGACCTCTAGTTAGAAAATGGCTAATTAGATGAGTTGGATCGGGATCTTCTATATCTGTATGGAAGAATCCTTTGATACCAGCTCAACAACCAAGGAAGCCACATGTAAAATGTTTAACTATTACCCATTCTTCATGGTTAACCATTTGGTTGATCATTTGACAAAGACTTGGAATATGGATCTGATAAACACAATAATAGTATTCGAAGATGTGTAAATTATTCGCGGCATCCCGGTAGAGAATTTTCTCAGGCCTGATTTAGTAGGCTGGCACCACACAATATTTGACAAATATAGGGTAAAATTGGGGTATCAAATAGAAAACGGCCACTACTCAGATCAAGATCTTTTGTTTGGCCCAACTATAAAACCTTTGTATAGGCACAATCATGGAAGATAAAATGCCCGCCAAAGCTATGGCATTTCTTATGTCAAGTTGTTACGGGATGTATTTCAATGAGTGCTAATTTACGTAATCGTGGTATCCGGTGTGACACACAATGTGCTTGCTGTGGGGTGGAAGTGACAGTCAACTGATTGCGAGTCGAGTCTTACCTCTCAACTAACTACCTGCAAGTGCACAACAATCACAGCTAGTATAGATAAGGGATCAAATTCACAAGGAATTCTTAACCACACTTCAAATTGTAATGAATAAAACTAAGTTAGAACAAGATATTTTTGTCGTTTTTGTGATTGAAAATAAAGTGAGCAAGCAACGAATGTAAATTGTAATGAAAATCAATAAAGGAAAGGCGTTAGGACTTAGGTATTTCGCAGAGAATCATGCAACGATAATGATTGATTGATTTTAGGGATTTAGGAATTATGAATTGTCTAGAACACAAAGCACTGATTTAAGGTTATCCCACTATCGTGATGTAACTAACCATCTACGTTTTAACACCCTAATAGACTCAACTGTCGCAGGTTATTACAAGGTGAAAACATGCAGTAAAGCTCAAGTTTGATAAAGTTCACCGCACTCCTTAACTAACCTTTCGAATTGTTAAGGCTTTTGGCTCATCGAATACTAGTTCAGGCAATATAACAAGCTTTTGGAAAGTATATCAACCTAAGATCAGATCGCTAAATGCGCGGTAAAGCAATCATGCATTAAGTATAAGTAAAGATGAAGACTCTATTGTACTCCCTAAACAATCATCAATCTATTATCGAATTATGAAACTCATTGAAAACCTAAAACCTAACAAACAAGACTACTCAGACATGATGCACGAAAAACCAGAGATAGATGATGAATTCATGATAAATAAACTTGAATTAAAGAGTAAGGGTAAGAGGAATCTTCTCTATATCGAGATACAAAGCGAATTCATCCACCGGATTGCTCTAGAATCCAAATCTAAAGAAGAACACCAAGAGAACTCGTGGTGGCTGCTACTATATGATAAACTACTCTATTTTTTCGGCTGCATACCTAACAAAAGGCTAAAAACAAGTATATATAGGCCTAGGGTTTTCTAGGGTCTCCTTTTGGTCAAAATGGTCTTTTTACGTCAAAACCGCCCAAATGTTGGTCGAGATTTCGGTCATGGATCACGACCGGTATTGGGATCAAAATGCCTTGATTTGTGTCAACATTGGTCTGAAATATCGGTCTATGAAGATGCCCGGTATTCTGACCGTTTCTGCACCTTCTTCGTTTCTGAGGCAGCTTGACGTATCTTCACTAAATTCAGTGTATCTTCCTGCTCACAGCTCCAATTGAGATGATTCAAACTTAATTGTGAAGCTGACTCAAAGATCTATCTTCACACCATGTTTCATCCAATTCCAAATCTATTCGATCCTCCGTTCACTGCTGAACGTCTGGCGTATACGTTCTGTCCAATTTGGTAGAATGTTGATTCTTGTGAATTCTTGGTGTCTTTGGCTTATGAAAGTTGCTGTAACTTGATTTACACCTGTTTTGGCTCTTTTTGCCTTGATTTCCCTGTTAAGACTCTAAAACTACAAATACGAGAAAAACTACCTTTAAAGGTATAAAACCGTAAATAAATGCATAGAAAACATAGTAAAATATATAGTAAAATAGGTAAAATATGGGACATATCAACTCCCCCAGACTTAAACCTTGCTTTTCCTCAAGCAAAATCCAAGTATAGAAAAGAGGTTTGAAAATAAATTGAACTTAGAAAAACCTTTTGAAAATAACGTTGATACTATTACCGTATGTGACATGATCGATCCAAGGGTATCTTCATCATACGCCATTCATAACCTTCGCAGCCTACTCCATGTTTTAATTACAATCCTGCAAAAATCTCAACTGCACTTCATTTGACTCTCTACATTCATTAAGATATAGGCGAATTTCTCATCAAGGAAATCATTCGGGGTAGACGACGCTAGGATTCTGAAAAAGGTTAATATATATGGTGAGGTTAAAAGTGTTTAGGGTTACCATAGACTCCGGGTGCGAGATACTATGCAAAATCGCAAGAGAGAATGGACCTATTGATATCCATAATTTCCCAACCACTTTCTTCGCGTCTTTTTCCCCCAGACTTAGATCTTTCTCCGGGAATCACTTGAAATCTCTTCTACTCGTCTCTTCTTTTGTATCATGGCATTCCTTGGGTATTTTTTTTGGCCTTGAGACTCTTAGACAACCGTTTTCCCTTACTTTTATTTTCTATTATTTTTTATTATTATTATTATTTTTTATTATATATATATATATATATATTATTTTATTATTTTTTTTCTTTTTTTTTTTCAAAGGGGAAAAACGGTATCTCTTTGATATGAGTCAAGTATAAGCATGAAATATTACCATGTATTAGTCATCCAATGAAACGGCCAAGCTCTTTGATAAAATCGTTCTTCGTACTCCACCATTCTTTACCAAATCGTCGCACACGTAGTAATTGGAAAATTGCGTCGATCCTTTTCTCTCCGACGTTTTTGCACATATCTGCAAGTATGAAACTAAAAAGAGAAGGCATGAGGTCTGAAAAGAGGTAAAGGGTTTTAGGTAGGGTACCAACTAAAAATGAGCTGGCCATTCATGACAACAAAGAGTGGTAAAAGAGGATAAGATATCATGAATGTGTGATTCGTTTCCCCGATCTAATTCCTTAATGAGAAATAATTAAAAATCAGGTTAGTGGTCGAATAAATAGAGTCAAAATCAGATTCATCAAAACTTTTGCGAGACGAATTATATGGGGCAAGTTCCAGTCATGAAGGTTTCTGAATCATCTATCCTGGACAAACCCTGTGACAATGGTTATTAGATCATAAAATACGCATAAATTCCTGAAAATATCATAGTTTAAAACATAGGTTTTTTACTCAATAAAAGACTCAAAGAAAATCATTAAAATGACTCAAAACATAAGAAAATAGAAAAATGTCATTAGTACGATAAATCCCCCCAGACTTAACTTACACCGTCCCCGGTGTAAAAAGTCACATAAGGGTGAGATGACTCAATAAAATGAAAATGAAAATAATAAAAGGATAGATAAAAGTCGATACACCTGGCTCAAAAGACGGGTGACATAGACTCTGGTGAATCCGGAACTATCACGTGAAAGTGATCTCCCTCGGAATCGTAGTTGACGATCTCTGTCTCGTCTGGAGCGGTTGCCTAGACTAATGAGCAATGTCCATTCTGGGTGGTGGCGGTCTCATCAACGGCACGTGTGTTGGGATGACTAGAAACATCATCATCCACATCCTCATCATGCTCAAATTTAGAGACGAGCGAAAAGCTACCAAACTCGTTGTTGCTTGTTGGGGCGGTTGTGCTTCTAGAGGAGCGCCTAAAGAGATGTGGGATTGATTTCTTGACTGCTTTTACAAGCTTAGAAATCATCTTACCTTGTCTAGAAACCGTAGCTTCAAGAGCAATTGTCTTCTCCTTTTCTTCCTCAAAGCTAGTGCGAAGCCATTAATCAATACCGGCTTGTGTAGTGGCTGGAAATTGTTGCTCTTGGGGTGGCGTGTGAGATGTGGAAGGCTGGAAAATACCACCTCCTTGTGGTCCTCTATACCTCTCCTTTCGTGCCATCCGTGCCTTGGATTGATAGTAGAGCGAAACTCCAACAAGAGGACATCCGGGACAACGATAAAACCATGTGGAACGAGTGGGGTTAAAGTATGTCTTACCCTCACTCAAGGCTGGGATTTCCTTATGTGGGAGTAGAATACACTTGTTCTCCTCTTCATATGGTGGATTGAAAAGGTACCCAAAGTTTGTAGATTGCTCGTACCATCCACAAAGATAATGCTTCATTTGAAGGGCATGGAAATCAAGCTTGTTATCAACCATCAAAGGGACTTCTAAGTGAAAATCAACACCACATGCATGTAGTATGGCTGTGATTGTTCCACCAAAATCACTTGATGCTCCCTTTGGTATTTTCTCCTTAACGGCATCATGCTTGATTTGTACCATACGACGAGCTAAAAGTGAAGCGAGGTTCACTCTCTCGGGATTTTCCACAAATGGTGATATTAGCATGTAAAACTCTTCTTCTTTCACCACTCCATACTCATTCCTACTGAAAATGAGTTCAGAAAGTAGATAGTAAACATAACGAATTGCCGGATGCGTAATCTTCGATGCTTTAGAACTTCCGGGTTTCAATCTATCACTTCCAATCTTCGACCATTCATCATAATGAACTTCACTACCACTGAACTTGATCCTCTCATAACACTCAAGTGCCAAAATATCACAAAGTTCTTCAATACTCAAAGTATACAATTTCTCCAAAACCGTAAAAGCGAGAAGTCCTTCCTTCGCGGTGGTCGTCTTTGTCTTGGGGTAAGACAATGTGACCGTGGCTAGGAATTCACGTGCAAGCTTCCCATAGGTAGGGTGAGAAATAGTCACAAACCTTGATAAGCCCAATGCTTCAAGATACCATTCAACATCCTTTCGAATACCGAGTAAATCGAGTGTCTCGAAATCAATACCAAGAGTTGGAAGCATAGCAAACTGTTGTAGACCAGCCATGTAGTCCACGTTAGCATTCATTTCGGGTCCAACGTGCTTCATAACAACACTCGGTGCTTGAGTCACAACCATATTGGACTTAACTCGCGATTTCCTCTTCTTTTTCTTAGGGGGCGATACGTGAGGTATTGTTTGTGTAACCGCCACAAACTGCATTGGTACTTGAGTGATTTAATCCTCCTCATCTCGTAGTTGGTAACCAAGTTCTTCTTCATTCTCCACCAAAATATCCTTTCCATTTTTCTTTGATGACTTTTTCGATCTAAGTTTGGAACGTGTAGGGCGAGGTACTTGAGCTTCGTGATCTTGGTAGGTCACGTGATGTTTCTTGGGTTTATGACCTCTCTTAGACTTCCGTGGAACAATTTCATCCTCCATTGAAGTTCCTACAAAAGAAAAATCTCGAAAAAGCATTTTACGGTCTTGAAAATCACAATTTCCAAAAGAATTACTTCCAAAAGGAAATCGAATAAAAATAAAGCATAGCAAGACATTAGAAATATGTAAGAATTATAGCCAAAGGTAAAATATTTTTTCTATAATTAAATCATAATTTTTCTCTAATTAAATAATAATTTTCGGATTTAATGGTCATGACATGTTAAAAACACTAAAATTTTGCAATTAAGTGTTCAATGTGTCAAAATTCATACCAATCCTATGTATATATGATAAAACCATACTATTAGATGCATTAACTAATCATGAATCACCCAAATTCGTTTTGAATTATAACCTCACAAATCTATATTTGTGAAAAATTAATTAAAGGTGTTTCAAATGTAATTAACCAATCAATAATGTATATATGATGTCTAATCAAGTGTTCCTATATTGATTCTCCAACAACCTAGCCAATTGAAGCTAAATCTATGGAAATTAAAATTTTGCATAAACTTGGAATTAGACAAAATGAGGATTTAGAGAGAAATTACCTTGGGTTTAGTGAAATATGAGATTAGGAATTGAATTCCTAGTGAAAAACTAAACAAATTTTAGTGAATTGAGATAAAACCCCAAAATTGGATTTTTAGGGTTCTTGAGCTCAAGAACACATTTGAGAGAGAAAGAGATGAAGTTGTGTTTGCATATGACAAAAAGAAGTTTGTCAAACCTTTTAAAAATCAGATTTTGTGATGTTTTTGGGTTAAATTTGGTTTAAATTGGTTGAGAACCGGTTAAAATCGGTTTAGAAAACTTACCGGGTCGGATGTGGTCAAATATCGGTCGGTTTAAACGACCGAAATCGTGACCGGTACTTACCTCGTGTCGCGGTAAGGTCTGGGCTATGTCGTGGGAAGACTGGCTCGTGTCGCGGGACGATGGGACAATGCGGGTCGTGTTGCGGTAAGGCTGCCTCGTGTCGCGGTAGGGCTACCTCGTGTCGCGGTAGGGCTACCTCGTGTCGCGGTAAGACTCGGGAAGGATCGGGACGATCGATGCGGCAATACGGCTTCGATACCGGTCGGGTGTGTCGACCGGTATTGTGTCCGGTATCGGGACGATGGGACGAGGCCTAATCGGGACGTGGGTGCCGCGGTAAGGTTCTCCCGTGTCGCGGTAAGGATTCGGGGCATCGCGATCCGAATATCGGTCGCGATTCCGGACCGACACGCGTGACCGATGCGGTACGTCCATGAAGCGGTAAGGTTTTTTTTTTTTTTTTATATCCTGAAAAATCAAAATAAAATAGATTAATTTAAAATAAACTTATGAAAACCAAAATTAAAATTTTAAAAACTATTTAAAGCATAAAAAAATAAAAATGTGGGTTGCCTTCCACAAAGCGCTTGTTTAAAGTCAATTAGCTCGACTCCTTTGGAGATTTTTAGACTTCCGGTGGATCCGCTAAAGGAATGGTGGTTCCTTTAGCTTCATTAAGCTTTGATCTTTCGGCCTCTATGATGACTCCAAGTGAATCCTCATTGTTATACTTGACAACTAATGCTTCCGGGAAAAGCTTCAAAGTGTTTTCAAGCTTAAGCTTGATAGTTTCCCTGTTGATCTCGTCTTCTCTTGGGACGAGGATTGTTATCACCATGTTTTCAAAGATAAACTTCTCCTTTGCTTTGTTCCCATTCTTAGCATCATTCATGGGTGTCAAAGTTGTCTTGACATCTTTATAGACGTCCTTATGGTTCTCTTTGGACAGTTTCGCAACTATCTTCATTTTAGCTTTAGGATCTCCTTCTTTGACTTCTTTCTTGGCATCTCCGGGGTCTATACTAAGCTTCATATCCTTTACTCCAATCGAGCTTGGTATACGCTTAGCATCTACTTCATCATAGAATAAATTCTTGTTGATATTCGCGAAAGAGATTCTTCGATTTGGAAAGTCAACAATGGCTCTGGCGGTTGCTAAAAATTGTAATCCAAGTATTAATAGATTCAAATTTCCGGTTTTCATCTCCAATACTTGAAAATCAGTAGGAACAATCCCCTCTCCTACTTTGACCATGACGTTTTCAAGCATTCCATACGGTGTAGAGGATGACAAATCGGCATACTCTATGTAGACTTTGGATGGTTTGAAATCGGCCAATCCAAGTTCCCTTGCCATGGCTAGCGACATGACATTGACGTTTGCTCCTGTATCACACAGGCAATCGTGGATCTCCTTTCCATTAATAGAGCATGGAAAAACAAACTTCCCCGGATCATTGACTTTCTCCAAAGGTATCCTCTTTAATCTTCTCTTGTAAGCTCTCTTAGATTCGCCGGGAAGGTGTTCCTCTTTTGGTTCTTGAACCAAGATAACCTCTTCTTCATGTGGTTTAAGAGTGACCACGGCCTTCTCTTCCTTAGTAGAGGCAACATTGCAAAACTTCTTTGCTTTCTCTTCGTCTTGTCTTCGAACAGCTTCCGAAGTTTGAACGAGTTGTGTATCCATTTTAGAGAGATGAGTAACAATAGACTCGATTCTAGTGTTAAGTTCAGAATATCTTCTTTCCACCACTTGGTCTACGTCCTTTTTGTGTTGGCCAAAAGCTTCTAGCATTTAGTTCTTCATGTCTTCAAGTTTAGCATCAAAAGAAACCGGTACGGTTGGTTGGGATGAGTTGAATGGTGGTTTCACTTGATACATTCCTTTAGAAAAGAATGGTTCCTTGGATTGATATTGGCCTCCTTGGTTGACATTTTGTCGAGGGTAGAATTGATCTTGAGGGTTCTCAACATTGTTGCTCCGATAGGACAGATTTGGATGAGATCGAAAGTTGTTATTGAAATTTTGATTCCCATAGTTTCCTCCTATGTAATTCACTTCCTCTTGATTCTCCTCCGTTCCATCTCCAATACGTTCCATATTGGGATCATAACTCGCATCATTAACATCTTCAACAGCATGAACTCCTCTTTGATTTTTAAGTAGTTGTGAAACCATGTTCTTGAGCTCCGCAATTTGGGTTGAATCGGTTGATGATCTAGTGGTGTTGATGCTCCTATTGTAGTCTTGAGAACAATTAACATCACTAGCAGCAAGGTTCTCAATCAAAATCTTTGCCTCCGGTACAAGCTTGGTCATGAAATTCCCATTACTCGCAGCATTCAGAGATGTTTGGTGCTTGTAATCGATTCCATTGTAAAAGATATTCCATAGGTTTCCTTCCGAGAAACCATGATTAGGGCAGTCCCTAGTGTACTCCTTGAAACGTTCCAAGGCTTCAAAGAAGGATTCGGTTGGTCCTTGCTTGAAACTTGAGATCTTGTTCCTTATAGAATTCGATCTCTGCTTGGTGTAGAATTGGTTCAAGAAGGCTCCTTTGTATTCGTCCCAAGTAGTGATGGACCGTGGGGGTAGAGATTTCATCCATCTAAGTGCCTTGTCGTTTAGAGAAAACGAGAAGAGCTTGCACTTAAAATAGTCAGCGGGAACTCCATTAGCACGAGTCGTACTACAAATTTCTTCGAAAGTATCGATGTGGTCAAGAGGATGTTCCGTGGACAGCCCATGGAATTGGTTTTGCTTCACCAATGCAATGATTTGAGGTTTGATTTCAAAATCATTCCTTTGAGGTAGAGGTGGGCAGATGGGATTTCTATCAAAAAAGAAAGCATCGGAGGAATCGACATCTCCGATAGTTTGATGTTGGATTTGTCTTTGACGCAAGGGTTGTTGGAAATTTTGGTTCCCTTGAGGTTGAAGATGTGGAACTTGTTGTTGCATTCTCATATTCACAGGTGGAATGAGATGTTGATCGTTTCCACCAACTGGATTCCTAACAATGTTTTCCGGAGGGTTACGGATAGCATCATTACGAACATGTGGGTTTAGGTGGGCACTAGGTGGTTGCTCCACGGGTTGGTTCACTCTATCAAGAGCAGCAGCGAGGGTTCGTTCTTCCTCATTTATGACATGTTTGTCGATTTGATCAGCCATCCTTAGTTGTTTTTGTCTCCTAAGGGCTCGTTCAAGCTTATCTATTTCTTGCTCAGGTACAACTATACTCTTCTCGTTAGAATTTCTAGTACTAGGCATAAACACCTGAAACACACGGAAAAGATAAAAGAAAAACGAGAAATCAAAGTCGAAAAAGAAAGAAATAAAATTGAAATAAAAGAAAAACTGAAATTAAAGCGTTCTAGACTGAGTTTTAGTCAAAAATTTGAAGGTGATGTTCTTCGAAGTCCCCGGCAACGGTGCCAAAAACTTGATTGCGAGTCGAGTTTTACCTCTCAACTAACTACCTGCAAGTGCACAGCAATCACGGCTAGTATAGATAAGGGATCGAATCCACAAGGACTTCTTAACCACACTTCAAATTGTAATGAATAAAACTAAGCTAGAACAAGATATTTTTGTCGTTTTTGTGATTGAAAATAAAGTGAGCAAGCAACGAATGTAAATTGTAATGAAAATCAATAAAGGAAAGGCGTTAGGACTTAGGTATTTCGCAGAGAATCATGCAACGATAATGATTGATTGATTTTAGGGATTTAGGAATTATGAATTGTCTAGAACACAAAACACTGATTTAAGGTTATCCCACTATCGTGATGTAACTAACCATCTACGTTTTAACACCCTAATAGACTCAACTGTCGCAGGTTATTACAAGGTGAAAACATGCAGTAAAGCTCAAGTTTGATAAAGTTCACCGCACTCCTTAACTAACCTTTCGAATTGTTAAGGCTTTTGGCTCATCGAATACTAGTTCAGGCAATATAACAAGCTTTTGGAAAGTATATCAACCTAAGATCAGATCGCTAAATGCGCGGTAAAGCAATCATGCATTAAGTATAAGTAAAGATGAAGACTCTATTGTACTCCCTAAACAATCATCAATCTATTATCGAATTATGAAACTCATTGAAAACCTAAAACCTAACAAACAAGACTACTCAGACATGATGCACGAAAAACCAGAGATAGATGATGAATTCATGATAAATAAAATTGAATTAAAGAGTAAGGGTAAGAGGAATCTTCTCTATATCGAGATACAAAGCGAATTCATCCACCGGATTGCTCTAGAATCCAAATCTAAAGAAGAACACCAAGAGAACTCGTGGTGGCTGCTACTATATGATAAACTACTCTATTGTTTCGGCTGCATACCTAACAAAAGGCTAAAAACAAGTATATATAGGCCTAGGGTTTTCTAGGGTCTCCTTTTGGTCAAAATGGTCTTTTTACGTCAAAACCGCCCAAATGTTGGTCGAGATTTCGGTCATGGATCACGACCGGTATTGGGATCAAAATGCCTTGATTTGTGTCAACATTGGTCTGAAATATTGGTCCATGAAGTGGCCCGGTATTCTGACCGTTTCTGCACCTTCTTCGTTTCTGAGGCAGCTTGACGTATCTTCACTAAATTCAGTGTATCTTCCTGATCACAGCTCCAATTGAGATGATTCAAACTTCATTGTGAAGCTGACTCCAAGATCTATCTTCACACCATGTTTCATCCAATTCAAAATCTATTCGATCCTCCGTTCACTGCTGAACTTCTGGCGTATACGTTCTGTCCAATTTGGTAGAATGTTGATTCTTGTGAATTCTTGGTTCTTGATGGTGTCTTTGGCTTATGAAAGTTGCTGTAACTTGATTTACACCTGTTTTGGCTCTTTTTGCCTTGATTTCCCTGTTAAGACTCTAAAACTACATTTAAAGGTATAAAACCGTAAATAAATGCATCGAAAACATAGTAAAATATATAGTAAAATAGGTAAAATATGGGACATATCATCAACCATGTCCTTTTTGAATGCCCTTCGACTTTTCAAATGTGGGCTTTGTCGACAATTCCAACGGCATCAGGTGTTTTTCCGGTTTCATCAATATTTGCTAATATGAATTTTCTTTACTGGAGAATGCCACCTGATTATACGGACAAGACATTCCCATGAATCATTTGGTATATTTGGAAAACACGTAAAAAACACATTGTTACTATAATTCTGTCCAATATCTTTCCAAAAACTCTTTTTTATAGCTTTAAACGTTTTTTTAGGAAATGGATTTCAAACACTCAATTTATTTGTTTTACAATGTTATGTTTTTATTACTTGCAAAAAGTATCAATTCAATTATTTTAATTCAATTTTAGTCGAAAGTTATTATTAACTAAATTTTTGTCCCGTGTCAAACGCGTGATTAGAATATTTGAAAACAAGATATCGTAATTTTTAATAACATACGAAATAAATTAAAAAAAAAATATATTAAATGGTATATATCCCATATAGATAAATATATTTTATCTTACAAATTTTAATATGCATGACACTTAAATTGAATGTAACCGTTTTTAATGTTAATCAAATACGTTTAAGATTATGAGTTTTCTCAAACTTATTTGAGCTAATCAAATCCAAAAAAATCAAAGAGTGAAAATGATGATTTTATAACAAAAGCGCAATTTTAGTTGTATGATCAATCGTATATGGTATGATCATACAACAAAAGTTGATTTGTAAAGTTAATCATTCAATAATTAATATTTGATTTGTAAAGTTGTACGTTTATAACAAAAGCGCAGTTTTAGTTGTGTGATCAATAATTAATGTTTGAATTTTTAAGTTGTATGTTTATAACAAAGCGTAATTTTGTACGTTTAAAACAAAAGAGTAATATGGATACAACTAAATAATATAAAATAAAATAATTGTATGATCAATCATATATAGTATGCAAATGGACATAAATATAGTTTTTATAAAGTATTTAAAATCAAAATGATTCATTGTTAAAGCATTATGTTATATAACGTTTAAATTTTTAAATGTTATATTTTAATTTGATTTAAATTAGTAACATATGTATTTGAGTTCATGTTAAAAATTAATGTAAATATGTAGAAAATTCCAACATGACATATAGAATTAACTAGAATGTTTTGATTAGTTAATTTAGTTGATATGTTAGTTAAAATTCTTATTGAGTGACAGATAGAATTTTTCTATTTATTGTATTTTTAATATATATATATAGAGGATATGTAATCTAAATATAAAAAAATAAGAATAAAATTTTGAATTATTTGGACCTATAACCCAACAAATATATTAATTGAGTAAGTAACCAATTAATCCTTATGTGGCATAATCATGGCCACTAGATTTAGGTTAATTGGTTACTTGCTCAATTAAATATATTTTTTTTTGGTTATTAGACAAATTAATTTTTTTTTAAATAGTGGAGTAGGGTGTTGAATTATCAGGTAGAAAAGATAAAAGATGATGGTCTTAAAGACGGTCGACGCCATTTTTTTAGAATTAACCACGTACCAAAAACAACTCTAAACGCTTCTTCTCATCTTTCATAGCTTCCCAATCTCACATTTATCACACCCATCAAATTACTTAATTATAGTTTGATGCAATTCCATTATCTTCACCTCAGTTTTCTTGTAAATTCTGCGACGCTGTACAAGTCTGACGGATTATTGGTAAGTTTCTTCATCTCCTTCTCTTCAATTTGTGATCTTTTCAAGATATGCCTCTGACAATGTTTATAATATATGCACACACTAATTGAAGAGAACTACCCACATGAAGCCACGCGTCATCGTTTGAGGAATCCGCAACGTCCTAAACCAAGGGGAAGTGCATGAAATACCTCTAGAAGGTTGGAGCCTGCTTATACTAGTGGAAATTGCTCACATGCCACGCTTGAGGCTCCACATCATCGGATACATCTTGAGTCCTTGACCATGACGTAGTATAGTGCAGTTTTTAATCAAAGAGGTCTTGAAATATTTGTTACTTAGACCTATACTCTATTACTCTTTTTCTTTTCAAGCAATGAGTTTGTTTTGAGAAATCACAACGTGGCTCTACTTCTACTTTGTAATCGTCATTCGTAGTAGGAAAGGCAAGAAATTTGACAAAACAAACGTTAAATAAACCATATGGAGTATATATTACAAGAACAAGATCATAAGCACATCAAGTAAATCAACATGAAATTTGAAATGATTGTTCCACTATTCAGATAACAACAGCAAAACGCAAACATTAGCCAACAATTTATTAAATCAAGCATAGAGCAATCTTTGGTATTCATGACATTTCCTCCTTACTCTGAGAGGTAACTCCAAATCTTGTTTAGGTCAGGACAGGGGGATTTAGAACGGCATAAGCGAGCAAGTCTTGGTCACGGAGGAACACGGACATGTCTTGCTCGGGCAAGCTTATCCAGGCTTCTACAGCTTCACCATCTTTTGAATCAAGCAGCGCCACAACCAGAACGTTCTCGGGTTTTGAGGCGAGCCCAATCCAGAGCGGACTACCCCATCCGAAGTCAACCTCGTAGAAAGGCTTTCCGCACCAGCTAGTCATTGGGTATAAGTCTATGTCCGGTTTGACCTCTGACACAAAAATTCCAAGTTCACTCAACAAATACTGACCAAGTGTATTGCCTTGGTGATTCTCTTTAATCATCTCGTTGACTTCTTCTTTGACCTTCCTGAATGCAGCCACTGTATCGCAGATTTCCAAGACGTCGCCTGTCTTAACGAAGAATGATGTTTGTAGGTTACCGATCGCGTCCCGTGTAGACGGAATCCTAATTCGCAAGTCCATGACTTGAGACATCAGCGTCGGCCTTGGAACAGAGAAGTTAGCACGCGAGGCGTTTTTGGCACAGCGCCGAGATAGCTTCCACACGTGTAGGTAACGGGACACTTTGGCTAGCTGCCTGGCGTTTAAGCTCAGCGATCTTAGAGGACTCGAAGACGAACCTATTTGATATACACTTGGTTGTTGAATTGACAATAGTAGAATCCGTTGATTGTAACTGTAAAGCGGCATGAGGAGGAGGATAAATGGTGGTCTCAGCGAAGTGAATATTATTATTTAACTTCTCTTTTGCAGTGGTCGTGGCCCAGTCATTGACGAAGGTCAACAATGAGGCTGCGTCGCAGAGCCTGTGAGAAACAGCGACCGTGACCGCAACTCCTGATCCAGACCCGAAGAAAGTGACCATGACACTTAACAACGGCCACTCCGTTGGAGAATCTCCTGGAGTGGTCGGGGAGAATCGGTCTAGAGAGTCCACGTTGATGTTTCTCAAGAAGTCGGAGAGAAGGAGATCAGTGCGTGCTTCAGTGAAGACGGCTCCTTCATCGTTGCAACTGACCGAGACGCCTTCTATTTGTCCTGCCAGTGGATAAAAACGTGACAGAGTCTCGGACAGAGAGCTTTTCAGTTTCCCAGAGATGATCTCCGGCGATTCGGTGACAAGATCTTCAGCTTTGTAGAAGAAGATCACCGGCACGTAAATTGCGGGAGAGATGAGATCGAAGATGGAGAGTTGAAGACGATCACGAGTTGATGGTGAAGAAGGCTTGATTACTTCTCTCCTTACCACCTCTAGCTTCACTTGTTCCATTTTCTTCTTTCTAAAGCTTAAGAGCTTGGAGTAGAAGAAACAATGGGAAGAAACAATGGTTCTGAGATTTATGTGCTTTCAAAATGAAATAATATATAGGCCATTACATCGATTATGTCACAGTTTTGAAAATATGAAAATTATTATTAAAGTCTAGTCCCGTGCATCACGTGGGAGATTTAAATTTTTCCTTCCTCTTTTGTACAGATACTTTTGTGTGCTGTACTTTTTGTCACTTTGGGAACCTCAAATGTTGCTACCATTAGACCATTCACAATAATCAGACAATTCACAATGGGATAAGAAAAATCATAATGGGGTAGTTGAATTATTGAACTAACGTATTGGAGTTGTTGAATTATTGAACTAAAAATGGGCTGTTGAAAAAAAAAAAAAAAAAAAACAGAAGTGGTTTTAACTCGGTTTAAATTTTTCAACCACTAACGTAATTTATTAAAAACAGAGTTATTTTAAAATATGACATGTTTTATTGTTAGTGATTCTTGAGATTTTGATCTCATCCAATTTATTTTTTAATATTATAGTTTTATTATTATTCTCTTACAAATTATGAAAATTGTTACATCGTATATTCTACGATGGACAAATCTACCACTTTAATCCAAAGCCAAACGATTCTACTTTACCCTATACTGAAAATCTCCTGCAAATTTGTCTCTATTAATTTGCATATATAATAATAGATGGGATTCGAACTCCAGAACTCCTGATGTAGAAGTATTAATGAACGCTTGATCAACCACTAGTTAATTGGACTTCCACAATTATTTAAGACTAGATAAAGGACCCGCATATATGCGGATTTTGTAATTTGATATCTTCTAAGCTTGTGAAAAAATGAAATATTTAATTGTTCAAAATAAAATAAAATTATCTGTTAAAGTAAATAAGTTAAAAGTGAAAACGTTGTTGTAAACCCACTAATTGAGAAACATAACATTTATTTATTAATTTTGATGTTTTTGTTATTTGATTTAAAATTAAATTTTATCACATATTTTCAAATTATTAGTTTTTCTTATTCATCTTAAAATTAAATAAGGTTTAAATTTTTTTTCCCTATTTTACTACTCAAATTTCTATTTCTCAAAATGTTGATAAATTTATTTCCGTATTTTTATTTGAAAATTTTTTATTCTCTAAATATTTTATAACTCTCGTAAAAAAAATCAAACACGAAAAAACGAAAGACAAAATTAGGTCATCCCAATGAAGAGATAAAATAAAATTGAGAATATTTATACAAAATTACTTATAGAGAAGTCTGTCAAATATTTATCTATTTTTTATTCTCATACTTATTTTTTATATTATTTGATATTCAATTAAATTATTTCATAGATTTCTAAATAATTTAATTTTTTCTAATCCTATTTAAATTAAGTTTAGATTTTTTTAATCCTACTTAAATTAGGTTTACTTTTCACTATTTTATAAATAAAGATAAATAGATAAATATTTTGACATGTAGCTAAATCTAATTGAAAAAAGTATTTTATAAATGTATATATGTGTCAAAATCTGGTCATCCGACTTGACAGGTGTCACGATCATGATAAATTTATTCCTATTTAATTTCTAAATAGTTAAATGTTTCTAACCCTAATTAAATTAGGTTAAGATTTTCGTAATCTTATTTAATTAGGTTTACTTTTCACTATTTTACAAATAAAGATAAATAGATAACTTTAACATATGATTAAATCTAATTAAAAAATAAATCTCTTACACTTGTATATACGTGTCAATATCTGGTTAATCGACTTGACACGTGTCCCGATCATGTTAATTACGAAGTTTGCAAACCAAGCTTTATAAAATAAGATTTTCAATTAAATTATGTCACATATTTCAAAATAGAGAAATTTTTAAAAATATCACTTTTCAAGTGCCACTTTTTAAAAATACTATTTTTTTCAAAATCTTTGCAAAAATGCCATTTTTTCAAAATTATTTATTCATTATGTCATTTATGTCTATGTTAACTATGTTGTATTAGGGTTTAGTTTTAAAGATTTAGGGGGTTTTAGGGTTTAAAATTTTAAGATTTAGGCTCTAAAAATTCATAATTTGTGGAATTTTTGCAAATAGACAACCCAATGTGGTATTTTTTGCAAAGTGGCATTTTTGCAATTGCCCCTTCAAAATAATAAGATTTTCAATTAAATCATGTCACATATTTTAAAATAATGAGATTTTCTTAATCCAATTTAAATTAGGTTTAGATTTCCTAATCCTATTTAAATTAGATTACTTTTCACTATTTTACAAACAAAAAATAAATAGAAAAAGATAAATAGAAAATAATAAAATTTTCCTAATCCAATTTAAATTAGTTTTAGATTTTCTTAATCATATTTTAATTAGGTCACTTTTCACTATTTTACAAATAAAGATAAATAGATAAAAAATTTTATTTGTGGTAAAATCTAATTGAAAATAATTATTTTACACTTGTATACATGTGTCAAAATCTGATCAACCGACATGTATCACAATCTTGTTAATTCTCACGTTTGACGCATCAATATTTATATAACAAGATTAATTATAAGATAGTAATTTTTAATTTTTTTTTTCAATACCAAAATTCATCATTTTTTTTTTGTAGTTTATAAATAAAGATTTTGTTGGGATATCAATCCAAGTCCCACATCGGAAGTTTAGACAGAAATTGTCTAGTATAAAAGAAATGTTCAACTATTATTAGTATGAGGTCTTTTGGTAAAGAACCCAAAAATAAATCAATGCGGGTTTTTCTATATGAGCCTAAAGCGGACAATATCATACTAATGGGACGAGTTGGACATAGGCTTATGATATACATCAGATTTTACCGATTTTTACTATATTTTTAATAGGGTTTTAATAAATAAATAACTTGGTTTTGACATTTAATTGCTATTTTTAGTATTTTCGTGGGTTATAAAGCTTTTGTAGGTAATTGAAACATTTAGGGCCTAAAAGGAGGTAAAAGAAACCTTTTTAAAAGAAAGACAGATTCTGTCCATCAGATGTTTTGCCTTGGATGAAGATGTTACCACCGTTGCCACGAGATAGACAAGGATCTCAGCTTTACATAGCATATTCAATTATGGAAATCCGATGGTGCGATTTGAAAATATGCTTAGTATACGGAAAACATGCATATTTCCAAATCTTCGAATAATATCCCTAAATCTCTTGGGATATACCTAGCCGACTTCCTCACCTATTTAAACAGAAGGAGGCCACGAAAATTAGCACCACCTTCACAGCCACCACCATTGTTACACGTTTTCTTTTGAGGGAGAGCCTTTGGCTCGAACTCTTTAGTTTTAGGGTTTTTATCGAGCTTTTACGTATTGATTTTCAAGGAAGAACACCTCCATTCTTTGTACCAGCAGAGAGAAGCTTTCTAAACCATCTTTATCAATGCTATCTTTTCATTCTACTCTTGTTATGATCTTCACTTCTATGATTGAGTAGTTTGATTGTTAGGTTTAAAGGGTTTTCAAGGGGAGTTATTCATGGATCGATAAATAGGAATTGTTCATGCTTAAGAATTTAGTGGAGACTTCATCTATACTTTTATCTCTTGCATATTGCTAGTTTAACTAACTTGTGATTAAATCTAGATCGATCTTTACAAGCTTAAACCTTATCTTTGCGAGAGTCATATTAGGGAGTCATGACTGATTAATTGGAACTAATATAGATGAGCTTGAACTTTATCATTGCGAGAGTCGTGTTAAAGATCATGTTAACATATCGAATCTTAATTTCTTTTATGCATATCATCCATCTAATTGCTTTGCGAGAGTCGAGTATTAGGTTGATTGATAAATTAGTCTTCACTGTGAGAGTTGGTTGACTATATTATTAATTAAATTCGAGTTAGAAATCCCCCTTTGCTAGATCTACATTGGATGAGCTTTGTATCAACTTCTGCGGGATGCTTATCTTTTTACCTTCATAACCTGAATGAATTAGTTTGTTAGACATGTTTAATCATTGATATGAGAATACTATACTTAATTTAAGACTGGATTGCTACTTAACTAGATCCATGTTGCTCCATGAATATACCATAGTGTTTCACGAACATTTCAGAGAGCTGGTTGAAGCTGTCAATCGAGTTCTTCTATAGCCTGTAAAACCATTGGAGGGCAGGTCCCTTGAGGTTTTCCATGAACAGCTTGCAGTACCCGATATCCCTTTCTTCTTCTCTAAAGCTAGCTTTTCCCATGGCTACGGTGAAGGCCATTAGGTGGTCTTTTGGATCGGTATTTCCTTCGTAGGATTGCATTTTGATTCTTCCAGGATCGGAGATCTTTGCTCTCGAGATACGTTCCATAAAAGGTGTGTTCCGCGCTTCCTCGAGCACACTGTAAACTCAGTGCATCTGGGACTGCGCAGCCTTTAAGTCGGCAGCAGTGCGCTGTACTTTTTGTCACTTTGGGAACCTCAAATGTTGCTACCATTAGACCATTCACAATAATCAGACAATTCACAATGGGATAAGACAAATCATAATGGGGCAGTTGAATTATTGAACTAACGTATTGGAGTTGTTGAATTATTGAACTAAAAATGGGCTGTTGAAAAAAAAAAACAGAAGTGGTTTCAACTCAGTTTAATTTTTTCAACCACTAACGTAATTTATTAAAAAAACAGAGTTATTTTAAAATATAACATGTTTTATTGTTAGTGATTCTTGAGATTTTGATCTCATCCAAATTATTTTTTAACATTATAATTTTATTATAAATTATAAAAATTGTTAAATCGAAGATTCCACGATGGACAAGTCTACCGCTTTGATCCAATGCCAAACTATTCTACCTTGCTTTACAGTGAAAATCTTCTGCAAGTTTATCTCCATTAATTTGCATATATAATAATAGATGAGATTCGAACTCTACACCTTCTGATGTAGAAATATTAATGAACATTTGATCAATCACTCGTTAATTGAACTTCCACAATTATTAAAGAGTAGATGAAGGACCCGCATATATGCGGATTTTGTAATGTGATATCTTCTAAACTTGTGAAAAATAAAATATTTAATTTTACAAAATTAAATTAAATTATATGTTAAAGTAAATAAGTTAAAAGTGAATACGTTGTTGTAAACCCACTAATTGAGAAAAATAATATTTATTTATTAATTTTGATGCTTTTGTTATTTGATTTAAAATTAAATTTATCACATGTTTTCAAATCTTTAGTTTTTCTTATTCATATTAATTTTAAATAAGTTTTAAATTTTTTTCCCTATTTTACTACTTAAATTTCTATTTCTCAAAATGTTGATAAATTTATTTTCATATTTATATTTGAACATTTTTTACTCTCTAAATATTTTATCTCCCATAAAACAAATCAAACACGAAAAAACGAAAGACAAAATTAGGTCACCCCCACGAAAAGATAAAATAAAATTGAGAATATTGTACAAAATTACTTATAGAGAAGTTTGTCAAATATTTATCTATTTTTTATTCTCATACTTATTTCTTATATTATTTGATATTCAATTAAATCATTTCATAGATTTCTAAATAATTTAATTTTTTCTAATCCTATTTAAATTAAGTTTAGATTTTTTTAATCCTACTTAAATAAGGTTTACTTTTCACTATTTTACAAATAAAGATAAATAGATAAATATTTTGACATGTAGCTAAATCTAATTGAAAAAGTATTTTATATATGTATACATGTGTCAAAATCTGGTCATCTGACTTGACACGTGTCACGATCATGATAAATTTATTCCTATTTAATTTTCAAATACTTAAATTTTTCTAACCCTAATTAAATTAGGTTAAGATTTTCCTAATCTTATTTAATTAGTTTACTTTTTACTATTTTACAAATAAAGATAACTAAATAATTTTTTGACATATGATTAAATCTAATTAAAAAAAATCTCTTACACTTGTATATACGTGTTAAAATCTGGTTAATCGACTTGACACGTGTCCCGATCATGTTAATTACGAACCAAGCTTTATAAAATAATATTTTCAATTAAATTATGTCACATATTTTAAAATAGAGAAATTTTAAAAAATGCCACTTTTCAAGTGTCATTTTTCGAAAATACCACATTTTCAAAATCTTTGCAAAAATGTCATTTTTTCAAAATTATTTATTTATTATATCATTTATGTATGTGTTAACTATGTTATATTAGAGTTTAGTTTTGAAGATTTAAGGGGTTTTAGGGTTTAAAGTTTTAAGATTTAGGCTCTAAAAATCATAATTTGTGGCATTTTTCCAAATGGACAACTCAATGTGGTATTTTTGCAAAGTGGCACACCAGAAATGACATTTTCCAATTGTCACTTGAAAATAATAAGATTTTCAATTAAATCATGTCACATATTTTAAAATAATAAGATTCTCTTAATCCAATTTAAATTAGGTTTAGATTTTTTTATTCCTATTTAAATTAGGTTACTTTTCACTATTTTAAAAATAAAGATAAATAGAAAAATAGAAAAAAATACAATTTTCCTAATCCAATTTAAATTAGTTTTAGATTTTCTTAATCATATTTAAATTAGATCACTTTTCACTATTTTACAAATAAAGATAAATAGATAAATCTTTTTATTTGTGGTAAAATCTAATTGAAAATAATTATTTTACATTTGTATACACATGTCAAAATATGATTAACCGAATTGACACGTGTCACGATCTTGTTAATTATCACGTTTGACGCATCAAAATGTATATAATATGATTAATTATTAGATAGTAACTTTTATTATTTTTAATTTTTTCAATACCAAAATTCATCATTTTTTGTGTAGTTTATAAATAATGACTTTGTTGGGATATCAATCCAAATCCCACATCGGAAGTTTAGATAGAAATTGTCTAATATAAAAGAAATGTTCAACTCTTATTAGTATGAGGTCTGTTGAGAAAGGATCCAAAAATAAATCCATGCGGACTTTTGCTATATGGGCCTAAAGCGGATAATATCATACTAATGGGAGGAGTTGGACATAGGCTTATGATATACATCATATTTTACCAATTTTTACTATGTTTTTAATAGGGTTTTAATAAATAAATAACTTGGTTTTGATATTTAATTGCTATTTTTAGTATTTTCGTGTGTTATAAAGTTTTGTAGGTAATTGAAACATTTTGGCCCTAAAAGGAGGTAAAAGAAACCTTTTTAAAGGAAAGACAGATTCTGTCCATCAGATGTTTTGCCTTGGATGAAGATGTTCCCACCATTGCCACGAGATAGACAAGGATATCTGCGTTACATAGCATATTCGATCGTAGAAATTTGATAGTACGATCTGAAAATATGCTCAGTATACGGAAAACAAACATATTTCCAAATCTTCGAAGAATATCCCTAAATCTCATGGGATATACCTAGGTGACTTCCTCCCCTATTTCAACAGAAGGAGGCCACGGAAATTAGCACCACCTTCACAACCACCACCATTGTTACACGTTTTCTTTTGAGGGAGAGCCTTTGGCTCGAACTCTTTAGTTTTAGGGTTTTTATCGAGCTTTTACGTATTGATCTTCAAGGGAGAACACCTCCATTCTTTGTACCAACAGAGAGAAGCTTTCTAAACCATCTTTATCAATGCTATCTTTTGATTCTACTCTTGTTATGATCTTCAATTCTATGATTGAGTAGTTTGATTGTTAGATTTAAGGGGTTTTCAAGGGGAGTTATTCATTGATCGATAAATAGAAATTGTTCATGCTTAGAAATTAGTGGAGACTTCATCTATACTTTTATCTCTTGCATATCGCTAGTTTTAACAATTTGTGATTAAATCTAGATCGATCTTTACGAGCTTGTACCTTATCTTTGCGAGTCATATTAAGGAGCCATGACTGATTAATTGGAACTAGTGTAGATGAGCTTGAACTTTATCGTTGCGAGAGTCGTGTTAAGGATCAGGTTAACATATCGAATCTTAATTCTTTTTATGCATATCATCCATCTAACTGCTTTGCGAGAGTCGAGTATTAGGTTGATTGATAAATTAGTCTTCACTGCGAGAGTTGGTTGATTATATTATTAAGTAAATTCGAGTTAGGAATCCCCCTTCGCTAGATCTACATTGGATGAGCTTTGTATCAACTTCTGCGGCATGATTACCTTTTTACCTTCATAACCTGAATGAATTAGGTTGTTAGACATTTTTAATCATTGATATGAGAATACTATAGTTAATTTATGACTGGATTGCTACTTAACTAGATCCATGTTACTAATTCCTTAATAAATTTCTCCATGAACCCTGAGAATTCCCGATGTTTGTTTCCATTGAATTATTATCGACATTTATTTAATCGCATCATCACAACCCACATATTTCATCTTAGCTTAATTCTCTTTCGAAAACTTTTAGTGTCCTACCAGTCTCTAGTGGATTCGACCCTTGAGTACTACTATGATCGTCGTGCACTTGCGGCTGGTCTTTTGTCTAGTCCAAAAGACTGGACACACGTAAGAAAAAGCCCCACAAACTTTTTTGATTTCATTTGGACACATAAAAAAAAACACAATCAGCATTTGTATCAAGAATTTCAGCATTTCAACATTTGGATATAAACACAATCGAAAGTTTATATCAAAGGTGTTATGTCAGCGACTGAAACACGTCCTTCCAAATCTTATATCTGAGATACAATCAGCATTTGTAGCAGGGCGTCTAATTATGGATAATGTGGGAGTCGGACCTACACAGTTAAATCTGTCGAGGGTGTTTGGGGATTAGATAATTCTATGTCACGGACACACTTCGAACGAAGAGTGAGAATATGTTTTCTTTATTACTGTTTCTGTTGAGCTGTGATTACAAAAGTGTTTCTCTTCTAAAAGTTCTGAACACCTTTTTGGGTGACTACAATGAGCTATATAAAGTGTCATTAAATAATTGGACCATCTAATAAAATAGGTTTGGTCCATTAAACGATATATTAGATTTTTTTTTTTGTCAACAAAATAAAGTGCTCTTACCACCAATTGGTTACCTAGGGTGATGGTGAAGAACTTACAAAAGTAACATTGTGCCTAACTTTCCGCGAACAATTCGCTAGCCGATCAGCCCTGGAATTGAGAGTGCGCGGTATGTAGTACAATGAGAAGTAACAATAACAAAAGTAAATATATTAGATTTAGGCCCATAACTTTATTAAACCCATTTTGATTATGAGTTTAATATCATTTTGGGCATAGATTCTGACTGGGCCCTTGTAGACTTGATCCAATTTCGTAAGGACGCTGCAGAGTTGATCTTGTCACTATACCGATCTCATAGGGGTGAAATCTGACCTCTACAGTTAGCCCCCAGTATCAAGTTATGATGATGCCGAGGTAAAAGTTACTGAAGTCTGACATCGATATGTCGGATTGCGAAGTTGCTAAGCGTGGACGTCTTGTCACTGAACTCGGAAAGTTTTTCGTTACTCCATATTGAGCTAGTGTCAACGTGTTTTCCTTGACTTTTTGTTTGTGATTTTTTTTTACTTGGAGGATTCAGGAGGTTAATGGTCTTGTTGTGTTAGTGGGCCTTGAGGCCTGCTGGAAAGTTTTTATGGAATTTTTCCAGAAACAAAGTAATTTTAGGAAATCCTCCAAGTAAAAATAAGCCTGCTTCCTTGACATTATTTTCTACCAATTCACTTTCTCCTTTAACGCAAACATGTAAAAAACTTGCCCCCATCCTTTCTCTCTCCTGTTTTAATATTGTTTATCTTTTAGATTTTTTTTCCTTCGTCTTCTTCGAACGAGCCACCCCTCGTCGTCTTCTTCGACCACCTTCGTCCCTACTCGGCTTTCAGCAGGGACTTTGGCGGCAGCGACGATTACGGCAGCGGTGATTACGGTAGTGATGAGATCGAGATCGAGTTTTGCCGATATCGAGTTTTTTTACAGACGAGGTGGATCGAGGAGAGGCAGTTCGAGATCGAGGCGAGGTCTGGGCAAAAACGGCAGTTCAAAACCGGAAGAAGAATGGCAGTTCGAGATCTGACTGGGTCGACTCAGTGACTGAGTTAACTCGGTCACCTCTTTTTTTTTTCCGGTGACTTGGCGACTCAACGACTTAGTGACTCGGTGAGTCGACGACTCGATAACAAGGCTGGCTTTGCAGAAAGCAACTAACTCGGATCATTGCTTTTTAGTGCAGTGGAGAGGTAAATTGAAAAGAATAGTTTCCGATTCCATGGACTCGCAGCTTGACTATCTGCGTGACAACTATAGAATAGAGACTATTTCAGACTTAGATGATGTCGGAGAGATGGTTGCTTATCCTTTGCTTTTTGGAAGGAGTATGGTTCTTTCTCCAGGGTTTGACACTCGTAATTCGACGAGACCGGCCTACTCCAATTCTCTAGTTGCGGTCGATGAGGTTAGCGATTATATTGCAGTTTTTCCAGCTATGTGGCGTTCGTTGATGGCGAGGTCTTCGTGACGAGGCTTCCACGCAGCGAGAAGGTCCCTACCGGCGAGGTATCGTGATGACTCTGTCCGGGAAGGTGGATGGGCTTACATCACGATGAGGAGAAGATGACAACATCATGTGGAGGACATGACGAGATGAGATTTGATTGGCGATGTGGAAGCCGATGGCGAGGAGAGATCGAGGCGAGGTGAGTTCAGGGAAAAAGATGGCGGTTCGATCTAGCGAAGCGGTGTAGCTTAGATCGCAAGGTAGAGAGGACGTTGGCGTCGCAAGGCGAACCGCGATGAGGTCCTTGATTTTGATGAGGTGGACAACGATCGAGGGAAGCCTGCTTCGCGAGATGGAGAAGACGATGACATCACGAGGTGAATTGCGATAAGGTTCCGTGAACATCGACTTTGACGAGGTGATAGATCAATAACGCGAAGTCGACGAGGTGATTGATCGACAACGTGATTGATTGACGACGTGGTCGACCACCGAGATAAAGTTGACAAGGTGATCAACGAAAGCGATTCAGGTTCGTCATGGAGTGGAAAGACTCGACGATAAGTTGAATCTGAAGACATTTAGCGACGAGGTGATGATGCAATGAAGCGAGGTTGATTTGTGGATTTGACGCCGAGGTAGACTCATGTTGACGACGAAGTGGTCGTGTTTACCTGAAGCCAAGGAAGACTTGTGTTGACTTGACACCGAGGTGGAAATGTGTTGACGTCGACAAGGTGACCTCATGTTGACGACGAGTTCGAAGACGACAAATTTTTCTTTTCACTCAGTGAGCTTGAGCGAAGTGGATTTGATCATGGCGAAACTGGAGCGAAGTCATCAACTTTAAGAATTAAAGTATATTTTGCGAGGTCGGAACTTGGTGAAATTGTGAGGTAAAAAAGTTGTTCCTGACTAGGTGAAGTTATGGAAATGGTGAGGCAAAATGAATGGTTTATGACTCTTCAAATTCTTGGTTACACCGTCAACACGACGTGAATGTCTTTGAAATCATCTCAGACTTAGATGATTCTGAAGACGATGTCCGTCCATTGTTTCATACAAGAGGTGGTGTGAGATAGACATGACGCTCACAGAATCAGAGTCTGAAAGGAAACGCCTGAAGAGGGAAATCTCTAACATTACCCACCACTTACATTTCGCTGACACGCTTTGGGATGCGGCTGTGTAGCGGGCTGTTGATGAAGCGAAGTGCGAACTAACAACGAAGTACGAAGCGATGATCAATCGCACTAGAGAGAAGGTCAGAGTGATTCATGGCCATCCAAGGATTGACATAATTGGTCTTACCAAAATCCGGGGTAACATTAAGTTTGTCGGGTTGCTTCAAAGTGACAAGGTGACTAATCTTGTCGATTAGCTCATTGCTCTTATAAAGCAAGAGACGGGCCTGTCACTTACTGACAAGGCGTTTGCTAAGCATGTGCACAAACTTGAGGAGATCCTTAAGGATTCGGCTACTAGTATGACCGGAGGTCGAGTTATTGAGTCAGATGTTGCCTCGGATTCAAGTTCTTCAGATTCTTCGAGTGATGAGGACCCGACATACTCTTTGGCCAAGGGTAATTCCGACTGAACCGTCGAGATTGTCGATGACACTGAGTAAATCGCATCTTAGTTTTTTTTTTGTTCTAGCACTTTGTCGTACTTTTAATTTCAGACTTATTATTTGATTAAGTTTGGATGGTATTTATCCTTTTGTTCAGACTTATCGTTATATTTGCCTTGCTTTATTTAAGATAGAATTTATGAATGCGTCTTTTACGATTCTCGTTTTTGTCTTTTGGGTGAACTGTTTTACTGCTATGTCTTTAAACTTTAGTGTCGATGCACTGATGAGTATGTCGGCAAGTCGCCCTTGACAAGCCTGTCCCGACTATGTTGTCGTTTTAAATCTAGTGATTTGAATTAGAAGGATGGCCGTCCTGGTTTTGAGGCAGGCTGTCGTTGATTGGTTCGTTTCTAAAGATCAACTGTATTGTTGTTGGAACCAGCGATAAGTTAGTTGGATTTTATGATGATTATTTCGATTTACGAAAGAGTCTACATCGATGCACCCGTTCCGAGAACGACCGCGTGATTGCGTGATGACCAACAATTAAGTTGTTGGGTTTTGTGATAAACTTCTTGGTTTACGGGCGAGCCTCTATCAACGCGCCCGCTCCGAGAATGAACACGTTATTGTATAATGACCAACGATTAGATTGTTGGTTTTTTTATGATCATTTTGGTTACGACCATGTACTATGTCGACACGACTGCTCCTATAATGAACATGTTATTGCATAATGACCAACGATTAGATTGTTGGGTTTTCTGATGATGATTTCGGTTTACGACCATGTACTATATCAACACGGCCGCTCCTATAATGAACACGTTATTGCATAATGACCAAAGATTTATTTGTTGGGTTTTTGAATGAACATTTTGGTTTACGACCCTGTATTACAACGGCACGACCGCTCATATAATGAACACTTTGCGATGATACCAGCGAGGTTTGCTGGGTTTGGGGCAATCACTTGGTTTACGGAAGTGTTTTCGTCTGAACACTTCCGCTCCTGGAGAGTGTAGTAGTCAGATATGAGTAGTTGAATAAGTTCGTCGTTGTGGCCAGTAGTGACGGTGGTAGAGTCTTTTGAGTTAAGACTTAACGTAATCCATGATAGACGTAAATGAGATGCAAACGAGAAGTAAA
The DNA here is from genome assembly GCA_964056655.1 of Arabis hirsuta. NCBI lineage: Eukaryota > Viridiplantae > Streptophyta > Magnoliopsida > Brassicales > Brassicaceae > Arabis > Arabis hirsuta. The sequence goes on along the minus strand of OZ053301.1, from coordinate 31,898,360 downwards.
CAATTCTTTGATATTTATTAATCATAGCTTTTGTTTTAGAAAATGGGTACCCACTCCCCCTCCCCTTTTTAAGGAGAGGGCAACTGAACCCATCCAAAGATGAGTTATCTACGTACCTTTTTAAGGGATCAAGCCTCCCCGTAGTTTGTTGGAAGTAACTTAGTGGTAATACTTACTAAGATGATTGGCTCCTTCTTTTCTGTAGATCAATAATTGCTTATAAGAGCTTGGAAAGCTCTTTCACCGGCTCCGTGTCTATCTTCATCTTCTTACGCTTCTCTTTCGAGGTTGGTTCAATGACAGGGTTGTGGTGCTTATGTTCTACCAGGATGCATAGGCGTGAATCCTTCTGGTTGCCCAGGATTTTCTTTACTCCTTGCGGGGTGGGAAATTTCAGGCACAGGTAGTAAGTCGATGCTACTGCGTGCATGGAATTAAGCCATGATGTCTCCATGATGACGTTATAAATTGTTGGGTTATCTGTCACCGAGAATTCGACTTCTTTTATGACTCTGCAGCCTGGACAGGTAATTAGATTGTGCCCAATGTCATTGTCGTGTCTCCAGAGAAGCATGCCAAAGGCTTAGGGAAAACCTTTACCATAGATAGGTCAATCTTTATTCGGGTTAGAGTGTCCTGGATGATCACATCAACCGTGCTGCTAGTATCTACCAAGATTCGTGCCATGTCATGGTTGTCGATGATTAGCTCGATCACAAGAAGGTAATCATGCGGTCGATCTATGCCAGTCGTCTCCTTCTTTTCAAACGCGATCACATTGTTTGGGAATTTAGAAGGCGTTGAGAAGTTGAAGCTGACTTCAGCGCGTCGTTGGAATGCCTTGATAGAAGAGACCATGTCGGAGCAGTAATGAGATCTGCCCATTATCATGTTTATCCGCTATCTTGGTTCGTGCGGTGGCGGTTCATCCTCATTTCTCCATCCTCGCTTTGGGTATCGCCATTTGTTCGATCAGGTTCGTCAGTGTGGTCATCCGTCTCGAGATCCTTGATACTAATGTTGCCGTTTAGAGAACCAGTGGCGAGTCTGAATCCCAAAATACGATACTTCGTATTAGAGTGCCCATCGGTTTGATGGAACTCCTAGAAACCTATTTCATCATAAGCGCTCTGATTTCTTGTCCATGTGTTGTTCCAGGGGCCTCTGCCGCGACCTTGACCTTGAACTTGGCCACAACCATATCTTAACGAGTCATCTTAATAATTATGAGTTCCCCTGAATTCTTGCTGGACGAAGCTGGAACCATTGTTGTTCTTTTTTGTGGTAGGAGGGTTTGTGGTATACGGTGGCTCGCTTGTCTACTTGGGCTTCCCCAGTTTCTGAGATAGTGTGCAGACATCTTCTTCGCTCTTAGAGAAGTTCGTATAACAATGGAGGGTGTCCTGGATGGTTGCCGGCTCGTTTACGGTCATCTCTTGACGAAATGAGGAGGGACACCATAGTGCCCTTCTCAAAGTTTCCAATGCGGAGGTGTTGCTCAAACCTTCCACTTTGGATAGTACCGTTTTAAACCTTTCCATGAAGGTCCGTAGACTCTCGTGTTTTCTTTGTCGTATAGTCCATAGATGAGAATCAAAGATTTTTTGCTCCATGAATTTACCATAGTGTTTTACGAACATTTCAGAGAGTTGGTTGAAGTTGTCAATCGAGTTCTTCTCTAACCTGTTAAACCATTGGAGGGCAGGTCCCTTGACGTTTTCCATGAACAGCTTGCAGTACCCTTTATTGCTGCACAGTTAAATTTGTCGAGGGTGTTTAGGGATTAGAAAATTCTATGTCGCAGACACACTTTGAACGAAGACTGAAAATATATTTTCTTTATTGCTGTTTCTGTTAAACTGTGATTACAAGAGTGTTTCTCTACTAAAAGTTTTGAACCTTTTTGGGTGAGTACAATGAGCTATATATAATGTCATTAAGTAATTGGACCAGCTAATAAAATGGGTTTGACCCATTAAACAATATATTAGATTTAGACCCATAATTTCATTAAGTTCATTTTGATTATGGGTTTAATGTCATTTTGGGCCTAGATTCATACTGGATCCTTGTAGACTTTATCTGATTTCGTCAAGATGTTGCAGAGTTGATCTTGTCATTATATCGATCTCATAGTGGTGAAATCCGACCCCTATAGATAATATTTTGATAGCTCAGGAAATGTCCCATGGGCTGCGAACCAACAAGGCATGTAAATCTAAATTCATGGCAGTTAAGACTGACATGTATGACCTGGTGCAATGGCATTTCATCGAGAGTCTTCTTAGGAAAATGGGTTTTCGGAACAATGGGTCGCCTGAATGATGTGGTGTATATGGTCAGTACAGTATAAAGTTCTTATTAATAGACAACCAAAAGGACATATAATCCCTAACATAGGGTTGCCGCAAGGGGATCCTCTATCTCTTTACTTATTTATTTTATGTACAGAGGCCCTTATAGCTAACGTACTAAAGGCAGAAAGGGAAAAGAAATTGAGAGGTCTGAAGGTAGCGCGAGCAAGCCCAATAATTTTGCATTTACTATTTGCCAATGAGAATCTCTTAATGGCAAACGCTCCAAACGATATTACATAAATATGAAATGGCATCGGGAGAACAAAATATTTCTCCAAATCATCGATACAGTTCGGCCACTGATACATCATGGCTTTTACCCGTTTTTGACCATGATATAAGTCCTTTTCATAGAGTCTTTTTGGTATTTTTTGAGTCTTTTTGAGTCTTTGTAGATTATTGGACGATTGGAGCTTTATTGGAAGCTTTTGGAGCATTTTGGAGCATCTAGGAAAGAAGGGCCGAAGTGATCAAGTCGGAGTCGAGTTTTCAAGTCTGTGTCGATCGACACGGACCTGTGTGTCGATCGACATGCCCGTCTGACACGTGAAGACTTCAAGTTTTGAAGAAATTCCAGTTTTGCCCAAAAAGCCCAGAAGTTGTACAAGAAGCCCAATCCGAATTTTAGACCTTATATATAGTTTTTCCTTAGGCTTTTATGAGATATCTAGTTTTTAATTGGAGATTTTTGAGAGAGGAAATCAAGAGAGGTTAGGAGATTATAGACTTCCAGACTCTGTCGATTTATCCTCTCTGTATCTTTTACCTTATCTCTTTTATGCAAGTTATTTATTCAACTGATAATGCTTACATCATCTATGTTTGAGTAGTTTGCTTGTTAGGCTTAGGGTAGTTCTAGGGTTTGATGGGAAATCGATAGGATTGAAATTGTGTTAGGATTCATCTTTATGTTCTTCATCTAGATTGAATTGACTCTGATTTTAGGATTGATCAACTGAAATTGGATATCCTAGGTTGCCTTAATGGATGCGAAAGTGTTATTAACAACCTGAAATAATCTTAGATGAGCAAAATTATCTATTCGCAAAGAAATTTGGCTTAGGAATTTTGTGAACAATTAAACCTGAATTTAAAGCTTGATTTTATTCTCTAAGTTTGCAAAGAAATTTGGAATTTAGGAATTTAGTCATAGATAGTCTCTGCAACGAAAGTTGATTGATTTTGCATTGGTGTTTGAGTTCTAGAACTGTTCTTAATAAAATCCTAACCGTTGAATATCCTGTGTCGATCGACACATACCCTTGTGTCGATCGACACGATCGTATTTCTAATCATTCCTGCGAATTACCCAATGCCTAACTCCTTGTCCAATTGATTACTAGAACCGAAATCTCAATCTGTCTGCTTTATTTAGTTATTTTCATCATATTCATACATTTATACTTAGCAAAATTTGAATTCACTAATTGATTGTGTTATTCGATTCCCTGTGGATTCGATCCCTAAGTACTACTACGATCTCCTAATTTGAAGGAGTAGCTCAGGGTAAATTTGAGCATATCAAATTTTGGCGCCGTTGCCGGGGACTCGATTTCACCAATCGATTTTTGATAGTAGAATTTTGTCTAAGTTTTTAATTTTCGTTTTATTTACTTACTAGTTATTTTCTCTTTGTTTTGTGTGTTTCAGGTTTATGCATCATCGCGTTACCAGAAGCAACCGGAACGAAGAGCTAGTTGATCTCAACCTTGAGATTGGGAAATTGGAACGAGCCAACCGAGCAGCAAGAAAGACAACCAATATGAATCCGTTGATTCTTATCAGAGGCGAAGATGGGTTTCTTCAGGACACTGAGGGTCGCAGACGCAATGCTCAGGGTCAGAGGACTGATGAGAATGGGGTTGTGATTTTTGAGGACCCAGCTGGGCGTGGGCGTACTCTGGGAGAGTACAACAGGCCCGATGATTTCTATGCCAACAGGGCAGCAATCCGACCTCCAGCATTTCCGAGGAACGATTTCGAGCTGAAGCCGGCTTACTTCTCACTAGTGGCTCAGCACCCATTCCATGGCTTATCTTCTGAACACCCCATGGATCACCTTAAGAGGTTTGAGGATTTGGCATCTAGCATTAAGGCCAATGGAGTATCCAGTGATTACCTCTACTATAAGCTTTTCCCTTACTCTCTTAGTGGAGGAGCTGCTTACTGGCTGAAGCAGCTAGAGCCAGACTCGCTGACTACTTGGGAGGACACCAAGAATGCTTTCCTCAATAATTTTTTTGATGAGGCGAGATCCGAGGACCTGAGGACTAAGATCTCTACCTTCAAGAAAGGTCCGACATAAGCATTTAAGGCTTCCTGGGGGAGATTCAAGTCCTACCAGAGGGATTATCCTCAGCACGGGTTTAGTGATGTCCAGCTATTGGGCATCTTCTTCAGAGGTATTGATTAGAGATATCAGATGGCCCTAGACTCTGCTAGCAATGGGAACTTCAACACCAGATATCTGGAAGACGCATTAATTCTCATCGACAATTTGGCTTCCAACAACAGTACCAAAAATGCAGATTTTGAAAAAAAGAAGCTGGGTGGAAACACGGATGGAAGCAAGATCGTTGAGGTTAAGGCTAAGCTTGATTCGGTACACAACATTCTAGTGGGGAAGAAGACTGTTCAGTTTGCTCAAGAGGTCGAGACTTTCTCTCCAGAGGAAGAGCAGGATGAAGAAGATGTCAACTACATCAGTGGGTCCAGGTTTCAGAGTCAGAGGTTTGGTAACCAGCAGGGTAGCATGAACTTCAATGGAAACAACCAAAGGACCACATTTACTGGGAATCCAAGCTCACCTACCTATTCTCCTAAGCCACAGTTTCAGAAGACCGAGTTTCAGAAGCCATTCCAGAGCAATTACACCAGGAACTATGGTTCATCTTCCTATCAGACACCTCCTCCTCAGTCATCAGAGAGCAGCGAGATGAAATCTATGCTGGAGCAACTCTTGGAAGGAAAACAGAAGATGACCGTCAGCTTTAATGGAAAGATGGATGCTATGTACAATGATCTAAATGGGAAGTTCGAGGCCCTGAACACTCATGTCAAGAAATTGGACACTCAGTTTGCTCAGACTGCAGAAAATTCGAGGAGGCAAGAAGGCTTTCTCCCATCTAGGACGGATGTAAATCCGAAGCATGGTGTTGCTGCCATCACCACGAGGAGTGGTAAGACCCTTGGGGAGCCAGTAATGAAGAAAAGACTTGGTGCAGAATAGTTAGACGAGCTCGTGGAAATCGACGAGGAAGTGATTTCCGCATAAGACCCCGTGTCTATCGACACGGAAGGCTTATGTCGATCGACACGGGTCGAAAAACCTGATTCTGGGAATGACGCAATCGGTGACATCTCACAGAAAACTCATGTCGAGCGACACAAGGACAATGTCGATCGACACGAGTCCCAGACGAATCCAATCTCGTCTAAACCCTTAGCTAGTCCAGCAGAGAGAGTATATGTGCCTAAGATACCTTATCCTAGGAGCCAGAAGAAGTCTAAACAGGAGCTGGAGGATGCTAGGTGCAAGGTCGTGATGGATAAGCTAGTTGTGGAACTTCCTTTAGTTGATGCTATTCCGACCAGTCCGGTGATCCGTCGTTACGTGAAGAGGATGGTCACTAAGAATTTGGGTCTTGATGAAGGTGTTGCTATGATTTCGGAACAGGTCAGTGCAGTAATTCAGAACAGAGTCCCAGAGAAGCTCACAGATCCAGGAAGTTTTGTGTTGGATTGTTTGATCTTTAAGGAGAGATTTCCGAGGTTTCTTTGTGATTTGGGGTCTTGTGTTAATCTGATGCCACACTCGGTAGCTATTGGTCTTGGTATGACTGACTTCCAGCCTACTAGGATCTCACTCATCCTGGTCGATCGATCAGTGAGGATTACAGAAGGTGTTCTAGAGGATGTCCCAATCAAGGTTGGGGACTACTTGATTCCTAATGACTTTGTTGTTTTGCTATACAACGAGGAGCCCAAAGACCCTCTTATTTTGGGTAGACCATTCTTAGCTACAACTGGTGCTATGATTGATTGCAAAGGAGGCAGTATTACTTTAAGTGTGGGAGATTTGGAGATGAAATTCGAGATGGATAGGCTGATGAAGAGACCCACCATAGATGGCCAGACATTCTATGTCGACACGCTCACAGACATTGCATAAGATGTCTTCAATGAGGTGCATCCCATTAATCCCTTGGAAAGGACTTTGGTGAACTCTGTGACAGTGGAGAGCCAGTTTGATGAGGTTGCTAAAGGGTCTGCTAAGCTGATGGATGCTGGTAAAAAGGTGCTGCACTTGGCTTATAATGTAGAGTTGGTCGGATCTCTAAAAACCCATGTCGATCGACACGGGTCCGCAGACAACGATTGGAGTGAACAAAAAGCTCCAACAATCGAACTCAAAACACTTCCAGCCGGGCTAAGGTATGCTTTTTTTGGTCCCAATTCAACATACCCAGTCATTGTTAATGCTTCATTGAACAATGCAGAGCTGACTCTATTGCTAAGCAAGCTGCGCAAGTTTCACAAAGCTCTTGGCTATTCTCTTGATGATATTTCAGGAATCTCTCCAAACTTGTGCATGCATAGGATTCACCTTGAGGATGAGACTAAGTCATCAATTGAGCATCAGAGGCGGCTAAATCCAAATTTGCAAGAGGTTGTCAAGAAGGAGATTCTGAAACTTCTAGAGGCTGGGATCATCTATCCCATTTCAGACAGTGTTTGGATTAGCCCGGTTCACGTAGTGCCAAAGAAAGGAGGAGTCACAGTGGTCAAGAATGAGAAGAACGAGCTGATTCCTACAAGGACAGTGACTAAGCACATGATGTGTATTGACTACCGGAAGCTCAACGCAGCCACAAGGAAAGACCATTTTCCCCTGCCTTTCATTGATCAGATGTTTGAGCGTCTAGCGAATCATCCCTACTACTGCTTTCTCGATGGGTATTCCGGTTTCTTCCAAATCCCGATCCATCCAGAGGAACAGGAGAAGACCACATTCACTTGTCCCTATGGCACTTTTGCATACCGCAGAATGCCATTTGGACTATGTAATGCCCCTGCAACTTTCCAGCGCTGTATGATGTCGATTTTCACGGACATGATTGAGGATTACATGGAGGTCTTCATGGATGACTTCTTGGTCCAAAGATTGTCTAGACAACTTGGAGAGAGTGCTTGCCAGATATGTGGAGAAACACTTGGTTCTGAACTGGGAGAAATGCCACTTTATGGTGAAAGATGGCATTGTACTTGGTCATAGAGTTTCAGCTGATGGGATTGAGGTGGATCGTGCTAAGATCGAGGTCATGACAAGTCTGCAACCACCTACTTTAGTCAAGGAGATCCGAAGTTTCTTGGGACATGCTGGGTTCTATCGGAGATTCATCAAGGACTTCTCCAAAATCGCCTGCCCACTCACCACTTTGCTCTGTAAGGATGTCAAATTTCTTTTTATACTAACTGTTTAGCTGCTTTTGAACAGATCAAACAGACTTTGGTGAGTGCTCTAATAGTGCAACCTCCAGACTGGGATTTGCCTTTCGAGGTGATGTGTGATGCCACTGATTATGCAGTTGGAGCTGTTTTGGGTCAGAAGAAAGACAAGAAGCTGCACGCCATTTATTATGCTAGTAGGACACTAGACGAGGCTCAAAGGAATTATGCAACTACGGAAAAAGAGTTGCTAGCAGTGGTTTTTGCTTTTGAGAAGTTTCGTCCCTACCTGATTGGAGCTAAGGTGATTGTGCACATTGATCATTCAGCACTCAATAACTTGATGCAGAAGAAGGATGCTAAGCCTAGATTGTTGAGATGGATTCTACTTTTCCAGGAGTTTGACATAGAAGTGAAAGACAAGAAAGGAGTTGAGAATGGTGTCGCGGATCATCTTTCGCGAATTCGGATAGACGACCACGTCCCCATCGATGACTACTTCCCAGAGGAGAGTGTGCTCTACATTGAGACTGGTTTGCAAGCAAGCAAGGTGCTAGATCAACACGTTTCCGGATCATCAGATGTCATATCGATCGACATGAAGGATCCATGCCGATCGACACGGGATTTCATCGTCACACCTCAGACCCCAAAAACAGATATGTCGATCGATATATGATGTGCGATAAAGCTACTATGTAGGGTTTATGCAATTAGGTCTTTAAATTTATAACCCTATGGAACTGCAAGTGCACAGTTAAGACAATTATAGTACTTAGGGGTCGATCCACTGAGGACTAAGTGATGAATGCGCTACAAACCTATATGATTCGAATTAAGCTATGGGAAAATATTATTTGGTTTTGGGGTTTTATGGAAGCAAATAACAAAGCAATAAAAGTAAAAGGGATAGATATCAATTAAGATTAGAAATCAAACAGTTAATAAAACATATGCAAACACAAGCAATCGATTTAAGATTTTAATACTAGTTGTTCTAGAACTCATATCACTAAGGTAAGGTCATCCCACTATCGTGAAGTAACTAACAATCTACGTTTTACACCCTAATAGACTCAACTATCGCAGGTTATTACAAGGTGAAAACATGCATTATTGGTTGAGATTGATTGTTCACTAAACTCCTTAACTAAACTTTCGAATTGTTAAGGTTTCTAGCTCATCGAATACTAGGTCCGGAGATATAACAAGCTTTTGGAAAGTATATCAACCTAAGATCAGTCCCTGGGTAGCTAGGCCAGTTCATGCTTTGAGTATAAATAAAGATGAAGAATCAATTCTAGAAAAATCCCTAAACGATTAAATGCGTAAAAACATAGAATTAAGAGGATGAATAGAAATCAAATCAAAGCTAATACTCTAACATGTTTTGCAACACGTAGTAGCAAGAGTAAAGCACATAAACAGTATGATTCATTGATCTATCTAAGCGTAAGGAATTAGATCTCATCTCTTTGCAATAGGGCAAAGATCAACCTATCCTTAAAGGCTTCTAGAATCAAATAAACATGAAGAACAAGAGAAAAACGAAATACATTGTTTAGGTATTGATTTAGGCTATTAAGGCCGGCTGCTTAAGTTCCTAGAGAGGCTAAAACCAAGTATATATAGGGGTTAAGGAGGCTTAAGTCGGTTAGGGTTTCTTCGGGCAATTACGTCTTTTCAGGTCAAAAACTGAGGCAATTTAGGTCAGGATAAGGATCAAGCTTCGTGACCGATATTGGAAGCTTCTAGGGAGCTTCTAGAAGGTCATACAAAGGCTGGATATCGGCCCATGGCCTGGCCCGGTTCTTGGCTCCATTTTGCACTAACTTCACTTCGAAGGCAGTTTGACATGTCCTCAGTGTTTCGAGTGTATCTTCTAAACTAAAGCTCAAATTGATGAAATTCCAACTCCATTGGAAAGCTAACTCAAAAGGATATCTCCACACCAAGTTTCATTAAATTCCCAAATGATTTGATCCTCCGTTTGTCAGCAAACTTCTGGCGTATGCGTTCTGTCCAGTAGGGGAATGTGCATTATCTTCAAGATAAAGTGACTTGGCTTGGTTCCTTTGACTTGGATAAGTAGCTGCATCATAGATGATACTCCTTTTGCTCCTTTTACATCCTTTTGATGATAAAACCTGTTAAGTCCTTAAAATCTACATATGCGAGAAAACTACCTCTTTTGGTTCAAAAGCTTTATTAATATATATAAAAACCATACTAAAATAGATAGAAAAAGTGGTAAAATATAGGGTATATCAATTTACTTCACGATGTCGATCGACATGAGCTCGTATGTTCTGTTTCCGGATCAAACCGACCGTGGTACGCTGACATTGCAAATTTCCTAGCTGCAGAATACGTGCCTACTGATCTTAAGGGATACGAGAGGAAAAATTCATGAGAGAGCTAAGGAGGTATTATTGGGATGAGCCTTATCTCTACAAGCATTGTTCAGCTGGAATCTACAGAAGATGTATTGCAGAGAGTGAGGTACGAGATGTTTATCACTACCACGGTTCTGAGTATGCTGGGCATTTCGCCACATTCAAGACGGTCTCAAAGGTTCTACAAGCTGGTTTTTGGTGACCTACTATGTTCAAAGATGCGCATGTCTTCATTGCGCAGTGTGATACTTGTCAGAGGAGAGGTAAGATTAGCAAGAGGAATGAGATGCCACAAAACTTCATCCTTGAGGTTGAGGTTTTTGATTGCTGGGGCATTGACTTCATGGGCCCGTTCTCGTCGTCTTATGGGAACAAGTACATCCTCGTCGCTGTGGACTATGTCTCCAAATGGGTGGAGGCGATTGCTAGTCCTAGGAATGACGCTGCGGTGGTGGTTAAACTGTTTAAGACCATCATTGTCCCTCGATTTGGAGTTCCCAGAGTTGTCATTAGTGATGGTGGAACACATTTTATTAACAGAGTTTTTGCTAAGCTTTTGCAGAAATACGGAGTTCACCATCGCGTGGCCAGTCCTTATCATCCTCAGACGAGTGGACAAGTCGAGGTATCTAACAGACAAATCAAGGAAATCCTTAAGAAGACGGTAAATTCCACAAGGAAGGATTGGTCAGCCAAACTTGATGATGCACTTTGGGCTTACATGACTGCCTACAAGACACCTCTGGGGATTACTTCATTTTATCTACTTTATGGGAAAGCGTGTCATCTTCCGATTGAGTTGGAACACAGAGCAGCATGGGCAGTTAAGCATTTCAACTTCGACATCAAGCCTGCTGCAGAGAGGCGTCTGATACAGCTGAATGAACTGGATGAAATCAGACATCATGCTTATGAAAGCTCTAAGTTATACAAGGAGCGGACTAAAGCATATCATGACAAGAGGATCATCTCCAGGACATTCGAACCAAATGACCAGGTACTGCTTTACAACTCTCATTTACAGCTCTTTCCTGGTAAACTTCGTTCTCGTTGGTCAGGTCCTTTTACCATCAAGGAAGTACGACCACATGGAGCTGTTGTCCTGATCAGCAAGGATGGGAAAGAGTTCACCGTGAACGGGCAAAGGGTGAAACACTATTGGGCAGAAGCCGAGATTCCGGAAGGACACATTGTGCCTCTGGATGATACACCCACTGCCTGACACAATCAAGCTAATGACTGAAATGCTTAGTGGGAGGCAACCCACTGGTACATGTAAATTAATTTGATTTTTCGTTTTGTTTCCTCATCTTTTAATTTTTAGTGCAGATGTTTTAGATTTCCGAAACAGAATGATCCGTGTCGATCGACACGGACCACGGACGACACGACTTTATATATCGATCGACACGGACCACGGACGACATGACTTTATATATCGATCGACACGACTTTATATATCGATCGACATGGTTCAACATTTTGTCTCCTACTCCGCACAACTCATGATCCGGTTCAGAAAACCTGTGTCGATCGACACAGACCTGAGTGTCGATCGACATAGGCAAACATTTGGTAAAATTTTGTTCGTCCTTCCCGAGTTCGTTATCCTTTTGATTCTTTTTGCCAAACTCAGCTTGATAACACTGGGGACAGTGTTGTTTAAGTCTGGGGGGGGGGGGTAGTTGCTAACTTTGTGTTCGTTTTTGAGAGTCAGTCCAAAACGTTTTTATTGAGTCAAAATAGTCAGTTGGAAACAATGACCCTTCTTTTGGTTTAAGTGGATCGCCTTTTTCAGTCGTGTGACCATTCTTCTAGGATCGATTTCAGAGTCAGACTAATGTAAAATTCTAAGGTTGGCCAGTTAACTAGAGACGTTTGTTACTTCCAGCATAATCTGCCAGGTTAGAGCTAATTATACGGTCTCCTTGGTGATTGATTTTCATAAAACTTGATTCCTCATTCATACCTGAATAGTGCAAATTCATATTGAAACTAATGGTACCCCTCTCCCTAATTTATGAAAAAATGATGAAGAATGGGGTGATATGATAGTTCTTGAGTATCAGATGAGGAAATACAATTCCAGTGAATCAGTACTCAAGAGGTGATCACCCAGAGCTCAAAAGCAGCAGTCTGAGTCCCTTAGAACGGATGTAGAGGACGAGCGATCTTACGACCCTGTCTCTTCACAAGGAACAACAGTAGTGAAAGCACTGCTTTTGAGTTTCAACATTCTATTCAAAAAAAAAAAAAAAATTTCGAATTAAATAAGTCTGGGGGAGAAAGGGTACCGAAAGTTATATGGATTCACTAGTCATGGTATAGTATGTGAATGAGTCTAGAAGACTTTTGGCGTCAAGATCTGGGACGAGACCTTGCAATGATAACTAATGGGTTATGTTGAGTAGTTGTGTATGAATTTGGAAGGCTGCGAATGTCTATGGAGAAGTACATAGTGGTCTGATTTTGAGTCGGTTATACATTATGTGGATTACTAGCTGAAAGGGGTCAGTTCAGTACTCCAAGGGAAGGTAAGTTTCTGCGTTTTCAAACCTCTTTCACATTCTTAGTGTATGTTTTGCTTGAGGGCAAGCAAATGCTAAGTCTGGGGGAGTTGATATATCATGGTTTTTACCCGTTTTTCACCATGATATAAGTCCTTTTCATAGAGTCTTTTTGGTATTTTTCGAGTCTTTTTGAGTCTTTGTAGATTATTGGTCAATTGAAGCTTTATTGGAAGCTTTTGGAGCATTTTGGAGCATCGAGGAAAGAAGGGCCGAAGTGATCAAGTCGGAGTCGAGTTTTCAAGTCTGTGTCGATCGACACGGACCTGTGTGTCGATCGACATGCCCGTCTGACACGTGAAGACTTCAAGTTTTGAAGAAATTCCAGTTTTGCCCAAAAAGCCCAGAAGTTGTACAAGAAGCCCAATCCGAATTTTAGACCTTATATATAGTTTTTCCTTAGGCTTTTATGAGATATCTAGTTTTTAATTGGAGATTTTTGAGAGAGGAGATCAAGAGAGCTTAGGAGATTATAGACTTCCAGACTCCGTCGATTTATCCTCTCTGTATCTTTTACCTTATCTCTTTTATGCAAGTTATTTATTCAACTGATAATGCTTACATCATCTATGTCTGAGTAGTTTGTTTGTTAGGCTTAGGGTAGTTCTAGGGTTTGATGGAAAATCGATAGGATTGAAATTGTGTTAGGATTCATCTTTATGTTCTTCATCTAGATTGAATTAACTCTGATTTTAGGATTGATCAACTGAAATTGGATATCCTAGGTTGCCTTAATGGATGCGAAAGTGTTATTAACAACCTGAAATAATCTTAGATGAGCAAAATTATCTATTCGCAAAGAAATTTGGCTTAGGAATTTTGTGAACAATTAAACCTGAATTTAAAGCTTGATTTTATTCTCTAAGTTTGCAAAGAAATTTGGAATTTAGGAATTTAGTCATAGATAGTCTCTGCAACGAAAGTTGATTGATTTTGCATTGGTGTTTGAGTTCTAGAACTGTTCTTAATAAAATCCTAACCGTTGAATATCCTGTGTCGATCGACACATACCCTTGTGTCGATCGACACGATCATATTTCTAATCATTCCTGCGAATTACCCAATGCCTAACTCCTTGTCCAATTGATTACTAGAACTGAAATCTCAATCTGTCTGCTTTATTTAGTTATTTTCATCATATTCATACATTTATACTTAGCAAAATTTGAATTCACTAATTGATTGTGTTATTCGATTCCCTGTGGATTTGATCCCTAAGTACTACTACGATCTCTTAATTTGAGGGAGTAGCTCAGGGTAAATTTGAGCATATCAGCCACTCGGTGGATATGCCGGTTAGAGAGGAAATACACCAAACCTCTGGAATAACAACGATTGGGGGAATGGGCACCTATCTTGGCATTCCTGAAAGTTTGGGAGGAGCAAAGACACATGTCTTTGCATTTGTAAGGAATATACTGGAGGAAAAAATAAATGGATGGACCTCGAAGTTCTTATCCAAAAGGGGCAAAGAGGTTATCATCAAATCTGTGGCGACAGCATTGCCGACATACGTCATGTCCTGTTTTAGATTGACCAAGATCATAACAACAAAGCTGACTGGGGCGATTGCCCAGTATTGGTGGAGTTCAACTAGAGGCTAGAGAGGAATGCATTGGCTTGCTTGAAAAAAACTATGTAGAGATAAGCAAGATGGTTGACTCAGTTTTAGGTCAATTGAGGCTTTCAATACGGCTTTGCTAGCTAAACAACTTTGGCAATTAATGGATAATCCAGAATCTCTCTTGGACAAAGTCCTGAAAGGCAGATACTATCGAAACTCTAATCTGATGGACTCTGGTACCTCGTACTCTCCATCTTATGGATGGAAGAGCATCATATCGGCTAGGCCTCTAGTTAGAAAATGGCTAATTAGATCAGTTGGATCGGGATCTTTTATATCTGTGTGGAAGGATCCTTGGATACCAGCTCAACAACCAAGGACATCCACATGGAAAATGTTTAACTACTACCCATCCTTCATGGTTAACCATTCGGTTGATCCTTTGACAAGGACTTGGAATATGGATATGATCAACACAATAATATTATTCGAAGATGTGGAAATTATTCGCGGCATCCTGATGAAAGTCTTTTTACCGGTTTGTAAAGATGAAACCTAAGGTCACTACTTCGATTGTAGAATAGTTTAGGTTCGTTAAGGGACAAGAAATACACTCTAATCCTATGGATTACAAGTTTAGCTAAGCAATTAAAAGAGGTTTAAATGTCACAATTTATCAAAGCAAACAAAAATAAGATTCGGTGTAAACAATAAGTGGAAAGGTGTTAGATCAAGGGATATATCTCAGGGATTAGAACATCAAAACTAAGCAATTATTCAGGTTATCAGGTTATGAACCAATCTAGAACTCAACCATAGATTCAAGAGGACCCACTGTCGTGGCATCAACTACTTCAACAATCAATCTAACACCATAAAATGTCGTTTGAGGTTACAAAGAATGATGAGCACTAAACGTATAAGATCGATTTGTTCACGTGTTGCTTTAGCTTCAACTGTCGTTGGCTAAAGACAACTCGCCCATCTAAGTCAATTCCAGCAATTTACAACACTTTTGATGAGTAAATTCAACCTAAAATCATAGACTAGGTGATCAAATTAGTCTAGGCAATACGATCGACTATAGACGGAGATATCAAGTGATGTCTTAAAACCTATCTATGCTTAGTTATGATTCTCTAACCCCATCGAACCCTCAACCTAACAAAGGGGATTACTCACACATATTCAAGCAAACAACAGCAGCAAAAGAGAATAGAAACTTCATTGAATCAAAATAGAAAAGAGTAAGGGTTTAAGAAAACTTCAACGAAAACGTGGAAGGCAATCCTCAAGCTTACAAACTCTCAAAACAGGTATCAATTCTCTCTCTCTCTCACTTGTGTTTTTCGTTTTGTTGTTGTGTGTCTGCGTGATCGCGTGGTGTCCAAAAGGATCGAAAAACTCTCCTTTTATAGGCCCACGGCGGCTGGGAAAAATAGGGTTGCAAAAATTAGGTTTAATGAATATATCCAAAACTAGATCTTCTGGGAGCAGGTGCTCCTTTTCTTCAGAATATTCCAAAAAGATCCAGATTCCTTCATTTTTCACCAAATCCAATTACAAGTTCCAATCCTCCATTCCAGCCGCATTTTAGACCTATAATGACTCAAAGTAGTGTGACAGACTCGATAAAAACCTGCAAAACAAAGGTTAGAATGCGCCAAAAACGCATTATATCACATCTTGGTATGGAATTTTCTCAAGCCTGATTTATAGGCTGGCACCACACAAGATTTGACAAATATATGGTAAAATCGGAGTATCAAATGAAAACGCTAGCCACTACTCAGATCAAGATATTTTGTTTGGCCCAACTATAAAACCTTTGTAGGCACAATCATGGAAGATAAAATGCCCGCCAAAGCTATGCCATTTCTTATGGCAAGTTGTTACGGGATGTATGTTAATGAGTGCTAATTTACGTAATCGTGGTATCCGGTGTGACACACAATGTGCCCGATGTGGGGTGGAAGTGACAGTCAACCATGTCTTTTTTGAATGCCCTTCGACTTTTCGAATGTGGGCTTTGTCGACGATTCCAACGGCACCAGGTGTTTTTCCGGTTTCATCAGTCTTTGCTAATATGAATTTTCTTTACTAGAGAATGCCACCTGATTATACAGACAAGGCATTCCCGTGAATCATTTGGTATATTTGGAAAGCATGTAAAAACACATTGTTACTATAATTCTGGCCAATATCTTTCCAAAAACTCTTTTTTATAGATTTAAGAATTTTTTTAGGAAGTAGATTTCAAACACTCAATTTATTTGTTTACAATGTTATTTTTTTATTACCTCCAAAAACTATTAATTCAATTATTTTAATTTAATTTCAGTCAATAGTTATTATTAACTAGATTTTTGTCCCGTGTCAAACGCGTGATTAGAATATTTGAAAACAAGATATCGTAATTTTTAATAGCATACGAAATAAATTAAAAAATATATATCAAATGGTATATATCCCATATAGATAAATATATTTTATCTTACAAATTTTAATATGCATGACACTTAAATTGAATGTAAGCATTTTTAATGTTAATCAAATACGTTTAAGATAATGAGTTCTCTCAAACTTATTTGAGCTAATCAAACCCAAAAAAATATTGCGTTAGTATGTAAGTCTTCTTAAGTTAAAAATCAAAAAATAATGAAAAGTGGAAATGATGATTTTATCACAAAAGCGCAATTTTAGTTGATTTGTAAAATTGTACGTTTATAACAAAAGCGCAATTTTAGTTGTATTATCAATCGTATATGGTATGATCATACAACAAAAGTTGATTTTTAAAGTTAATCATTCAATAATTATTGTTTGATTTGTAAATGTGTACGTTTATAACAAAAGCGCAATTTTAGTTGTATGATCAATAATTAATGTTTGAATTTTAAAGTTGTATGTTTATAACAAAGCGCAATTTTGTACGTTTATAACAAAAGAGTAATATGGATACAACTAAATGATATAAAAAAAATAATTGTATGATCAATCACATATGGTATGCAAATGGACATAAATACAATTTTTATAAAGTATGTAAAATCAAAATAATTTATTGTTAAAATATTATGTTATATAACGTTTAAATGTTTAAATTTTATATTTTAGTTTGATTTAAATTAGTAACATATGTATTTGTGAGTTCACGTTAAAAATTAATGTAAATATGTAGAGATTTCCAACATGACATATAGAATTAACTAGAATGTTCTGATTGATTAATTTAATTGATATGTTCGTTAAAATCCTTATTGAGTGACATATAGAATTTTTTTACTTATTGTCTCCTCAATTTATATATAAAGGATATGTAATCTAAATATAAAAAAAAATAAGAATAAAATTTTGAAAAGAGTTTTTTGGACCTATAACCCAAAAAATATATTAATTGAGTAAGTAACCAATTTACCCTTGGCATAATCATGGCCACTATATTTAGGTTAATTGGTTACTTGCTAAATTAAATATATATTTTTTGGTTATTAGACAAATTAATTCTTTTAAAAATAGTGGAATAGAGTGTCGAATTATTAGGTAGAACAGAGAAAAGATATGTGAAGTGTTAAAAAGGTAAAAAATGGTGTTGAATTTTAAAACCATTCTACATGGTCTTAGAGACGGTCGACGCCATTTTTTTAGAATTAACAACGTACCAAAAAAAACTCAAAAACGCTTCTTCTCTTCTGTTCATATGAAACGTTATGTCTTAAACCATCCTCTCCCACATGGCCACGATCTCTTCGGTTCAAGCTCTTCTTATCTGTCATAGCTTCCCAATCTCTCATTTTTCATACCCATCAAATTACTTAATTATAGTTTGATGCAATTCCATTATCTTCACCTCAGTTTTCTTGTAAATTCTGCGACGGTGTACAAGTCTGACGGATTATTGGTAAGTTTCTTCTTCTCCTTCTCTTCAATTTGTGATCTTTTCAAGATATGCCTCTGACAATGTTTATAATATATGCACACACTAATTGAAGAGAACTACCCACATGAAGCCACGCGTCATCGTTTGAAGAATCCGCAACGTCCTAAACCAAGGGGAAGTGCATGAAATACCTCTAGAAGGTTGGAGCCTGCTTATACTAGTGGAAATTGCTCACATGCCACGCTTGAGGCTCCACATCATCGGATACATCTTGAGTCCTTGACCATGACGTAGTATAGTGCAGTTTTTAATCAAAGAGGTCTTGAAATATTTGTTACTTAGACTATACTCTATTACTCTTTTTCTTTTCAAGCAACGAGTTTGTTTTGAGAAATCACAACGTGGCTCTACTTGTACTTTGTAATCGTCATTCGTAGTAGGAAAGGCAAGAAATTTGACAAAACAAACGTTAAATAAACCATATGGAGAATATATTACAATAACAAGATCATAAGCACATCAAGTAAATCAACATGAAATCAAGCATATTAAATCAACATGAAATCAAGCAAAACGCAAACATTAGCCAGCAATTTATTAAATCAAGCATAGAGCAATCTTTGGTATTCATGGCATTTCCTCATTCCACTGACAAGTAACTGAGTCTTGTTTAGGTCAGGACAGGGGGATTTAGAACGGCATAAGCGAGCAAGTCTTGGTCACGGAGGAACACGGACATGTCTTGCTCGGGCAAGCTTATCCAGGCTTCTACACCACCATCTTTTGAATCAAGCAGCGCCACAACCAGAACGTTCTCGGGTTTGAGGTGGGCCCAATCCAGAGCGGACTACCCCATCCGAAGTCAACCTCGTAGAAAGGCTTTCCGCACCAGCTAGTCATTGGGTATAAGTCTATGTCTGGTTTGACCTCTGACTCAAAACTTCCAATTACACTCAACAAATACTGACCAAGTGTATTGCCTTGGTGATTCTCTTTAATCATCTCGTTGACTCCTTCTTTGGCCTTCTTGTATGCAGCCACAGTATCGCAGATTTCCAAGACGTCGCCTGTCTTGACGAAGAATGATGTTTGTACGTTGCCGATCGCGTCCCGTGTAGACGGAATCCTAAGTCGCAAGTCCATGGCTTGAGTCATCAACGTCGGCCTTGGAACCGAGAGGTTTGAACGCGAGGCGTTTTTGGCACATCTCCATACAAGCGCCGAGATAGCTTCCACACGTGTAGGTAACGGGACACTTTGGCTAGCTGCCTGGCGTTTAAGCTCAGCGATCTTAGAGGACTCGAAGACGAACCTATTTGATATACACTTGGTTGTTGAATTGACAATAGTAGAATCCGTTGATTGTAACTGTAAAGCGGCATGAGGAGGAGGATAAATGGTGGTCTCAGCGAAGTGAATATTATTATTTAACTTCTCTTTTGCAGTGGTCGTGGCCCAGTCAGTGACGAAGGTCAACAATGAAGCTGCGTCGCAGAGCCTGTGAGAAACAGCGACCGTGACCCCAACTCCTGATCCAGACCCGAAGAAAGTGACCATGACACTTAACAACGGCCACTCCGTTGGAGAATCTCCTGGAGTGGTCGGGGAGAATCGGTCTAGAGAATCCACGTTGATGTTTCTCAAGAAGTCGGAGAGAAGGAGATCAGTGCGTGCTTCAGTGAAGACGGCTCCTTCATCGTTGCAACTGACCGAGACGCCTTTTATTCGTCCTGCCAGTGGATAGAAACGTGACAGCGTCTCGGACAGAGAGCTTTTCAGTTTCCCAGAGATGATGTCCGGCGATTCGGTGACAAGATCTTCAGCTTTGTAGAAGAAGATCACCGGCACGTAAATTGCGGGAGAGATGAGATCGAAGATGGAGAGTTGAAGACGATCACGAGTTGATGGTGAAGAAGGCTTGATTACTTCTCTCCTTACCACCTCTAGCTTCATTGTTCCATTTTCTTCTTTCTAAAGCTTAAGAGCTTAGAGTAGAAGAAACAATGGTTCTGAGATTTATGTGCTTTCAAAATGAAATAATATATAGGCCATTACATCGATTATGTCACAGGTAAATTTTTTTTTTGAACATCTTGTTTATTGATAAGAGAAAAGTTTTCATATCACATGACAGAGTATGTTGTCAAAAAACCGGAAGAGAATTATAAATACAATTAGTGTGGTGTTGCGATTGTCTCATGTGAGCTAGCTGATCGGCTATTGCGTTTTGTTGCTTTCTGACGTGAACAAATTGAACACATGCAAAGAGATTACTCCAATGTTTGATATCATTGAGTAAGTTTTCCATTGCTATATTCCTACAGTGGTTGTGAATTAACTCCACCAATAGTTTTGAATCACTTTCGAATATTATATGTTGAAAACCTCGAGATCATGCTATTCAAATAGCATGGAGAAGACCAAATCCTTCGGTTTCGAGAACGGAACCTGCCTTTGGTAGAAAGGACGATGCAGCACAAATGAATTCTGGTCGTTGTTCTGTATAATCCATCCTGACCCTGTTTGTGGAACAGCCAAATGATGAGTAGCATCGTGATGACACTTAAACCAACCAGGTGAAGGTGGAGACCATGTCTCATGTGCTAATGAATTGGGTGTACGTTGTGGATTGGTATCGTTTGATGGTTTGTGTATGGCCGATGAACATTCTTTGGATTCAAGTTGAGGACGCCGAATAATATCCACATGAATCCAAAGGCGACCATTGAATATGCGATCATTCGTGCTTTCCACAAACTCCAAGTTATCCAAAATGGGGTTGAAATATCGGACTCAACATTTGACGAACGATTGGTAAATAAAATAATGGTTTGAAAATTCTCATCAATGTTGTCGGATGGGGTTAAGTTGTGGAAAGGATTCCTGGTTGAAGATGACAACGTATATAAGGCGTTTGGGCAAATGAAGAGGATATAATTGGGTGTTTCATTATCTTGATAACAATGTTGACACTTCGGATCAATAGGAATTTCTCTTGCAGAGAGAGAAGCCACGGTACCTAATGCTTGGGATAAGGCCCTCCAAATGAACATTTTGAGTTGTGAGGCCAAAGATGTGACCATATCTTTCCCTCTGTTTCCACATTTCCAACAGGTTGTTGGAACGATTTCTTCTCTTTCTTGTGATGTGAGCCAATACCCAAATTTAACTGTGTAGAGACCATCTTTAGTGTAACTCCAAACCTGCTTATCTTCTTTTGGGTGTGGGTATATACATTTGAACAATTTCATCTTGGTCGGCGACGTTAGCTTCTTATAGCAGTCTCGTGTTCCATTGTTTCCGTGACAATAATTCCTTAACTAGGATGTTTTGGTTCAAGGTTGGAGCAATCAAAGCTTTTGGTGGGCTTTTTGGAATCCATTTATCCGTAATAGCTCGAATATTACCCTCACCTATATGCCATCACATACCTTTGTTTAAAAGATCTCGACTGTGTAAAATGGAGGTCCAGCCATAAGAAGGTTGTGTACCCGGCGATGCATTGAGTAAGTCATCGTGTGGGAAGTACCGGCTCTTGAATACTTTGAATATTAGGGAATGAGGTGATTGAAAGATTCACCATACTTGCTTGGTGATTGAAAGATTCGCCATGCTTGCTTGCCAAGCAGAGCTTGGTTAAAGTCAGATAAACCTCGGAATCCAAGACCAATAGTTTTTTGGACAAGGCCATATGCCAAGTGATCCATGCCATTTTTCTTTTTCCATTTTTGCTTCCCCACCAAAAATGGGATAGAATTCTATTTATCTCATCACAAATTGTTTTGGTATCTTAAAACAATTCATGGAGTATTAGAATATTTTAAAATAGGACACATGTTTTATTGTTAGTCGTTCTTGAGATTTTTGAGATTTTTATCTCATCAAAATGATTTAAGATCAAATATTAGATAACAATTTTTATTATTTTTTAATTTTCTTAATACCAAAATTCATCATTTTTTTGTACTTTATAAATAAAGATTTTGTTTCATTTTATTTGGACATAAAAAAAAAATGCATTGGTACTATAATTCTGTCCAATACCTTTCCAAAATCTCTTGTTTATAGCTTTAAAAATTTTGTTTATGAAATGGATTCCAAAAAACGCATTTTATTTGTTTTACAATGTTTTTTTTATTACTTGCAAAACATATTAATTCAATTATTTAATTCTAAATTATTTTAATTTAATTTCAGACTATAATTATTATTAATATGTAATCAAAACATAAAAAAAATATTTTTTAAAAAAAAATAGTAGAGTAGGGTGTTGAATTATTAGGTGGAATGAAAGTGTTAAAAAGTAAAACTAAAAAAGATGGTGTTTTTATAAACCCATTAGCTGGATGTCCATTATAGGCCCATGTTCTAGAACATTCTATAATTACTTATTCTCCAAGTTGTACTTTTTCCCCAACTATATGTAATTCTATATATATTCTCTATTATTGATGGAATAAAACAACACAATTCCGTCTCTCTTTCTTTTATTCATAACACGTTATCAGCACGATTGTTCTTGCTAACTGACGAAACCCTAACCGTCTGAGCACGAAACCCTAGCCATCTGAGCACGAAACCCTAGGCGTCTCTAATCACCTAAACAAACGATGCATCTTCCGTTTTAAAACGTCTCGGTATCACCGATCTCTCCATCTTCACTTTCGACCCAGATAAGTTTTTCTCTTATCTTGAATATCATGCAATTATAAGTCACGTGAATTCATAATTGCAATTATGGTTGGTTGTTGATTACTGTTTGGTTGATTTGCAATTATGGGGATATGCTTTATAAGAAATCGACACATGCTTAATTGTCAGACCTATTGTTTTGATTTGGTGGACTCATGCTTAATGCTTTATTATTCTGTTTAATCAACAGTTGGTTTGGACTGGTTTGATAATTTGTTGGTTAGTGTAGGTTTGATAATCGAGATCCACCTTTTGTTCAATTTATTGCTTCATAACCCTCGATTTGAGTTGATTTGTTGAACCTGTTTGTTTAATATATATTCCATGTGTTCATGCTTTATGATCGATCATTATTCATGATTTATAATTGTCGATATGACATTATTATGATCGGTTTATGAAATCTAGATTTATGAATGATATACAAAATAATTTTGTCACTTTGAGCATGAATTTGTGAACTTGTTAGTTAAAAACTATTTGGATCAGTAAAAGGGTCTAGCCGATGTTTTATTGTTAGAACTTTATTAATTTACGATTGATCATGTTTTATTGGCAGATTCAATATATTTTCTTTTTTTTAATATAAAAGTCTAGCCGATGGAGACGTTCGAACCGTATGAGCAAAGACGTTGTCTCAGTCATAAGTCAGCGCATTATCGAAAGTTCGGAGAGGTTCGTCCCCAATCGAAGTCTCCGTTACAGTCGAGGTAACTGCCGCATGTGCTTTATAAATTATGATCATCGCATCATGATCATATTTTAGATAATAAAATTATCCATGCTTTAAGAGTTGGTCATGCTTCTATCACGTTTTAATCTTAACATGACATGTATAATTCTATGCATCAATTATGTCTCGATAACTAATGGATTCCATCTAGTCTTTAATATTCACATGTTTTATGACAACTATTTATACCCACTAGATTTTGTCCATGAAGTATAGAAAAAAAAAAGATTTATTTAGAATTTGATTAAGCAAATCTTGTGAGATTGACACATGTTTAATTATGGCTTTGTTGATTCACCGAAATTAGAAATTGCTTTTAAATGATTGTTATGTGTTGGTCTGATTGGTTTAATATTGTGATATCATAGTGCTTTAAACAAATCGATGCCTGTCTTTATTATTAAAATAAATACGATAGTAAATTACATGATCGATATATGTTTTCGTTATTGGTTCATGTTTAATACATTAATTCATGGCACATAATACGCTTATTGGCATTCATACATTACTGTATATATGATCGACTCATGCTTATTAGTTTGGCTGATTTATAATTTATGAAGTGATCCTCTGTTTTGAATAATGATTAATCGATCATGTAGTATCATGTTATTAGAGTAAATTTTGAGTTAAGTTCTGATGCTTAATGTTGCATATTTATCTATTGGATTTTTATAATAAAATTACATCGAGATGGTTATGATCCATTCTCTGAAGTGAATGTGACATCTTATACAAAAAGAAAAAAGATCACCCTAGTAAAAAAATTGGCTATAGAAATTGTCTTGAATGGTCAAGATCAAGATCAAAAGTTTCTTTCAAGAACTTTGATTCTCACCAAAAGTGAGAAAAGAAATATGGTAATAATTAAGAGATATTCCAATAGTTTGGAAATTGAAAGAAAATAGTGAATGCTCCAGAAGAGCACATAAAAGCTATTGCTTATGACCTAAGTAGGGTATGTTACTCTAAATGAGTAAATTCGAGATTGATAACCCTACAGTATTATCATTATCAATCTCGAGGGGGAGAGTTAAAGAACCTCATGTACATGATAAGTGACATATCCAGAAGATTATGTTCACTCCTTGATTATTAATGTTCATTACAAGTATATCAAGATTATATTCACTAAGTTCTTCAAACAATTCTCAAAGAAAAAGTGTGATAATCAAAATGTGATATTTAAGATTACAAGACTTGAAAGTCTGTAAGTGAATGCAACTCAATTATGTTGAGAGAATATCTCTAATGCAGATAATCATAAAGCAGTCATTTTATGACACATAAAAGAAAAAGACCAGACAAACAAAATCCGTCAAGGAAGTGGCTACTAAAGTGATCGTCTTGGTCTTTGTTTTACGATAAATCCCATAATTAGCTTTGAATTTCCGAGAAAGAAATTCTAAATTATAATATTCTTTGAAGGGAGTAAGTGATTAGCAAAGCAAAGTAAACCAGAAGTTTACTACGAATGTAAAGTAAACAAGAAGTTTACTAAGATTAAATATTTAGCTTAACCAGATTGGTCATCCTGATTTAATAGTGATGTGAGAAATTATGAAAATTTATGTGGACATTCCATGAAGATCTAGAAGATTCTTCTTAATGATTTATCATATGTTACTTGCTCAGAAAACAATATGATAATCTGGCTTTCACCAGATAAATAATTTGGAATATAATAATTTTCTGAAATATTTACAAGGAAATGGTTATGGGCTGATCACCCATCATGTGAAATTTTTCTTCCTTATGGTTATAATAGATGCATCGATTCAGTGGACGCATTGACGCATAAAGTCGATGGATGCATCGACTAGATATTCACATTTATTCTTGTCATCAAACTACAACCTGAAGTTTGCAAGGTTATTTGATAATGTTGGTGAATTCACATCTCAAGTCTTTGATGATTATTCTATGTCCACTGGAATAAGTGTTGAACATCCTGAAGTTCATGGTCATACACAAAAATGGTTTAGTACCAATGACTCGCATCAAGCCAATGAATAATTGATAGATCTCCCCCATCATTATTGGTTTAGGGTCATAAACCAAATAGTTCCCATATGAGAATCTTTAAGTATGAAAAGTGCTCCGCCACAGCGCTCTGAGATGGGACCTCAAAGGAGGATAAACATATATGTTGGATATGAATGATACTAAGTATCTAGAGCCATCCAAGAGTGATTTATTTAAGGCTCAATTTGAAAACTCATTTTAATGAGTTAATTTTTCCAACATTTGGGGAAGAAAATAAAATAGCTGGAAAAGATATAAGTATCTATGAATTATCAATGATCCTCGGACTAAAGGATGAGAATTAGAAGTCTAAAAGATAATTCCAAGTTTAGCGTATTGATTGCCAGACACATTTACTGACCCAAATAGAGTGATGAAATGACTTATACCAGCTATATATGCTCCAATTAGAATTAATGTCCCAAAAGGACAATATCAGACTGCTAGTGAGTCTAAAGATCGCATGAAACGTGATAGACCTATTTGGTTTTGAATATAAGAATCTTCGTAAAAGAAAAAGAGCAGATAATTAGAATGACCAGATCGAGGAAAGAAATATTTTGAATGATCTCTAGAAGAGACTGAATGAGCTCTATAAGAGACACAAACATGACGAATGAAAATATTCAAGTACTTGACAATGAAAAGAGAGAGCTAGCTATGTCATGTTTGAAATAAGATGGAACCAAGAAGCAAATGGACGTCATAGTATTTTGCATGCTATGAGCAGTTGATTTTATGAATAAGAAGAGGATCATGAAAGTCTATTGAAAAGTGTACACAAAGTAATGATTGGCCAAATGGAATGGAAGAAAATAGACGTATAATCTCTTGTAGAGAATTAGAGCAGTAGTCTATGCATGTGAAGTGTAAAACCAGTGGAAGATAAATTAGTCTTTGTGTGAAACAAAAGTGAAATTATCACAAAGACAAGGAATATTTTATGAAGGGTTATGTTCTCTTGTGGTGGATACAATATTTATAAATCTGGCAATATGTTATTGAACACTGGATAATTACATATGATTGCAATCCCTAAAGGATGTGAAAGATATGATCCCCGAAAAATTAATGGTATCAGAATTATGTTCCCGGGAACTCTACTCAATCGAATGAATAGAAAATATGTAACATGGGTATAATCATGTATTTATCAAAAGATTTTGATAAAGTGATTTTTAATTGAAGATCATCGAAACTCCAGCAGAGTTATCACAAGTAGTATGATGATAAAAGATCACTGGATAATGATATTTATGAAAGTCCCAGAAAATTTCAATGTAAGGAGGTTTCGTAAATGATTTGCTATAATAGCAATGTATGTGATGATTTGAACACCACTATAACTCTTTAAGAGATTAATATCTGAAGAAAGGATTTGAGAATATACCTTGGAAAGATAAATTTATGTTGAGATATCTCAAGTTGAACATCTAGCGCAAAAGATGTTATATCAATAAATCCTGAGAATATTTTACAGAAAATGCTCATATATTTTTGGTCATGAAGTACCATACATAAAATGTAATGAGATTTTGTATGATAAAGAAAAAGATGGTATGGACCAGAAGTCCAATCATTTGAGATATCATATGATATTTATATGAGTTTTAAGGCTATGTTTATAGTAATTTTGAAAGATCGGAATTCATCTCCCGAAGAAGATTTTTTTCGAGGGGAGATATATAATGATGAGCGTGGATGTACTCTTTTTCATTTATCATAGTTTTTTTTATCCCATAGGGTTTTTCTGTGAAAAAGTTATTAACAAGATATCAAAGAACACGCAAATGATAGACACTTAAAGAAAAATATTATCATTACAATTATATATGAAAGTCTATCAATCTCCCAAATGTATATCATACATTGATGATATTGAGAGAAATAAAGAGAATGAACAAGATAAATCCTCTGAAAGATCCATGAGTTGCAGAAGAAAGGCGATGTACATGTTCTACAGATTCGTTCAAGTGAAGCTTTGGCAGACTTATTTTTCAAGACACTTTTAGTTAGTAATTTCAAGATGCAAGTTCAACATTTGGGTACGTCATCACAAAGATATCAAGTAATACACTCATCAGGGGGAGAAATAGCGCATTGCACTCCTTTTTCTTTAGCCATGGTTTTGTCCCAATTGGGTTTTCCTGGTAAGGTTTTTAATGAGGCAACATCTTATGCGCATTAGGATTATTTTTACTATAATAACATCTAAGGGGGAGTGTTATAAATCTATTAGGTGGATGTCCATTATAGGGCCATGTTCTAGAACATTCTAGAATTACTTGTTCTCCAAGTTGTACTTCCTCCCCAAGTATTTGTAATCCTATATATACTCTCTATTATTGATTGACTAAAATAACACAATTATTTCTCTCTTTCTCTTATCGATAACAGGTGTTTAATTTTTAAACCATTGTACATGGTGTTAGAGACAATCCACGTCATTCTCTTAGAATTAACCACGCACCCCAAAAAACTCAAGAACGCTTCTTCTCCTTCTGTTCATATGAAACCATCGTCTCCGACATGGCCACACCCACATCGGTTAAAGCTCTTCTCATCTCCCAAAGCTTCCCAATCTCTCATTTTTAATAATTATCAAATTACTTAATTATAGTTTGAAGCAATTTCATTATCTTCACCTTAGTTTTCTTGTAAATTCTGCGACATTGTACAAGTCCGACGGGTTATTGGTAAGTTTCTTCTTCTCCTTCTCTTCAATTTGTGGTCTTCTCAAGATATGCCTCTAGCAATGTTTATAATATATGCACACAATAATTGAAGAGAATTACCCACATGAAGCCACGCGGCATCGTTTGAGGAATCCGCAACGTCCTCCTCTACCAAGGGGAAGTGCATGAAATACCTCTAGAAGGTTGGGGCCTGCTTCTATTAGTGAAAACTGCTCACATGCCACGCTTGAGGCTCCACATCATCGGATACATCTTGAGTTCTTAACCATGACGCTAGTATGGTGCGGTATTTAAAATCAAATAGATCTCAAAATATTTGTTACTTAGACTAGACTCTATTAATCTTTTTCTTTTCTAGCAATGAGTTTGTTTTTAGATATCACAACGTGGTTCTACTTCTACTATGTAATTAATTAAATCTTTTAAACTTGAGCGTCATTCGTAATAGGAAAGGCAAGAAATCTGACAAAACAAACGTTAAAATAAACCTTATGGAGTACATATTACAAGAACAAGATCATAAGCACATCAAGTAAAACGCAAATATTAGCCAACAATTTATTAGATAAAGCATAGAGCAATCTTTGGTATTCATGACATTTCCTCCTTACACTGAGAGGTAACTGGTCCGAGTCTTGTTTAGGTCAGGACAGGGGGATTAAGAACGGCATAAGCGAGCAAGTCTTGGTCACGGAGGAACACGGACATGTCTTGCTCGGGCAAGCTTATCCAGGCTTCTACACCACCATCTTTTGAATCAAGCAGCGCCACAACCAGAACGTTCTCGGGTTTGAGGTGGGCCCAATCCAGAGCGGACTACCCCATCCGAAGTCAACCTCGTAGAAAGGCTTTCCGCACCAGCTAGTCATTGGGTATAAGTCTATGTCTGGTTTGACCTCTGACTCAAAACTTCCAATTACACTCAACAAATACTGACCAAGTGTATTGCCTTGGTGATTCTCTTTAATCATCTCGTTGACTCCTTCTTTGGCCTTCTTGTATGCAGCCACAGTATCGCAGATTTCCAAGACGTCGCCTGTCTTGACGAAGAATGATGTTTGTACGTTGCCGATCGCGTCCCGTGTAGACGGAATCCTAAGTCGCAAGTCCATGGCTTGAGTCATCAACGTCGGCCTTGGAACCGAGAGGTTTGAACGCGAGGCGTTTTTGGCACATCTCCATACAAGCGCCGAGATAGCTTCCACACGTGTAGGTAACGGGACACTTTGGCTAGCTGCCTGGCGTTTAAGCTCAGCGATCTTAGAGGACTCGAAGACGAACCTATTTGATATACACTTGGTTGTTGAATTGACAATAGTAGAATCCGTTGATTGTAACTGTAAAGCGGCATGAGGAGGAGGATAAATGGTGGTCTCAGCGAAGTGAATATTATTATTTAACTTCTCTTTTGCAGTGGTCGTGGCCCAGTCAGTGACGAAGGTCAACAATGAAGCTGCGTCGCAGAGCCTGTGAGAAACAGCGACCGTGACCCCAACTCCTGATCCAGACCCGAAGAAAGTGACCATGACACTTAACAACGGCCACTCCGTTGGAGAATCTCCTGGAGTGGTCGGGGAGAATCGGTCTAGAGAATCCACGTTGATGTTTCTCAAGAAGTCGGAGAGAAGGAGATCAGTGCGTGCTTCAGTGAAGACGGCTCCTTCATCGTTGCAACTGACCGAGACGCCTTTTATTCGTCCTGCCAGTGGATAGAAACGTGACAGAGTCTCGGACAGAGAGCTTTTCAGTTTCCCAGAGATGATCTCCGGCGATTCGGTGACAAGATCTTCAGCTTTGTAGAAGAAGATCACCGGCACGTAAACTGCGGGAGAGATGAGATCGAATATGGAGAGATGAAGACGACCATGAGACGATGGTGAAGCAGGCTTGATCACTTCTCTCCTTACCACCTCTAGCTTCACTTGTTCCATTTTCTTCTTTTTAAATCAACAAGTAAGAATGCTTAAGAGCTTAGAGTAGAAGAAACAATGGTTCTTACGTGCTTTCAAAATGAAATAATATAGAGGCCATTGCATCGATTATGTCACGGTTTTGAATATATTAAAGTTACTATTAACGTCTAATCCCGTGCATCACGTGGGATATTTCAAATTATTGACGATATCGTTTTGTAGATGCAACAACTTTTGTAAAAAGAAAGCGTATAAAAAAATCTATATTTTGTAAATAAAACGGAAGTTAAGTTTTATATTACTTAATCAATATTTGATTCATTATCTAACATACAACAAATCGTAATGTAGTGACTAATAATTTCATGTCTTGATTTTTCCTTTTTTATCGTTTAATAAAGATTTCAGATAACAAAAAAAAAAAAAATTCTCAATAGTAGTATGTAAAATAGTTTCTAACCAATTAAAACATAGAAAATAATGAAAAAATAGGAGAGATAATTAAATGGGGGTTCTTAGAGAAGAATTTATTCTAAAGTTTAAAGAAACTCATTTAATAGTTATACATATTTGATTGGTTCAATATTTTTTCAATGATTTAAAATTTAAATAAATAACAAAAATTATTAAAATAATATATTTCAGAGATTCAAAGAGTAGATACGATAGAGACAAAAGTTGTCTAGAAGATGAACCTAGAGAAAATGAGAAACACGTTCTCGTTCAAAGAGGTGAAGAAGAATTGTCTTCTTGCACAAGAAATCTAAAATCCACAGAAGAGGAATCGTTCGTCTAATTAGAGATTTGATCTTATACTGTACTAGCATCCCACGAAACTCAATTTGTGTGCGTGTGAATACCAGTAGAAGCAAGATAATTAGAGTGCTCAACAACCTCAAATTGTTTTGATTATTATTTTGCTGCAGAATATCTAGTTATATTTGAAACCATATAATCTAGATTTAATTCAGTATTTGCATGAATCTTGACAATTGAATTCGTAATTACTATTTATAAATCATTATAAATCGGTACAAATTTCAACAATAATCACCATAAATTAATAAATTATCTCGGTCCCGAGTCGAAACAATGTAAAAACTAACAAAATTTGATAAGATAATAAAATAATACTTTTTTAAAACATCTATGTAAAATATGGTCCCAAAATAGTATAAATTAATAATTATAAATGTTTGTATATATTCTAAGATGATTTAGTAAAATATCACTTTCGTTTTGTTTGTTTCTTTTTAAAATTAGAATCTCGTTATAATTTATCACTAATTTCTGATTATATAAAAAACTATTGGTGTTATCATCTCGATTTGCATTCAAAATTATAAAAGTATTAGATGCGATAAATATATTTTATGCATAACCTATTTAAGGTATTTTTATTTCATTTTCAATTTTCTAATCAATATTAAGAATTGCAAACGTAATTTCTTTTGACTCTAAACTTTAGAGTATGTATCGTTTCATCTAAATGGTCACATAGGCTATTGACACTCATTTTATTACTATAACTGAGATTATTATCATAACGTGGAATCAAATTAATATGTAAAAATTAAGAAATTTTTAAATAAAGAAAAGTTTTTGAATAATATGTATGTATTTTAGGTAAAGTTATATTTCAAATAATTTTTTTCCTGCAAAATGTAACCTAAAAATATCTCTCTATAAATTAATATCCCCTGTGTTTCTTGAAGATTGATATCTTGGTTTGTCCACCCAAATTAAAAAATAATTAATTTTAAGCTATTTATGCATTTGTCAACATTAAATATTTGTCAATACATGTTAACCAATAGCAATTCATAGTTGTTTTTTAATTAATATTTCTTAAATTTTATAATTTGTTAACATTAATTAACAAAAAATATCATTTAAAAATCTAAAATATCAATTTTTTGGAACAAATAAAAAACTCAAAACATCAATTTTCAAAGAATAAAGGGAGTATTTATCAATTTATTGATGAATTAATAACTCTATAAATTAAAAAAAAAAATCACAGTTCCAATATTATTAATTTATAGAAGTTTTAATGTATTATTTTACGATTAAATTATATCCGTTTAAAAAAATTCAAATTATGATAAATGTGAAGCAAATAACCGAGTCATAAGTTTGATAAGAAAATGATAGAGATAGTTGAAATATGTAACAATTTTTATAATTTGTTATAAAAAAGAATGTGTCAATTTAAGAAATTATAACTACTTAAACAAAACAGAAGAATAAGAGAACCAAAACAGCACCAACAAACACTCCAATCATTAGCATCACAATCATATCCTTTGTCCAAACACCTTATCTTGAAGATTCACAACCATCCCATGAAGCGTATTGAAATAATTATTCGCCATTTCAAGAGTAAGAACTGTGTCGTTAAGCTTCTTCAACTTTTTCTCACAACTCTGTAGCAAGGGCCGCATCTCATCCCGCGAGTACAAGACATTGTTCCACATCATCTGAGAGTCTATGTTCTCGCCATTGCCATTGGTTGTGATGTACTAAAGTCGATCCTCTAGTAAACCCATCACATTCTGTAAGGTCATTGAACTCATCCATCATTGCGTCATCCCACTAGCGCATTGTATGGCGGATTATTCCTCCATCCTAGAGTCTTGAAATCATTAAATTTTCTACATTTATAAACTATTTTGGATGGTATGTCTTCCATGATTCATAGCTCTATTGGGGTTTGAAACATGAGATTGCAGGTTAAAATCTTCTGATAGCCTTTGCAGTTTAGCATGATTATAATAGTCTAAACAGTGTTCATAGGTGAAAATTGTACAAGTGTGCAGTACCTTTCCTTGATAAACAAAAAAACTCTGATTTAAGTGGTAGTTTATTGGAAAGAACGAGAAGATGCATTCAATTAGTTAACTTTCGACATAATTTATGCTTCATTGTGACTTTCTGATAGCTAACACTTTCCCTTCTCTATCAGGGTCTTGTTCCATATGGTGAGCTGCCTCATTTAATAATGCCACTGCCTCCAGAGATGGCACAAGAGCGATTTTACGTGAATGCTAAACAATATCAGGTGATTCTGAGGCAAAGGCAGGCACGCGCCAAGGTAGAGCTTGAGAAGATGAAGCCAATCAAATCCAGAAAGGTGAATTGCATGTTACCATGAATATTATTAGTTTCTTGAGAGCTTTGATCTACATGCGAAGGACCCATCACATTGCCTAATGCATCATTTTTTCTTCTTGCTCCGCAGCCTTATCTCCACGAATCTCGGCATTAGCATGATATGAGGCCAAGGGGTACTGGAGGAAGGTTTGCAAAGAAAACAAACATCGATGCTTCACAGCTAATACGAAATAAAGTTTTACCCTATGTAAAACAACCTAGGCTGCAAGTGCATAACCAATCAATCGTAGTACTTAGGAATCGAATCCACAGAGAATTAGAAACACTCAATAGCAATATGAACTAAAAACTACGATAAGTCAAACATGTGGTTTTGAAAGAGATCAAACAGTAATTGAAATCGGTTTTAAAACAATAATAAGGAAACATTGGGTTGTCGGAGATTCTTAGGGTTCATAGTTCGAATTATTCAGGTAATTCCTAGAGACAATTGATTCGATTTTCCTCCTAGAACATGAACACATAATAAACTAGTCCGGATCTCGCGATCTTAGCTACTATTTCGAACTAATCTTATCAATCTACTCTCACCGCGATTAAGACTAATTCTAATGTAATTGCAAACAGGTTCAATTGTTCATTCAATCCTAAAGGTCTAACTCTCAAACATCTTTTCAGATAAGTAATTTGAACGGTTAGAATTCTATACTTTATCTAAGATTTGTTTCAAGGAGATCAAACCCTAAAACATATATCAAGCACAATCAAGATGAAGGAATACTCTAAACCTAACAAAAGTGCCACCCTAGTTCATAAATCCAATCTATCGAACCATGAAAACTCCTCGAATTAATTCCCCTACAACCCAACAATAGAACTACTCAGACATGGTGCAGTAAATCAAAGCAAAAGCAATAGATAAACTCATTGTAGGGGTCAAAACCCACCATTTACAAATCAATCCCCAAAAATTGGCTAAGTATGGGAAAAAACTGTTAACAGGTTTTCCGCGGAAAATTCTTAGCCAGGTTCTCGCAGAAATCCCTCATCTTCTGGTTTAACCCGACCCACGGCTAAACCATAAATATAGCCCGCGAGATGGTTATAACAAGCATTGGACCGGGCCGCGTGAATGGGCCGCAGCATCCAGAAGTGGGCCAGGCCGTGAAGAGAAGCCCGCAGCATGCATCAGACTCCGCGGAAAGAGAATCCCGCATAATAAAGAAGTCATCTCTATCTCCTTGACAGAAGTCCTAGCCGCGGAGCGAAGATATATATATATATATATATATATATATATATATATATGTTTGTTGAACCTCATGAAGGGTGATGTGTGTCGAGTTTTACCTCTCAACTAACTACCTGCAAGTGCACAACAATCACGGTTAGTATAGATAAGGGATCGTATCCATAAGGACTTCTTAACCACACTTTGAATTGTAATAAATAAAATTAAGCTAAAACAAGATATTTTTGTCGTTTTTGTGATTGAAAAAGAAAGTAAGCAACGAGTATAAATTGTAATGAAAAGCAATAAGAGAAAAGTGTTAGGACTTAAGTATTTCGCAGAGAATCATGCAGCAATAAAGATTGATTGATTTTAGGGACTTAGGAATTATGAACCGTCTAGAACATAAAGCACTGATGTAAGGTCATCCCACTTTCGTGACGTAACTAACCATCTACGTTTTAGCACTCTAATAGACTCAACTGTTGCAGGTTATTACAAGGTGAAAACATGCATTAAAGTTCAAGTTTGTTAAAGTTCACCGCACTTCTTAACTAACCTTTCGAATTGTTATGGTTTTTGGCTCATCAAATACTAGTTTAGGCAATATAACAAGATTTTGGAGAGTATATTATACCTAAGTTCAGATCACTAGATGCGCGGTAAAGCGATCATGCATTGAGTATAAGTAAAGATGAAGACTCTATTGTATTCCCTAAACAATCATCAATCAATTATCGAATTTTGAAACTCATTGAAAACCTAAAACCTAACAAGTGAATTACTCGGACATGATGCATGAAAAACCAGAGATAGATGATGAATTCATGATAAATAAACTTGAATTAAAGAGTAAGGGTAAGAGAATTCTTCTCTATATCGAGATACAAAGCGAGATCATCCACCGGATTGCTCTAGAATCCAAATCTAATGAATAACACCAAGAGAACTCGTGGTGGCTGCTCCTTATGATAAAAATACTCTAAATAGTTCTGCATATCCCTAAAAAAAGGCTAAAAACAAGTATATATAGGCTTAGGGTCTTCTATGGTCTTCTTTAGGACAAATCGGTCTTTTTACGTCAAAACTCTCCCAAGGTTGGTTGGAATTTCGGCTAAGGAACACGACCGGTATTGGGTCCAAAGTGACTTGATTTGTGCTGGCATCGGCCCAGAATTACGGTCCATGAGGCGGCCTGCGTTTGGGTCGATTCTGCACTTGCTTCGTTTCTGAGGCACCTTGACGTGTCTTTGGTAAATCCAGTGTATCTTCCTTCTCACATCTCCAATTTAGATGATTAAAACTTCATTGTAAATATGACTCAAAGATCTATCTTCACACCAAGTTTCATCTAATTCCAAATCGATTTGATCCTCCGTTCACTACTGAACTTCTGGCATATACGTTCTGTCTAATTTGGTAGAATGTTGTTTCTTGTGAATTCTTGGTTCTTGATAGTGTCTTTGGCTTAAGAAAGTTTTTGTGGCTTAGGTTACACCTATTTTGGCTCTTTTTGCTTTTTTTCCTTAATTTTCCTGTTAAGACTCTAAAACTACAAATACGAGAAAAACTACCTTTAAAGGTATAAACCGTAGATAAATGCATAGAAAACATAGTAAAAATATAGTAATATAGGTAAAATATGGGACATATCAATTCCTCCAGACTAAAACATTGCTTGTCCTCAAGCAAAATCCAAGTATAGAAAAGAAGTTTGAAAATAACGTTGATACTAATACTGTATGTGACATGATCAATCCAAGGGTATCTTCATCATACGCCATCCATAACCTTCACAGCCTACTCCAAGTTTTAATTACAATCCTACGAAAATCTCAACTGCACTTCATTTGACTCTCTACATTCATTAAGGTATAGGTGAATTTCTCATCAAGGGAATCATTCAGGGTAGACGGCGCAAGAATTTTGAAAAAAGCTAATATATATGGTGAGGTTAAAAGTGTTTAGGGTTACCATAGACTCCGGGTGCGAGATATTATGCAAAATCGCTAGAGAGAATGGACCTGTTAATATCCACCATTTCCCAACCACTTTCTTCACGTCTTTTTTCCCCCAGACTTAGATCTTTCTCCGAGAATCACTTGAAATCTCTCCTACTTTCTCTTCTTTTGTATCATGGCATTTCTTGGGTATTCTTTTGGCCTTAAAACTCTTAGACAACCGTTTTTCCTTCATTTATTTATTATTTTTTTTTCAAAGGGGTAAAACGGTATCTATTTGATACGAGTCAAGTATAGGCACAAAATATTATCATGTATTAAGCATCCAAGGAAACGGTCAAGCTCTTTAGAAATTCGTTCTTTGTACTCCACCTTCCTTTACCAAATCGTCGCATCTCTAATAATTGGAAAATTACGTCGATTTTTCTCTCCGACGTTTTTGCACATATCTGCTAGTATGAAACTGAAAAGAGAAGGCATGAGGTCTGAAAAGAGGTAAAGGGTTTTAGGTAGGGGACCAACTAAAGATGAGCTGGCCAGTAATGACAACAAAGAGTGGTAAAAGAGGATAAGATGTCATGATTGTGTGATTCGTTTTCCCGATCTAACTCCTTAATGAGAAATAATTAAAATCAGGTTAGTAGTCAAATACATAGAGTCAAAATCGGATTCGTCAAAACTTATGCGAGACGAATTATATGGGGCGAGTTCCAGTCATGAAGGGTTCTGAATCGTCTATACTGGACAAACCCTGTGGCAATGGTCATTAGATCATAAAATTTACGCATAAATTCCTGAAAATATCATAGTTCGAAACTTATGATTTTTGACTCAATAAAAGACTCAAATAAAATCATTAAAATGACTCAAAACATAAGAACATAGAAAAATGACTTTATTACGATAAATCCCCCGAGACTTACTTTACACCGTCCCGGAGTGAATAGTCACATAAGGGTGAGATGACTCAATAAAATAAAAATAAAAATAAAAATAATAAAAGGATAGATAAAAGTCGATACACCTGACTAAAAAACGGGTGACATAGACTCTGGTGAATCCGGAACTATCACGTGAAAGTGTTCTCCGTCGGACTCGTAGTTAACGATCTCCGTCTCGTCTGAAGCTATTGCCTGGACTAGGAATTGGCATTGTCCTCATTGGCGTGTGTGTTGTGATGGCTAGAAACATCGTCATCGACATCCTCATCATGCTCAAACGGAGAGACGAGCAAAAAACTACCAAAATCGTCGCTACTTGTTGTGGCGGTTGTGCTTCTAGAGGAGCGCCTAAAGAGATGTGGGACTGATTTCTTGACCACTTTTGCAAGCTTAGAAATCATCTTTCCTTGCCTAAAAACCTTAGCTTCAAGAGCTATTCTCTTCTCTTTTTCTTCCTCAAAGCTAGTGCGAAGCCATTCATCAAAATCGGCTTGTGTAGCGGCTGGAAATTGGGATTCTTGTGGTGGCGTGTGAGATGTGGAAGGCTGGAAAATACCTCCTCCTTGTGGTCCTCTAGACCTCTCCTATCGTGCCATCCTTGCCTTGGATTGATAGTAGAACGAAACTCCAACAAGCGAACATTTGGGACAACGATAAAACCATGTGGAACGAGTAGGGTGAAAGTATGTCTTACCCTCACTCAAGGCTGGAATTTCTGCATGTGGGAGTAGAACACACTTGTTCTCATCTTCGTATGGTGGAGTGAAAAGGTACCCAAAGTATGTAGATTGCTCGTACCATCCACAAAGATAATGCTTCCTTTGAAGGGTATGAAGATCAAGCTTGCTCTCAACCATCAAAGGGACTTCGAGATGAAAATCAACACCACATGCATGTAGTATGGCCGTGATTGTTCCACCAAAATCACTCGATGCTCCCTTTGGTATCTTCTCCTTAACAACATCATGCTTGATTTGGACCATACGACGAGCTAAAAGGGAGGCAAGGTTTACCTTCTCGGAGTTCTCCACAAATGGTGATATAAGCATGTAAAACTCTTCTTGTTTCTCCACTCTATACTCATTTCTACTGAAAATGAGTTGAGAAAGTAGGTAGTAGACATAACGGATCTTCGGGTGTGTAATCTTTGATGCCTTAGAACTTCCAGATTTTAGTCTATCACTTCCATTCTTCAACCATTGATCATAATGAGTTTTCACTACCACTGAACTTGATCCTCTCATGACACTCAAGTCCCAAAATATCACAAAGTTCTTCAATACTCAAAGTATACGATTTCTCCTTAACCGTAAAAGCTAGAATTCCTTCCTTTGTTATGGTCGTCTTCGTCGTGGGGTAAGACAATGTTACCGTGGCTAGGAATTCTTGTGCAAGCTTCCCATAGGTAGGGTGAGAGATAGTCACAAACTTCGATAGGCCTAATGCTTCAAGATACCATTCAACATCCTTTTGAATACCGAGTAAATCGAGTGTCTCGAAATCAATACCAAGAGTTGGAAGCATAGCAAATTGTTCTAGACCAGCCATGTAGTCCACATTAGCATTCATTTTGGGTCCAACATGCTTCATTATAACACTCGGTGCTTGAGTCACAACCATAGTTGATTTAGCACGCGATTTCTCTTCTTCTTTTTAGGGGGTGATATGTGAGGTATTGTTTGTGTGACCTCCACAAACTGCATTGGTACTTGCGTAGCTTAATCCTCCTCATCTCTTAGTTGGTAACCAAGTTCTTCTTCATTCTCCATCAAAATATCCTTTCCATGTTTCTTGGATGACTTTTTCGATCTAGCTTTAGAACGTGTAGGGCGAGGGACTTGAGTTTCGTGATCTTGGTTGGTCACGTGTTGCTTCTTGGATTTATGTCCTCTCTTAGACTTCCTTGGAACAATCTCATCCTCCATTGAAGTTCCTTGGTTTTAGTGAAAAATGAGATTAGGAAATGATTTCCCAATGAAAAACTAAACAATTTTTAGTGAATTGAGATAAAATCCCAAAATTAGATTTTCAGGGTTCTTGAGCTCAAGAACACTTTTAAAAGAGAAAGAGATGAAGTTGTCTTGAAGAGACAAAAAGAAATGTGCAAAAACCCTTTAAAAATCAGATTTTGTGATGTTTTTGGTTAAATTTTGGTTAAATACGGTTTGGAGCCGGTTTAAAACGAACAAAAAAACTTACCCGGGTCGGACCGGTCGAATACTGGCCGGGTTGACCGGCCGAAACCGATACTTACCGCGGGTCGAGTCGTGGTCGGTCGATGCTCATTTCGCGGTAAGGACTGGGTCGTGTCGCGGTAAGGACTGTGCATCACGTCCCGAGTATCGGTCGGGTGGGACGATCGATACTCGTGCAGCGTGTCGCGGGACGAGGCAAAGTGTTCCAAGTATCGGTCATGACTCTGGACCGACATGAGTGACCGATGCGGGGGCTGTCGTGTCTATAGGCTTAGGATCTTCTAGGGTCTCCTTTATGACAAATCGGTCTTTTTACATCAAAATTCTCCCAAGGTCGGTTAGAATTTCGGCCAAGGAACACGACCTGTATTGGGCCCAAAGTGACTTGATTTGTGCTGGCATCGTCCCAGAATAACGGTCCACGAGGCGGCCCGGCGTTTGGGTCGATTATGCACTTGCTTCGTTTCTGAGGCAGTTTGACACGTTTTTGGTAAATCCAGTGTATCTTCCTGCTCACAGCTCCAATTGAGATGATTCAATCTTCATTGTAAATCTGACTCAAAGATCTATCTTCACACCAAGTTTCATCCAATTCCAAATCGATTTGAACCCCTGTTAACAACTGAACTTATGGCGTATACGTTCTGTCTAATTTGGTAGAATGTTGTTTCTTGTGAATTCTTGGTTCTTAATAGTGTCTTTGGCTTATGAAAGTTTATGTGGCTTAGGTTACACCTATTTTGGCTCTTTTTGCTCATTTTCCCTTAATTTCCCTGTTAAGACTCTAAAACTACAAATACGAGAAAAACTACCTTTAAAGGTATAAAACCGTAGATAAATGCAAAGAAAACATAGTAAAATATATAGTAATATAGGTAAAATAAGATCCGCAACTTTTCGCATACACTTGTAAATATTGATTCGCAGAAACATCTATAAAGAAAAACCTATTCTCTTATTATTTTCTTTCCGTGATTCGCACTTAGAAATCTCTGTTCCTCAAACCCTAAGACAAATTACATTGTTCGAGTTTTGACTCCCACAATTTGGCGCCATCTAAAGGGAACCTAGATTGTCTTACACGAAGGAATCACCCTGCAAACAGAAAGAGATGGTTGAAGAAACCCATGACAGAAACACCGCGGGCGATTCTCGCAAAGAAAACGAGCCCGTCATCGAGAGATCTGGCGTAGATGTGACCGGTGCAGGCGGAAGCAGCACAACCCAGCGGTCTGACGAAACTAGTGCAGACGAAACTGGCACCAACTCGCAGCCCGACGTGACTGGTGCATGCGCAACTAAAAACGAGCCGCGGTCGCGGCTTGCCGCTAATCAGACAACAGCGCCGATCCAAACGACGCCTGAGTTCCTGGAACAGATGAGAACCATGATGGAAAAATTGATCGAGGAGACGCTTAACACAGCGCTGTCCAGTGAGCTACGCTCTCCGCTAACGGCAAGCCGTTCCCGCGGGAAGGGAACAAGCCTAAACGGGAGAACCACAGCACGCGTTATCTCAATCTCCTTAACTTTCTCAACACCAATGGGCGCCCAGAGGATCCGTGGTCTACCCACGATGCAGCCCGTGGCTAATATCACCAAACCGAGCACATCGGCAGACACTCCAACGGTTGACGGGAGAGCTCCGGTGATCGATCTGGATGAAAGACCAATAGGAGAACAAAATTTAGTGGACCTCGCGACACTACGCGGGAGACCCGAGCCGCGGCTCAGCGTTCAGGAGTACGACGAGGAAGAAGACAACGTTTTCTGGGTGGAGTAACAACTTAACGAAGAACACAAAACTCTGCTCTAAGCTTAGAAGGACGAGATGGCCCAACTCCGCACAGAGATGGCACAAAACACTGTTGAGTTAAGGGTGGTCCGCTCCCAGGTTCAGCGGGTTGCAAGCAAAGCACCCGAGATTGACCGAGTCCTCGAGGAAGCACAAAGTACCCCTTTCACAGCGCGAATCGCACAAGCAAACATTAGAGACCCCGAAAGGATAAAAATCACCCCGGACGAAGGGCAAACCGATCCAACGGAGCATCTCTGAGCATTCATGATCGCGATGGGGTACCTGAGCTTCAGGGAAGGCGGGAAAGACATCGCCCAATGTCTCATGTTTGTTGAAAATCTTAAGGGATCGGCGATCCAGTGGTTCTCCATGATAGAGCAGAATTTGGTCAATACGTTCGACGAGCTATTCGCGGCATTCCTGAAGCACTACATAATATTCATGGACCGCCGAACCTCTAACGCCGAGCTATGGTCCTTGGTGCAGGGACAGAACGAACCTCTTCAGAGTTTCATGGAACGATTCAAGACTATCCTAGCTCGGGTGGAAGGGCTAACTGACACAGCCGCCATAGAGGCTTTGAAAAAATATTTGCGGTACGAGTCAGATTTTAAAAAGGAGTTAACTGTGAACGAGCCAAACACTATCCAAGACGCTCTACACCGGTCAACAGGCTTTGCAAAAAGCAAAGAGGACGTGCGAATATTAGCCCAAAAACACGGGAAAATGAAGCTGATCGATAACCAGAACAATCCTGCTCTGACTACGAACCCCCCAAATCTGAAGAAAAATAGCCAAGGGTCCAGTTTCTGGCAGCACGAGGGAGGATTTAAAGGAGCCCACAATTACCGGGCAGATACGTCGGGTTACAGCCGTGGTTGAGGACCCGGCCGGGGCCGCGGCAAAAGCAATACGTGGGTCAGAAACCAAAGCACGTTTAACGAGGAAGCTTTCTACGAATACCACCGTATCTACGGGCACTCCACTGCTAACTGCCGAGTTTTGGGTCTGAAGCTGGCAGCAAAACTGGCGGCCAACACGCTGAAAGAAGACATCGACATCAAGGATTTCGAAATGGATGATAATGAGGAGAGCCCTGAGCACGACAACAACCCTTCGAAGAAGGGAAGACGAGACGACGAACAGGAACAAGGAGGCCCTCGCTAAAGAATCAACATGATTATGGGAGGATCTCAATACTGCGCTGATACGGTATCAACGATCAAGGCATACCAATGGCGTGCCAAAACCAGCATCAACTGGTCGGAACCCTCCAAGTACCCGAACGAAGTGATTACGTTCGAAGAAAAAGAGACTGAAGGGATCGACCATCCACACAATGATCCGCTAATGATCAACCTTATCGTAGACAATTGCGACGTGGCACGGGTGCTGATCGACATGGGCAGTTCTGTTGATGTTATATTCCGCGACATCCTTCAACGGATGAGCATCGATTTGTCCAAAGTAAGGTCGTCGCCCAAGCCGATCACTGGATTTTCTGGAACAACCACAATGACAATGGGGACAATCCGTCTACCTGTTTGCGCCAGCGACATCACTAAAATAGTGGAGTTTTCCGTGGCAGAAAACCAAGCAATCTACAATATGATAATGGGAACTCCCTAGATCAACTCAATGAGCGGCGTTCCATCCACCTACCATCTATGCATCAAGTTCCCCACTCCGCGAGGCGTAAAGACGCTCTGGGGAAACTAGAAGGACTCTCGCATCTGTTTCCTAAAGGAACACAAACTTCGCAATACAGGCCCACAACCCACGGAGAGACAAAAAAAGATGAAAACCGACCGCGAGCCGGGGATAAAGTGCGCCTAGCTCTTATAGCAACTACAGCTTGACGAGGATAAAAAAAAGGTCCATTGCCAACCTGCGATCCCGTCATCTTAGTTTGCTTAGACGATGAATTTCCTGAGCGATGCGTCGAACTCGAAGCCACACTCGACGAAAAAATTAAGGAAGAGCTGATCTCGTTCCTAAAAAAAATGTGAATACTTTCGCATGGGCAGCAGAAGATATACCGCGCATTGACATCAATATCGCTAGTCATGAGCTCAACGTTGATCCAACGTTCAAACATGTGAAGCAAAAGAGACGAAAGCTTGGTCCCGATCGAGCCAAGGCCGTGAACGATGAGGTTGAAAGGCTCCTGCGAGTCGGGTCCATCACGGAGGTGAAATACCCCGACTGGCTGGCCAATCCTGTCATCGTGAAGAAAAAAAATACGAAATGGCGAGTGTGCGTAGACTTCACTGATTTGAACAAAACTTATCCAAAAGATAGCTTTCCTCTACCATATATCGACCGTCTTGTCGAAGCCATGGCAGGCAACAAACTCTTGATGTTTATGGATGCTTTCTCTGGCTAAAATCAAATCCTGATAAACCCGGATGATCGCGAGAAGACCGTTTTTATCACAGACCGCGGAATATATTGCTACAAAGTCATGCCCTTCGGTCTGAAAAATGTTGGCGCAACATATCAGCGTTTAGTCAACAAGATATTTGCGGTTCAACTCGGTAAAACAATGGAGGTTTACATAGATGACATGCTGGTGAAATCATTGGAGGAGAAAGACCATCTCGCGGACCTTGCAGCATGCTTCAAGCAGCTTAATGACCACAACATGAAGCTGAATCCAATGAAGTGCAGGTTCGCGGTCACGTCAGGAGAATTCCTTGGCTACTTGGTCACCTATCAGAGCATTGAGGCCAATCCAAAACAAATCGATCCACTTATCAACATGGCCTCACCTCGCAACAAGCGAGAAATGCAGCGTCTGACAGGAAGGATAGCCGACCTCAATAGATTTATTTCTCGATCTGATAAATGTCTGCCTTTCAA
Organism: Arabis hirsuta; assembly: GCA_964056655.1. NCBI lineage: Eukaryota > Viridiplantae > Streptophyta > Magnoliopsida > Brassicales > Brassicaceae > Arabis > Arabis hirsuta. Next base: position 31,853,984 of record OZ053301.1, on the reverse strand, counting down.
CAATACGCTGCGGGGGATCAAGAAGTTTGAATGGACACCGGAGTGCGAAGAGGCATTCCAACAGTTGAAAGCATACATGGCCAGTCCCCCGATACTCGCTAAGCCTTTCGAGGGGGAGCCACTGTTCCTATACACGGCGGTGTCGCCAACGGCAATTAGCGGAGTACTGAATTGAAAAGAGAGCGTCGAGCAGAAGCCAATTTTTTACGTCAGTAAGTCCTTCACTGATGCCGAGACAAGATACCCGCTGATGGAGAAGTTGGCATTATCTGTTATCATGTCCACTCAAAAGCTGAGGCCATATTTTCAATCTCATTCCATTGTCATCCTCAGCACCTTCCCGCTTCAATATGTCCTACATAGCCCAAGCCAATCCGGCAGACTGGCCAAATGGGCTATTGAGCTAAGTGAATACGACATCGAGTACCGCGGCAGGACCTGCGCAAAGTCTCATGTGTTAGCCGACTTTCTCATTGAGCTTCCCGAAGAAATCTCCATTATCAAAACACCGCATTGGCAGCTCCACGTTGATGGTTCGTTATCAAAAAATGGCTCCGGCATCGCCATACGTCTCACCTCTCCTACAGGCGAAATACTTGAACAATCATTCCGCTTGGACTTTTGCGCATCCAAAAACGAGGCCGAATACGAGGCCCTCATTGCCGACATGAAACTTGCCCAAGGACTGAAAATTGAGTGGATTAACATTTTCTGCGACTCGCAGCTCGTGGTTAACCAGTTCAACGGAGAGTACACTGCCAATAACGACCGAATAGAGGCTTATCTGGCAGTGGCTAGGGAGTTAGCTGCGAAGTTCGAGGAGTTCAGTCTCATGCGAATTCCGCGGGAGAAAACACAAATGCGGATGCCTTAGCGGCTTTTGCCTCCACTTCTGATCCAGACTTAAAGCGGATCATCTCGGTGGAATTTATTGAACACCCGAGCATAGCTTAGCCAGAAACGGTGAATGTTCTTACTCGGTCACAGGCCGCGAAGCAAGCAAATGAGCAGGAAAAAGCAACCGCGACAGCTGCGGCAAGTCAACAAGAAGCTGTAACTAATGACACCACAAACCAACCAGAGCCAAAGACGCCAAGCAACCCTATCATCCAACACGAGATGGATCTCGTGCCTGACAGAAACGCAGGAAGTACAGAACAACCCCAAGACACGATGGACATTGACAACGGAAACAGTACCAGCATAACTCCTCCCGCACAAGAAGTCGTACTCCCGGAGGATGAAATCACAGCACCAACACCAGAATCCCCCCGGACAACACAAACAGTTACATTGAGGACGATTCGCAGGATGTGGAATATGGCTGCGACAGGCGCTGGCTCAAAAGAATTAGCGGGTACATCACTGACGGAACCTTGCCTTCTGACAAGTGGGCAGCCCGTAAACTTCGGGCATAAACTGCTCGTTATATCATACTGGACGAAAACGTCCTCAAGTGGGGCATATCTGGACCACTACTTGCTTGCGTCAAGAGGAAAGAAGCAAAGGCAATCATGGAAGAAGTCCACAGCGGTTCGTGCGGTAATCATTCCGACGGAAAATCACTCGCAATCAAGATCAAGCGTCACAGTTACTACTGGCCAACCATGATCGCGGATTGCGAGAAGTTTGCCGCCATGTGCAAAAAATGTCAAAGGCACGAACCAAAGATTTATCAGCCCACTGAACTGCTTTCATCCATTACATCGTCATACCCGTTCATGCGCTGAGCTATGGACATCATCGGTCCCTTACATAAGTCACGACAGAAGCACGCTAGTCTTAACCGACTACTTTTTTAAATGGGTGGAATCCGAAGCATACGCTCGCATCCGCGACGCTCAGGTTGAGAGCTTCGTATGGCGGAACATCATCAGTCAACACGGAGTACCTTACGAAATCATCACAGACAACGGCACCTAGTTCATCTCTACGCGATTCGAAACTTTTTGCGAGAAGTGGAAGATCCGCTTGAACAAGTCTACTCCGCGGTTCCCTCAAGGAAACGGCTAGGCTGAAGCAGTCAACAAAACAATCGTCAGCGGCCTTAAAACCCACCTTGATGTAAAGAAAAAGCGATGGGCTGACGAGTTAGATGGAGTACTTTGGTCGTATCGCACAACTCCGAGAAGGGCAACGGGCGAAACCCCATTCGCCCTAGTTTATGGCACGGAGTGTGTGATTCCTGGTGAAGTACACTTTCCCGAAGTTCGCCGCAGACTCCTGTCGGGACATGAAGGCCTCAACCATCTCTTGCTAATCGACGAACTTGATCTCATAGACGAACAGCGTGACCAAGCCTTGGTACGTATCACCAACTACCAAAATGCAGCGGCCAAGTACTACAACTCCAAAGTACGACTTCGAAGATTCGACGAGGGCGACTTGGTCTTACGAGAAGTTTTCTAAAACACGGCAAAGCCCAACGCCGGAAAACTGGGAGCTCATTGGGAAAGACCTTAAAAAGTCACAAAGGTCATCAAACAAGGTGTTTACGAAATTGCCAACATGGCTGGTATCCCAATTCCGCGGTCGTGGAACGCACGACACCTGAAACAATACCATCATTGAGACACTTCTCTCACTTTACATGAACTACGGGATGGCTTGATCCCTGCAAAGAGTACGTATGCAGCTCGTCTTAGGATAGGTTCAGTTGTCCTCCCTCCTAAAAGGGGGGGGGGAGTGGGTGCGTATACTCGTATACTCCCTATTTTTTGTAACAGTTCTGTGATCAATAAAAAACAAAACAAAATTTTTACTCTCTCGTTTACATCCATCGTGGATTCTTGCAAAGTCTTAACAGTATCAGACGTCTCTTATTCATTTTCGTTGTTGCTAGCCACATCAACGAGCCCATAACAAATATTTCAGATCTGACTATTACAATCTCAACAAAATATAAGCGCGCTATACAAATTTGTATATGATCATTATCGAGCGGGTGTGTTCAAAGAGGAACACATGCGTAGCCCGAAATGTTCATTTTAAACTTAGTAAGCAAATCGCTTTTTATATCGTTGTATGTTCATTATAGGAGCGTAAAAACTTAATGAATTTTTTTTCGTAAACCAAAATGATCATTTTAGACCCGACAACCAAAACGTTGGTCACAACGCGATACGTGTTCATTTATGGAGCAGACTTGTTAAAAGAAAACTCGCCTGTAAACCAAATATGTTCATCAGAAAACCCAATACACAAGACGTTGGTCCTAACCGCGGAACACGCCCATATCCAGAGAAGATTTGTTAAGTACAAACTCGTTTGTAAACCGGACATATCATCATGTAATCTGAAAGACGAATCACTAACACATCAAAAAACTAAAGTAACCGTTGGAACGAATACTTAAACTACCTTAAACAGGTTTCTCGCAGAAATCATTAAGAGGAAAACCCGCAAAAATTCTTAATGGATTTTCCGCGGAAATCTTTACCATACTATCCGCGGGAATCCTTAACTGGTATCCCGCGGAAATCCTTAACATACTATCTACGGGAATCCATAACTGGTATCCCGCGGAAATCCTTAACATACTATCCACGGGAACCTTTAACTGGTATCCCACAGAAATCCTTGACAGACTACCCGCAAAGATCCATATTGGGTCTTTCCGCGGCAATACACAAAAAAGATGCAAAAATTACTAAGTCTTTTGGTATTTTGGAAAAACCATTTCGACTTATCACAATAAGAACATCTCGATAAACAAAAGCTGCATTCGTTATCATCTTGTATCAAACAAGATTACAAGGTAAAAACCAAAACAAAAATCCTAAAGTTGGATAAAGCTGTCCAGGCGCCCGGTACATTCTAAGTTCAAAAACAAAGCATAAAAGAAAGAGAGTCAAACAAGCTACGGGTTTCCCTCTTCCGTGGGTATCTCGTTAATCTCTGCAACACCCACTGGTACCAACAGACCATTATAAACAAGGTCGACGAGTCCAGCGCTCCCACCAGACTACTGACCGGCTTCTTTTCCTCTCATGATCCCATCAACGGCTTGCGGTGAAGGACCACGTCAACAGGAATCTCCTCGCCAGAGGATCCAACACAATCTTGACGCTCCACTTGCGAACCTAACTGTGGAAGATCCCGATTACCCTCATTCGAGCCGAATTGATCGCGAACCACAATTCTGGCCGCAGAAAACTCGATCGGCTCGCCGGTGGTAAACCCGTCAGTGATTTTTTAAATCACTAACTCTGCCTTTAAAGCGGCAGCGGCTTTGTCAAAATCCTCATCCGCTCCAGCATATGTTAACCCGCAAACTTCAAGGTTCTTCGGTCAAAGTCGGGGGCTCCTCACTCTGTAAAAGCTTGAGAAGCTCGATATTCGCGTCTACTTGCGCGAGAAAGGCCATCCTAGTAGCCACATCACCAGTAAGCAGCTTGAGCTTTCCCTTGGCCCGCTTCATCTTCTCCCGAAAACCCTTGGCCAGCGCGCACTTATCATTAGCCACAGCGTTAGCAACTTGCGAGTCATAGGCCTCGGTGGCAGCGTCACTCACTCTTTGCTGCTCTGATATCCGCGAGTCACGCTTTGTGATGCCATGGTGAAGCAGTACAACCTCGTTTCGCGCTTCCTTGCAGCTCTTCTCGAGAGTCTCGACTTTGGACTTAAGATGGGAGATCTCCTTGGCCGCTTTCTGGCGCTCCGCAAAACCCTTGGTTTCCCTCTTCTCTCCACTGTTTCTCAAACGACCTTGCTTCCTCGCGAGCAGTTCTAGCCTAGACATGTCCCTATGAGCGTATGCCTCATATCCGAGCACCATACTGTTTAGGTAAGAGAAGAACTGCGAAACAGTACAGAAGTTAAGACATTTAGTCTCATGCAAAGCGCGACGGAAAAATCAAAGCAAATCAAGAGTTACCTTAGCTCCGCGAAGGGACATGTCTACGTAAGATCTACTTCTACTTAAGGTACTCGAAAAGGCAAATGCTCGGCCGGCAAGGTAATCCCATAGAAAAGGATAGCAGCGGCCGTGGCACTATCGTGAAACGCTCCGGGGGTCAATGAAAACGAGACAATCTTGGATAAGCAAGGAAGGAGAGGAGCAATACGCTGCTTCTTCAGGATTTTTGCATCAAAAATACCATTTGCCGCATCTGGGGGAGGACGCTTGCTACCGGAAGTGATGCAGCCTCACAAATGGAAGATACGTGGCGAATGGATCGATCGGACCGACCGTACGGCGTCTGTCATGAATCATGTAGCGATGGTCGATGGAAATGAAGTGGTAGACAGATCCGAGTGCTGGCCGTACGGAACTTTCACTTCAGACAAGAGATGATCCGATGGAAAGCAAGATGGAGCGAGGTCACCACGAGTCAGATGGAAGACGACTCGATACAGACAAAAAACAACAAAGAAATCAATTGGATTTCTAAGTTGCAAAGGATTTTCTTTAAGAAGAAAGTTCTATGCTTTATTGATAGAGAAAAGTACTCAAATAGCATAGAAAAGTTGTTATATTACTAGAATAACATACATCTTTTGGAAATTACTCAAAAGTTTTTAAAGTCTAGTAAATTACAATAAACACCCTTGGTTATTTTTTTTTTAATTGAGGTTATTTCTAATTAAAAATTGATTAACTAATCCACGTCACTAATCACTGTTCCACGTCACGAATAAGATTAACCGTGTTAAAAAGTCGGAAAAGGAAACTCAAAGGACGGAAAAATTAAAACTTTGTGTGTTTTCATTGAAATTTCTACTGTTTTCTCTCTAGTCGGTTTCTGAGAAACATTCACCGCCGTTGTCGTCGAAACGTCTGCTCTACATTTTCACAGTCAGATTTTAGTCGAAGGTGAGTATAAACAGAGGAGTGGGGATTCTTCATCTTCCTTCGTTTTATTTTGAGTATAATCTGAGGAATCGAAAGTGTTTGTCGCTTGTTAACGGTATTGTGGCTGATTTATTATTCTGTGGCGGCTTGTTTATCGTTGCTAGTGGCTGTTTAAGTTATTTATTGCGGCTGATTTATTGTTATGTTGTGGCTGATTTGTGTTGTGTTGCGGCTGATTTACATGTGCAATGCTATTGTGGCTGAGTTTGTGTTTGGTTGCGGCTGGTTTATTTGTTTGTTGTGGCTGAGTTTAAAATTTGTTGCGGCTGATTTATCATTAATATGTTATGTCTTTTATGTTCAGATGTCTGAATATCATGCAATTCCTGAAGATCAAGCAATTCCTGAAGATCAAGCAAGGGATTACCCTCCAAGACTATGCGCTGAAGGGGCTTCTAAGCTGGAAAATAACAAAATTAATCACAATGTCCATTTGGGAGACTTCCCTCGAGTCAGAGACGCAATAAGACATGATGTGTGGGAACACATGAAGCAGTTTCCTCTTGGAGTAGTTGCTAAGCTAGCTGATAGCTAATTGGTGTGGTCTGGGAAGACTGTACACTATCTACTATGTAGACATCTACGAGTACATAACAAGGAGATTTGGTCTCTCGTTGTTGATCAACCTATCAGGTTTAGCTTAATCAAATTTAGTGCGCTCACGGGTCTTAACATAGATCCACTGCCAAAGGAAAGTTTTGAACCTGAGCAATACAAAACGTTCTGGGAGGAGTTGAAGGTGCCGCTTGGGGTAGGACCCAAGTTAGATGAACTGAGGGCAGCATTAGAGGGCTGTCGAGGCTGGAGTTTTGAAAAGAGGAAATGGTTAGGGCTGTTGCTTCTTCAAGCCATGGGACTTTATGGTTAGGGCTGTTGCTTCTTCAAGCCATGGGACTTTATGGCTTGCATCATAATTCTAGAATACCCTTTGAAAGTGCAAAAAGAGTATTCGACGATGAAGCCTTGAGAACTTATCCGTGGGGTCGGACTGCATTCGAAATTCTGGTTGGTTCAATTAAGATGTTGAATCTAGAAGGAAAGTCGTACACCATTAGCGGCATGAAGGACGTGTTGCTGGTTTGGGCATATGAATCTATGACTTGCTTCGGAGAGCATTTTGGAAAAGTAGTCAATGAGAACGAAATTCCTCTTTTGCGATGGGGTGGAACCCGTACACGTAAAAGTCTTACTACAGCCATAGCTGAGGAGATCAGAGACCATGGTGAGGTAAGAAGGTTGACTTGGCTGAGTCATGGATCTTTTTATTCTGTCTGACTTATGTGTTACTTGATGCTGAGTTATGAATCATTTGATGTCTGACTTATGAGTTACTTGATGGCTGAGTTATGAATCATTTGATGTCTGACTTATGAGTTATTTGATGGCTGAGTTATGAATCTTTTGATGTCTGACTTATGAGTTATTTGATGGCTGATTTACTATGCAGGTGCGTGTGAAGAAAATAGTTATGAAGGAGACTGTAGAAGAGCTGTTTCCGTAGTGGGCGAGTGAAAAAAATGACCCAGAAGTTGTAAATCTGGTAACAGACATACATGCAGATAGGTTTGTTAGAGGTTTTTGGGATGTGAAGAGCGATGAGAAGAAGAAAAAAAAAATGAAGGTTGCAGTTTCGTTAGATTCCGATCAACCCCCCGCAAAAAAACACAAGAAAGCTACAAAAAAACAGGAAGTAGGCAACAGTGAGATTGTGTTGCAGCATAATAGTGACAAGGATATGGGGAAAGAGACGGATTTGACGACCGTAGTCAATGTCCTGGAAAACCTTGTCAAAAGATTTGACAAGTTTGACAACTTTGGTAGTAGAATAGACAGTGTTGAGTCGTAGTTAAACGCCTATAACACAAAATTTGGAGAGTTGTCAGATTTGAAGAAGATGATTGGTGATACACTCCGAGCTGCTGTGGAAGAAAGAGTTGCATCTATTGAGAATGATCGGATGCAAATGAGAGAGCGTAATATTACAAGGGCACGCCGGGCATTTAAAATAAATCAGTAATAAAAAAAAGTTTTGTATACGTCTAGTAATATTACCTAATTTATGTGCCGTTTAAGTTAAGTTCCCTTATTGATAATGGTGAAAATATACAAGGCTGTTAGGGGATTTATATACTCGTCCGATCAGCTATGCCCTTCTAGGGGTCTTTATTACAAAAGATCGACAACTAAGCATTAAAAACAAAATCGGCAAAACATTGCCCTAAGTACTTAAGGAAAGAAATCACACGAGAATTCAAAACAAAAGAGCCGTTAGTATCAAAAGTAATTAAAATAAATCGAGACTTACCTTATTTGGTTGGAGCCGTTGGACGCGTCGGATCGGGTGGAATTCGCATCGGATCGGGTGGGATCTTTAGTCTTCAATGCGCGTGATGGAAAGTGTTCGTTGGGCGTGTTTTAGGTCACGTGGAAAGATCTGTTCTTGGCCGGGCTGGTCTTGATCGGGCCGGGCTGGGTTGAATTGGTTAAGATCAGGCCGGTCTTGATCTTCGAATGGAAACATGTCTATTTGACGGGTCCGGGCTGGTAATTCCGCATTATACTTGGCTAATAGGACCTTTACCGCGTTGTTAATGTTTTCTTGTAAGTTTCGGGCTCCGGAACAGGTCATGGGCATGGACCTCATCGTGGGAATAGGTTGCGGTAGTGCTTCCGCAGTGTTGCCGGATTTGGAGGATGCATCATCCTCTCCTCCTTGGGAAGGTTCTGTCCTCAGAACTGTTTCATCTGCTTCAGAGGGAGTTAAGTCAGCAACATTAAAGGTCAGGGACACGTTAAACGCACCTCGGAGGTCTAGTTCGTAGGCGTTGTCGTTGACCTTCTGGACCACTTGGTACGGTCCAATCCCTCTCGGTGACAGCTTGTTCTTTTGCATCTTCGGGAACCACTCTTCCCGCATGTGAACCCAAACATAGTCTCTGGGTTCGAGATGGATTTCCTTTCGGCTCTAGTCCGAGTGTTTCTTGGTTCGCTTGTTCTGTTTCTCCATGTTCTCCTTGGCCTTTGGATACAACTTCTTAAGTAACTCGGCCTTGGCCACACCGTTCTGGTTGATTTGATCCTTACGCGGGAGCGGTATAGGTGCCAAATCGAGAGGAGTCTACGGCTTAAAACCGTACACAATCTCAAAAGGAGACAGGTTAGTAGTAGAGTGTTTTACGCGGTTATAAGCAAACTCGACCAAAGGAAGACAATCGAGCCAATTTCTCAAATTGTTACCGACAGTTGCTCGTAAGGGCGTGCCCAAGGTGCGGTTGGTGACCTCGGTCTGGCCGTCGGTCTGCGGATGGCTCGTGGTGGAGAAGAGAAGCTTGGTTCCAAGCTTTCTCCATAAGGTTCTCCAGAAATGTCTGAGGAACTTCGGGTCGCGGTCTGATACAATGGTCCGGGGTAGGCCATGTAGTCGCACCACTTCTTTGAAGAACAGGTATGCGGTATGGGTGGCATCGTTAGTCTTGTCGCAAGGAATGAAATGGGCCATCTTGTTGAACCGGTCCACGACCACAAAAATTGAGTCCTTGTGTTGGATCTTAGGTAACCCTACAATAAAATCCATAGAAAGGTCGACCCATGGCATATCAGGAATAGACAAAGGTGTATAAAAATCGTGAGGAATGTGACCTGGTTTTTGCGTTAAGGCAAGTAGTGCACTTGGAACAGAACTGTTCCACGTCTCATCGCTGGTGTGGCCAGAAGAAGTGTTCCTCGAGTATACTTTGGGTTTTTTCCATGCCAAAGTGTCCCATAAGGCTGCCTCTATGTGCCTCGCCTATGATTAGCTCACGCATCGAGCTTTGGGGGATGCATAACCTCTTGTCTCGGAATAAGAAATCACCGTGCTTGTAGTAAAGGCCGAGAGCGCCCTTGGTACATCGATTGTAGAGCTCGCCAAAGTCTGGATCATCCGCAAGAGATCCTTGAGATGCTCGAACCCCATGATCTTGCCTCCATGGTAGAGATCAGTGCGTGTCTTCGGGACAACGCATCGGCCACTACGTTCTCCTTACCCTTCTTGTATTTGATCACGTAAGGGAAGGTTTCCACGAACTCGAGCCACCTAGCATGTCTCCGTTTGTGGTTGGACTGGCCTCGTGAATACTTAAGGGTCCCGTGTGGATCACGAACTCTTTGCTGAGGAGATAGTGCTGCCAAGTCTCCAAAGATCTCACCAAGGCGTACAACTCCTTGTCATAGGTGGGATAGTTGAGGGTGGCTCCGTGCAACTTCTCACTGAAGAAAGCGACCGGTCTGCTCCAATGCCCGTACCTGAAGCACCATATTCAACCTCAAACGTTTGGTCAAAGTTAGGCAAATTCAATACCGGTGCATTGGTAAGGCTGTCCTTGAGCCTTTGGAAATCCGCGTCTTGGCTTGGTCCCCATGAGAAGGCAATGTCTTTCTTGATCACTGAGGTGATTGGGGTGGCTATAGTACTGAAGTCTTTTATGAACCGCCTATAAAAACTGGCCAGACCGTGAAAGCTTCAGACTTGAACGATGGTGGTGGGTGTCGGCCATTCTCGGATGGCTTTGATCTTTTCATCGTCCACTTTTAGACCCTGCGAACTAACAACAAAGCCTAAAAACACCAACTGGTCAGTGCAGAAGACACTTCTTGAGATTGGCATATAAATGCTCGGACCGCAAGGTCTCCAACACTTTCTCAAGGTGCGTTAAGTGGTCTTCCAAACAGATGCTATAAACATGAATTTCATCGAAATAAACAATGACAAACTTACAGATGTATGCCCTTAACACGTGGTTTATGAGCCGCATGAAGGTTCTTGGTGAGACCGAACGGCATTACTAGCCACTCGTAAAGACCTTGCTTAGTCTTGAAGACAGTCTTCCACTCATCACCCTCCTTCATTCTCACTTGGTGGTAACCACTTTTCAGATCGATCTTGGAGAAGATTGTGGCACCACTGAGCTTTCTAACATAACGTCGAGTCGCGGTATGGGAGACAGTAGTGTTGTTGATGGTGCGGCAGTCCACGCACATCCGCCAAGATCCGTCCTTCTTGGGCACCAAAAGGACTGGGATTGCGCAGGGGTTGAGGCTCTCTCGGATGTAGCCTTGCTTCATCAGCTCCTGGACTTGTCGTTCTAGCTCCTTGGCTTCCTCCGGGTTGACGCGGTAAGCCAGTCGGTTTGGTAGAGCAGCTCCGGGGACCAGTTAGATCTTGTGTTCGATACCGCGGGTTGGGGGTAGGCCGGCTGGTATCTCATCAGGGAAGATGTCCTTGAATGGGTCCAGCAACCGTTGGACTCCTTCGGGAAGGTTGGTCTTGTCTGGTTGTGCAAATAACCTTCCTTAAAGATCATTAGTAGCACTTGCGTTTGTGTGTTTAATGATTTAAGAACTTGACTGGGGGTAATAAAAAGATTGGTTCGACTTAGCTTATTGGCCTACGCTCCTTTGTCCATGGCCTATTGGAGTTCATGAATTTCGGTATGGGTGAGCGGGGCAAGGTTGTGCTTCTTGCCGCTGTGAAGCATTTCTTTGTCGAACTGCCACGGCCGGCCTAGGAGGATGTGGCCAGCTTCCATCAGGACCACGTCGCAAAGCACCTCATCTGCGTACTTGCCGATGTTAAACGATACTAGGATTTGCTCACCGATCTTCAACTCCACCTTATCGTCGAGCCATCTAAGTTGGTAGGGTCGCGGGTGTTTAATTCTTGTGAGCTTAAGTCTGTCAACCAAATACTTACTAGCCACGTTAGTACACGAGCCACCATAAATGATTAGGCTACATACCTTGGATTGAACGGTGCAACGCGTGTGGAAAATGTTCTCCCGTTGGATTGTTTCGGGTTCTCCAGGTCACGAGGATTTCTCCTATGTCCGGATAGTCCGTAACTTCCTCCTCAGACTCCTCTGCCTTTTGCTCGTCCTGGTTCGCTGTTCTATCTGAGGTACGACCCGCGGCCTACCCCTTATCATGAGCTGTAGTCTTGTCTGCACCGCAATCTACGATTTTCCCTTTACCATGGCCCACAGCACCCCCGTGGACAACCTTAGGAGCAGCGGCCACCGAGGTCCTTGCAACTTGCGGTCCTAAAGTAAGTAGACGCAGAGCAAAGGGTGTAGCTGCAGCGGGGCTATCACGCGGCTCGGAAACGTCTCTCGAAGCACTCTGTTTTAGCATCTTCATCGTAGAAGGACCAGCATCCTTCTGTGTCATCGCTGCCGCCTGCTTCGACTTCTTCGCACCTTTCACCTCCAAAGCTTCCTGTTCACGGAATGACGGTCTCCTCATTCAGAATCTGAAGATGAGGAATCGACGGAAATTCTTTGCGAAATTGCTAAAGCCTTTTCAACTCTGCGAAGATTGAAATTGTGCACCTAACTGCAATTCTTTGCAGCAAGTGTTCCTCGGACAACAAGATTGAAATCTGCAGGAATCGAGAGCCGACGGTAGCGAGTTGCAAAACAAGAGGCAAAAGACAAGTCAGAAAGAATGATTAAAAAAAGTGACAAAAGAAAATCTTAATGCAAGTAGATCGACAAATGAAAATGCAATCAACGGTTCGACTACTGAGAACTCCCCAACGAGTTTTCACTATATCCAGACTGTCTGTACCAACTGAAGCTTCCGAAACCCAAACAAAGAAAAAATGAGTTTTCAGAAACTCGTCTTTTCTGGAAAAGTCATAAATCACCCTTCCCGTTGCTTTGCTTGAAATATAGTACTTCAACTTTTCTTTCTCGCCGCGCCGCCTGAACTCCAACATCCACTCTAGGTGGTTAATACAAACTTCGACCTCGCATTCCATAGCACGAATTAATATTCCAACCTGATGACGGATACCGCGGGTATTTATCTGAGCAAGAGCGAGGTTGCATCTCTAGAGAAACTGTAAAATACCTTCGGGAATGGGAAACCAGAGGAGGCATTCATGGAAAAAACTTTCGTAAAGGGTAAAGTAACCCCGCGGAGGTCTGTGGGCTCGGTCCGTAGGATCGGGAACCATAATCACAACATCATCGGGAACGCGAAACTGTTTCCTAAGACACTTAAACGACTTGGGCGAAGATAGGCTTGGGCATGCCGGCTTAGGTCTTGTCAATACCGTGTTGATCGTCCGGTTTAACGGAGTTCTCGCCAGATATGCGGTAAGACGCGCATGCCCTCGCTGCTCGGCCGAGGCGTTAAATTGAGAGTCTACCAAATCAGATCTCAAGGCAATAGCATTCGTCTCTCCAAGGGAGTCTTGGAGCGAAGGCACCGAAAATTCTTCCCAGCTAGATTCGCGGCTCTCTGGAGAGGATAAGTTCCGGGAATAACTGCGGGATGGAGTTTGAGTAACCGAAAAATCTCTAGGAGAGCGTAGTTCGGGGGAAGACGTTAGGTTCTGGTTCCCTCTAGACATCGTGACGTGGTTCAAGTTTTCATCGGACCCACGTCACAGTAACTCATGAAGCAAAACGGGTTACACCACATGTAGCTCGGAGTCCACCAATACAACACGAGTGTTACGCAAACCAAAGACAACTTGTGTTTCCTCCTTAAATGGAACGAGCGCCAAACGGATAGGGTTATACACAGTCGGTTTCTTCTCAATACAACACGGGTTTCGCGCAAACCGCGGACAACTCGTGTTTCTTCCTGAAACAGATCGAGTGCCCAATGGAACAGTTTCCACGCGGTTGGTTTTCTTTTCAATCCAATCCGGGTTTCACACGAACCAAGAAGTAACTCAAGTTTCCTCCCGAAATGGATTGAGAGGTCCGTGCTCCACACTAGTTTGTTTTCCCGTCAACAACAACATGGGCATAAGACAGAACCATAGGACGGCTCTAGTCAACGGCTCGCCTTGGCTCGATCAACGGATCTACGCGCCGTAGCTTCCCCTCCACAGATCTGCACACCGCGGCTTCACTTCCGTGGATCTGCACGCCGCGGCTTTTCGCGAGTGACGCTCACGGCGGAGTTTTGTTTCAGATCCAGTGGAGACTCGAAGCCACGAGCCCACGCGACACAGTAACGGCTCGGAGAAGGGGAGAAGCCGGCGGTTCAAACTGTGGTTGTTCCATTAGAAAGCGGTTCCGAGGGTGACGGCCTACCACGTCGTACGCTCTCCACTTCTGGGAGAGCCGCTGGAAAACAGAGGGGAGAAGATGACCAACAGAAAAAATCCGACGGAGAAGATGGCCAACAGAAATAACCCGCCGGAAAACAGAGGGCTTAAGATGACAAAGATGTGTTTGCATTTAAGGGTTGAAGAAGACTGCCGGAAAATGAGCAGAGACGACCGCCGGAAAACACGAGTTCAAGGATCGAAAGAAATGGCCGGTGGGTTGTTGGAGAGAAAGCCGACAGAAGAAAAAAAACACACGAAACAAACAGCAAAAAAAAAACGAGAGAGAGAAGGAAGAGAGAAAAAAGGAGACGACCTTTTAGAAAGAGAGTGGAGGTTGTGAGCAACATTTTTTTCACTTTCTCTTTATATAGGCTATGGGTTTTTTACCTAATTTTCGTCTCGTTTTCTGTGTTAAAAAAATAAAAATTAAATCTTCGCAAAACCCAAACCATGTTCTTAAGGGTTCGATGCAAACATATTACAACATGCCGAAACCGTTCTTAGCTAACGAGAACGGGTCATGTCCGCAGCAATTCGGAGCATTCCGGACAATATTAACAGTAATCTCTTAATAGTGCAGGGTTTACTATTTGTGATTAACGGATTTTTCAAAGCATCTGATCGCCAATTTTAACATTGTTCGCTTATATCTCGCCAGCACCATTACTGATACTGCCAAGCTAGGGGGCTAACTGTAGGGGTCAAAATCCACCCCTTACAAATCAATCCCCAAAAATTGGCTAAGTATGGAAAAAAACTGTTAACAGATTTTCCACGAGAAATTCTTAGTCGGGTTCCCGCGAAAATCCCTCATCTTCTAGTTTAACCCGACCCGCGGCTAAACCATATATATAGCTCACAAGATGGTTATAACAAGCATTGGACCGAGCCGCGGGAATGGGCCGCAGCATCCAGAAGTGGGCCGGGCCGTGAAGAAAAGCCCGCGACATGCAGCCGACTCCGCGGCGAGAGAATCCCGCATTATAAGGAAGTCATCTCTATCTTCTTGACAGAAGCCCTAGCCGCGGAGCGAAGCTATATATATATATATATATATATATATTTGTTGAACCTCATGATGGGGGATCCGCAACTTTTCGCAGAAACATCAATAAAGAAAAACATATTCTCTTATTATTTGCTTTTCGTGATTCGGACTTAGAAATCTCTGTTCCTCAAACCTTAAGACAAATTACATTGTTCGAGTTTCGACTCCCACACTCATTGTATTAAGAACAGTAGTAAAGGGTTCAAGAAACTTCTCCAATGGTTACAAAGAGGTGAGAATCCTTCTCCCAAAGCTAAAGAAACAAGTAAAGAGATGAATTGCCTTCGGACTTGTGAAGAACAAAGAGCTTTGAAGTGATGATGGTGGTGAACGTGGGTTGTCTCTCTTGAGGCTGACGAGTCTCCTTTTATAGGCTTAGAAGTTTGCTAGGGTTTTTCCAAAAGAATTTAGGAGAAAATCTTCAAAAAAGGAAAATACCTAATACGTGTCAACAGTGGATCACCGTGTTAATACGTTTGTCCATCAAAAACAGTGGCTCTGCGTTTGATCGATCATCTCTGGTGTTCGGTTGATCGCTGGTGAATATTCTTAAACTGATTTTAGCTTGATCCTTACTCGAACAGATTTCCTTATATTAATGATATATTAATATCTAACCGTCGGATTGAGCAAAAAAAAAATCCATTTTGAAGCTAAGATCCTCTTATATCTCGTGGTGAAATATGAGTTTGATCCAACGTTGGGAACATCTTCATCTGGAACAAAATATCTGACCGTCAGAATTTGTCCTTCCTTGAAAAGGCTTGGTTTCACTCTTTTTAGACCCAAAATGCTCCAAAAGCCTGTATTGACTTCGAACCCCACAAAAATGCTAAAAGTAGCATGTTAAGTCCAAAAACCATTCATTTATTTATTAAAAATATATTAAAATTAATAGAAAAATAGGTAAAATATCGTATATATCAACTCCCTCAGACTTAAACCTTTGTTTGTCCTCAAACAATCTAAAGCATAAGTATAGAAAAGAGGTTTGAAAATCATTTATCTTTGGAACTTTACCTCGCTCCATTGACTCGCGACATGCAAACAAAATTGCTCCAAGGTGTTTTCATCGAATTCCGCCACGACCATCGCAAGTCTTGTCCAGGAACCTCAACCTGCAAAATCCTGACTTCACAACATCCAACTGTCTACAATGATCAAGTGATAATGGAATCTCTCTAAAAGATGTCATTCGGGGTAGACGGCGCTAGGTATTTAAGGGTCGAGTTAAGAGAGTTTAAGGATTACCAGACGCTCCGAAGGATGTAAACATTATGCAAAATCGCAAGAGAGAACGGTCCTTTTGATGCCCACAGTTTTCAGTCACCCTATGATACTCCCCCAGACTTAGATTCTTCTATGGAATCTCCACGAATCTTTGAAAAGTCACCGGAAATCTCTGAAAAGCGAATCCAACTCTTCTCCTTGATCAATGTCTTTCCTTGGGATTTCTAGATTACCTTGAGACTCATAAGTGTGATCAATTTCCTTTCTCTTAGTGTTCTCACGTTTTTTTTTCTTGAAAGGGGGAAATTGATCTTGTAATGATGAGAGTCTCAAAGACACGGAAATCATCATGATGATGTGAAACCAATTTATGAATGAATCTCCGTGTACCCGCCAAGTAACCTCGAACCTTCTCGCATATGCGATGATTGAAAACTTTGTCGGTCCTCTTTCTCTCCAACATTTTTACACATGTCTACACATATGACAATGAAGAATAACATTTCTTCAAACCATCCTTCTCAATCGTGTCTAGCCATCAAGTGACCTCAAACGCCGGCAATTCATTCTTGGCTTTCTCTCTGTTTGCTTATTTGATAGCAGCCATTGAAGAGTTTTCTACTCGTTTTTTTTTCCTTCCTCTTTTGTACAAATACATTTGTGTGTTGTAATTTTTTTTTTTTTGTCACTTTGGAAATCCTCAAATGTTGCTACCATTAGACCATTCACACTGGGGCAGTTGAATTATTGAACTAAAATAATGGGGCTGTTGAAAAACAAAATAAACATAGGGCATTGAGCAATGAGTTTGTTTAGAGAAATTACAACGTGGTTCTACTTCTACGATGTAATTAATTAAATCTTTAAAACTTGAGCGTCATTCGTAATAGGAAAGCAAGAAATTTGACAAAACAAACGTTCAAAATAAACCTTATGAAGTACATATTACAAGAACAAGATCATAAGCACATCAAGTAAATCAACATGAAATTTGAAATGATTGTTCCAATCTTAGCCAACAATTTATTAAATCAAGCATAGAGCAATCTTTGGTAATCATGACATTTCCTCCTTACTCTGAGAGGTAACTGGTCCAAATCTTGTTTAGGTCAGGACAGGGGGATTTAGAACGGCATAAGCGAGCAAGTCTTGGTCACGGAGGAACACGGACATGTCTTGCTCGGGCAAGCTTATCCAGGCTTTTCTACACATGCACCATCTTTTGAATCAAGCAACGCCACAACCAGCACGTTCTCGGGTTTTGAGGCGGGTCCAGTCCAGACCGGACTACCCCATCCCAAGTCAACCTCGTAGAAAGGCTTTCTCCACCAGCTAGTCATTGGGTATAAGTCTACATTCGGTTTGACCTCTGACACAAAACTTCCAATTACACTTAACAAATACTAACCAAGTGTATTGCCTTGGTGATTCTCTTTAATCATCTCGTTGACTCCTTCTTTGGCCTTCCTGTATGCAACCACAATATCGCAGATTTCCAAGACATCGCCTGTCTTGACGAAGAATGATGTTTGTACGTTGCCGATCGCGTCCCGTGTAGACGGAATCCTAAGTCGCAAGTCCATGGCTTGAGTCATCAACGTCAGCCTTGGAACCGAGAGGTTTGAACGCGAGGCGTTTTTGGCACATCTCCATACAAGTGCCGAGATAGCTTCCACACGTGTAGGAGACGGGACAGCTTTGCTAGCTGCCTGGCGTTTAAGCTCAGCGATCTTAGAGGACTAAAAAAAAACCTATTTGTTACTAGTTGAATTGACAATAGTAGAATCCGTTGATGGTAACTGTAAAGTGGCATGAGGAGGAGGATAAATGGTGGTCTCAGCGAAGTGAATATTATTATTTAACTTCTCTTTTGCAGTGGTCGTGGCCCAGTGAGTGACGAAGGTCAATAATGAGGCTGCATCGCAAGCCTGTGAGAAACAACGACCGTGACCGCAACTCCCAATTGTTCATGTTTGAACAAAGTGCATACACATCCTCTGACTAGTATGGTCTGTTCAGTTTTATTCATCTAGTTCTAAGTCTCTTAAGTTGTGTGATGCATGTGGTATGTCCCTATTGTCTTATGATAGTATGCTAGGTCTGTGTCTCGTGAAATGTGTTTGTCGTGGGTTCTTGATCTGATATTTCATGGGTCTGGTCGCCACCTTTTTATTATTTCGGCAGAGTTCCGGTTTGACACTTTATATCAGGAAAGTATGGCACTTTTACTACTAATATACTAGGCTTGCCCAGAATTTTGATAAGATGTGTTACACAGATTATGGCCCAGATACACTCAATTCACCTTGCTGAGCTTTGGCCCATCGTTGACGGTTCGAAAAAGGAAGTTTCTCGATCGACGGTTTGTTTTCGCTTAAAACCAAATTTTTCGGGGGAAAACTGCTCACGCCTTAGGATATCAAATCAAGAGTAAATGTTCTTTTTTCAGTTATGAACCCTAGTTTCTCTCTCTCTCTTGTTCTCTCGTTTTTTTCTGCTTGCTCTCGTCTTCACCAATTTGTGCAGAAATAAGCATGTCTAAGTCACTGGGAAAGGTTGCCAACACCACTGAAGATCCATCTCTGGCCAAGTCCAATAGGGCTCTTGCATCTGAGAAAGGCGGTGGTTCGAAAGCCAAGAAGCAGAAATGTACTACCATTGTCAAGGCAGAACCAAAGCAAGTTCCGATATCTCAGTGACTTCAAACCAGAGGTCGGAACCCTCTCATAAATCTGACAACAGTCTCAGCGCCTCTCACTGTCGAGGACGACAGTGAAGACTCTATCTCTAGGAACAGAGAATTTGTGACTCGTCAGGGGTCAGATCTGCCTACTGGTACGGCTGCTAGTGCATCAGGATCTGCAAAAGGTTGACATGCATTTCATTTGGAGGAAATTGTGGATGATCATGAGGATGTAAGATTGGCCTTCATGAAGAGATATGAAGAAAACCGTTGGATTATCTCTGCTCGTGACTGGAAGTATCCGGAACTCATGAAATGTGCTCTAGCTCCCTATAACAATAGGTTTGCGTCTCTTTCTGCTGCCAACAAACACAAGGTCATCTCTATTAGGAACTTCAATGAGATGCGAGTTCTTCCTCTGGGTATTGACACCAATCAGACTGCTGAGAAACTCATTCAGGTCGCTGGTCTGATTCCCACAGTTACTGAAGTTGATACCTTCTGTGATGAAGTGGTCAAGGAGTTCTATGCCAATTTGGATGATATTGAACTCAGAGAAGAGGGTCAAAACTGTGTGTTTGTTAGAGGTGTGATGTATGAGTTTACTCCCAGTATCATCAACAGGATATTTCAACTTCCTTATGTGCATTATGAATCGAATTCCCCGGTGGTTCCTAATGAAGAACCATCAGAGGATGTTGTCTCCCTGCTCACCGATGGTCACATCAATAAATAGGAGGATCTTTCCACCTCTCGGATAAACAAGACTATGGCTCTGCTGTACAAGGTTTGATGTTACAATTGGATGCCATCAGCCAACAGATCTTCTCTGAACAAAGATCGTGTCATTTTGGTATCTATGGTGGTCAACAAGACACCGTTCAACTTCTGCAAACTGGCCTATGATAAAATCATGTCCTGTGTGAATCTCCAACCACCCTACAAACTGGCCCTGCCAAATCTGATTGATCAGGTCCTTGCGTTTCAACGCATTGTACCTACAGTTGTTGGGGATCGCATGTCTGCTGCTCCTGAACTCATCCGTCTGGACTCCAAGGCTTCATCTTAGTATAGGATTCCTCTGAATCCGGCTGCTCCTTGTCTAATGTCTGATCTCAAAGAAGCATCCTCCCAATCAACAACATTATGAGCAGGCTGTCAGGTTTTGTATCTTCAATATGTTTCCTGCTTTTAATGATCTATGCATTTAATTAAAAACAGGTTTAGTGTTTTTACATGAGTATGCATCCAATCAGGAGGAGATTATGGAACCACGGTTAGCAAGAAACTCGGAGTGAAGGCAATTGATGCAAAGGACGAGGAGGCTCAGGGTGAAGAAGAAGAGGAAAATGGATCTTCCTCTTAAATGATCTATTGTGCTATGTTTCTTAGTTATTCTATCTATTTTGCTAGTACCTTGAACATTGGTATTTTATTTCTGTTTCGGTCGTTGCAAACACCTCTAAATGAGGTTGTTAGGATGATGAACTTAAGGTTATTTTGGGTTTGTATGCTTATGTTTTAGAATCTCTTGTTATCTGGCTCAGCAGTTTGTTTATTAGATTGCTAATTCTCTTATTTGGTTTACGATTGCGATAGTGTTTCATGTGTTAGTATGAGGATTGGTTTCCAGAATGTACTTTGTGTACGTTCATTTATTCCTTGTGCAGGTTGCTTGGATTGTCATACTCAAGTAAAAAGGGGGAGATTGTAAGTGTAGAAGAATCTGCTAAAGTAACAGGCAACTGAAGCAACAAGTAGCTGCTGAAGAAACAGAGTGTTCGTGTGCTACACAAGAGCTGGAAGGAATAATCAGAAGCTGAGAAGAAAAGTCTTCTTATGACTTGGCAAGCCAGATGGCATATTGGGTTGAGAACCGCACCAACGGGAATCTTGCGATAGAAGCTGTTTTCAGGAAACAAGGTATTCTAACACAAGTGCACAAAGTCAAAGTGCAAGTGGGTGTACTTATAGTTGAGCAAAGGTTGATGGGACTGGTTGTCCGACATCTACATGAACAGTTTTGTTGCCCTTTCGGATTAAGAAGCAGCTGTTTTTAGGGCTATAGGAGTTGTTGGTTGGTACTACTATAAAAGGAGGAGAAATAGTGCATAGGTCAGCTAGTCCTTCCAAAAGAGATCTTTGAAAAACTCAGAGACAGTGAGAGCCATTTGATCTGTTGTGTTAGATGAAAAAGATAGGTTTCGTAACTGTTGTTATGTTACATTGAATAGATTAAGAACACGTGCAGGAGCGAATCACGGTGTGTGTGATGTCGTGTAACTTTGGGTAGAATAGGTTGTAGGATCTGTTCTATAGAAGTGTTTGTGTAATCTATTTGTTGCCACAACTGTCTATAAATCTCGTAACGTCCATCACGATGAAATTAAACCTGACCCTAGATGAAAAGACCCATGAGAAACTGTCCCTCTCTCCAAAAAAAATCGGCATTTGTCATTTTTTTAAATGATTCACATTTTTTGTTATAAATCATATTTTTTATAGTTTAGAATAGTAACTAAATAGTTTATACGCTGTTATTTTTCCAAATCTTAAAATATAATTATCTATATATTAAACTCTATTATGCATAAATTTAGATTATATATCAATATTAATTTTAATTGATATTATTTAAAGTTAATACAAAAAAATTAAATAAATATAATTTTAGTTAATACAATAATATATTATTTTTAAAAAACCTGAGACTTTTAAAATTTTAAATTATATTTTTAGATTTTCATATTATTTTTAATTGATATTAAGATTAAAATTATTAATATTTATTATTTTATTATTGTTTTTTTATAAATAAATATATCTATTTACTAAAATTTCATTTGATTTAATTGATACTAAGATTATTAAGATGTAATTAGGTATGTTTAAAACTTAATCAAAAGTTACATAATTTTTTTAAAAAATGTAAGTATTTTATTGATGAGATACTCAAAAGATGCCTAACCAATAGAGAAAAGATTTATTAATGAATGTTTCAACTTAAAATATATTAAAAATATTAATATTATATTATAGGGTATCTAAACGGAGAGGCTCTTCCCGTCTGTCACAAATATTACTTTAATAATTTTTATTTAATTTTGTTATTACCTTAAATATTAAATTATTAAAAAAAAAAAGTTTGAACCAGTCTTGTTAACCAAGTTTCCAATAACTAGAGAATCATTTCTCATATAAGAGAGTTGTATCTCATCTTTCTTTTTACTTTTTACAACTTTTTGTTATTTATTGCTTAGAGAATATGTGAGAAACTCCATTAAAAGTGCTCTTAGGCCTTGACTAAAATATTGTTAAACAAATATTAAATAAACTAATTAATAGTAAGATTAGGTTTTAATTATAATATAAATACATTTATTTATACAATTATATATCCATGTATAGAAATATTTAAGTTATATTTTATTAAAATTTATTTAAAATTAATAGAACATATAAAAAATGTTAAATACTAATAAATATATATATATTTTATAATTATAAAAATTATGTATATTTAATTTTATTGAAATTTAGTGTATATATTACATTTATAAATTATAACATCAACTTTATAATATTTTCAATTTTAAATTATATTTTATTGAATTATTGTTTGATTATAATATTATTTTAAAATAAGAAAAAAAAATAATGATAAATATTAACTTAAATAACTAAAAGTGAAAATAATTCATTTTTGATGTAATATAAAAATAAATTAGTTATTTAACATTTTTTAAAATGTTATTTTAAATATACCAAAGGTCAATATTCTCGAAAAGCAACTGCTCTCACTGCAACATTCAGGGTAATCAAGAGAGCCTTTTTTTGTTTTTTGTGCAACACTTTTCATTAACTCATTCGGGGTTACATCTATTCATACAACATTAAACATTAAAGCAGAAGAAACAAGATAATTATACGACAGCGAATCAAAAAGAATTTTGTGATGCGTCGGTATAACAATTTTCATGGCTAAGCCCCTAGATTTGGTCACGTTGAGCAGTGACGTTGAAAGACTACCCATATCTCTAAGTTTCATCAAGACGAAACTTATTGCATCTTCAGGCCACGTATAGATCGCTATGCAAGAATACAAATCGGTTAGGGAATAACTCGGTTTTGATTCCGAGAAAGATCTTACTCTCCATGAGAGAAGAAAAGGTGGAAGAGTTCGCTCCCATGGGGAGCAAAGTACAAGATTTGAGAATCCATAAAACTTTGATCTTCTCTTAAAAGAGAATATATCGTTCTCTTAGAAGAAAAGATATCAGGCTCATAATTTACAGGATTTGAGAATCCAGAAAACTTTGACCTTCTCACAGTAGAGAAGATATCGAGCTCAAAACACATCCACAATCTTGGTTTTAAAAGGCGCAAGGCGCACCAAAGCGCCAAGGTCCCTAGATGTCGCCTTGCGCCTATGCGCACTAAGGTTTGGGCTTTATAAATATGAGGAGCACAAATTCAAAATACGTCTAATAGCTACATACTTCACATGTATGAACTAGCAAGACAAAAACACATCATATTTTCAAGACTAAATCTTATATACTTTAGATTAATTACTCAAACAAAGAAACATAAACACTAACTTAAGAATAACATAGCATAATCCAAGCTAGTCCAAAACTAGAAATAGCAAAACTCATAATCTAGGTGTTTTGGTTTTAGATCAAACAGAAAGGAAGAAAGGAAGATGCAGCGTGAAGAAGACTTGTTTTGATGTTCTAATAATTGGAAGGGACTAGGATTTTTGAAGATCACGATTCACAAAGAGTCGTGATAAAAGGCAAAAAAATTAAATGTGGTTTTCTATATGTCATTATAAGTAGATAAACGATGGAATTTTTCTTCTATATCTTTAAAGCCTTCGCCTTGACCGCCTCGAGCTTCTGACCGCCTCGAGCTTCTGTCAAGGTGCATTCAGGCGCGGGTCTTTTGGACTGTGCCTCGCCCCAAACAATAGAGGCTCAAAGTATGTCACTAGGGTGCACCTTGGGCTTCAGGCGCGCTTTTTAAAACCAAGTCCACGATAAGGCAGCATTGTGTTGAATCCAATAATCATAACACAGTAGAAATCAGAACTTGACCTCAGACGAGCCTTTTTAAACCAAGTCCACAATAAAGGAGAATTCATCTCAAAAGAACGCTTTTGACAAAACATAATCTCAAAACTCCCCCCATTAAAATGATTTTCTGTTTCAATTAATTTTAATCCGAAAAATAGGTAAGTTACATTCTTACCCAAGCCAAAACTAAAAAATTATAACTTATACCAGAATTTTATCCGCCAAACCCGCTCGAAATCGGATCGACCCGAGAATCTCAATCAATTCCAATCAAAATCATCAAATCCCTAAACACTCTTGCCGGCAAAATCATCTCTGAAATCAAAACCGTTCTTCGTTCTCTATTTCTAACTCGAGCCCTCTCGAATTGATATTTTCTCTCGATTCAATATGGTGCGAACAAAAATGTAACGACCGCGAACCAATTTAGTGGAAATTGGGTCGTGTCGATCGTCACAAGGGAGTGCTAGCAATGTTCTTGAACATCGGTCCATGGATTGGCCCGGTGCTTGACTCGATTATGCGCTTGTTTTACTTCTAAGGCAGTTTGACATGTATTTAGTAAATCAAGCGTATCTTTCTGCTCGTAGCTCCGTTTGAGTTGATTCAAAGCCCGTTGCGAAGCTAACGCAAAGGTCTATCTTTTTGACATGAGCTTTTTGTGTGTCGATCGACACAAGGGTGTATGTCGATCGACACGTTGTAGGCAAACTAAACCGACAGTTCGGTTTATTACGCTTTTGGTTGGTTTCTTTTACGGAAAATCCGGATCGTGTCTTTAAAAAGACAGAGGGTCAGCTGAGAGTTGTTTTTCAGTTGTTACAGAGAGAAAAGAAGAGATTTGTGAGGTTTGAGAGTGATTTCCTTCTTGGAGTTATTCTTTGGAGAAGAACAAGGTGCAGTCCGTGACTTGGAGGAGACAAACGGCTGGGTAGATCACGTCTGATCGGGCTGAAACTTTGTGGGTAAGTTCTTCAGTCTTTGATCTTGATGTGAGTGAAAACTGTTTGTAAATCGGTTGTGTTTTGTGTGAGTTATGGTCGTTTGAAGTTGGTTGGTTTGTGCAGCCTTCAACTGCGATCAGTCAACTTCGGAGGAGGTTTCCCGACGAACCGTTGGGAGTTAGTGGACGATATACATACAGTTGTGTAGCTCGTTCCGTCTAGTTTCCAGCACCGTTTTCCGATTGGAAATCGGAGTAGCCGTTCGTCGTGCGCGTCGTGTTCTTTGGGCGTGTCGTGTTCTTGGTGTTCTTTAACCCTTGATCATCTGTTTTCACTTCTTGTCGAGGTGAGTGCGTGACCATAGGCGCGTATAGGCATAATAAGTGTTAGGATGCGTTTGTGTGTTGTTTGGGATCAAATTCCGTGTTGTTTTGGTGGTTTTATGTGTAGAAATACGTGTGTTCGTGTTTCTGGAAGTGGGTGTCGATCGACACCAGTGGGTGTGTCGATCGACACGGTGTTGACAGAGGTGTCGTGGGCCACTGGGTTGGTGTGCCGATGGTCACGAGTGTCGGTAGGTGTGTCGATCGACACGGGTTGGTGTGTCGATCGACACAGGCTATTTTTAGCATGTTTGTGCGTTTTATTGTTGATTGATGCGTGATGCATTGTTGATTATTCATCCTGGTATTGTAGCATTGCTTATGCTTATATTTGTACATAGCCTGTTGATGGGATGACCGTCTCACTGAGTATTTGTGATAATACTCACGCATCTCTTTTTGCCATGTGATGCAGGCAAAGAGATATTGTGATCGTGGAATCATGGCCGGGAAGAGGAGATGATCTTAGGGTCTCGTTTGAGTGCTGCTAGAATTGTTAGGTGATTAGCAATTCTAGGTTGTTTTTTATATTGATTGATATTAAACTGGTTAATTGTTTAATTGCTTGTTTTCCGCAGTGTGTTATGTTGACCCATTGAGGATCACTATTTATGATAATAGTGATCTGGGTGTAAAATTTTAAATTTTTACGGGTTGGGGTGTTTCAGAAAACGTATTCGAGAAGGAAGAAAAAGAAAGATGGGGAAAGCTCTGTTCCGGCGGAGGATGAAGGAGGAGAAGTTGGAAGGAATGAGGCGGAGGAAGTTGGTCTTCCGGAAGTTGAAAAAACGAATGAAAAAGGAGAGGAAGTTGCAAGGGTTCATCCGTGGATTGAGAGTGAAGAAGAAAAAGAAGACAACGAGTCTCCTAAGGTATTTCTCGAGAAAAAGAAGACAGGCAAAAAGAGGAAGAGAGGAGGAGTTCGGAAAACGAGTCCGCCGAAGAGGAGGTCGAAGCCTATTATTGAGGAGGTAGTGGGAGATGATAGGGAGTTATCTCCGGTTGTCGAGAATCAAAAAGAAGATAATGAAGATGAGAGGGAGTCTCCGGCTCCTCCTCCAGCCGAGTCGTCAACCAACTCGGGCGACGGAATGGTAAGTAGTTGGTGAGAATTCGAAAATTCAACTACTAGGTTTGAATAGATTTGGAGAGAATTAAATTGAATATATTTGAATATTTGAATAGATAGGACTATATGTATTGGTAAAACTGTTATAACTAGGGTTAACTATGTGTCTTGGTAAAACTGGTACAAGTAGGTAGAACTATGTCTTATATAACTTGAAGGCGGCTCTTGAACTATTTGTTGCAGGATGCCAATGATGAACCAATTGCAGTAAAACCTATGAATATGTACTTTTCTACGTCAGAGTATAACAAGAAGATTAAGTTATTGGCGAAGTGTCATATTGAGGAAGTTTTAACAACGTTCAAGGAATTGGAGTATCCTCTCACCGATAATGAGTGGGATTGTTTTAAGAACCATCGACAATTCAAACATGTTTTCCACTTGCCAAGGGAGAAAAACCACAAGGCTACGGGCATGTGGTTGCTTATTCTCCGAACCGCTATCATCGAAAAGAAAAAGGAGGTTTGGTTCGTTGTTAATGGAGCACCCGTTCGACAGTATTAGGGAGCATGCATTGATATCTAGATTTGATTGTCGAAACTATCCACTTGGTGTTGAAGCACTTGGAAGTAAGACGTTTGTAAAGAAGTATTTTAAAGAAAAGGTCATTAAACGTGAAGATGTGAGAGAAAAACTGAAGGAAATGGTACCAAGGGGACGGTCTCAGGATAGGTTGAAGATGGTTGTCCTCTATTTCTTATCCAGCATTGTTGTAGCACCGATAAAGGCTGGAGAAAAAGCTACAAGTATTGATGACTTATTTCAACGTGATGTGAATGATCTTACAATTTGTGAGTCGTTCCCTTGGGGGAGATATTCATTTGATCGCATGCTCAGATCCATTGCGCACACGATGAGTCATTTTGACGAGGCCGTGATAAAAGAGAATGCAGTATGGCCGATCTCTGGTTTCTGTATGCCTATCGAGGTAAGTAAAAGGTAAATGAGGTATTGGATGCGTTACTTTGTCTTAATTGAAGCTAACTCTAACCATATGTTTGTTGTGTAGCTTTTACCATTTGAGGCTATTCCACATTTGAGGGATCAATTCGTAGTAGATAATCCAGGCGCAGACGTCTCTTGTCCTAAGATGTGCAAGAAAAAGTTCAAGAAATGCGATATGAGAAGATTTCCTCTTTCGAGACTAAATGATGCACTTAGTGTAACTGATATTAGTGTTTCTTAGTTATTTTACTTAGCATAAGAATTATTTTTGGTTGTTATGTATTTAATATTTCTGCTTTGTTATGTTCACAGAACATTGCTAGTATCATAGCAACTGTAGCCGATGAAGAAGAGTATCTCCTTGCTGGAATCACCGAACAAGAAGATGATGATGATGCACATGATGTTGTTATTGAAAGTTGGATGGAGCGTCTTCGTCAGGCTATACTTTGAGGTTTGAAGAGATGTTCAACCAAGATATGCAGTCCCGAGGAGTAGGAGGAGAACCTGAGAATGTGGTTAACGAGGGAGTCTTTCTTGAGAATGTGGTGAACGAAGGAATTCCACATGGAAACCCGAATTGGATAGATCTCTTTAACACCTTTGTAGATGAGATGCAAGAAAAGATGAATACGCTTGTGCAGAGGTTTGATGGGTTGGAAGAATGAATCAAACCATTGGAAGCGTTTATGAAGACAAAGGAAGTTTAGTAATACTGGTAATACTAGTAATAGTAGTAATAGTGGTAATACTAGTAATACTTACGCATAACAGTCAGTTAGTAATTACTTGCTTACACAAGAGTATTCGATTGTAGGTTAATGCTGAGCTACAAGCGACGAACACTGAAGGTTTGACAGAGACAGAAGTTGAGCATGCTGATCAACAAGCGACTAACACTGAAGGTTCGACAGACCCACAAGAGAAGGGTCCGTCTCTTGGTACTACAGAGGCAGCTTTAACAGAAGCTGCGCATGCTGAACCAGCTGAACCATCTCCTGAACCACCACCAAAGCGGGTGACACGGTCACAGACAAATGTTTAGTTGTACTTTAAACTTGTACTTTTGATTGAATTTGTTAGAGAAGCGGGTGACATGGATGTGTCAACTTGTTCTCGCACTTGTACAAGTGATGTGTGAACTTGTACTTTTCTTTGTTTTTATGTTGTCTTAAAACTTAGTAATACTGGTAATATTTAGTAATACTGGTAATACTTAGTACAAAAGTGATACGGGTAATACTAGTAATGCTGGTAATACTATGATATATTAAACAACCACAACAAAAGTCATACACAATCAAACTAAAGAGAAGTCAAAGCGAAGTCTTACACAACCACAACCTTACACATCCAAAACAAAGACAAGTCGTACACAACCAAAACATAGAGAAATACTAGATCTCACGGCATAGGGAGAGGCTTAGTCCTTAAAAAACTTGTCGAATCGAGCCACAAAATGAGCCAAATCTTCTTTCAGCTTAGCAATCTCTTCATCATTGTTTTTCAGCTCCAAACGCATTTGCCCTATCAGAAACTCATGGTTTGCCATGTTTCTAATCCTCTCGGTGTGCTCGTCAACCTTCGTCGTTAATCTTTCCACCTCTTCTTGGATAGAACGATCCCAAGCTTTCCTAAGGTGGAAGCCATCATTCTACACAGAAATACATATATAGCATCACAAATAACCTCACATCTTCACTATTAAACTAAAATCGCATGCCGTGAATCAAAAATCACCTTAAATATTTGACAAGTAAAGAATCTATTTTCTTCCGGTTGGGAAATCACGTGGATTATGGGGGCACCACATGGACACCTTTTCGGGATCCCATATCCACCATCGGCAACAGCTTCTAATTGTGCCATAATCCTCTTCGACCTCTTCATATCACTGTAGTAAGGGTCCATGACAACAATCTATTTTGAAGGAAAGAAGGAGTTTCGAATCGAAAACAAAGAAGAGAAGAGAAAGAAGAGAAAGGTTTTTTTCGATTTGGAAGGAAAGAAGAAGGAGTCGAAGGAAATAAGGAGTAGATCTAAATTGATTGTGAAGGAGAATAATTAATTAAGATCATGGCTGACTTAAAAAAATTGACTGATTTACATATACAAATAAGCCAAACGATACGGCTGACTTACAAAACGTGGCTGATTTAAGATCTTCTGGCTGACTTAAGATTTATGTGACGGCTGAGTTTAAAAAAATCTGCCTGATTTATGAGCTAATGGCTGACTTACGTACATATATGACGACTAATTTGTACATCGGCTGGTTGAGATATGTTTCTCACGAAGACGGAATGATCATCGACTGGCTGTGTTACTAAACGGACGGCTGACCTATGAAAGATTGTTACGGCTGATTTAAGTATAATTAACGTAAATCAGCCGTGTTTAGCTTGATTAATAGTAAACTCGGCCATATTACGTCTGATTTATTAGCGAAAGATTAATTACTACAATAGCATTCATTTGACGGTTGATTTATTGGACGATACAGCTGACATAATATTTTCCAGCTGATCTACGCCCTTTTATGGACTCTTTTCGAACCCGATTTTTGTTGTTTTTATTACTGAAATAGTATTCACGTAGCAACATACTTACATATGCATTTGATGACTGATTTAGTTAGGCTGATTTACGTTTTCATTTTGTGGCTCACTTGCCATATAAGCAAAAAATTAATGACATCAAATCCGATTTTTCATGTCATCAGCTCCTATTTTCCATGTCATTTTCCATGTCATTGTTAGAGTTTTATGTTGTGACGCTGTGTCTTCTTCTTCTTCTTCATCTATTTATCTTCTTTATCATCTGATACCCAGAAACTTAATCGTCTTCTTCCTCATTATTTTTTTTTCATTGATCTTTGTTCGAGATCTTATGGATCCGGTAATTATTGTTTCCGGTAACTGGGTCAAGAAAAACAGATACGTATTCAACGCCGACGGTAGAGGGTGTAGAGTTCTGTATTTAAATGATGAAACAACACACGACGAACTTGTGAAGTCTGTACTCGATGATTACGGATTGAACGAGTCGAGCCATCAGATTCAGCTGAGCTACATGTTCTCGAATAAAACTTTGAAAACAATGGCGCACGATACTCCACCAGTTTACGTCTCCAATACTCGACAGATGATAGGTTTTCTAAGCTTAAGGAAATTCGAACAGATACGTCTCTGTGTAGAGATTACGGAGAAAAAGGAGAGCCAAATCAGTCGGAATAACGAAGTGAGAGAGCAGAAGAAAAGGTTATTCAGTTACGGTGGTTTTAGTAATGATAATTGTCCTGGTGGTGAAACAAAATACGAAGATAAACGCGACGATGAAGACATGGATTGCGCAAGTAAAATGGAAGGTGAAGAATCCGAAGTAGGCGGAGAATCCGAAGTAGGCGGAGAATCCGAAGTAGGCGAACAAGACGAAGAAGATGATGAATTTGAAATCCGATTTGATATGTTCGACGACTCGGATGGTGCTTCATCTGAAGATGATAACTTCAGTTCATACGGTGAGTCTCCAATACAAGATGAAGATTCACCGACCCTACCGCCTAAAAATAGAGCTCACGACATGTCGGTGAGCGGATCGGAAAGGAATCCAGAGGTTCTAAGGTTGGAGATGTCTTCGCTAAACCTCGTGGTAGGGCAACGATACGAGAGTAAAGCCGATTTGGAGAAACGACTGAAACTTCTTACGGTGAGAGATCAATTTGATTTTGATGTAGACGTATCCAATTCGGACACACTCATTGTTAAGTGTTGGGTTGATGGATGTCTCTGGAGAGTTCGTGCTTCTACACAAGGGGAATTACCGGCATTTTATGTTCGTATTTACGATTCGGAGCATACATGTTCTGTAACTGAGCGTTCTAATCGATCTCGACAAG
This sequence comes from Arabis hirsuta, assembly GCA_964056655.1. Taxonomy (NCBI): domain Eukaryota; kingdom Viridiplantae; phylum Streptophyta; class Magnoliopsida; order Brassicales; family Brassicaceae; genus Arabis; species Arabis hirsuta. Next base: position 31,822,688 of record OZ053301.1, on the reverse strand, counting down.
CAACACCAGATATTTTAGGCTAGTTGTACAGGGAGTATCTCGGCGACGTTGGTCCGTCTGTTCGACCTAAGAGTGTTGGAATAACTATCAATAAGCATTTTGGTGTAAAGGTAATTACTAGTACGTTGCAGCTGACTTATTTGTATAGTACAGCTGATTTTTAGTACGTTTTGGCTGACTTATTTGTATATTACAGCTGATTTATTAGTACGTTGCGACTGACTTCTATTTCAGCTGATTTTTTAGTACGTTTTGGCTGACTTATTTGTATATTACAGCTGATTTATTTGTACGTTGCGACTGACTTTTATTTCAGCTGATTTATTGGTAAGTTGCGGCTGACTTATTTGTTTATTACACCTGATTTACTTACTTGTACTTTACGTTTTCCATGTGGACAGATGGATTATTGGAAATCACATAGGACGCTAAATTTTACAAGGGAAATCGATATGGGAACTCCTGAGAGTGGGTTTGAAGACTTGCCTCCTTACCTATATATGATAAGAAGGGCAAATCCGGGTACGGTTACGCATCTTCAAATTGATGAATTTGGAAGATTCATGTATGTGTTCCTTGCGTTTGGTGCGAGCATAAATGGGTTTCCTTTAATGCGCAAAGTTGTCATTGTCGACGGTACGTTTCTTAACGGTAAATACAAAGGGACACTTCTCACAGCATTAGCTCAGGATGGTAACTTTCAGATTTTCCCAATAGCCTTCGGTGTGGTTGACACTGAAAATGATGATTCATGGCACTGGTTTTTTATGCAACTAAAAATTTTGATTCCTGACGATGAGGCTCTTGCGATTATCTCGGACAGGCGTAATTCGATAGGAAAAGCAATTGGAAATGTGTTTCCGTTGGCTTCTCGTGGAATTTGCACTTACCATTTATATAAGAACATTTTGCAACAGTACAAGGGAAAAGATGTCTTTCGTCTGGTGAAGATAGCGGCAAAATGTTTTAGGGTTTCTGACTTTAATACAAGGTTCGAGGAGATTGAAGCGATTAATCCTGAACTTCATGACTACCTCCAAAGAGCTGATGTCCGACTGTGGGCGCGTGTTATGATGAACAGAGCAATGTCAAATGCTAGAAGTCTTCACATTGTTCGACTATTAGAATCGATACGGGTTATGATGACCAGATGGTTTGAAGAACGGAGAGAAGATGCGAAATCGCAGCCAACCACGCTTTCGTGTGGTGTCGAGAAACTACTACATGTAAGTCAGCCATTGCAGTTCATAAGTCAGTCGTTATTGTTCCATAATCCAGCCTTTATGATAAGTCAGCCATTGCAGTTCATAAGTCAGTCGTTATTGGTCCATAACCCAGCGTAATGTTTTAATAATTTTTTATGTATTATAAATAGGACTGTGTCATTGCCGCCAGACTTATGACGGTACAAAGGATTGATCCTTATCACACGGAAGTTACATATGGATCGTCTTTGCATATTGTGAATTTGGAAACAAGAAAATGCACATGTCGGCGTTTTGAACACGAGAAATTATCGTGCGTGCATGCAATCGCAGCTGCCGAGGACAGGAAAATTTGTCGTATATCCTTGTGCAGTCCTTACTACAACAGCAGTTATTTGGTAAACGCATACGCTGAGTCGATCATGCCCATAGATTCAGCGCTCCAAGTTCCAAATAACGTTGCTAACCAACCGTGCTTGCCCCCGCTTGTTCGTCAACAACCAGGAAGGCCTAAGAAAAGTATGATGAAATCTGCTTTAGAAGTTGCCCTTGAGAACAAACGTCATAGGAAACGACACGCATGTTCTCGTTGTAAACAGCCTGGGCATAATGCAAAAACATGTTCGATTTAAAAGTGTTGTTTGGATATGTATGGATTTGTGTTTTTGTTAATGCGATAAATCAGCCATAAAGATTGAATTATTGTCAATAAATGACTGACTTATGATTACAATACAGCTGATTGTCAATAAACGACAATGAGATTGGGTTAGATGAGGAAGACATTTTCTTTCGAAATTTTAGAAGACGAAGATGGTAACTCGTCCAAACGCGTAATATTTTTAAAAAAATTAGAGTTCCCAAAAGAAATTAGAGTTCCCAAAAGATTAATCATTACTCCTAGTATATGGAGCCATATATATGTCAGTATAGCATCTCGAGAATACAAAACATCGCATGTTAAAATTGAATAAGTAATTTTTTCCCCGCCGAAATACGAATCGTCGCTAGATAAATTACACGATTCGGCTGACTTATATGCACTTATCGTCACGAGATAAAATTGAATAAATAAAAAAAAATTTCCCGCCGAAATACGAATCGTCGCGAGATAAATTACACGTTGCGCGGCTGACTTATATGCACCTAATGGCTGACTTAAGGCACGTTCAATATGACTTATATATTGAAAGAGAACCTATACCTCAAAATTATTTATCTCGAGTTTAGGGTATGGCACTTTTAATACTTTATACGGCTGAAGAAAAAAAAGCTTTAGTTTCATCCAAAAGAAAAAAAAACAAGCAATATAGTTTCATCAAAAAAAAAAAAAAAAAAAAAGAGGCATAATGCCTCGATCTTGGAGCAGAACTTGAGCATAGGAGGAGATGCTTTGTCTTCCCAAACCAACTCCAGCACAAAAGATTCGTACGCCTTAACACCAATAGCCTTGAAGAATTCTCTAATCCCTGAACCAAAGCGCAACCTCATCCGTATGTCTGGCACGCATAGATACACTGGCCACTCTACTCCATGCTGGTCCAAAAGAGTAATCTCCTTCCCTCCTGCTTTTTCCATCTGGTGAGCCCTAGTGAAGCTCAGTGGAATATGCTGCATAAGAAAGAGACAATAAGCTCTTGACAAAGCATCAATAACGACAAAAATTGAATAACAAAATTCCTTCAAGAGAGTTTACTTCAACTTACAAGTCTAGAATCTTTGAGACTAGCTGGTGTGACAGTTATTGTCACAAATCGGTTTTCACTTTTACTACTCTCACCGGTTTCTCTCTTCTTCTCTTTGTCCTCCTCCTCCTCCTCCTCCCCCTCCCCCCTCCACATCATCATCATCATCGACGTTGTTGTAGACTGTACATATTGAATCTCATAGCAATTAGGTCCAAGACCAGTGACGTGGAACAAAAATTCTCCTTCGTGTCTGAAAATGACGAAGTCTCCGACTCGGAAATCATGAGCAAATGCGAACTCTTTCCATCCAAAGGTGAGTCTCCGACCTTCCATCTTCACCTTCCATGTTTTCTCAGACGCGTCCGACTTAAGCTCCATCATATTTCTTTCGTTTCTTCCTTCTATGTATTTCGAGAAGAACTTTTCCGGAATGCTCTGCAACCAAGACATTGAGATATATATATATATATATATATATAGAGAGAGAGAGAGAGATGGAGGGAAGAAGGGAGATTACATACGAGGTGGGAGTAGAAGCCGGGAAGAAGAGGTTGAAAAAAATGTGAGTTTGTAGGAGATTTACATACTTGATCCGCCATTATGGAAGTTGGAAAAGGAGCTTCAAAGATAAGAAAACCCTAAGTTTATGAGTGTTGTTCGTAATCCTCCTCTTACTTACATGGTTCATACAGAAAGATTACACTAATAAATGTTAGTTGACTAAACATTGTAAGTTGTGTTCAAAAACATTGAAAACTAACGACAAGGCATTTAAGTTTTTAGTGGAATATTTAAAAAAGATTAGAGTTCTCAAAAGATTAATCATTACTCCTAGTATAGGGAGCCATATAACTGTCAGTATAGCGTCTCGAGAATACTAAACGCGTGCGTAATACGATTACGTACTAACTACACGGCAAACTTATTTTAAATACACGGCTAAACTTATAGAAACTAAACGTCTGACTTATATTTTAAAAATGGCTGACTTATCTCATGCGTGTCAAAGGTTAGGCTGAGTTATGTTAAAGGTTAGGCTGAGTTAAAAACGAAGTTTAGGCTGAGTTATGTTAAAGGTTAGGCTGAGTTATGTTAAAGGTTAGGCTGAGTTAAAAACGAAGTTTAGGCTGAGTTATGTTAAAGGTTAGGCTTAGTCATAAACGAAGTTTAGGCTGACTTATTACATAAACATAAGTGGTTGAATTATATTTAAAATACGGCTGACTTATATATACTACACGGCTGACTTATATTTACTACACGGCTGAATTATATTTAACATGAAGTCATAAACAAAGAAACAAAGGATTAGATTACCAAAAATACATAACTGATCTGAATTACATTATAAAGGAGGAAACAATAGTTTATATTACAACATCCAAAGCCTATTGTCCGGCCAATATATAATCGGCTTAAAATCACGGTAAAAAGACCTAACTCTTTGATCCAAAAGCATCGGTCACACAAATTGTTATCCTTACTGTCTTCAATGAACCAAAGATCCTAATCTCGGTCCATCAATGGAGTACATGTGCAATTATAGAACAAGGTTTTTTCCGTTGACATGAACTCATACTTCTTCGTTAGAAACGCATCAGTGTGAGACGTTCCCCAACCCCAGTCTAGAGATCTAACAATCTTGCCTATCCTCTGAACAGATTCCCTTGTGAAAAGAGATAAATACTCCTCAGTATTCCAAAATACCTTCATCTTGGAGGTCGAACGTGAAGAACTTCTGTACACCCTCTAAGAACAGTGTACTCGGGTTTCCATTAGCGTAGCAAACTTGCATCACCAAGCTAGATAAATGTGTGTACGAAGGGAAGGTAAACGCATCTATAGATGCGTACACTCCGGGCCGGTCTGTTAGTTCCTTCATATACTTGCATGTTGCTCTCAATCTATATAGATCTGCAACAGAGTTAGCGGCCACACGTTCGGCCACTAAGGCTTGGATTTCTTCAGGTAAGGCTGTAAGAGGGAATACTTCCATTACAAAGTGGATTTCTCTAGAGATATAAAGTTAATGAAAATCTAAAGAGATGGTAAAGGCTGACTTATGTGTTAGTCAGCCTTTAATCTAAACAACTGGTCGGTAACTGAGTAGAAAAATAAGTAGGGTTTATGACTGGTTAATGAGTGTTTAAATGGTATTTATATATTAAAAAAAAAAAAAAAATAGCGACTCTTCGATTACTGAGTAGTTACGAAAAGCAACTGTTCGGTAACTGAGTAAAAAAAACAATTGTTCGTATATTTTGAGTAAAGGCTGACTTAGTGTTTCGGCTGAGTTATGACAGCTTTGCAAAAGAAGCGGCTGACTTATTGGTTTAAATTTTCAAAATACAAACTAACTAAAGGGTCTCATACGGCTGAGTCATAAACGAATTTTAGGCTGAGTTATGTCAAAGGTTGGGCTGACTTATAAATGAAGTTTAGGCTGAGTTATGATAAAATAAACAAATTCTATATTAGAGTTCGAAAAATACATAAACATCAGAGTTCTAAAAATACATAAAAATTTGAGTAATAAGCATTACATAAACATAAGCATTAGCATTAGATAAACATTTAGTCAGCCATATAATTTGCACCAAGCTTCATCCAATCAATTTCTGGAACTTCGACTTTGGCCATCTTTTCTTCGGCTTCAACGAGTTTATGAGTAAGTTCATCCAACTCAGCAAATAAGTCAACCTTTTCCTTCCCAATAATTTCTTCAAGCAAATCCATTTTCGCATTAATAGATTTCACTTCCATCATAGCATCTTGCAATTCAGATTTAGCTTTCATCTGTTCCTTGACCAAGAGGAGCAACGACTTGTAATGCTCCTCGGTTTCCCTTCTGGCCTTTTTAACATCGTTTTCTCCATGGTCATCCTCCATTGGACGCTTCATCATCTTCTTCGATTCTGCCATTGATGTTGCATGTATATCGAAAATAGGATGTTAATATATAATGTAAACATATAAACAAATCAAGTTGCAAAAATGTGAATTACATATACTAGGAGAACAAGGAAAAACTAACTTGTATTTGAGATTGCAAAAGGAGAAAACAAGTTCAAAGTTAATAAAAACGAATGTTCGGTTACTGAGTGTTTATAGAGAAAAAACGAAAACTGTTGGGTTACTGAATAGTTATGACTGAGTTATTAGTGACGTAAATGTGTTAAGGCCGACTTATTTATTAGAGTTCCTAAAAGTTCAATCATAAGAACAGGTACAACGGAGTCTCTAGCATCAGTTTCTCATCAAATAAAAAAGTATAAAATAATAAAAAGTTGGAGAGAGAAGGGAATTGAGGTTCTTAAGTTTCTCATTTGAGAAACAGTTTTAGCCATACCCTCCACGAACATATGTTCATTTTCTATTGGATCCACGTTTTTCTATTAATTTAAAATTTAAACAAATAATGAAAATGAATATAATACTATTTTTTAGAGATTCATCAAGTCTCTATCCGTTGTACATGCTCTAACTCCTAGTTCCCAAAAGATTAATCATTACACCTATAATATAGGAAGCGCCATATAGCTCGTCAGATTAGCGTCTCGAGAGTATTAATTTTGGTTATGATTACGTATTCAGACGCCACAATAAATCATATATTCTATATTATTTAAATTTAAAAATATGTAACTTAAGGTTAACTTCATGGCTGACGTATCTAATGTTAGCTGAGTTATAGGCTGAGTTTCAGCTGAGTTATATCAAATGTTAGTCAGAGTTATAGGCTGAGTTTCGGCTGAGTTATATCAAAAGCGACTCTTCGGTAACTGAGTAGATAAACAATTGTTCGTATATTTTGATTATGCTGACTTGACTGATCAACCAAAAAAGTAAATTTTGATGCGTTTTTTACCATCGCATTATAAATGAAGCCATAGTAATTTCGGAATTGTAAATCAATTAATTCAGCCTTCTGTCTACAAGAGAAGCGGCTGACTTAATATTGACGAATTCGTGTTTCGGCTGAGTTATGACTGCTTTGTGGAAAAGAAGCGGCTGACTTATTGGTTTAAATATTCAAAACACAAATAACTCGTCAGTTTAAAGCATCGACACGGCTGATTTATATATACATCCAAAACTCAAAAGATGCGGCTGATTTATTCATGCAAACACACAAAAGATACGGCTGGTTTAAAGAGATGAAACACAAATAACTAAAGGGTATCATAACTAAATTACATTCAAAAACCAAAATTATCAGGGCCAAACTCTTCAAACATATCGACCAGATTCGTCCAAACTATAGTGTTTATCCAATCTGGCTTCTCGCCACCATGCGCCCATATCCTCCTTAACGTGCGCATTTGAGTTTGAAATAACGTTCTAGCCACCAGATTAAAATGTGTCCAAATCGTCAAAGTGTGTCTCGGTTCCCATCTGTATTTCCGCTACCAAAAAAAAAAAGAAGAGAAATATTATTGTTGTTGATAAAATGATCGGGAAAGAAAGATATTAGTGTTGGCTTACAGCGAGTTTAAGAAACCATCGTTCTTTAAAATAATCTGGAATGAAGCTATAAGTCGGCCACTCATGAACCCATCCTTCTCGAAGAATCTCCGGGATCGCCTTCGAGAGCTCGTGTAAAAATTTGAACCACGTGATGGTTGTTTTATCAATAATACCAAAACCAGGGTTTAGAACGGGGAGGTGATCTCGATCAGCAGAGTATAATATGGCATCGACACTGCTGAATAACTTGGAACTACAGTGTGGGACAACCGACATGTCGAAAATGAATATGAAACAGATAGATTACAGAGAAGAGAGAAAACAGTGTAGGATAGAATGTGATGGGGGGAGGCAAGGTTTACGAGAAGGTATATATATACAGATATATAGAAATATGAAACGTCGCGAGATAAAATTGAATAAATTTTGGTTAATTTTTTTTTTCCCCGCCGAAAATACGAAACGTCGTGAGATTTTTTTAGTACGTTTCGGCTGACTTATATGCACCTAATGGCTGACTTATGGCATGGTTTGGGAATGTCATAAATTTGGGTTTAGGGTTTACGTATCGAGTTCTTTGGAGTGACCACTCACAAATTCAAAAAGAACATAAATCTTAACAATTAGTTTCCATTCAGATAGTCTAGGTTTAGGTTATAAAAGCTTCAACGTAACTTTATAAAGTATTGAGTTATGTACACACGATATTAGGGTTAGGCTGAGTTATAGGCTGAGTTTCGGCTGAGTTATATCAAATGTTAGGCTGAGTTATTACGATGACTACTAAAACATAAGCATTTGATAAAGTTAGATAAACATAAACATAAACATAAGACTACTAAAGCATAAGCATTAGATAAACATATGTCCCTATTTTTCATGAAACTTCATCCAATCAAGTTCTTCAAAGCTGGCATTATACATCTTTTCTTTGGCTTCAACGAGTTCTGCTGCAAGTTTGTCCAACTCAGCAAGGAAGTCAACCTTTTCCTTCCCGATAAATTCTTCAAACAAATCCATTTTCGCAGAAATAAACATAACTTCCACAAAAGCATCATGCAATTCAACTTTTATATTAATTTGTTCCTTGAGCGAGAGGATCAACGTCTTGTAATAGTCCTCATTTTCCCTTTTGGCCTTTTTAATAGCATTTCGTCGATGGTCATCCTCCATTGGATGCTTCATCATCTTCTTCGATTCTGCCATTGATGCTGCATGTATATCAAAAATAGGATGTTAATATATCTTCTAAACATATAAACAAATCAAGTTGCAAAAACGTGAATTACATATACTAGGAGAACAAGGAAAAACTAACTTGTATTTGAGATTGCAAAAGGAGAAAACAAGTTCAAAGTTATTAAACGAATGTTCGGCTACTGAGTGTTCACTTGGTATTTATAGAAAATATCGAAAACTGTTGGGTTACTGCGTAGTTGCCAAAAATATTATAAAAAAATAGAGAAAATTACTCAAATAGCATAGAACAGGTTAATATGCTTAGCGTATCGAGAGTACCAAACGCGTGCGTAATGATTATGTACATATATTCACACGTCATATTTATATAATAGAGAATAGATGATTTATTATTTATATGATTATATGATTATTTAGGGTTTAGGGTTTAGGGTTTTGTGAGAACAATGTGTATGTTTTGCTATACCTCTAGGAATTAAGGTTTAGGGTTTAGGGTCTAAGGTTTTGTAAGAAAAATGTGTATCTTTTGCTATACATCTAGGAATTATGGTTTAGGGTTTCGTTTAGGGTTTTGTGAGAATCAGTCAGTCATAACTCAGCCGAATCCCGAATTCGTCACTTTTAAGTCAGCCGCTTCTTTGCACAATCAGTCAGTCGCTATTAAGGAGAGTAAAAGCTGACTGACACATAAGTCAGCCTTTACTCAGTAACCGAAGAGTTGCTATTACATTTTTTTTTATATCAATAAAATACAATCTCTTTAGTGTTTCACAAAACCCTAAACCCCAAACATTAAGTGTTCACTTGGTATTTATAGAAAATACTGAAAACTGTTGGGTTACTGCGTAGTTGCCAAAAATATTATAAAGAAATAGAGAAAATTACTCAAATAGCATAGAAAAGGTTAATATGCTTAGCATATCGAGAGTACCAAACGCGTGCGTAATGATTACGTACATATATTCACACGCCATATTTATATAATAGAGAATAGATGATTTATTATTTATATGATTATATGATTATTTAGGGTTTAGGGTTTTGTGAGAACAATGTGTATCTTTTGCTATACATCTAGGAATTATGGTTTAGGGTTTCGTTTAGAGTTTTGTGAGAACAATGTGTATGTTTTGCTATACCTCTAGGAATTAAGGTTTAGGGTTTAGGGTTTAAGGTTTTGTAAGAACAATGTGTATGTTTTGCTATACATCTAGGAATTATGGTTTAGGGTTTCGTTTAGAGTTTTGTGAGAACAATGTGTATGTTTTGCTATACCTCTACGAATTAAGGTTTAGGGTTTAGGGTTTAAGGTTTTGTAAGAACAATGTGTATGTTTTGCTATACATCTAGGAATTATGGTTCAGGGTTTCGTTTAGAGTTTTGTGAGAACAATGTGTATGTTTTACTATACCTCTACGAATTAAGGTTTAGGGTTTAAGGTTTTGTAAGAACAATGTGTATGTTTTGCTATACATCTAGGAATTATGGTTTAGGGTTTCGTTTAGAGTTTTGTGAGAACAATGTGTATGTTTTGCTATACCTCTAGGAATTAAGGTTTAGGGTTTAGGGTTTAAGGTTTTGTAAGAACAATGTGTATCTTTTGTTATACATCTAGGAATTATGGTTTAGGGTTTTGTTTAGAGTTTTGTGAGAACAATGTGTATGTTTTGCTATACCTCTACGAATTAAGGTTTAGGATTTAGGGTTTAAGGTTTTGTAAGAACAATGTGTATGTTTTGCTATACCTCTAAGAATTATGGTTTAGGGTTTCGTTTAGGGTTTAGGGTTTAGGGTTTCGTTTAGGGTTTAGGGTTTAGGGTTTCGTTTAGGGTTTAGGGTTTAGGGTTTAGGGTTTTGTAAGAACAATGTGTATCTTTTGCTATACGTCTAGGAATTATTGTTTAGGATTTCGTTTAGAGTTTTGTGAGAACAATGTGTATGTTTTAAGTCAGCCGCTTCTTTGCGCAATCAGTCAGTCGCTATTAAGGAGAGTAAACGCTGACTAACACATAAGTCAGCCTTTACTCAGTAACCGAAGAGTTGCTATTAATTTTTTTAAAAATCAATAAAATACAATACAATCTCTTTAGTGTTTTAGTGTTTCACAAAACCCTATATGAACTGCCCTAACATATTATAAGTTCCTTCATCTAAGATCTCTGATGCCATCTTCACCCGTAAACCCTGAATATTCGCATCATTTATCCCATGGAAAGTAGTGCCAAGCGCTAGACACTCGACAAACTTCAATGCATACACCCCACAGTCGCCAATTTGGACATTTTGTGGGATGTATGTGCCGCTCCTCCTTCGGAACGAAAACTGCTTCAATCTAGGTTTTCGGAGATTGGCAGGAACTAATTCGTTAATCATAAATGGGATCATGTGCGAAAACGACCTAAATGAATCACGGATTTTCTTTTCACTTTCGGGTGTCACCTGTCCAATGATGGGATCGTAAACGTCGATCTTCTCATTAACAAGGTCCACGTGATATGCCACCCAATGATCTCCTCCAGTTTGTAGATCTCCGTACAAGTGATCGACATCTTCTAACCACTTCTTGTTTGTTTGCAAGTCATTAGAGGTTTTGCCGTTTACTAAATCCTCATACCCAGCTGTGAACTTAAACGTCTTTAGTTTGATCTTGAACTGTATGTAATCCATAGACCATACTATAGTAAACCAAATGTCCATAAATCCAATTCGCTTGGAGTAGAATGGGGAGGGATCTAGCATGGATTTTTTTATGAGGATTCTCATATACGCGGAAATATGCTGTACAAAGAAAAATTATACTTAACTCAGCCCCATATAATATATAACTCAGACATAAAGCATACTTAAGCCTACATAACTCAGAAATATAATAAATAACTCAGACATTAAGTATATTTAACTCAGTCCCATATAATATATAACTCAGACATAAAGCATACTTAAGCCTACATAACTCAGACATATAATAAATAACTCAGACATTACGTATATTTAACTCAGCCCCATATAATCTATAACTCAGACATAAAGCATACTTAAGCCTACATAACACAGACATATAATTAATAACTCAGACATTACGTATATATAACTCAGCCCCAACAGTATACTTACATCATCAGACAGCCATCCATAATCTATCCTTGGCCAATACTTTCTCTCAGACATGAGAACTCTGTAGAACTCGATCTCGTATGTACCCTTTGTAAATGGAACATCCCTTAAACAATTAAACACAAGTTAGTTTAGGAAAATATTGCTAATAGCCGTATTAACATATGCTCTAAAGGGTCATACTTGAATGGCTTTAGGTGATCCAAAAGTTTAGCCACTTTAACCGGATCAGCAGGTGCGACAGGATCATAGATTGCCGGTGAAGATTCATAATTTTTCCTCATGCACGTCATTCCATTGTCTCCAATATAAGGAAAAACTCGTGCTTGAAGATCATTTTCTAGCCTCCCTGAAGACCCATCAGGAGATAATTTCACCATTGACTCCCGATAAGCCTTAATTCTCTCAGACCTAATCCTGTCCTCTTCCTCCTCATCAGACTCTGGCAACACTTCGTTATATTCTGCGACAAATTTGCTGGTGACATCCACAATCTCACTGTCGTTGTTTAAAATCTGTTTCTTCTTTGCTGGGATAGTCACTTCCGGAGGTTTCGGATCATCGTTGCCTTTATGATTCCTCGTTGTCCTCCTTCTTACTTGCCCCTCCTTTTTTAAAACATCGGCCTCCTTCTTTAAAGCATCGGCCTCCTTCTTCTTTAAAGCAGCGGCCGCCTTCTTTAAAACATCGGCCTCCTTCTTCTTTAAAATAGTGGCCTTCTTCCTCTTTAAAGCAGCGGCATCCTTCTTCTTTAAAGCATCGGCCTCCTTCTGCTTTTTAACCTCAGCCTCCTGCTTTTTTGCCTCAACCAATTTCTTAGCAGGAGAAACAGTAACGAAATCAACTGTTTCTTCTTCGTCATTACCAAACTCCTCAGCCAATTTCAATTTGGTCTTATGAACTGGTTCAGTACTTTTAAGCTGTATTAACATATAAACATAACTCAGCCAGAATAAAAAGAATAAATCTGTCGTTATGTAACTATAACTCAGCCATCAAATAGATAATAAATCAGTCGTCAAATATAGGTAATAACTCAGCCGTCAAAAGTAACCATAACTCAGCCGTCAAAAATAAACATAAATCAACTGTAACGTACATTATGCAGGGGGCTGTTGACTGGTTCAGGACTTTTAACCGGTTCAGGACTTTTAAACTCGTCCTTCTGCGGTTGTATTAACATATAAACACAACTCAGCCGAGATTAATAAGGATAACTCAGTCGTCAAAAATAAACATAACTCAACTGTAACGTACCTTTGGACTATTAACAGATTTCTGCGGGAAGTTGTTCACTTTTGATTGGTTATCATCCTTTTGAGTACTGTTCCGTGCCTCGAGAGCATTCAGACGCTCTCTCATTTGCATCCGATCATTCTCAATAGATGCAACTCTTTCTTCCACAGCAACTCGGACTGTATCACCAATCATCTTCTTCAAATCTGACAACTCTCCAAATTTTGTGTTATAGGCGTTTAACTGCGCCTCAACACTGTCTATTCTACTACCAAAGTTGTCAAACTTGTCAAATCTTCTGACAAGGTTTTCCAGAACATTGACTACGGTCGTCAAATCCGTCTCTTTCCCCATATCCTTGTAGCTACTATGCTGCAACACAATCTCACTGTTGCTTACTTCCTGTTTTTTCGTAGCTTTCTTCTGTTTTTTTGCGGGGGGTTGATCGGAATCTAACGAAACTGCAGCCTTCATTTTTTTCTTCTTCTTATCGCTCTTCACATCCCAAAAACCTCTAACAAACCTACCCGCATGTATGTCTGTTACCAGATTTATAACTTCTGGGTCATTTTCTTCACTCGCCCACTGCGGAAACAGCTCTTCTACAGCCTCCTTCATAACCATTTTCTTCACACGCACCTGCATAGTAAATCAGCCATCAAATAACTCATAAGTCAGACATCAAAAGATTCATAACTCAGCCATCAAGTAACTCATAAGTCAGACATCAAATGATTCATAACTCAGCCATCAAGTAACACATAAGTCAGACAGAATAAAAAGATCCATAACTCAGCCAAGTCAACCTTCTTACCTCACCATGGTCTCTGATTTCCTCAGCTATGGCTGTAGTAAGACTTTTACGTGTACGGGTTCCACCCCATCGCAAAAGAGGAATTTCGTTCTCATTGACTACTCTTCCAAAACGCTCTCCGAAGCAGGTCACAGATTCATACACCCAAACCAGCAATACGTCCTTCATGCCGCTAATGGTGTACGACTTTCCTTTTGGATTCAACATCTTAACTGAACCAACCAGAACTTCGAATGCAGTCTGACCCCACGGATAAGTCCTCAAGGCTTCATCGTCGAATACTCTTTTTGCACTTTCAAAGGGTATTCTAGAATTATGATGCAAGCCATAAAGTCCCATGGCTTGAAGAAGCAACAGCCCTAACCATTTCCTCTTTTCAAAACTCCAGCCTCGACAGCCCTCTAATGCTGCCCTCAGTTCATCTAACTTGGGTCCTACCCCAAGCGGCACCTTCAACTCCTCCCAGAAAGTTTCGTATTGCTCAGGTTCAAAACTTTCTGTTGGCAGTGGATCTGTGTTTAGACCCGTGAGCGCACCAAATTCGATTAAGCTAAACCTGATAGGTTGATCAACAACGAGAGACCAAATCTCCTTGTCATGTACTCGTAGCTGTCTACATAGTAGATAGTGTACAGTCTTCCCAGACCACACCAATTGGGGTGAAACCAAAAATCTAAAAAAATTGGGGCATTTTTGAATTAAATTCTCGTGTGTGGAGAGCGACCCACGTGTGCGCCATCAGGGAATTCCATATAGTTGTAACCAAGATATTAGTTGTACCAAAGTTCCACATAGTATTACTTTTGCTATTTTTCACTTTAATCAGTATTACTTAACCTTTTAATTCGTTTTTCTAGTTTTACAAATGACTGAAGTCGATAAACATGTAGTTATGAGTGTTTTATGTATTCATATGTTTAAAAAACAACAAGTTGGAAATTTTTCATCATAATAGTATAAGTGAGCTTAAAAGTATAAGGGATATATTGTGTAGAGTCTTTTATACTTTGATATAGTTTTAAAATTTCTTATTTTATAGTTAATTCATCCTTGTATCATTTATAAGTGGAGTGTGTTCCATACTACTTAGTAAACATTGTAACTATTGGTTTCGAAAAAAAGGAAATTACCAAAATCTCACGACCAAGTTATTTGTTAGTTCTACCAGTTTTACCAAGTTCTTTGTAAGTTATACCAGCTCTACCAGTATTACCAATTTCTTCCATTAGTTTTCATATAACAATATTACTCAATTACCACAGAAACAAAGAATACATAATAATACATCAACACATAGTCTTACAATAAGACATAATAATCAAACATTGGAGTTCCAAATAACAACCAAATAAGAAACATTGATGTTTTACATAATAATACATCAAGCCATAATAATCAAACACCAAATCGAGTTCCAAATGCTAACCAGTGGAGTTGTTGTTTCGGCCGCTTTTTGTTTTTCGTCCTCGGACGCCTTTCCCTAGCTGATGGTAACCTTTTGACTTTCTTTCTTCCTTTCTTCTTTTTTCGATCTGGAGGTATGATTTGTTTGCTTTTGACGTCATCTGGGACATCCCATTGAGACCTATCCGGCACTAAATAGATTGTCCTGTTATACGCCTTTGCCTACCACTTGGTCCGATAATATTCTGAACACAACTCATGTAATTGGATATCACGACCTCTGTCTTCATGCCTTAGGAATTCAATGTAAGCGGCTAGTCCGTGCACACAAGGATACCTTTCAATATCGTACACCCTGCAACTGCAACTTTTTTAGAGCAAGTTCACCAAATAAGGCTTTCCATCACTATCAATTACATGGTATTCAAGCTCAAAAGTATTTAGCTCCGTCACATTCAATTTCTCAGCAACAACCCATAAATCGTGCATGCAACTCTCCACAAGAGGCACCAGTTTATGTTCAATCGATCCAGCCACCGCCTCCTTCTGGTGTTCATTAAACCACTTCGAAAATGTTTTAATGATCGCATCAAGCATGGGTATTAAGGAGTACTTCCTTGCGTCCTTAAAAATACTATTCAACGATTTCACATAGTTGCTTGTGTCTAAGTTGTATCTTTCTCCTGGAAAACAACACCTTGCCCATTTTTCTTTCTTGGTACTCTCCTCTAGATACTTGGCAACAAATGGATATCTCGTCTTAAAAGAAAGATAGGCATAGTTGAAATTAGGCACTGCGTACTGCCTACTAACCTCCATGAATCTCCATGCGACTACATCTTTGTTCACATCAAAAGCATGACCTTTCACATTTTGAGACAAATGCCATATACAATACCCATGATGAGCCTTGGGATACACATTAGCTATGGTGCCGATGAACCTTGCATTTCTATCACTGATAAACACCAATTCAGAAGAGTCCGGTACAATATTTTTAAGCATCTCCATAAACCAAGTCCAACTTGCATCATTCTCACCATCGAGTACACCAAACGCTATGGGATAGTGGTGACGATTAGGATCTTGAGCTGAGGCAAATATTAGAACACCACCATATCCGTTCTTCAGAAACGTTGCATCCACAATTATCACTTTCCTCATTACTTTAAACCCTTCAATGCTAGCTCCCAAAGCTATGAATAGGTACATGAATTTGGGGCTTTCCTTATCCAATTTCACATGTGTTATTGTACCATCATTTACCTTCTCTAACATGTGCAAATAGTAATACAACATCTTGTAGCTTTCTTCCGGGTTACCACGCAAATCACTAACAGCTTAGTTTTTTTCTCTCAAAGCTGTTGAGTATGATATTATGACACCTAATTTTGTCTTCACAAGATCCATGATAATTTTAGGAGATGGAGTTTCCATTTGTCCTGGATAATCATCATGCAAAAGAGCTGCAACTAATTCTGGTGTGCCGTGCCTCTTCATGTTGATGTTGCTTCTACTCTGAGTAGCCCGAGAGCATGTATGCATCTTCGTGTACTTTCTAACCGAGAAAACATCAGTCTTTGTAATCCTCGTGGCTCGTAAACCCCATTTACATATTTCTTTAGTACATTTTAGCATTAAACGGCTCTGATCCGACTTTTTAATAACAAAACCATAACTGTTAAGAAATGAGGCTTTATCCACCACAGATTGCAATGTCTTCTTATTTGGAAATTCTTGAAGTAGACTCAAACCCAAACCGTCTTCCCATGGCTCTATAAACGACTGGCTAGCTTCTACAACAGGTGGAGGCTCAACATATTGATCACCCATATCTCTATCCGATCTACATATACCTTCACCACTCATACCTTCATCACTCATAACTTCATCACTTGTTACAATTCCACCCTCTTTAGTATTAGAGACATCATCATCATCATCATCATCCTCCTTCTCTAATTGTTTTGCTTGTTCGTTTTCTACGTAGAGAGTAATGGCATTAGCTCCGATTTCATCATCAGTTGTCTTCTCATAGTTCATACCAAATGAACTTTTACCCGCTCTCGACAGTTGCTCGGGAAGTCCCGAAGTAGTGATGACCTCCACAAACAAAATACATCTACGGTTCTCGTTATCAGTGGACGTTAGATAAACATACAGATCCTCATCATCACAAATAGCCTGTTGTTCCTCACATCGAACCAGTAGTGGAATGCAACTAAATTGCAATTTAACCTCACTTTCATCTAACGCAAGCTTCTTGTATATCCTAGCTTCTACCATTGACAAAGTTATCTCCTCCACTGATTTCTTCAACAATATACTATAATGCGACCTTGCCATTTAAAATGTATGCTGACACTGTTGCTCATTGTTTCCTGCCAAAACAATACACAAAACTCACTCATTCACTACAATCAGTTATACCAGTTGTACTCATTTCTCTCTCCTCCTATCGCAAGAACTCAAATTGGATCGTTTCGGGTTCTAATCTACAATTCATTACGATTCAACCACTGATATCCATTTTTTACCACTCCTAATCGACCCACAAACCATTCTCAAACACCCAATGTGCGTACTAAAATAATGTGCATAATGAAATCCAATTTTGCAAATCTAAAACTAAATCAATTGAAGAACAGACCTGGATTTTGGCTCAATGCAGATCCATGGAGGCAAAGAAACGGCGGCAGTTGAGTTGAGAGAGCTCGACGGCGACGGAAAGCTCCTTTTCCGACGCGATTCTGCTGCCCGGTATTTTCGATTTTTTTTCCGGCGGAGGCAAAGAAAATGGGAGTGCGACCCCGATTTTTTTTTTTTTTTAAATTTTTTGCATAAACAGATAAATAAGAGTAGGGATATTTTTGTCTTCTCACATATGTTTAATCGAAAAAAGGGGCATGAAGATGAGAAAGGGAGATAAGAGATTTGTAGCAAATTGTCATTTTCGTATCATGTCTCACGATAAAGCCAGCATTGTGTTGAATCCAATAATCATAACACAGTAGAAATCAGAACTTGATCTGGGCTTGGAATGCATGAAAGATGGTAAAATTGGTCTCTTCTTGAAAGGAAAAGAGACTGATATTGATGTCTCCCCGAGAAGGGAGGAAGCTGAGTAATATCTTTCCACTAGGGAAGAGATTTGGAAGCTAGCCATCCTCGTCAAACCCATCACAAGATTCTCGGCAGAAGCATAAAGAGAATCCTCTTGGGAATTATGTGCATAATGATTAGAGAATGGACATGATCTTGTTGGGCTTGAGAGCACACAAATCAGATTGGGCCAAGCCCATTAGAGTAGGAGCGGTTAATGGTCGGAGCGATGAGAAGAACTGGGAATTCCGTGAAGATTTGAATCCTTTGCCGGAGGAGGAATCATTACCAGTGACGGGAAAGGAGACAAGAGATCTCGGCGGAGGAGTGGGTCTTGCAATCAACGAAGTCGGAACCGGTGGTGGGTCAGGCGGCTCTGGCGGTGGTGAAAGCTCCCGCGGGCCCAAAGGAATCAGATCTGGTGGCTTCGGACGATGGGAAGTCGAGGCTGGACTCTTCATCCTCACACTGTGAGCGGTGGCTATGTCTTTGAAAGAGCGAGGTCTCACCGGCGGAGAACATGACCCCTTGGTGAGATGGTTCTTCGAGAAAACCCCGGTGTGGGGTCCCGAGAGTAAGAAGCATGGCTTCTCAGAGAACAGATCCGGCGGAGGAGATTGAAGAAGCGGCGCCTTGGGTCTCGAGCAAGAGAGCCTCGTTTCAGTATAAACCAAGTTAAAACTGTGTATCAGTGACTGAGATAAGCAAGGCATCTATAGCCAGTAAATCATTGCCTAAGAGTGCTTAGTGCTAATTCGCTATTCTTTCAATCCTCAATGGTAATTTGTTTAAGACTCTTCCGAGTGAGAAAGCATTTCCGAGAAAGTGACCTTAAAGGTGCAAACTACACAAGTAAATACATCAAAAAGTTCCGAAAAGCAAGGACAGAATCATCAAAAGAATGCCCGCGCATGAGCAGAGAACAATCAGTCTGCAACGATGTGGATACACAGGAAACAAACAAATTGCGAGAGTCAATACAGGCCAGAAGAAGGACAAAAGTGGATGCCGTTTTTCAAATGTCCATGCAAAAAAGGCATCAGTTTCAGAGAAAGCTTGATCATCCTGCGTTATAAAAGAGAAAAATAAATCAAGACACTGAAATATCGAAGCTGTTGAATCATATCTTACTCAAAAGAGGCACAACCAAGAACCAAAGGACTTGATGGTGAAATGTTTCAATCAATAGCATAGTTAGCAGATGAATGTCATTTAGTAATAAAACGAGATAACATGCCCAATAGCAACTGTCTCTAGAAACTAACTCCAATTCAGATACAGCCATTCAGTTCTTCAGTTCTCGACTTACTCCAGTGTCTCCATTAGTCCATTATGAAAATATGCAGTGGGAAGAGAAATAAAAAGCAGTTTGCCATAAGAACCAGCCCAAAATCAACTTACACGGAAAATCTGCAGATGAGCTGGACAGGTAGATAGCTTTTTCTTCCCGGGACGAAGAGTTTTTGTAACACGATCACAGTGGACCAAAAGGTTCTTTTCCCAACAAAACATTGGCGATATCTTCTGTATCGAGGTCTTTATCTTCTTCCAGAATCTCTTTAACCTCTGGGTGATTCTTCATGAAGCTCACGAAATCTTTTCCTCTGAAATATTCAACTCGTGCTTGCTCCATAACAGCCCATATCAGATGGAGACTACGATTCGGATAAGAAGTAACCTGAAAATAGGATTTACACATTCATAAAGAATTTGAAGAAGCTGAAAACATAAAAGCAAAACACGTATAGTTGAGTAAACCTTCATTGTTCTTGGCTCAAGATCTTTAATTACACATGTCAAAACAGAGATTCATCATCAACTTCTCATTGATATTGGGGTTTGATATTCAAACTAGAAAAGACACAGATTAAAGATTTTATTTTCACATTATTACAACATAGAACACTATTTTGACCTTGACAGAAAACACGTAATTTGTATGGTAAATTGAATTCTTTCATAATAAAGGAACAAAATCACATGTATAGTATAGGAGAACTTATCATAATTCTATAAACATATTGTCATTTCTATAACAAAGAATGAATTTGGTTCTCACTTAACACTAACTGAAACAACTCCAAGGTAAAAATAATAATTGACTTTGGAGTTTGTCTGCAGTAAACTCGAATATATACTTGTTTGTTTTGCTTTAGCGATTAAGCTCATGGAGTAAAACTGTAAGAGTGATATCTTGTCATATTTCGAAGTAAGGAGAAACAAACGTTTGACACGGTGGCGAAGAGATGCAAGGTAAGCGAGGAGGCATTGTCGCTGGGTTTACCATCCTAGGTAGACAAAAATGGATCTCATTGAGTAGGCGACTTGGTATAATCTAGAAGATTTCTTTGAAGAGAATAATTGTTGCATTGGCTAATCCTGTAAACGAAATATGATTTTTTTTTTTTTTTTTTAATTTAAGCTGATGAGCCAACTCTTTGCAAGAGCTACTCAACTTTTATATATAAGAAGACTTGTTAGCAAGTGAGAGTTTTTGTCGGATACTCAGAGAAGTTTTGAATCCAAAACTATGTAATTGATAACTAAATTCCAGAGTGTGACAGTATGAAAAGTGTACCACAAAATCTTTCAAGACTTTCTTATAAAGAACTCACCTCGTCTTGGTCACATAGGCTGACTTATTGTTACAATGAACTTTCGTTTCTATATTTTTTTTTTATGTTTTTATATCTGAGTTGGTCCAGTCTTCAGCTTCCTCCCCACCTTGAGTTTCGTCTAGGTCAGCGGCCTCTTCAGTCTGGTCAGGATCTGCTGCATCTGAGGAGTTGTTAGCCGCCTCTGTTATGTTCACAGGTGGTTGATTCTCCATCAAACCAGAAAGTGCTAGCTTTGGTGACCACTCGAGGACATCGTCAATGATGTTGGACATTCTTCTTTGGTATCTGTACGAAAAAAAACTCATCACAAGTCAACCTCTGCTGCAAATAAATCAGAAGCTAAGAACTTGCCAAGGTATTGACATAGCGATTAGATATGATTCCACAAGGCAGCAGAACAATCTAATCTTAAAGCGGTTTAAGCGAGATTTTGCACATGGATGAGAAGGGACTATATACCTGGCCCGAGCAGCCTCATCAGGGGCATGGCGCCGAAGCAGCATGACAACAACAACAGCAACTACTGTGTAGAAAAGTCTAGATGTCCACTTGGGCGGTTCTTCCTCGTCTTTCTTTGGCCAGAAACGGAACAGTTCCTTCAATGTGGCTTCCTCTGCAAGAATGTTGGGGAAGAACCAGACACGCTTTCCCAAAAGAATCCACATAGCACCGAAAGCAACTGCTCTCACTGCAACAATCAGAGTAATCAAGAGAGCCTAGTTTCAGTATAAACCAAGTTAAAACTATGTATGACCAGTCTCTCTGTGACTGGGATAAGCAAGGCATCTATAGCCACTAATCTTTCAATCCTCAATGGTAATTTTCTTAAGACTCTTCCGAGTGAAAAAGCACTTCCGAGAAAGTGACCTTTAAAGTGCAAACTACACAAGTAAAATACATCAAACAGATATAGAGCTTACCGAAAAGCAAGGACAGAATCATCAAAAGAATCCCAGCGCATGAGTAGAGAACAATCAGTTTGCAACGATGTGGATACACAGGAAACAAACAAATTGCGAGAGTCAATACAGGCCAGAAGAAGGACAAAAGTGTTTGCCAGAGTGGATGCCGTTTTTCAAATGTCCATGCAAAAAAGGCATCAGTTTCAGAGAAAGCTTGATCATCCTGCGTTATAAAGGAGAAAAATGAAATCAGTGCACTGAAATATCGAAGCTGTTGAAGCATATCTGACTCAAAAAAAACCGAAAAAATAGGCACAACCAAGAACCAAAGGATGGTGAAAAGTTTCAATCAATCGCATAGTAAGCAGATGAATGTCATTTAGAAATAAGACGAGATAACATGTCCCATAGCAAATTTTTCTAGAAACTAAAAAGTTTAAGTCAGATACGGGCATTCAGTTCTCGTCTTACTCCATTAGTCCATTATGAATATATGCAGTTGGAAGAGAAAATAAAAAGCAGTTTGCCATAAGAACCAACTTACACGGAAAATCTCCAGATGAGCTGGCCAGGTAGATAGCTTTTTCTTCCCGGGACGAAGAGTTTTTGTAACACGATCACAGCGGACCAAAAGGTTCTTTCCCAACAAAACATTGGCGATATCTTCTGTATCGAGGTCTTTATCTTCTTCCAGAATCTCTTTAACCTCTGGGTGATTCTTCATGAAGCTCACGAAATCTTTTCCTCTGAAATATTCAACTCGTGCTTGCTCCATAACAGCCCATCTCGATTCCAATCCCTTGTGGTCTCTAACTTTCTCAGCAAACAACTGAAATAAATCCTTCTTCACAGCTTTCTTCTAGTAAAAAGAAGAAGACAATGTCAAAAAAAAAAAAAAAAAAAAACAGAACAGAACAAGCATTTGGACTAAATGCAAATAACAAAAGCATCATTTCACATTACCAATGCCAAAAAAATATCATATAAGTGAATCAATTAACATTACACAGGTTATATAATTTACAACTCACAAATGTGCTGAAAAATCCAAAACAAAACAGTGTTAATCCACTTTGACACACACATATCTGCGCATTCATATACAATCTAGCAAACAAAAATTATGAAAATGGACAGTGAATGACAATCTCATAGGTTTACGCTTTATCAGAGATCGAAACAGATCAAACAAAAGGACCGTGACCTAAGAACACAGTTTATATGAAAGAGATTGTGAAAAATGAGAGAAAAGAGAGCAAACCCTAGGTGGTGCATCAGAACCGGAATCTTTAGCGGCCGTAGATGCAGATCCCGATGATCGTTTAACCCTCTTCTTCTCGGCTCCGACCGGCTTCTTCATCTCTCCCTCTTCTTTCGAGACGGAGAGTTTTTTTTTCTCGATTTTTCTTACAGATCCAAAGTTTTTTTTTTGTTATAAGAAACAAACAAAAAAAATCTTGGTTTTCTCTGAACCCGTGAAACTCAGATTGCAAAACCGGTTTATAATTAAACCCTAAACCCGGATTAACACAGTTTTATAACAAAAATCCCATAGTACTTTGACTAATAAAACTTCCTAACAAAAATCCTCGAGAGATTTATGAAGCTTTGACAAGGAGATTGAGTAAAGAAGAGATAAGAGATGCAATATTCTTCATAAAGTCTACAAAAGCACCCACGCTCTGATGGAATGATAGGATGCTTCTTTCAAGAATATTGGGAGATCATAGGAGATCCAAGAGTTTTTTTTAGAAAGGTAAGTTCCCGGTGAAATGAAATTACACACATATTTGCTTGATTCCTAAAGTTGTTGAGGCCACAAGGATGAAAGATCTAAGGCATATTAGTCTGAGCTTAGTGATATATAAAGCTGTTTCCAAGATTTTGGTTTCCAGGCTCAAATCCTTTCTGCCAGTTTTAGTGTCTCCGTGTCAGTCAGCTTTTGTTGAAGAGAGACAGATATCAAATAATATTTTGGTGGCCCATGAAGTTATCCATGGTTTGAGGACCCATCCAGTAGTTTCAAAGGAGTTTATGGCCATCAAATCAGATATGTCAAAGGTCTTTGACAAAGTTGAATAGAAGTATTTAAAAGCCCTCTTCTGGCTATGGGTTTTCATCTTAAATGGGTGATGTTTTGTGTTACTTCAGTTACTTACTCGGTCTTGATTAACAACCAACCTCATGGTGTGATTGTCCCTCAAAGGGTATGACTCAGGCAAGGAGATCCCCTTTCCCCTTTCTTTTTTGTGTTGTGTACTCAAGGGTTGTCTCATATGCTAAACAGGTCAGAGAGGGATGGTGATTTGAATGGGATTTGTTTCTCTGTTCATGGCCCCTCAATCAATCACTTGCTGTTTGTAGATGACAGTCTTTTCATTTGCAAGGCTGATGAGGAACAGTGCAAAGAGTTCAAGAGGATAATGAGTATCTATGAAAAAGCTACTGGCCAAACAATTAACCTGGAGAAATCAGCTATAACCTTTGGTGCTAAAGTGTATCCAGGAGTAAAAAGGAGGATACAATAGAGTCTGGGGATTGTTAAAGAAGAAGGTACATGCACTTATTTAGGGCTACCTGAATGTTTTACTGGGTCAAAGATAGAGATGCTGGAATACATAAGAGAAAGGATGAAGTCTAGAATATCAAGTTAGTTTTCAAGAACATTATCACTAGGGGGTAAGGAAGTTCTTTTGAAATCAGTGGCCATGGCAATGCCCATATATGCCATGACTTGTTTTAAGTTACCTAAAGCTACATGTGCTTCCTTAGCTAGTGCCATTGCTGAGTTTTGGTGGCAATCAATTGAGGATAAGAGAAAGATGCATTGGATTAGTTGGGATATGCTATGTCTCTCAAAACAAAATGGAGGGATGGGATTTAGAGACATAGAATGCTTAAACAAGCTCTTCTGGGGAAGCAAGCTTGGAAAATACTACAAAATCCAGAAAGTTTGTGCTCAAGAATGCTCAAAAGCATATACTATGATCAGAGAGATTTCTTGCAAGCTATTGAAGAGGCCAGGCCAGGCCATCCTTTGGGTGGAAAAACATTCTTCATGGGAGAACGCTTCTGAAACAGGTATTAAAGAAAATGATTGGTAATAGAGAGACAGTCAGAGAATGGTGTGACCCTTGGCTAGGGGAAGAAAGGTTAAGAATCCTATTAATGAAGAATATCTTTGTTAACATAGATTTAAAGGTTTGTGACCTTCTGCTTCGTATGGATCCTGGAACTTGCCAATGTTAAGGGATTTGTTTTTTTAACTGGACATTGATATCATCATTAGGAACAAACCAGTTGCTTCCCAGAACAATTACTGGATCTAGAAACACAACAGAGATGAAGTATATTCAGCCAAGTCTCGAAACTGGAAAGCAAATCAGATCAAGCGTCATGATCTCATTCAGGAAGTAACAACCCTACCTTCCATAAATGGAATCAAAGAAGAAGTTTGGAGGATGAAAGCTCCACCAAAGATCCAGAATTTCTTTTGGAAAGCTATAATGGCGCACTGTCAGTGGTGGACAAAATAATGTCTAGAGGAATCAGAGTTGATGAGAGATGCCAAACATGTGGCTTAGAGGGTGAATCAATAAACCATGTCATTTTCATGTGTACCACAACTAGGCAAGTGTGGGCTTTGTCTGATGTCCCGGGACCAAAGGATGGTTTTGGTTATGAATCTATCTATTCTAATATGGCTTATCAACTCTCTTTGCAAAAGAAGTATGATATTCCCTTGGGTATCAGAAGAATCATTCCTTGGGCAGTTTGGCACATTTGGAAAAGTAGGAATACTCTGTTTTTTTAAGGAAGAAGATTTTGGCATGTGGAAACAATGAAGAAAATTAAAGAAGCTTCAGAAGCTTGGTTCCTTGCTCAAGTGGTGGATTCTAAACTATGGCAAGAAGAGGAAGAGCTCAACAAGAAGAGAAAGGCATGAAGTTCGCCACTTAAGGGCTGGATTAAGTGCAATATAGCTTGTTCTTGGTCGAACAAGACCAGGAAATGTGGAGGGGCTTGGGTAATGAGAGACAACATGGGGCTGGTTATGCTTCATAGTAGGAGAACTTTTGCAAACTTGGATAGTAGGCTGGAGGCAAGAAAGAGAGTTTTGATGTGGGCACTTGAGAGTATGGCTGATCATCACATTGACAAAGTTATCTTTGCCTCTGAAGATTCTGATCTCATGGGTGCAATATTAAGACCGAGAGCATGGCCTTATTATATCTCGGAAGTTGCATAGGTTGTAAATTTTTTGGGAGTCTTCATCAACTGGAGACTGCAAGTAGAAGAGGCATCAATGAACAAAGGTGCTCATCTCATTGCTCATAGTGCGGTAAGGGATAATTGTTAGCATTCTTATGTTGCCGAAGGTTGTCCTTTTTGGTTGAAAGAACTTTTTGAGAATGAGCCTCTGTTTAGTTTTGTCAATTTAGGTTCTAACCATTTTTTGGGTATGACATTTGTTAGCCTTTACAGAATAGTTTGATGCGGTTTGAACTCCGTGGGTTCTTTATGGGAAGAGTAGTATTGTACATTTGGTTTGGAATCTTTCAATATAATCAGTTCAGATGGAAAAAAAAAAAGACCAAAAGTTTAACATAATTATATATATGTAGAATCTTTAACACAGTTTTACAAATTGGACCTTAATTATATTAGGAAAAATTAAAAATAAAAGACATCTACTATAGACTTTGTCCATCTATACCTTTATTTGAAATATCTTATTTATGCCTAAATTATCTTTTTTGTATAAATAATTAATTTTTTTCAAATTTTTTGTGTTAAATATGTGAGAAACAATTGAATAAGACTTTTTATCAAAAGAGCAATTGTTGTTTAATAACAAGAGGTTAAATTTTAGACTTATAAATTCGTTCTAGTTTGTGTAGAAGACATTATCAGAAATTTATACATGTTCCAAAACATTCAGATTCTGTAATATGAACATTGTACATGTTCTAAAAAGTTTAGAATACACTAACGTTCTACAAACTTTGGAATACAATTTCAGAATACGTCAACTGGACTTTGTTCTATGTTCTTCATAATTTAGAATACGTATTCTTCTATTTGCTCTATGTTCTTCAAAATTTAGAATACGTATTCTTCTATTTGCTATATGTTCTTTAAAATTTAGAATACGTATTTTTCTATACATAGAATCCCAAAAATTAAGGAAACTAAAAATTTAAAATCTTTAAATGAATCTAACAGTTTAAGAAATCAAATATATTGTGTCATCTGAAGAATTTAGAATACATATTCTGTTTTTTTCGGAATTCAGTAAATTGTCTATTTTCCTTCTATATAACCTAAAGTTTTCACTTCATGTATTCAGAACTTGAAGATGATGCAGATTTACGTAACTTGTGGTGTATGGAGATCGATTGAGAATAAAAAAGTGGAGATTTATGGTTGATGAAGAAAAACGTGCGAGATTACTTGCCTTGCAATCCAATACAACTCTTGAAGAGCTCAAGATAATGGTTTCAAAAGACTACGGGGTTGAACAAGGTATAATTGATATGGAATTTAGTTATCTAGCAATTGATCTAAGCGTTGATTATGCTCCAATTGTTATGACGAACCAATGACAACTTTAGAATTTTATGGCGTATTTAAAAAAGAAAAGTACGATACGGTTGTGTGTGACGTTTAAACCTAGGATTGGAGACCACAAGCGCGAATTCAATATTGATTTGAATGAGATGCCAAGTGATTCAAGTAAAGGAGACAATGATTGTAAGGTGCGTGAAAAATCACTAGTTTTGATGAATGAGGATAAACCGAATGATGAGTTCCATGAAGATGATTCTGATGCTAAAGTTAGTGATGATGTTGAAGCAGCACCAGTAGCCAACTTGATGTACATATGGGGGATGTTTTTCCTCTCATCAATAGCCATTACCAGCCCAGCTATGACTAGAAGATACACCAAACGGATTTTGTCCACATGAGTCCACTTGTGAACAACTGGTAGGTGATCATCCATCAAGTACTTTATTAAAATATTCCATTTTCTCTTCAGCAACTTACTCCAAAACCCTTTATCATCTGTCCACTTCTCAAAATCACTTCCATCGTCCTTGTAATTAAACCCTGTCACTGCATAAAACTCTTGTAGTGAAAGTCTGAGTGCCTTCCTTCCAAACACAAACCAGAACTCATGCTTTTTCTTTGTAACCAATGGCCTACACAGCATGTTGTGTATCGTCCGAGCTGAGTATTTTAGACCATTCTCATGTATTGCAAATACATGAGCAAATATTGGATCTCTTTTAACTTCATCATACTCTAATGGCATTGCTTCCTTTATTTTAGTTAGGAGAGTCATCTTGCAGCTGTTGTTGATCTGAACCACTTCTGATGCATCCCTCAAAACCTTCACCGCACTAACCGCCTCACCGTAGACCATTCCTACCGTGCGGTCACCGCCCCTGACCCGATCAGGCACGCATACCTTACAAAACCACCTTAACGATGCGGTCATTCCACCACTAGATGATTTTGAGCTCCCTCAACCTTACCACTCGAGCCGCACAGGAGTTAAGAAGGACACATGTGCACTTCAAGGAGCCTACCGAACCAACCCGAAGGAGTTAAGCAACAAGTCAATGTTTCCCATAAACGTGACTCATCAGAGGTTCATTACCAACTGGATTCGGGTCTATAGGATTTTAGACCAAGCTGGGATTAATTTTACAATCATGGTGATTCCAGACCACCTTGCCAGTGAAGCTTATGCAAACCTACGTCCACTGTCCGACGTCTTCCGGATCAATCACGAAGAATCAGAGCATGGGGCCAATTTTATAACATTCCCAGATCATCTAGAGCCTGCCTAGAAGTTGAATCAGCTCAATCGGAGTTCAGACGAAGGAGTTATGGATTTTCCAAAACAGAGGATACCGAACATAACCGGATTGGACATCTGCGCATTGATTAGAGAATTCCAACCAAACCAGGAGCTGCCAAGCTGCGAGTTCACTTGCTATGGAATCTTGGGCCAACGTAGAAGTCCCGAGAGTTAGATTCAGCCCAAGACTACATTCGGTTTGGAAGATATCACTTTCCTAAACTGGAAGATCTCCAACTTGGCTTATTTGGACATATGCGCATTGATTAGAGGATTCCGACCAAATCAGGAAGAGCCAAGCTTCGAATCTACTTGATATGGAATTGTGAGCCAATGTAGAAGCCCCGAGAGTTGGATTCAGCCCAAGATCACATTTTGTTTGGAAGATATAAATTTCCTAAACCGGAAGATCCCTGACTTGCCTTATTTGGACATCTGCGCATTGATTAGAGGATTCCGACCAAACCAGGAGGATCCAAGCTGCGAGTCCACTTGCTATTGAATATTGGGCCAACTTAGAAACCCAGAGAGTTGGATTCAGACCAAGACCACATTCGGTTTAGAAGATGTCAATTCCCTAAACCGGAAGATCCCCGACTTGCCTTATTTGGAACCTTGGAGCATTAAACCCCAACAGTCACCTTGCCATCAACTTGTACATGTTATCAAGTCTCTATACAGCCTCTAGAATGTTCCAACGGCTCACTACTTCCTCCCCAAGCTGTCAAGATACAAGGAGCCTTCCACTTGCCTTATTTGGACGATTTTATCATCAATTCTCCAACGGCTAGTTTTGTATTTAAATTTTATGATTTGTTTCTTGTTTTAGGCATTAGAGATGCTGTTGTACGAGCCTATATAAGCTCAGTTCATTCCTCATTGTAAATCAACCTTTTACCTTGAAATATTCAATAAAAACGTTAAGTTTTTCTTCACAAAAGTGTGTCTTTTGTGTTCTTGTCATCTCAAGCTTTGGTGTGATTCCATTGTCTTGTATGGCTGCGTTCTAGGTTGTTTGTGAGATTCAAACAGTCTGGTTTGTGTTGTGTCAGTACCGAGTTGCTTCCATCCAACTCGCAGTGACCATCGATCCATCCTTCGATCCACTCGATCATCTCTTTGTCCGTAGTGAAAGCGCCGTACGGCCAGCACTCGGATCCGTCTATCACTTCGCTTCCATCACCACGTAACCTCCGTTCGTGAGGCTGCATCAATTTCTGTCTCGTTTCCTTCTTTGAAAAGGCACTTTGGATACCTGCCTTCCATTCCTGTATAAAATCAAAGAACAACAACGGTAAATAATATTTGATTAGCCCAAATCCCTACCCAAAATGTAGAATCAGAGATTGATGTTTAGAAAACATATAATTCAGTTAAACAAAACAGATTTCATGAGTTACTAATGGTGCAAAAACTAATTATAACACTTAAGAGAGATTGCGGTTACTATATGAAATCTTATATGAACTTTAACTATACATAAAATCGTATATAAGCTTCTAGAAATATCAATTTAATATCATCAAATTTTATTTCTATGACTAATAATTATAATCGTGACTAACAAAGAAAGATAAACAAAGCAATCATATGTCACATATGGACGAAGAAGAAAGATGATAACTACAACTGTATGTACGAGACATTTGTATGTACAAACTTTTTCCTTAAAATATAATATTCACCTACATCTCCAAATACACAGATTTTGATTCATTGTTGAAGTTGAAGTTGAGATTGACTTGTAAACTAAACAAAGGACACTAACCGATGACAAATCAACAAAAAATGGATAAAAATTTGAAAATCCACCAAAAGAAATTGGCACGAATTAGAGAGTTAAGAACCCTTAAACCCCATAAATTCTCAGTCAAAACTTACCCAAATGTATTCTTCTTCGGTTGTTCAGTGAATCGCAAACCCAGAGTTTCAGTGAATCGTCGGTTGTTCACTGAATCACGAACCCAGTGAATTGTCGGTGAAGACACAAGGAAAAAAAGCCATCGAAAGAGAGAGAAGTAAACCGCCAGCGAAGAAGGAAGACGGTGGCCATCGAAGAAGATGGAGTCACCGAAGAAGAAAAATCAAAGAAAGAAGAACCTTCGTTTTGGCGAATACCCTAGTTTTGGGACAAACCCTCTAATTGATTTAGAGTCTTCTTCTATTTGTTTGTCTATTTAAGTTTGGGGCAAACCCTCTAATTGATTTAGAGTCTTCGAAAATTTGTTTTTCAGATTAAGTTTTGTTTTGAAACCTCTAATTGATTTAGGGGAAAATTGAAAATAAAGAACATCTTCTATAGACTTTGTCCATCTATACATTTATTTGAAATATTTCATTTACGCCTAAATTATCCTTTTTGTATAAATAATTAATTTTTTCCAAATATTTTTTGTTAAATATGTGAGAAATTATTAAATAAGACTTTTTATCAAATGGGAAATTGTTGTTTGATAACCAAGAGGTTAAATTTTAGACTTATAAATTCGTTGTAGTTTGTGTAGAAGATATTTTCTGAAATTTATACATGTTCCAAAACATTCAGATTACGTAATATGAACATTGTACGTAACCTAAAAAGTTTAGAATACACTAACGTTCTACAAACTTTGGAAGACAATTTCAGAATACGTCAACTGGACTTTGTTTTATGTTCTTCAAAATTTAAAATACGTATTCTTCTATTTGCTCTATGTTCTTCAAAATTTAGAATACGTATTCTTCTATACGTAGAATCTCAAAAATTAAGGAAACTAAATATTTCAAATCTTTAAATGAATCTAACAGTTTAAGAAATCAAAAATATTGTGAGATTACATTCTGAAGAATTTATAATACATATTATGTTTTTCAGAATTCAGTAAATCTAAAAGCGTAAATCTAATAGAATTATGGGTATAATAGGATATAAATTATTACAAAGGTGTAGATCACCAAACTTTATTAACAAAAGTATATATGGACAAACTCCCAAAAAATATCTTTTATTTTCAATTTTCCTATTATATTATTAATACGATTTTTTTTATTTTTGTAATCGTTTAGATTTATTATTATTTTATTACAAATTATGAGAATTATTACATCGCCGATTCTACAATGGATAAACTTTCACGCTAAACGATTTTATTTTTGTTCCACGCTGAAGATTTCATGTAAATTTGTCTCTATTAATCTGCATCAATAATAATAAATTGCATATTCGGGAATTCAAACCCCAAAACTTCATGGTGTAGAAACATTAATGATCATTTGGTTAAACCATTAGGCCAAAATGAGTTCTACTATTAATACGGTTTTAGTTCGAAAATAAAATGCTACAAGATCGATCATTTGAATTTGATCTTAAATATATGGTTAGATTTCGCTTATCGAATATAAATCAGATTTTGCGTTTTCAGAGTTAGAGGTAAAGGAGTTTCCATGGAAGCTCTTATTGCTTCCCCATCCTTCTTCCTCCCCATTTCCAACTCTTCCTCAGACATTAACAACAACCGATTCTTCCCTTCTTCTTCTTCTTCTCCGAACATCAATTTCGGAACTTTCCGGAAGAATTATTATATATCTTCGTCGTCGCACCTCGTTTACTCGTCTTCTGCAGTTTCCGCACCGTCTTCTTCGATTGATCTCTCCCGAAACACCTATTGGATGGTGATTTTGGATAAACCTCCGCAGAGGGTTTCTTCCAAATCCGATATCGTTGATTATTATGTTCGGATTCTTGCGGAAGTCTTGGGCAAGTGGGTCTTTTTCTTCCCATTCTTTTGAGCCTTTTGCTTCAGCTTTTTGCTTACTTATTATGTTGTTTGCAGCGAAAAAGATGCGCAGATGAGTATATATGATGCTTGTGTTGATACCCATTTCGGGTTTTGTTGTCTTATCGACCAAGATGCTTCACGCCAGCTCGCTCGTGAGTGTTATATTTTAGCTTGAGAGCATTATAGAATTGCAGATTCTGTTTCTATGGTTGGTGGTCACTTAAGGCGTTTTAATTGTTTGTCTATCAACTTTAGGTTTACCTGGAGTAGTATCTGTTAGACCTGAAGCGGATTACAGTACTGTGAGAAAGAATTATGGCACTGGGAATCAGAAATGTGTTTCCTTGTTTGGTCATGGGACAGTGAAACATTGGATGGTTCGAATAGAAAAGCCAGGAGTTGGGATTGTTACTAAAGCACAGATGGTTGATCACTGTGTTCAATTGCTATCCAAGGTTTTAGGGAAGTGAGTGTCTTGTTTTGATTATGCCTTGGGGAAGCTAATGTCTCATTAAGCTTTTAACAGCATTTCACCATTTACTTTGCAGTGAAAAGGATGCACAGATGTGTCTTTATCATATTTCTTGGCAGTCCAAGTTCGGGTTTTGTTGTGATCTCGATGAAATGTGCGCTGTGGAGTTGGCTGGTTTGTGATACAGAAGATCAGTTTGTCAAATGTAAATCAGAAAACAATGTTTGTCCTGAGTTGTACTAACAGATGAAGAGATGGTGTTGAATTGATGCAGGTGTACCTGGTGTTCTTGCTGTTGTTCCGGATAACAATTTCGAGTCACTAAACAAAGACTATGAAGGTCTGTCTTTAATATGGATCTTACACACACTGAAAGCAATATTGTGTAGAATATTTACGAGCCCTACCTTTAGCTGATTTGATGGATATGTATAATCTCACATTGTTGTAATCATGGCCTCTTTCCTTTTCGAAAAGGCGATAGTACACAAGATTCAAGCGAAGGTTCAGAGTCTCCGCCTGTTAAGACGAAGAAACTGTTTATAACTGGTATGCAAACACTTGAGATTGTATCTATGCTCTTGGTTACATAGCAGAATCTGTTAAAAGGCACAATCTCCACATCATTTAAAGGGAAACTCATGCTTCCCCCAATTCATTGCCCGCATCTTAATTTACAAACTAGTTCTTTCAGAAGATTACACTTATTGATAGAACATGTATCTTGGGTTTGCTCAACTTTTCAGGACTGTCTTTCTACACATCCGAGAAGACACTACGTGCAGCATTTGAAGGATTTGGGGAACTAGTTGAAGGTACTCATGATTTACTATACAATTCATGGGTGAAAAATATCATTGGGAAAAGGTAGATGATCACAGCATAAACTTTCCATCTGCAGTCAAAATCATTATGGACAAGATATCAAAGAGATCAAAAGGCTATGCCTTTATAGAGTACAAAACAGAGGAAGCTGCAAGCGCTGCACTAAAAGAAATGAATGGAAAGGTAAAGCTACGGTTTCGAGACCCTAAAGTGTTTTTTTAATCAATCTACTCAACATGAATGTGATAGACAGAGAGGGAAAGACGCTTGATACAGATGTTATTGGTGATTTCTCTTTGCGCAGATTATCAACGGGTGGATGATAGTAGTAGATGTAGCCAAGACTAAACCGTTTAGACAAAGCCAAAGCCAAAGCCAAAGCCAGGCGAGTGCTGAGTTCTAGAAACTAGTTGAAGGTGACAAAGCTGATGCCTTTATTTGTACATCAGCTTGTAGATGCTTAAAACCAAGCAAGAACATTGAAGCTGCCGCTAGATATCAAGCTTGGCATTTTCTTTTTAGAATCTTGATGATATACACAAAATTTGCTTCTTGTAATATAATGTTTTGTTTTCTGAAAAGTCAATTTCACTGTCATTGAATACAAGTCAATCCAAAACGCCGTTATCAGGAATCTTTCCGACAAAACAATCGAAGCTTCTCTTTTTTCCGGTCAGTTTTGCGTTTAAGACGATTCCAAACCCTAATTGGTCTTTTTTTTCTTCTTATCGCGTGATTTGAAACATAAAAGCTGAGAGATTTCGTTTTGACAAAAGGGTGCAGCAATCAGCAATGAAAGGGATTACGAGGCTTGTAACTTCTCTTTCCCGACTCAGAGGTCGCGAGATTACGGTTTCTTCTTCTTCGTCTTCCTCTCTTCTGATATCTCGTCGCTCGCTATTCATCTCGGCGGCAACACACTTTCCGACCAATTCACGTGATTCTCCGACGACGGATTATGCTCTTACTTGGTCGAGATCTACGTCACTTCCTCAGAAATGGGCTTTTCTCGGAGGTATGGTTGTTTCTTTGTTTTCGTATTTTGGATTGTCATTGCCATCACGAAAACGACTGGGATTTCTTGTCCTCTCTGTTTCATAGATCATTTGCTTGGACGCATAATTTGATAATTGCTCAGATTTTTCAGAAATTAGATTGCTTCAGGCTTCAAATTAGAGCAATCTTTGATACAAATTCATGGCGGATTTAAGTGTCTAATTAGCTTAACTTGTGGCTATCACGGAAACGACTGGGATTTCTTGTCCTCTCTGTTTCTGAGATCATTTGCTTGGATGCATAATTTGATAATTGCTCAGATTTTTCAGAAACTAGATTGCTTCAGGCTTCAAATTAGAGCAATCTTTATCCAATTATCCCTTGAGTCCTTGAGACAAATTCATGGCGGACTTTAAGTGTCTAATTAGCTGTAAATCTTTGGTATTTTGTTGGCCAGGGCAGAGAAGGACGATGTTTATCCAAACACAATCGACGCCAAATCCTTCTTCTTTGATGTTTTATCCTGGTAAACCAGTCATGGAGGTTGGAAGCGCTGATTTCCCTAATGTTCGTTCGGCTTTAGGTTCACCATTGGCCAAGTCCATTTACGCCATTGACGGTATATTATCCCTCGTGTAATCTATCTGTTCATTCGTCTGATTAATCGAAAAACTTATTCCTTCAATGTGATGGATGTGGTTGTTTCTTTAATTGCAGGCGTAGTTCGAGTTTTCTTTGGGTCAGATTTTGTGACAGTCACAAAGTCAGATGATGTATCATGGGATATCCTCAAGCCTGAAATATTTGCAGCAGTCATGGATTTCTATTCTTCTGGACAGCCTTTGTTTCTGGATTCACAAGCTGCTGCTGCCAAGGATACTGCCATCAACGAGGTAAACCCCTCCTGTACTGTCTTTGTTGGAGTGTACTTCTCTAGACTATCTCATTTCTTCATGTTGTCGGTATATTATAGTTTGAGCTGATTATTGGTGCATTGAACATTATCTTGAGCATTGAGAGTAATATGTTGCTGTAGAAGTTATATATACATGAGATACTTGATTATGGAATATGTACTGGTTGCTGTTATAAGCTGACTAATATGATTAAGGATCTTGAAGTAGTACTTGAGCACGACAGCTTGACTGAAAGAGACCATTTTTCATAAAATATGATGCTCTGTTAATTATGGATTTGACGCTTTGCAATGCTCTTCAAGATTTTGGTAGATAAAGCCAATGGTAACAGGTGTTTTTGTTGTTTCTCTCATTGGCAAAACTTTTTTGGGATTCAGGATGACTCTGAAACCGTAGCAATGATCAAGGAACTCTTAGAAACGCGCATCAGACCAGCAGTCCAAGATGATGGTGGGGACATCGAGTATTGTGGGTTTGATCCGTAAGTTTGACTTCCTCTAGTTGTACTAATAACCAAGGATATCTGTTTATTCTCTCAAGTAAAATCCTGTTGGGTGGGTTTGATCAGGGAAAGCGGTATAGTGAAGCTGAGGATGCAGGGAGCTTGTAGCGGTTGTCCAAGCTCATCCGTTACATTGAAATCGGGAATAGAAAACATGCTGATGCATTATGTATCCGAGGTAAGATAGATCCTCCTAACAGCTTCTTACTACATATGGTTCTAGACCGTCTGTATGTGCTAAAGTTGTGACGAATCAGGAACTTGTTACTGTCTGTTCTTCTAATGAAAGGGTTTTTGTGCAGGTGAAAGGCGTAGAACAAGAGTTCGATGGAGAAGAAGAAGAAGAGGGAACGTTGTCTGGAGAGATGAGAGAGTAGAGTGAGATGTCTCTAAGCTCTGCTCTTCTCTTTTAGTGTACAGAAGAATAAGTCCCATTGAGTGCACTCTTTACTTCCACCCTTGGAATTGATTGATCGTGTTTTCTTGGGGCTTTTGAACCACACTCAAGAATCTTCTTAGAGATCACGGGTTTGATCTGCTTTGTAACTTTAGTTTACCTACAGGAATAAATTGTTTTGAGGTTTTCTAAGGAAAATATACCATGAAACACTACTGTGACTCAAATGTTTTGTACTCCATAACATTGTTTTGTTTCTAGTAGCTGTGTGTTAACAAAAAGACAGAAAATAGAGCTTGCGTTTGGGATTATACCAAGCACCTAACCGAATCAATCCAGTTAAACCGAACCGAACCAAATTGACTTTTAAAGCGAACCAAAAATTCGATCGGTGGTTCCAATTTTCAAGCCGTGTTAAAGTTTTGGGGTATATGTTTGGGGTAAAGGAATAAAATCGTTTCCCCTTCTCCAAGAGAATATTCAGAGAGAAAGAAAAGTCGAGAAACCTTGATACGTTCACGGCTATGGCGGCTGCAAATACACAGACTCTACAAGACGTTATTTCCGATGACCTTAACTACGAAATCTGGGCTCCAATCGTAAACAAACCGAGAAAGAACTTTGGGATGTGGTCGTGAAGGGAATCCCGTCGGATCCAACAAAGATTCCGCTCTTAGCTGCGATTCTTCAGTTCGAACAACTTTGCATGTGGAGAGAACTTGTAAGAAAAGACATGAAAGCGCTTGAGATATTGCAGTCTGGTCGGTTTTCAGGACGACACTCTCGGCCTCTTCGGCCAAGGAACTTTGGAATCTGCTACAACAAGTCCCTAAGCAGATGTCATTGGCGGTTAATACGTGGATGGTATCCACCACCATCGCCGACCATATGACTCCATACGAGAAGTGTTTCACCACTTTAGACAGAACAAGGAGAGGTAGGGTTAGATTAGACGACGGGAGTACCGTCATGGCACAAGGAACAGGAGATGTCAGGTTCTTGACAAGGGAGAATAAGACGGTGACGATCAAGAATGTGCTTTTCGTTCCAGAGGCTCTGACAAACGCGTTAAGTGTTGATCAGATGACTCGGGACGGTTATGCTGTTAAAATGGGACCAAAGAGATGCACTATAAGGGATCAGGCAACTAACAGACTGTTTGGTGAAAACAGGTCGGAAGAGAGAGGTCATTGTCTGCATTTGCAAGTCATTGAAGGTAATCTCACCTCTTCTTAACTCAGATCAGCAGATTTGGTTCGGTTTTTCGTTTTGTTGAGTGTGGGGTTATTCCGGTAGCGGAATTGGACCACTGGTTCTTTAATCTAGATTTGGGAAAATAATTTGGATTAATACTGTGTTCTCAGGATTGAGCATCGTATATATATATTCAGTTCTCTCAATGTCTATTATTTATATAGTATTTATTACTAGGGATGTTAATATGGGTATGAAACTCATGGATCTAAATAGGCATGTTAAGTCCGTTTAGACTCATTTATCCAATATAATTAAATGGGTTTTGAAATTCATAAATGGGTAATCCATTTAGATCCATTTATTTAGTCTAATAATTAAATTACTCTTTATTATTAATAACTAAAAAAAAAAAAGTTTATAATCATTAATTCTTGGTAAAAAATGTAACTATTTTATATACTAACTAAAAAAACATCTTGATGGAAAAATACGGAATCACATGCTCCCATTATTGGCGGGAAAACACGGAATCACATTTTTACGGGAAAACATGGAATTGTATTTCAGCATGAAAAACATAGAATTGCTTATTTTGGCGAAAACGCGGAATTGCGTTTTTGGCAGGAAAACACGAATTATGTTTTTGGCGGAAAAATATAGAATTACGTTTTTGGCGGGAAAACACGAATTACGTTTTTGGCGAGAAAACACGGAATTACGTTTTTGGCGGGAAAACATGAAGATACGTATTGGCGGGAAAATACAGACTTACAATTTGGCGGAAAAACGTCTTTACAATTTGGCGAAAAACACGGAATTGAATTGAAATTTTTTCTTAAACCAAATTATCAAAATTTAATTTTATAAGAAAAAAATATACACAAAATAGTATTTACTAAATAACAATTAGACATATTATTAAAATCACATATATTATATTAAATGGGTTTAAATGGGCTAATACAATATAAATGAGATTAATTAGAGAGTCCTAATAGGTACAAAAACTAAATAGGTTTAAATTGGGATGGATCTAAATGGGTTGGATTTAAATGGGGTGAATTTACCCATTTTCATATCTCTATTTATTACTGTGTTACTCACTTGGAATATGTTCTACAGATTTATAGATTACAACACTAGGCAAATTAAAAGATATATGAATGCAACTCTAATTGGAATAGAATCAATGGAGATCACTCAACACCCTGATAATACCAAACAAGTGACTAGGTGCAAGCCGAATTGGGATTTGATTTGTGGTTGGTTAAATTTTTTTTTTTCAAACAATGGATATATAGAAGATTGGTCATTAAAACGAACCAAAACCAAGCCTAGAATCGAAAATTTCTACCCGTTCGTAAATCCTAATTACGGTTTAGTACAATGCCACTATATATGTTACTTGGCCGGGTTCGAGTTGAGTCAAAATCCGGATTTAAGTTAAACCGGCAAAACCGGCGAACCGGTTCTATGCCAAAATCCGGTTTACAAACTTTAAGTCAAAATTTTAAATTTATTAGTCAAAAAATTTAATCTATAATTTATAATCACTATTAATTTACTTTCAAATTTATTTTTATTTTGTATTTTAAACAAAAAACAATGTTTTATATACAAAATAGATTAAAATCTTGTTATGTAAATGTTGTAATGATAATTATTACATGATAAATCATATTTAATTTTTTATTATTATAATTTGAAATGGTCTAATATATTATTTTCTTATAATTTTATTTTGGTAAAGCGATGAAGTTATATAAAAAAAAATATGAATATTTATTTTTTTAAATTAGTACATTATCTATTTTTATTAGTTTTAATATATATATATATAATGAAAAATATGAATATTTAAAAACCTGGTTGGTCCGGTTGAACCGGTCCGACCAGCCAACCAATGATGATGCCGAGTCGGTATTCGGTCCGGTTTTCAAAACATTGATTAAATCATACTCCCTCTGTTTCTATTTTTTCTTTTAACATCTACTCCCTCTGTTTCTCTATAATTGATTTTTTAGAGTTTTTACACATTAAAAAAACATATTAATTTTTTACTATAAATACATTATTTTTTTGTGCTAAATAATTTTTTATTATTTTTAGCCAATAATAATTCAACAAAATCAATTAATATGCTTTGAAATTCACAATTCATCATCATTATTTTATAAAAACTACTTAGACAAATGTAAAAATCAATTTTTTTTAAAAACAATATTTTTTCCAAAACATCAATTATTTAGAAACAGAGGGAGTATTAATTTAACCCACCTGAGGAACATGGCGATGTTATAGACTCCCTCTGTTTTTTTTAATATAAGATGTTTAAGAGAATTTTTTTTGTTTGTTATTAAGTGATGTTTTCATTTTTCTAATGCATAATTATTTGATTTTTTAGTGTTTTTGACCCTTTTAATTATGCAGATTGATTTTTTGATTTTCTACTGGTTGAAATATTTTGGGTAAATTAAAAGTGATGTTTTATTTCAAAAAACAATACAAATTTAATGATTTCTTAATTAGAGTGCATAAACCTTAAACATCTTATATTTATAAACAAACAGAGGGAGTAGTATATTTTTTAATTTCATTAAACCAAACCAAAAATAGAACCAAAACCTAGTCTGAACCACTCATTTGAGTGATTAGAATTCAAATTGTAATTTAGGGCTTACGGTTAGGTTTTTTTTTTTTTGGTTTTTGATAAATTATATCGGCTGTCCAGTCAGTCCCGGTAGGAACACACCAGAGTGCTACAGAGTGGATTTCTCCCCGAGGGGCCACCACACTGTCTGATCCGAGTTTGGAGTGCATTCCGACTATTGTCAGGGGGTAGTCAGGCTGCATGCATTTCTGATTACCAGGGCCCAACGACCGACTTCCCAGCAAGATGTTGTTAACAGCAAGTGAGAGGAATCAAATCCAGGTTGTGGAAGTTTCACCCTTTCACCCAAACCCACTCTTTTACTAGCCCACCACCTTCTGGGCTAGCGGTTGTTTTAGGTCATTATATAAATACATAAACTTTATTCGAATTCTCCAAGAGAATATTACCCCTAAAAAATATTTTAAACTTGTTGCGGCTATGGAGGCGACTCTACAAGAAGTTATTACCGTTGACCTTAAGTATGAAGTTTAGTCTCCAATGGTGAAAGCTACACTAACAAAGAAAGGACTTTGGGATATTGTCGAAAACAGAGTCCCGCCTGATCCATCCAAGATCCCAGAAGTAGCCGCGACAATCGAAGCCGAACAACTCTCGAAATGGAGAGATCATGTGAGAAAAGACACAAAAACGCTTTAGATGTTGCAATGTTTAGTCCTGTCTGTTTTAAGAACCACTCTCTCTGCTTCTTCGGCCAAAGATCTTTGGGAGATGCTAAAGAGAGGCGACGAACCAGCGAGGTTAGTGAACATGGAATCTAGACGTAGAAGAGGTAATCAGTGCTTTCAAAGAGGGCATTATGTTAGAGACTATCAAACCAAGATTCAAGTACCTAAGTATCGAATGTTAGCATTAAACGTCGCTGGTTTGGCATTTGATGAGAATATGTGGATGATATTCACAACTACCACGAATCATATGACTCCAAATGACAAGTTTTTCACCACTCTAGATACAACACACAGAGCTCGGGTTGGATTGGCTAACGGAAGTAGTACCATGGCACTAGGAAGAGGAGATGTGAGCATCGTGACGAAAGAAGGTAAGAAAACGATCAAGAAAGTGTTTCTTGTTCCCGGAATAGACAGAAACGTGTTGAGCGTTCCACAGATGACACAGAAAGGCTACGCAATTGAAATGACCGGAGACAAATGCACTATAAAAGATCAGAATGGGAGATTATTTGCTGAATTTGTTAGGGAAGATAGGGGTTTTTTCCTTGAAGGAATTTGGTTATATATAGTAGTAGTATGGTGCACAAAATCAGTCTTCTATGCGGTTTTGGCTAGGCTTATTTGATTTTTAGCTTTTTTTCTAAGAAACCTAATGCATTGATAGTTTACATTGGCGATGATTAGTCCGCGCTCTTTTAACCATTTGGCATTGGACCAACCGCGATTACTGTATTTTCCGGATATGAACACAAATGCTACATATAGTCGGCTACATATAGTCGGTGCTTTTTTTTTGTTTTTGTAGTATACTAAGTTTCTATGTGCGTTGGATCAAAACTCAAGCGTTAATCATCATTTATACTTGATAGTAGTCCGATGTAATAGTAATGGTCTAAAACAAGTTTTCAACCAATAGTACCATCTATTTGGTCCCAGATGATCTCATTGTGGTTAGTTAGTTAGTTCTAATCACAAGTCAAAACTAATCATCATCAAGAGAAGCTTGCGTGTGAGGGTTAATCACTTAATCGGATCAACCCATTTAAATTAAACCAAATTTAACCAAATTTGATTGTACCAACCAAACTCAAGAGTGTATATGCACGCATCTGGAACTGAACCGAATAATTTCACTGAACCAAAACCGAATCTGAAATTTGATTTGGCGGTTTAGTTAGGGTTGACGGTTTATACATATATATATGGGAAAATTGAAAATAAAAGACATCTTCTATAGACTTTGTCCATCTATACCTTTATTTGAAATATCTCATTTACGCCTACATTACTTTTTTTGTATAAATAATTAATTTTTTCCAAATTTTTTTTGTTAAATATGTGAAAAACAATTGAATAAGACTTTTTATCAAATGAGCAATTGGTGTTTGATAACCAAGAGGTTAAATTTTACACTTATAAATTCGTTCTAGTTTGTTTAGAAGACATTTTCTGAAATTTATACATGTTCAAAAACATTCAGATTACGTAATATGAACATTGTACATGTTCTAAAAAGTTTAGAATACACTAACGTTCTACAAACTTTGGAAGACAATTTCAGAATACGTCAACTGGACTTTGCTCTATGTTCTTCAAAATTTAGAATACGTATTCTTCTATTTGCTCTATGTTCTTTAAACTTTAGAATACGTACTCTTCTATTTGCTATATGTTCTTCAAAATTTAGAATATGTATTCTTCTATACGTAGAATCCCGAAAATTAAGGAAACTAAATATTCCAAATCTTTAAATGAATCTAACAGTTTAAGAAATCAAATATA
This sequence comes from Arabis hirsuta, assembly GCA_964056655.1. Classification (NCBI taxonomy): domain Eukaryota; kingdom Viridiplantae; phylum Streptophyta; class Magnoliopsida; order Brassicales; family Brassicaceae; genus Arabis; species Arabis hirsuta. The sequence continues at coordinate 31,779,879 of OZ053301.1, read as the reverse complement.
TTGTAAGATTACATTTTGAAGAATTTAGAATACATATTCTGTTTTTTTTCAAAATTCAGTAAATTGTCCATTTTCCTTCTATATAACCTAATGTTTTTCTGATGAATTTTCTTTATTTTCATGTGTTTAGAACTTGAACATGATGTATGTAACCAATGCATAGTGTACATATACCAAGTATAAGTGAGTAAAGATTTACAGTATAAAAGCAAACTTGTAAATAAACGTAGAGTAAATGCAATTAGCTATTTCTTAAAAGAATTTAATTGTTCATAAGGACCTTCATAAATAATTAGAAAATGTTTTAAAAGAAATTATTCGTGAAACTTCAAAAATATGACTAAATTATTAAGATTGTTATCACAATTTCGAATTAAAAGCATGAGTAATTACATTCAAAGTCTGTAATTCATTAACAAAAACATGTTAAACAATCAGAACACCAATTTGTATTGGTTTTTTGACGATTCATGAATAAGTCCAAAATGAAAAACAATTTGTGTTGGTTTCTTAACGATTAGGTAACAAACTAGATTTCATTATTTATAAGGTTGTTGTTTGGTTATTTTTGTATTAAAAAAATATTATTATTGATTAAATAAAGTATTAAAACAAAAAAGAAAAAGAATGTTCGAACTTGAGACATCATTTAAAAATTTATAACTCATCAACCAATTCAACCAATAAATATAATTATTAATTACTCCTTAAAATATGATTAAATATAAGAGTTATGGTTAAAGACATAATAGAATTTTAACTAAATTAAAGTATATATCACCAAATTTAAATAATAAAATTATAGATAAACTCCAAAAAGATCATTTTTTATTTTCAATTTTCCTTATATATATTATATAGTAACTGTCCCGGAGATTGAGGGAATTGTCTATTCGCTTTCTCCGAAAGAATGTAGAGAGAAATATACGGTTACGGTTATGGCGACAGAGAATAGTTCCGACGAATTCGACTATGAAATCTGGGCTCCGGTGGCGAAATCTACACTAATCGAGCAAGGACTTTGGGATGTTGTCGAAAACGGAGTCCCTCCAGATCCATCGAAGATTAATCCAGAATTATCGGCAACGATTCGACCCGAAGAACTTTCGGAATGTAGAGATAAAGACATGAAAGCGATTCAGGTATTGCAATCTTCTCTCCCAGATTCGGTTTCCATGAAAACTCTCTCTGCTTCTTCGTCCAAAGAGGTTTGGGATTTGCTTCAAAAAGGTAACGAAGAAGCGAAGATACGTAGATTAGAGAAGCAATTCGAAGAAATTAGCATGGGTGAGAACGAGTCGGAAGATTCCTACTCCGATAGGGTTGAAGAAATCATTTTACAGTTGCGCGATTTGAAAGTTGAGAAATCTGGTTTTGAGTTTATGAAAAAGCTGTTAGACTCGTCCCGGGAAAACGATGGCGTAGCTACTCTGTTGAAGGAAATCAATCAAGTTCATAATATGAGTTTTGAGGGTCTTGTTGAGTATTTATTTGCAAATGGCCATGGATATAAACGGATAACAGAGGAAGTTCTACTTGGAGTAGTGAAGGATTTGAGGAGGCTTAAATCATCTTATGATGAGAACATGTGGATGGTATCGGGTTGTGACGCGATCCATATGACTCCATGTGTGAAGTATTTCACCACTCTAGACAGGACACACAAAGCTAAGGTTGAATGGGTGGACGGAGCTCTTCTCATGGTTGGAGGAAAAGGAGATGTGAAGATCATGATGAAGAACGGGAAGAAGAAGACCATCACTAATGTGCTTTTTGTTCCCGGGATCGATAAAAACGTGTTGAGTATTTCTCAATTGGAATCAAGAGGCTATTCAATCAGCGAGGGAGAAAGAGGGGAACAGATTATCCGCGATCGGACTGGGGCAGAATTTGGGGAAACGATGTGGGTCGGAGAAGAATGGGCGCTGCGTTTGCAGGTGATTGAGGGTAATCTCACCTCTTAATCAGTTGCTTCTCACTTTAGTACTAGACTTCACTCATATCAGTCTTTTATGTTGGTTTTATTCTGTTTTCAGTTTCTTGGTCTGATTCATATTATGCTACTACAGAACCTTGGTATTAATCTAGTTTTCAAAAACTGTTTTTGTTATTCACTATGCTATATGCTTTTCTCGACTTTTGTTAATGGTCAAAAGGGGCCGAATTCTAGTAAATGTTGTGAATTCAAAGGGATAGAAATGGAAAGAGGAGAAGCTTGGTGTGTTCAGTTGTAATCACTGATTACAAAAGTCTAAACCATCGATAACTTTTGTTGACCATCGTTGGACGGTTGGAGAGAAGCTAGCGTGTGGGTTAGGGTTGATTACTTAACCGGATTAACCCATATAAATTAAACCAGACTTAACCACATTAGATTTCCCACTTTGAATAAATAACAACATCTAAATAATCTCAATTCAAAAACTACACGCAAATCAACAAAATCCAAAAGTGTATCTAACTTTAACCGATATAACCTGTGTTGAATATATTTTTCAATTGCACTAAACCGAACTGTTAACCGAGCTTAAACTTGAAAATGTCTACACTTGAACGACTCATTGGTTGGTTGGTGATTTTCCTAATTGTGATTTAGGGTGTGCGGTTTGGTTTACTGTATAAATAGAAAGTGTTGGGTGTTAGGGGAATAGTTTATTCGCTTTCGCTTTCTCCCCAAAAGAATATTCAGAAAAAGACGGTTACTGCAATGGCGGCGCCGGAAATACACGACGCAGTTTCCGATGACCTAAACTATGAAGTATGGGCTCCAATCGCAAAAGCTACACTAACGGAGGAAGGACTTTGGGATATTGTCGAAAACGGAGTCCCAGCGGATCCATCGAAGATTCCGGAGCTATCGGCGACGATTCAAGCCAAACAACTTTCCAGATGGAGAGATCTCGTGGTGAAAGACATGAAAGCGATCCAGATATTGCAATCTTCTCTCACAGATTCTGCTTTTAGGAAGACAATCTCTGCTTCTTCGGCCAAAGAGGTTTGGGATTTGCTCGAAAAAGGTGACGAAGAAGCGAAGCTTTGTAGGTTAGAGAACCAATTCGAACAACTTAGTATGGGTGAAAGAGAATCTGTCGATTCCTACTTCGATAGGGTTACAGAAATAGTTGAACAGTTGCGCCGTTTGAAAATTGAGAAATCTGAGTATGAGGTTATCAAAAAGGTGTTAGCTACTCTCTCAGGGTCGTACGATGGTGTAGCTCCTGTGTTGGAAGAACTCATGGATGTTCATAAAATGACTTTTAAGAGTCTTGTTGAGATTTTCCATAGATATGATTCAATAACAGAGGAAGATGTCCATCTGATGTTGAAGGCTAATAGGCTTAAATGGGAGTCTGAGAACAAGAACAAGAACAATCACAACCAAGAAGACTGTGATTCAATCTCTAGGTCAGCGAAATGGAGTGGACCCAAGCAGTTTAGACGGAAGAAAGGCGTATGCTTTGAATGTGGAGAAAAAGGGCATAAAGCAAGAGACTGCAACGGAAAGAATCAACAACCTGCGGCGACAGAAGCTCAGAGTCAGAAAAACGGTGAGGAAGAAGAAGAAGAAGAAGAAGAAATCGTAGTTGATTATGTAATGATGGCCAAGGTAGCTTTAGATGAATTCACATATGATGAGGATATGTGGATGATATACGGGCATGCCACGAGCCACATTACTCCATATGAGAAGCTTTTCACTGCTCTAGACAGAACATACAAAGCGAAGGTTGGATTGGTGGACGGAAGAGTTCTCCTGGCAGAAGGAAGAGGGGATGTTAAGATCATTATGAAGGATGGGAAGAAGAAGACGATCAGTAATGTGCTTTTTGTTCCTTGCGGGATCAACAGAAACGTGTTGAGTATTCCTCAGATGGCATCGAGAGGCTGTTCATTCAAACCGGGAGAAAGAGGCGAATGCGTTGTTCGCGATCGGACTGGAGCAGTATTTGGTGAAACTACGTGGGATGAGAGAGGATTGTCTCTGCGGTTGCAGGTGATTTGAAGGTAGTAATCTCGCCTCTTAATTAGCTGCTTTTCACTTTGGTACTAGACTTAACTCGTAAGGTGTACTTATGTCTTTTAGTTTGGGTTGATTTGGTTTGCAGTTTGTTTGTCTAGTCCATATTCTGCTACTACAGTATGAATTCTTTGAACCTAGGAGGGCTTTGGTATTAATCTAGTTTTCAAAAACAATTTTTGCCCTGCTTTTGTCAAGTTTTGTTAATGGTAAAAAGGGCTCGAATTATAGTTACAAACAAAGTATTGTGAGATTATGTATGTTGGAAAGGAGGCAACAAACAAGCGAAGTTATGTAGAAAGGAATTGGAACTGAAGGTAGCGTGTGCTATTTGGTTAATCACTTAACCGGGGGAAACCCATTTCAATTAAACTAGACTTAATATAGAAGTCCTAAGATCTGGGAATAACTTAGCAGAAGTGAAGATGAATAGAAGTTATGACGATATCTGTGCTATTTGTTTATAACTTAGGACGGTTTAGGGTTAATCTGGTTTTCAGAAACTATATTGTATTCACTATGCAATGCTTTTGTCAAGTCTTGTTTATGGTGAAAAGGAGACGATATCTAGTAGAAAAATATAAGAAATTTATGTTTACAGACCAAATTTGTGAAAATTTTACCAAAATGAGAAAGAGAGGCATGAAAGGTGGATTATTGAATGAATCAGAAGCGAGAGAAGCTTAGACCATGTTTATTGGTGAACCTTTCATGAATTCTTCTAATTAAAAAAAAAAAAAAAAAAAAAAAAAGGAAAAAAGGAAATTTGGTGGGATTTTGCCGAAAAGTTTCAGCACATAGAGACTCAAGAGCATGAGTTTCTTTCAAATGGCAAACTATCATTGGTTCAACTTTTTAATTAATTATGTGATTTAATTTTAATTAAAATATTAATATATTATTTATAAACAACCTTAGTGTGGTTAGTTCTAATCACAAAAGTCTAAAGCATCGAGAACCCTTGCTGACCATCTCGCTGGACTGAAGTTGGCGTGTGGTGTACGGTACGGTTATTCACTAAACCGGATCAAACCACTTAAACTGAACCAAATTTAATTCTCCTAACAATCTCATCCTATTATAGATCCGAACCAAACCGATTCGATAAATACATATCAATCAATTTATTCAAATGAATTTGATACAAATATGGAGCTGAACCGAATACTTGACCGTATTAACTTCAGGTTTATATACATTCTCCAATTGCGTTAAACCGAACCAAGAATAGAACCAAAACCGAACCATTAGATTTAGGTCTTACGGTTTTATAGTGTCACTATATAAAAATAGCAAGCATTGAGTCAGTGAATAGTTTATTCTCGATTTCCTTGCTCCAAGAGAATATTCAGGAAAAAGCTTTGACGAAACCCTGACAGTTACGGCGGCTATGGCGGCTGAGAATATACCCAACGTTTTTTCCGATGACCTGGACTACGAAGTGTGGGCTCCACGCGTGAGAGCTAGACTAGTGGAGAATGGAGTTTGGGATGTTGTTCAAAACGGAGTCCCTCCCGATCCAACGAAGATTCCAGAGGTAGCGTCGACTATCAAGGTCGTAGATCTTGCTCAATGGAGGAATCGTGTGATTAAAGACATGAAAGCGCTTAAGATAATCCAATCTTCTCTCACGAATTCGGCTTTCAGGAAGACTCTCTCCGTTGCTGCTTCGTCCAAGGATCTTTGGGATTTGCTAAAAAAAAGTAACGATGAAGCGAAGCTAAGTAGATTAGAGAAGAAATTCGAAGCGCTTGAGATGTATGAAGAAGAGCCGATGGATAATTACTTGAGTAGGGTTGTGGATATCGTTGAAGGGTTTGAGAATTCGGGAAATCCGAAACCGGATTATGAGGTTATCATAAAGCTGTTGAGTTCGCTTTCAGGGGAATTTGATATTGCTCTTCCTGTGTTGGAGGAGTTCATGGAACTGCCTGATATGACTCTAAAGGATCTTATTAATACTCTTGATCTTTTTGGAGATCACCCTGGCGAGTATATGCTTCAGGAGTTGCAGAAATTTTATAAAAGTATTAAAAAAGCCAAGTCTGAGCAGAAGTGGTGTGGTGTGTGCAACAAGTACAATCACAACCAAGTAGACTGCTACTACAAACCAACTGGAGCCTCTCTTTTTGGAGGCCATTGCTTTCGATGTGGAGAACAAGGACATCGCGGAAGAGCTTGCAGCAACACGAGCAATCAGGAAATGATGGCTACACATGCTGAGATAGATCAAGCGAGGAACGAAAAACCTAAACATCGAATGTTAGCAGTAACTTTTGGTGATTCTGCATATGATGAGGATATGTGGATGATATACACCACTACTTCGAATCACATGACTCCATATGCCAAGTTTTTCTCTACATTAGACAGAACGTACAGAGCTCCGGTTGGATTGGCGAACGGAAAAGATATCATGGCAGAAGGGAAAGGAGATGTGATTATCATGATGAATGGAGTGAAGAAGACAATCAAGAATGTGCTTTTCGTTCCCGGGATGGACAGAAACGTGTTGAGTGTTGGTCAGATGACACAAAGAGGCTACTCAGTAGAAATAGGAGGTGGTGAATGCACTATTAGGGATGAGAATGGGAAAGTATTTGCTAAAACCATGTGGGAAGAGAGAGGCCTTGCTCTGCGTTTGCAGGTGATTGAAAGGCATCCTGCAAGAGATTGCAGCAACACAAGCAACCAGCTTATGATGGCTACACATGCTGAGATAGATGAATGTGGAGAAGAGGAGCATTGTGCAAGAAATTGCAACAACACAAGGAATCAGCAAATGGTGGCTACACATGCTGAGATAGATCAAACGAGGAACGTAAAACCTAGTGCAAGGAATCCAAGTGGAGGAGCCAGGCAAATTAGAGGCAATTGCTTTCGATGTGGAGAACAAGGGCATTGTGCAAGAGATTGCAGCAACACAAGGAACCAGCAGCAGATGGTGGCTACACATGCTCAGATAGATCAAACGAGGAACGAAAAACCTAAACATCAATTGTTGACCGCAACTTTTGGTGATTTCACTTATGATGAGGATACGTGGATGTTATACACCGCTTCTACAGATCACATGACTCCACATGTGAAGTTTTTCACCACTTTAGACAGAACATACAGAGCTGAGGTTGAAATGGGGAACGGAAGCATTACGATGGCAGAAGGGAAAGGAGATGTCAAGATCATGATGAATGGAGTGGAGGTGATGATCACCAGTGTGCTTTGCGTTCCTCGGATCAACAGAAACGTGTTGAGTTATGGTAAGATGGCAATGAAAGGCTATTCAATGGAATCAAGTGGAGGCGAATGCACTATTAGGTCTAAGACTGGAAAAATATTCGCTAGAACCAGGCTGGATGAGAGAGGCATTGCCCTGCGTTTGCAGGTGATAAGGTAAGGTAGTAATGTCACCTCTTAGTTGGTTGCTATTTCACTTTGGAATAAATTTGGTACTAGGCTTACTCTTTAGGTGGAGGTATCAAGTCTTTTATGTGTTTTCAGTTTGGCTTTGTTTAGAATGGTTTGGTGTTTAATCTAGTTTCCGGAAACTATTTTGTATTCACTAATCACGATGCATTGCTTTTGTTAATGGTGAAAAGGAGACAAATATCTAGTAGAAAGATGATATGGGATTTTAGTAAATTGATTCAAATATATGATTACAGACCAAACTTAGAACTGAGAAAATTTACCGAAATTGAAAGAGAGATAGAGAGACATGAAAGGTGGACTGTTGAATCAGTAGCGGCAGATCTTAGCCGTAGGCATTGTGACACAAACTTGAGCGTATTTCTTCTTAGCCGCCTCTGTCCCTCGCTTGGGCTCCTCTTCGTCCGCCATGGCTACCTTAGCCAATGAACAAACCGCCGCAGCAGCCGCCGTGAACATGAGGTCCCTCCTCATTGTGGTGTTGCTCTGTTCCTCCTTAGCCTTGACTTCTACGCTGCTTGTTGTGTTCTCGCTCGTAGAGGCTCTGATCACCGAGAGTCTTCGTCCGCCGGTGGCTGTTGGAAGCTTAGCGACGACCGGGAGGAATGTGGCAGTCATGGTCATCGATGCCATTGCTTTTGATAAATTGCTTGGTTTCTTCTACGAATGATTCTTCTCTCTCTCTCTCTCGATGAGATGGTGGAATGTGTATTAAGAAGTTGGGTGATTTGAGTTTGTGGAAAGGATCAAGCTTGAGGAGAAAATGATCCATTTCCTTATCCAAATATGATTTTGGTGCAAATGGATTGTTGCCACGTGTCATGTTCTATCTTTGTTGTGAATAATCATGAGGGGTTCTTTGCAAAAGTGTAGATACTTTTGTTGTGCGGTCCACATGTAGGTCCATGTTTTAGTCTATGAAATAATCGAGCCAACAACATTCAAATCCTTTGTCTTTGGGTTGTTATCAACATTTTCAAATTGTAACAATAAGCCAACCAATCCGCTTTCTCATCTCTTTAATAGTTTAATTAATTAATTTGTAGAATCGTCGATGTAATAAATTTTATAATTTTGTAACAAAATAATAATAAAATTGCATTGTTAAAAAAAATTAATTAGCCTATAAGATAATTAATTAAGAGTTATTGTACTAAGAAATTAACTACAAATTTAAGCTAATGAGATAGACCAATACTAGGGGTGGACATACGGGAATGTGAGACGGGATTTCACGGGAACGGGATGGAAACAGGATTTTCGGGACTAGAAAAATTTGTTCCATTTGTGTCTCATTCAAAATTCGGAAAGATACGGGATAGATCGGGATGTGATGGGAACGGTACTGGAATTCCCATAAAATAATGACATAGTCGAATCAAAATAAACCAACCATAATGTAAACTACATAAATATTTCAAATCAAACCATTAATCAAATAATATAAGTTTTTCTAAAAGTAGGTTGCTATTCTAAAGTAGGTTGGTATTCTTCTCTCCCGTATCATTCTTCAGCCACTGCAAGTGATTGCTTTTGGAGTTCTATACAAGAAAAAAACAAACAAAAGTAGTAATTAGTTAATAAAACTAATATGTTGGTGATGAAAATATCAACGGGTGATGTTAAAGAGGTAAGAAAATGTACTACTTAAACACTACCTTCTACAACTTCGTCCATAAATGCATGCTCTTACATCACTTGCTTTATGGTTACTCGTACATCATATTGTGGTGAAGATCGTAACCAGAACTGTGTTAAAATTAGTGCTTCTACCATAGAAGATGCTAGGCAACTCCTATACTCATCCAAGATACGACCTCCAGTACTAAATGCATATTCAGATGAAACAGTTGAGACTGCAATCGCCAAAACATCTTTTGCCAATCTTGCTAAAGCTGGATATTTTGTGTTGTTCACTTTCCACCAACTCAAGATATCATATTTGGCATCCAAATTATTGGCTTTTGGATTATTAATCTTCTCCATTAGATAAAGATCTAACTCATTTGTTGATCCATCAACACCTGCTTTCTCATAAGCCATTTGACCCCATTCTCCAAACCGGTCTCCCTCTTCTTTTTCTTCAACCCCCACGTCACTTAAATCACGCTCTTCATCTAACCCATTTATACTTGCATCAAGAACCGTTATGGAAGCATCTTGATTACCACTAACTTTGGCTGATTCGGCTGAGGTTTTGTAAGATGCATTATACACTTCATAAAGCTTGCGCAACAAGCTCTCAATTTGTGCTTTCATCTCTACAATTTTTATGTTACCTTGCTCATCTAACTTCTCAAAGCAAAGCAACACAAATCCCATCTTACAACGGAGATCAAGAACAACAACAACAACAATCAAGAGCTTGTTAATCTTCTTTAAACCTTCCCAATACTTATCAAATTTGCCATACTTCATAGCACGTGCAGTGGCTTTTAAAATAGAATTAGAATCAGAACCTTCAGAAACTGTTTTCAAGACTCTTTCAAGCTTGCAAATCTCATTAAAACACCTATTGGAAGTCACTTTTGTCGAAGCGGAAAATGCTAAAGTAGAATCATAAAAGATATTTAGAAATTTTACCATCACACAAGCATTATCTCAATCTTTGTTCAATGGTGGCCCAACTCTCTTTTTTGCTGACAAAGTAGCATCTTCATGAATATTTTATGTTGGAGTATCATCTTCATGAAAGTAAGCATCGTAGAGCTTGTCTTCCTCGGCCATCCGATCAAATGCAGTTCTGAATTTCAATGTTGAACTCAACATAAAGAAAGTGAAATTCCACCTAGTACCACAATCCAAAATCAAAATTCCTCTACCAATATTCTCCTCGTCGGCTTTTATTTGAAATGCTTGTAATCTGGACTATGAAGCTCGAACATATTTCACAGCGTTTCTGATACTAAGCACATTATTTCCCATTTTTTCAATCCCTCCCCAACAATCAAATTTAGAATGTGTGCAGCACAACGAACATGCATAAAATCACCATCCAATATCAATCCATCAACACCCAAAGTCTTCTTTCACTTGTCCTTCAAAAGCCTTAATGCCCGATCATTCGCAGTAGCATTGTCAACTGTGATAGTTAACACTTTCTTTATATTCCAATCAGTTAAGCACTTCTCAAACTGCTTAGCAATCGTGTTCCCTTTATGATCATATATCGGACTAAAGCTAATGATCTTTCTCTACAATTTTCGATTATCATCTATGAAATGAGCGGTTATTACCATGTAACTTGCAGTAGTAATAGCCGTCCATATATATGTCTGTGGTGAAGGAAACTCTGTGTGTACTCAACACACTCTTCAATGACGTTTTCTCAGCAAAAAACAACTCAAGAACATCTCTGGTAATTGTTCTTCGAGAAAAGACCCTATATAAAGGAACTGTCTGACTACAAAAGTATCTAAACCCACGATTCTCCACAAGAGAGAATGGCAATTCATCCAAAATAATCATTTTTACGGTTGCTCTTCTACACCTGATAGGACAAAAGCCACCAACAGCAGCAAGTTTACTCTCGCTCGTACCGTCTTGGGTTAAGATTGTATTAGTTTTATTTTCTTGAGTTTTTTTGTAAAACTCGCAGTTCTCTTTATGATTCTTCAAACCATTTGTCCCTGTTTTAGCATCACATAGTAACTAACTTCCACAGTAGCTACACTTTGCTTTTTTCCTATTAGGACCAGGTACTACACTGAAAATTTGTTAGGCTGGTGATCTTTGAGATTTTAGGATTAGGTGGTGCAACATCAGAAGAAGAAGACCTCTTACATCCATTTTCAACATCCTCCATAGGTTCATCTCTATTAGCCATCTGCACACATAAAAAGTTTAAGCAAATATAAAATTATTATGAATCAATAAAATATAGAAATAATTGTAGATAGCTAAAGTAGATACTAATATAAAAAACATCATGAATAACTAGAGCAAATTACTAATATAGAATACATATATACTCGATGAATAAAACAAAATCAAAGAAGAAAATGATCAATGAAAACGTGATATAATACAAACAGAAGAACTCATGTTAAAGAAATGAAGTATATACAAATCAAAAGAACAAAAGATTTGTAGAAAACACACCGACTAAAGGAGATCAATCATCAAACAAAAAGAACAAGTAGAGAAATATAGAAGAATCATAATAAAAATTCAAATCGATTAACTAAGTGAAGGGGTTATTTATTCTTCCCTTTTCGATGTTTTTATATGGTCTTTGAAAAAATAAGAGCAGCCGTCAAAGTAAAAAGAGATATGATAATTATAGTCTCTAATTAGGTTTAGTTTCTAGGTAAATACATCATAGAATTTTTTAAATATATATTTTTATTTTATAACTGTCAAATAATCGTGACATCAATAAAAAATTAATTATTTATGTAATATTAATAAATATATACTATAAAATATAATTTAATATGTATTTATCTTAAATGGGGGATTTCGGAAATTTCCGTACCCGTCCCGTTCCCAATTGAAAATTGAAAATTTATCCTATATAAGAATACAGAAATTATACGGTACAAAAATTTGGAAACGGTTATGGAACGGGATGGGAATTATGTCCACCCCTTACCGTATATTCGAATTATATAACACTGGTTAATGCGGACCGGTTAAAGTTAAAGCCCACTCACCCTTTGTTAAATCGCTCTTCCGTTCCTGCGTTCGCTCTTTCAAGTTTCTTCTTCATCCTCGCGATCAATTCCTCCGAAACCAGAGCTTCTTCGAAACACCAATTCTGCTTTCGCATTCCTTCTCTGAATTCGTTTCTAAAACGTGACTTTTCTCCCTATTCGAAGATTTGCGTCGACCTCAAAGCAAATCGTCTGAGGAGGAATCAAACGAAGAGATTGATAAACCCTAATTTCTCCACTCCCATTGTAATTAACGGCTCTTAGAAACCTTACCTAGGTTGGTCGGGTATCATCGTTTTAAGCTTTTGTTGCGTCGACTTGATCACTCAGTTTGCACTCCCTCAGAATCGGCCGTATTGAAGACCGACAAGAGAACATGAATGCTCCGATCATAGGTAAAATTTTGCTTCCTTTCTCAATGTCATTCAACGGTGGTATTTGATTATTCACTTTCTGATTGTTTCTTTTTTGTTTTGGTTGGGTTAGATCCATTGCAAGGAGATTTTCCGGAGGTGATTGAAGAATATTTGGAGCATGGGGTCATTAAATGTGTTGCCTTTAATCACCGTGGATCTCTTCTCGCAGGTAAATTGTTCCCAGTTTGTTTCTAGTGTTTCGTTACTTATGGGTTTAGTTAGTTTAGGATTTTTGTATAGTACACGCGTTGATGTATTCTTGCATTGTTTGATTTGTTAGCTGGATGTGCGGATGGGGGATGTGTAATATGGGATTTTGAAACAAGGGGTATTGCAAAGGAGATTCGTGATAATGATTGTTCTGCTGCAATTACAAGTGTCTCCTGGTCGAAATATGGGCACCGCTTGCTTGTGTCTGCTGCAGACAAGTCATTAACTCTTTGGGATGTCTCGAGCGGAGAAAGAATTGCTCGGACAATTCTTCAGCAGACACCGTTGCAAGCGCGCCTAAACCCTGGTTTAAGTTCACCTTCTCTTTGTCTGGCGTGCCCACTCTCGTCTGCTCCGATGATAGTCGACTTTGATATTGGTTGTACAACCTTGCTTCCGGTCTCTGTCCCTGAGATGCCAGATGTATTAGCTCCTCCGCAACGCAGTAAATGTCCTGAATCAGGTCCCCCTTTCTCTCCAGCTGCAGCGTGCTTTAACAAGTGTGGGGATCTTGTTTATATAGGAAATTCCAAAGGAGAAATACTTATAATAGATTATAAAAGTGTTCGAGTTCTTGCTTTGGTTCCTGTGACTGGCGGGGCACCAGTGAAAAACATAGTGTTTAGCAGGAATGGGCAATATCTTCTCACGAATTCACATGATCGCATCATAAGGATATATGAAAATCTTCTCCCAGCAAAAAATGTTCTTACATCCCTTGAGGAATTGGGCAAGAACATAGATGGGCTTGATGGTGTTGAGAAATTGAAGACGGTTGGATCCAAAAGCTTAACACTCTTCAGGGAACTCCAAGATTCAGTTACAAAAATGCATTGGAAGGCGCCTTGTTTCAGTGGCGATGGTGAGTGGGTAGTTGGAGGCTCTGCATGCAAAGGAGAACATAAGATCTACATATGGGATCGAGCGGGGCATCTTGTGAAAATATTAGAAGGTCCAAAAGAAGCTTTGATTGATCTAGCTTGGCATCCTGTTCATCCCATTATCGTCTCTGTTTCATTGGCTGGTTTAGTATACATTTGGGCAAAAGATTACACTGAGAATTGGAGCGCATTTGCTCCTGATTTCAAGGAGCTTGAGGAGAATGAAGAGTATGTGGAACGGGAAGATGAATTTGATTTGATACCTGAAACCGAAAAGGTGATAAACTGAATAGATAGATGAGTAAGGGTTCTCTATTATCATTCTGTCACCTGTTTACCTGAATTTATGTTGTTGTATATGTGTAGGTGAAAGTATTAGATGTTAATGAAGATGAAGAAGTTGACATAGAGGCAGTAGAAAAGGATGCTTTCAGTGATTCAGATATGTCAGTGGAGGAACTCCGGTATCTTCCAGCTGAACCGATTCCAGATACAAATGAGCAGCAAGACAAGTTTGTTGAAAGCATAAAGTTAAATGAAGCTCATATATCTGCATCTCCTGCTTCTGAAGAGGCTGGTCAGAATGGACATGGGGCATACCATGCATCAAGTCCACAAGGAGGTAAGAAATATCGTAACAGCTTCATATGAAAAACGCCTGTTTATGAATTTCCTATAGACTTGAGATAATAATTGCAAAAAGCATGAAATCTGTCCGAATAGAGGTCTGATCTGTAGATTAGTATTGTGGATGTACTATGTGTTAGACCACAGATTTGGATGCTGTCTTTACTAATGAATTTTGGCTCTCTGTGCAGAAGACATGGGTGAAACAAGAGGAAAAAGAAAAAGGAAACCATCAGAGAAAGCCATGGAGTTGCAGGCAGAGATGGCAAAACCGTTAAAAGGGTCAGGTAGAACAGTAAGAGCGAAAAGAGCGATTGTCGACGATAACAGTGTAAATGGTGATGATGATGACGACGGTGCATCTTATTACTAAGTAAGCTTACTAATCTTCGAGTATTAAAATAAAAAAGCGGCAAGGTAGGACATGAGATGATTTTATTTGCATCTTTTGGTTGCAGGCAATGCTGTGCTCTTCTCTACCACGACACAGCTATGCTGATTCAAGCTGGAACATGCACAATAGGAAATTATGTAGTAAGTAGCTTAAATTTACCCGTAAAGCAGATATTAAGAGAGTTTTTAAGCATTTGTGAACAGGGTTATTGAACACAAAATCATGCAGAAATATCTTTGTTTCATTAAGTTTGAGTAATCATCACATCAACAGTCTGGGTCATAGCAGCTACATACTACACATCTCCTTTACACCCAACAGTGGTTACAGACTAGATTCTCTTGCGGAACCCATCACTTTCTTTTACATCTTTATCTATATGCATACAGTAGATAGAATATAGATAGACACTGGGACTATATATAGTTAAGAAGTAAAGAGAGAAAAGCTGGAGAAGTTTGTTTCTATGTGTCACGAGGACCGTCAAAAGATTGAGTCTTTCTTATGTTCCAGTGAAGACCGTCGTGGATGCTGCGTAAGAAGTCATTAGTTGATTCAACTTGGCAAGCGGTTGAGACTGGCCATGGTGCCATGCTACACACAAGTGCATCCCCTGCTTCAAGCTGTTTCCGGTCTTTCCCATCAAAGGAGACCCAAGCAGAGCTTCTGCTGTTGAATGGCACTTGCACTCTCACTGTCACGTGTTCCGGTAATATCAGTGGGCGGAACGATAGAGAATGCGGACATATTGGCGTGAACAAGATTCCAGGAACCTGCAAAACATTAAGTTAGAATATAATCCATGATTGTTTATTGCTATTTAAGAGGAGCTATAGTGCAATCTATCATGTTCTTCAATGGTGCATGAATTTGGAGCTTTAACATTTTCAACCGTTCGATTTCAATATGAAGATCACAAGGGACATTTCTTACCTGAGGATGGACCATTGACCCTCCAGCTGCAAGTGAATACGCGGTGCTACCAGATGTTGTAGACAGTATTAGTCCATCGCCTTGCACACATGTGACGAATGAGTTGTCGCAGTAGCATTCAAGGTTTGTGAGGTAAGACGATATTCCACGGTCGATGGTGACTTCATTCAGAACAAGCATAGTGTCCTCTGTTTCAAATTCATGCCTTGCTTTATCTCTGATAATGTGACACTGCAACCTGTGTCGTAGTGTTATACTGATTGGACCCCTCAAAACCGCTTCAAGACATTCTCGGTATTGTTCGCTGTCTGGATTGGAGTTAAAGAAAAGTTTCTGTAACAGATAATGTATAATGCCAGCTTAACATAACTGATAAAGAAAAGATGAAGGATACGGAAAGGAGTCATGAATCCAAGCGATCCCATGGAAAATGGAACAATTGGAGGCACTGGTCCTTTAAACATCGATGCTGCCTGTATAACCGTTGAAATGTTCCATGTTAGGTCACAACAAGTAACAGATGGAAGATGATATAAACTTGAGCCAGATGAAACCGAGATTTAACTTACCCAGAGCACTGTGCCATCCCCACCAAGGGTTATAAGCAGGTCAACCTTTGTGTGTAGTAGTGAAATTTCCTTGTCTGCATCACATATCATCATCAATTAGTAAAAATGAAGATATTTCACACTTCCGATAACTAAAAGTTAATTACAAGGCCTAAGCCTTTGAATTAGCTGATCTGTGCTCCCTAGACTTTTCTCGTAGACATCAATGGCAGATAACAATCTGAAAACATTATATCATATCATATCTTACCATCTTCCCAAGTTTGTACGAAATTGAAGGAACTTGATTCTGATAAGAGTTCTGCCTTTACTCGTGGTTCCACGTAAATATTTAGTCCTTTATGCGCTCTCAACCATCTGAAATGGTGACAAAAATCAAAATCTAATTACTTTATGCAAAGCAAGACTATACCTTCCAAATGTGCATATACGCAATTTTGGCTAGAGACATAAGCTAGTTTTGTGAGACGCAGAATTAAAAGAGACTGAAGCATTTTTCTAAAAGAGTATTGAAACCATTCAAGCCTTGGGAATTAAGAAAAAAAAAATGCAAAATATAAATACTGACCTGACCATTTCCACAGAGAGAATTCGTACGGAAGTCGAATTTGGCTTAGTAAAAATAAGCACAGTCTGTGGATTGGACTCCCATGTCAGTGAAATCTGAGATTAGAAGTTGTTTGGGTTTTAGTCTACATAACATCTTACCAAGCAACTTAAGTGATAGGAAGATGAGACAGCGTTCCTACCTGTTTGCTACTGCGCTCTGCTGTCGTGATATTCCCTCTCTCGAACGAAACGATTTCTTTTTTGTGTTGATCATTAGCCCCCTTGCATCCCCATGCAAGTTTAAATGATGCCTGCAACCAATTTTCAATACACTTGGGTGAAAAAGTGAAATACACAGAATAGAGTTTTCATTTCTTCCCTTGTTACTGTAGCCTAATCGTTTCCTGCAATATCGCCGCCAGTTTTGAATGTCAAAGTAATTGGGATACAGCAAATGCAAAGATAGTTAAACAACTACGCTAGAATGCGCAAGTCCAACAAAGGCTAATGTACATGAATTTCAGATGACATAATTAGCATCATATCATGTGAACGACAGCTTCCAGTGAAAACTGATTCAAGGAATGCACAAGGGTTGATATGGTTTTTGGTTTGCATAGCTAAAAGTAAAAGCAAGGATGGCAACAGTTAACTGTATTACCTTCTTCATCAATTTGTTGCTCTCCCCATTAGTACTGTTAAATCCACCATCTTGGAGAACTTCATGAGTGCAAATACGCTCGGTGCAATTTCTTCCTGAGTTCCCGTTTTCCTGAATATAAAGCCGCGGAGACTTGGCTGAGTGCTCCATCCTATGACTTTTAGATTCCTCCGCAGATACTCCATTTGACGATTCTGTGATAAAAAAACCAGCAATTCTGTTATTCAAACACATCCATGGCCAATAGCACCATTCAGATCAAAACTACTAGAACTAATTGGTGAAATCACTCGAATGGAGAAGACAAAAGGTATAGAGTAAAATATTTTTAAAAACAGTCGTATTAAGTTAGTAGAGAACCTTTATGCTGCAACTTGAGGTTCCTCGACTTCTCCAATTCATATCTTCGCTTCCATTCAGCAGCCTCGGCTTGAGCCAACGCCTTTCCTTCAGCAGCTCCTCTTAGTGCCTTTGCAACAGCTACAAAAATGCAAGAAAACTCATAGTAAGTCCCAACGAAAAACTAAAGCATACAGTTTTTTTGTTTAACAAAATGATTTACTTCTCAAAGCCTCTGAAAACTCAATCAGATGGTCGTCTGTTGCCTGCATAGGAGTCTGTTGACTAAGAAGCTCCTGAACAGCTTTCTCTGATTGAGCAAATGAAGACAAGTCACTGAAACCATTCTCGCACAAACTGTTTGCATCTCCATTTCCAAACGAATCCTGCAAAAGAAATCCAATCAAGTCCTGATTCAAAAACACAACAAGGAACCAAAAATACCGATTCCTCTAGAACAATTTCACCAGAACCTCTCTCACATTTTCTTCAATAAGCGAAATTTGCGGCGATCATAAATCCCCAAAGAGAGGTTAACAAATTTTGCTTTTAAAAATCCCAAATTGAAGACGAAAACTAAACAGCAGAGAGATTTAAAAAAAAAAAACCCAGAAAGCCAAATCATGAACCCAACAAGCAAAGCAGAAGAAAACACAAGTGACTGCAACAGAGTCGATGAAGAAGGAGAGATTGAAGTAGTACAGTGTAATTGAGCTTGTAGGTCGACATTGAATTCGATGATGATCGGAGCGAGAGAGAGAGAGAGAGATCAAAGTGCGTGACACGAAGAAGAAGAAGAAGGAGAAGACGAAGCTTATAGAAATCTTGTCAAGACGGCAGATTTTATATATAAAATGCTCAAGGAAGGAAGAGGCGTAAGCAGCAGCATCATCTAACTTTTTTGTGGAACAGTAATTGCTTTGAAGTTAACGAGCGGATCACATCTTTGACCCCCAAATAAAGTCTTCTCTATGTAATTCACACACAACAAACCAAAAACAAATACAAAAAGAGAAAGAAATGTATAAAATCCTTTGTGAAACAAATATTAGATTCTCTTTTTGCTTTTTGCTTTCTTACAACATTATAAAATCATATAATTTACTTAATTGATAGTCTTAACATCAAATCATAAAATAATACTGCCAAAATACAATTTTGAGTAAATCAGATTTTATAGTAGATGTTGTTGCGGCATCACTATTTAAATTTAAGTCGTCTAATGCATTTAGTTGATAAAAAGAATTATACAAAATACTATTATTTTGATAAAATATTACTATGTAATAGTATTTCATTGGAAAAAAAAAACACGCGATATTTTGATATTCTTTTTTCTTTTCTTATATATCTTAATGTTCAATTTATGTTTTTAAAGTACATTCAAATATCCATTAATTTTTTGTTAAGCAATAATGCTGGTTGATTGGAAAATGCTAGTCGCATATCTTTTAATTTTAATTTTTTAATTATCTTTCGGAATACTTGATCACCAAAGTGATCAACAAATCATTACATGAACGTCTCCAATATAATAGTACTGGCCGAATTTAGATAATGTTTTAAAAATAATATATTAGTTTTTTGTTCTAGAGGTTTAGAGCATGTTTATTGGTGATACCATGCAGGTATCACCAAGATTAATTTAGTATTAAATTTAATAATTTTTTAATCTTTGAGACTTGTAAGGATTTTATAATTTTTGTATGTTTAATGGTGATACTCAATGAGGTTATAAAGAATAAAAAAATAATATATTTTTAAACGTATATCTGTACCCGAACATGTACCTGAATTTTTGGGGTACAATTAATTGTGATCCGACCCGAACCTGTACTCAACCCAAAACCTTACAGGTACATGTATGGGTATAAAATTTCTATATCCGACAGAATCTATATCCGATAGGACCCATCTCGAACCTGACCCAAATACCCGTATACCCAAGCATATCCTAAACTTTCATTTTTATTATGGGAAAATTGGAAATAAAGGATGGTTTTTTTGGAGTTTGTTCATCTATACCTTTATTACTTAAATTTGGTGATATATACTTTAATTTAGTTAAAATCCTATTATGCCATTGATCATAACTATTATATTTAATCATATTTTAGGGATTAATTAACAATAATTTTTATTGGTTGAGTTGGTTGATAAGTTATAAATTTTTAATTGAGGTCTCAAGTTCGAACTTTTCTTCTCTCTTTTGTTTTAATACTTTTTATTTAATCGATAATAATATTTTTTTTAATACAAAAATAACCAAACAACAACCTTATAAATAATGAAATCTAGTTTCTTACCGAATCGTTAAGAAACCAACACAAATTATTTTTCAATTTGGATTTATTCCTGAATCGTCAAAAACCAATACAAATTGGTATTCTGATTGTTTAATATGTTTTTGTTAATGAATTACAGAATTTGAATGCAATTACTCATGCTTTTAATTCAAAACTGTGATAACAATCTTAATAATTTAATCATATTTTTGAAGTTTCGCGAATAATTTCTTTTAAAATATTTTCTAATTATTTATGAAGGCCTTTATGAACCATTAAATCCTTTTAAGAAATAGCTAATTGCATTTATTCTACGTTTATTTACAAGTTTGCTTTTATACTGCAAATCTTCAATCACTTATACTTGGTATATATACACTATGCATTAATTACATACATCTGATCATGTTCAAGTTCTAAACACATAAAAATAAAGAAAATTCATCAGAAAAATGTTAGGTTATATAAAAAGAAAATGGACAATTTTCTTAATTCTGAAAAAAACAGAATATGTATTCTAGAACAAGTACAATGTTCATATTACGTAATCTGCGGGTTTAGAACATGTACAAATTTCAGAAAATGTCTTCTACACAATCTAAAACGAATTTATAAGTCTAAAATTTAACCTCTTAGTTATCAAACAACAATTGCTCCTTTGATAAAAAAAAAGTCTTATTCAATTGTTTCTCACATATTTAACAAAACAAATTGGAAAAAATTAATTATTTATACAAAAAGAGTAATTTATGCATAAATGAGATATTTTAAATAAAGGTATATATGGACAAAGTCTATTGAAGATGTCCTTTATTTTTAATTTTCCCTTTTATTATTTACATTTACTATTAAAAAAAAAAACTAACGTTGACCAATCCGGAGTTGCTACGTGGCCAACTGATACCGTCTCACAAGTCTCTCCCAAGTGATACGTATCACTTGGGTATCACCTACAAATCTTTGTTTTATTATTTTTTTATTCAATTGTTTTTTGTGATACCCACGTGGGTATCACTGTTAAACATGCTCAAGCTCATCAGCACCCTAACATAATCTGCAATATTTTATATATTCATTTGGTTGAAGAGAAATAAGCATATATATTATGTTTGATAGCTATAATTAATTATTTAACATGATAAAATATAATTAGGTTTCTAATAATTAATATAAATAGAATTCTAGAATTAGCCATGTTTTTGGTTTTTTTTTTACTTTCACAAAAAAAAAAATGAAAAGATAAAACAAAGTAAAAAATTGATCTTTTTTTACTCTAATTTTCTAGCATCCATTTTATTTTCAGAAATCACCGCCAACTTTTTTTTTTTTTTTATCATTCGTTTACATCTTTCTTCTTTTTCTTCTTCATATGCTCCTTTTTCATTTTTTTCTTTTTTTTCAATCATTTTTTATTCTGCTTCTTCTTCTCTTACTTCTCCTCTTTATCTTCGTTCACATCATCTTCTTTACATCCCTCTCTTTCTTCTTCTTCCATCCACAATTTTTCTTCTTCACATCTTTTTTTTCTTTTTAATCATCACATCCTTCTTCTTCACATATTTTTCTACCTTTTAATCATTTTGAGTCTGTTTCTTCTTGTCCTCTTCTTTTTTTCTTCCTTCACATATTAGAAATAGTTAACCATATTTCTAATAATAATCAGCTATTACTATTTTATTATGCAAACTATAATAACTAATTACCGTTTGAACATAGTTAACTATATTTGTATAAATAATTAACTATTATAACAAGTTTTTTATATAGTTAACTATATTACTTGATTTAATATATGGTGATTGTTGACAAAAACAAAAATGTTAACTATATTACTATTTGAATAGCTAACTAACGTTTGCATAGTGAACTATATTATTATTTAAATAGCTAGCTAAATAACGTTTGCATAGTGAACTATATTTCACTATATTATAGTTAACTAATGTTTGCATAGTGAACTATTTGAACCATAGATGAGATAATAGCTAACTATATTGATAAAAATATACCAAAAATATACAAATAAATTGATTACTATAATGTTTATACAGTGAACTATATTATTATTTGAATGCTAACTATAATTTGCATAATAGACTATATTATCACTTGAATAGCTAGCTAACTAACGTCTCCAAATCAATCTATTTACCCAACATCCTAACAACCATTGTTCCTTTTGACATTTGAAAGAAATAATTCACTATTTCCGGTTATAATTGTTGCTAATTATAACAACATAAAAAGAAACTGAATATAGTCAACTATACATACCGATGATTTTTTATGCAGATGAAAATGTTTGCGGCTGTTAGGGATTCACTTTTTCAAAGAAATATTTTTTCAGAAATTTTTTAAAGTTTTTTAGTGATTTTTACCGATTAATGATGAATATTTTGACTGATTTTTACAGATTTTCTTTCCCAATCTTGCAGGGGTATTTTCATCCAATGTTTCCTTCTCTCTCCAACATATCTAAATTTCATTATAAATAAGTTAGTTATTGTTATGAATAAGAGAAAGAGAGAAAAAATTGTGTTGTCTTATTCCATCAATAATAGAGAGTATATATAGGATTACAAATACTTGGGGAATAAGTAGAACTTGGAGAACAAGTAAGTCTAGAACATGGGCCTATAATGGACATTCACCTAATGGATTTATAACAATTATCTAATTATACAGCCCAAAACCAATATTAAATTAATTAATCCTTGTTTGAATCACACGTATTAAATTTAAATATTAGTTCTTAATGGCTTGATTTATAACATAACTTTGATAGTATGTAATTAAATAACTATGATGATTTGGTTTGCTAAAATTATATTTTTGATTAGGGCACACTTGACGATATTTTAGTATATCATGTCATCGGAAAAAATGATAAAACAATATGATATCATGTGAAATAACGTTTCATTGAATATAATAACATGATATCTGGTAAGATACTAACACGTTATAGAAAAAAAACTTAAAACAATATTTTTGATTATCCCGCAAAAAAACTCATAACTTTGAGGCACTTAAGTTAGTATACCACTCTTCACTTACATTATTGGGTTAATTAACTCAATATTATTCAATATTATGTTTTGAAACAAAAAACTAGGAAACTAACATGTCCATAAAAAAATTTAGGCGAGTAACATAGAGAAAAATTAGTTGGACAAATTTGCTTCTATTAAATTTAGTAATTATTGCTAATAATAAAAATTCATAAAAATCAGAGGTAAAAAATATTGAAAGTAGAAGTTACGGTGGATCTCGAAAAGAAAACAGAAGTACGTATAGTTGAGTATATTTGATTTTCTTTTATGATGTTGGAGTTAGCTATAATTCTAATATCGTAGTTAACTATTTGTTTTAGATGGCAAAAAGGACTATACTTATTGTGATGTTGGGTGAATGAGTTGTTTTGGAGACTGGTGTTTGGGATTTCAAACCTAAACAGGACGAGTTGTGTAAATGTGTTTATTGTGTTCGTAGACAGTGTAGTTAACCATGTCATGAATATTGTATTTATATAGTTAAGTATGTAACACATAAAGCTAACTATCTCTTGTTAACGGATAGTATAATTAGCTATGTTTTGATTATTGCGTAAATATAGTTAAGTATGTAATCCGTATAGCCAACTATCCATTGTTAATAGAAACTATAGTTCGCTAAGTTATGAATAGTGTATAAATATAGTTAACTATGTGACACGTAACTATCTCTTGTTAATGGACAATATAGTTAGTTATGTCATAAAAACTCTGTAAATATAATTAACAATGTAACACCTATAAGCAACTTATTCTATATATATTATATAGTTGGTTATACCACAATTCTATGTAACTAACTATGGAAAGTTTTTATTTTTATCTTTTAAATTGTACTATGTTTAGTTATTTGTTGGCTAGTGACATAAAAAATAAAAATAAAAACTTTCCATAGTGACATAAAAGTAAAAACTTTCCATTAATTGCATGTAACAAATTGTATGTCACTATGGAAAGTTTTTATTTTTATTTTTTAAATTGTAAAAATCTGTATTAATTATATAAGGGCAAAACTGGAATTTAATCTAACATGAATGCTAGTTACAACATTATGTTTTACATGGTGTTAAATTATAAATTATGGATGGAAAGACTAATATAGATGTTTATTTTCCTACATTATTTAGGTAAGTCAAAAAAAAATTTATGGTCATTTCTTTTTTGCTAAACTTTTATGGGGTTTTTAATTTATGGTCATTTACCTAGATACATACTTAGTACATAAAAATTATTTTGTGCGTATTCTTTAACTTAACCAATCTTTATACCATTTAAAAAAAAATTACATAAATCATAATTTTAAAGGTCCTGTTTGTGACCAATTTCTATAATAAATGCCCAATATTAATGCGCGTTTCATTTTTTTTGCTAAACAATGAACTTACATTGGTAAAATCTTTTCATGTTTTTTAGACAGTTCTTTCCTCATCCAGCAGACTAGTACCCACTCCTTTCTTTTTCCGAATAACTCTTCTAATGGCGATGTATATCTGCAACTTGCCCTCGATGATTTTCCCTCTCCTAGGTGAAGTTATAGAGCTTGGTATTGGGTTGAATATCAGTAGAAGATTCTTGGTTTTGATTGGGTTCTATTATCGTGTTATTGTTGGTGAACCTTTTCTTCTTGGTTGTGTTGTCTCTGTCATTCTTATTAGGCTTTGATTTTTCCCTGAGCTTGGGTGATGGCCTCGGGTGCATTTGCAGCTCCTTTGTCACGTTCTTCCCTGCCGATTTGTCTTCGTGTGGAAGCAAGCAGTGGTTCAAGGTCTTTGAGCTTAGAGTTTAGGTGGCTCTTTGTTCCATTTAGAGTTGGATTTAGTTCTTTGGAGGTTTTCTATCGGATTAGTAAGTTTTCATAGTTGTAGTTTGGTCTTTCAGTAGATTTGTTTTAATTTTTCTATGCTCTCCGTTAAACTTTCAGGCTATGCTCCCGGGTAATCTTTCGGGCTACGCTGCCCGGTAATCTTTCGGGCTATGCTCCCCGATAAACTTTTGGGTTTTGCTTTCGATGTATCCGTTTGTAATGTTACGTTGTTTTATACTCCCTCATTATCATAAGAGATGATGTTTTAGAGAAATTTTTTTTCTCAAATTAGATGATATTTTCAATTTTTAATGTAAAATTAATTGTGTTTTTGTTGCTTTTTACTATTTAAATTCTGCATATTTTTTTTACTGGTTGAATGGTATTAGAATTGATGATTTTATATTGAAAACCATAAAATTAAATGGTTTTTTAATTTGTGTGTAGAAACCTTAAACATCAATTAATATGATACAGAGGGAGTATAATATTATTCAGTGGCAGAAAAAACATTGGTAAAATCTTTTCTTTTTCTGTTGCCCTCTGGTAGGGTTGGGCATAAGACGGATATCCTGAAAATTTGGACTATCCATTACCCTATTCGATCCTACCGGGTATTTGATAAACAATACCCTTATCCGATTCGCAAAAAGCGAATACCCTATACAACAGGTATCCGGTAAAAATTCGTTGACCCGTCGGGTACCCGGTCTTTTATCCTTACCCGTCCAATTGTAACATAATTTATCTATAATTAAAGTTAAGCAACTTATATACCAAAGAAATGAAAGAGTTATTTAGGAAAATAAAAAAAAATCTCTTAATAGACAATATATAGTTCATAAAATATAATATTATTAACTTCAAAACTTAAAATTTGTAATCCATCATCTCCAAAATTATCGATGACAATTCAAAAACACAAAAGATTGACGTTGTAAGTATTTATACTATATTATATATTATACAATTTATTTTATAACTAAATTTATCAAATATTAGTGATATAAAATATAAGTATTTACGGATCGGATAGCAAATCGAATACGAAGACGGATAACAAGACGGGTAGTAAAAAAATGATACCCTTTATCCGATCCTTATCTGCGGGTATCAAAATTATTGTACTCTTTATCCGACTCGAATGTTACGAATATTCTATTTTTCGAGACGAGAGGTAAAAAACGAGTAACGGATATCTGTGCTCAGCTCTACCCTCTGGCCTTTGAACTGCTCTTCTAAGAGAAAATCAGGCTTCGAACCTAGACTTATTCTAGTTGAGATAAGGTATGAAAGTAAGTAAGGAACCACTTGTTCTTTTAATGGTCAAAATCGTTGAAGTCATCTAGGAAAAATTAAAGAAACGAGCACATTGATATTTTAACAATCAAGTAACTTAATTTTCAAGAAAATTGGTTTTCGAAGCGTGACACCGATCAATAACAAAAAAAACCAGACAAATCAAAAGAGAATGAAATCAAATATTCATTGCGTTTCAAAATAATTGTCATTTTAGTTTTAATTTTTTATTTTATATTACTTGTCATTTTACAATTTTAATACATATTATTTTTTTATTTTTATTTCTATTGTTAAACTTATTAATTAGTCATATCAAAAAAAATATTATATTAATTAGGGGTAAAACAGATTTTTAATATATTTTTTTAATTTATGTGAAAAATTTTAAAATGATAATTATTTTGAAATGGATGAAGTATTTTTTTATTCTATATCAATCCATCCACTTTACGATTTTATTCTTCTCATTTGATGATTAGTCGATTATTAGTTACTTCGGCAATTACAGATATAAGTGGGGCCCAATACAACGCGTGGCAGTTTTCAAGGACTTTGACTTTTTTTTGTCCTTCAATTTCGCGTGGTTTGCGTTCGTGGGGTTTTGGTTCCACTAGAGCTAAAGTGCATGCTTCTAGTGCGTTAAGATTACGACACGTGGATTATCTGTAAACCAAAACTTCAATGAACGGTTTAGATTTAATTTCACGAAGCGAATGGATGGTTGAAATAGCAGGACGTGGACGGCAATTTCTGTTTCATGGAAATATTCAAACTTTATATTTCCTTTTTTACTTAGCAGAAAATGTGTTCTTTTTTTTTAACGACTAAAGCTAAAGTCCTCGTATACTTGTTTACATGTAGTATTTTATAAGACCCTATGTATGGATATTGCAACAATTCAAAAGGTCAATGAGAAAGTTTTCACACTTTAGTGAATTTATTTATTACAACTATATTTGTTTAATTGGATGTGATTCATGTGAATCCCTTTTGTGAGAGACTACCGATTCAAATTCTACTTACTATCGACTTTAATTTGGTCACATAATGAAATTTCAAGCTGTCCAAATATTCGGATAATCAAATGCGAAGAAGAAGTCAGCAAAATTTACTTTTTAACGAATATTTTGCTATTTTTGTCTCGTCTCAGAAAGAAAACAAAAGGTAAGAAGACTTTTATAGAACTTTTAGTATTATCACTGACCCAAGGTGTTTGGTATATAGAGAGGTACGCCATCTCTCCAATTTTCATTTTCTTATACTATTAAATATTACGTGTTTGTAAACACCAAATGTTTTTCAAATTGTGTTTCCTTAAAACATTGTATTTCTTTTTTTTCAATTTCCATTTTAATAATCAATGAATTTCCAAACAGGAAACACTTAATAAATTTTTATCGAGAGAGACAATTTATTTGCCTCTCCGGTATCGGCCGGCACCGGGAGGAATCTCTGCTTACAATTTATTTCTTCAGTTGTAGTTGTGTTTCGTCTATAGCATAGCAGATGTGATCTTGTCGGTGGTTGAAGAACGGAGTGCTTTGTTCTGCATCATATTGGGGTCTCCGGCTCTGGTGGAAATTTGGCAATGGCATGAAGATGGGTCGGCTTTGGATCTGGTTCGTGTGAGGTCACTTTAGTCGGATCTGCGATTCAGAGGCGATTTAGCTCAAAGCAGCCTTTCAATCGTCGGCCAGGTCTTTGGCGTTTTAAGATTTGTTTGAATACACAACAGCTAGGGTTTGGTTGGCGGTGGTGCGGATGGTAATTGGATTTTGGTCCGACTTTGTCCCTTTTGGGGCAGTGTTGTGTCCGATCCTTTTGCTTTTGTTGTGACGAGGAGAGTTCGTTGGCTTCTCATTTCAGCTCTTCTGTTACCTCCGTCACTTAGTCCTTGTAACATGGCTTCAATCTATTCTTAGAACTGCCTAGGGTTTATTGGTTTCTGCTGGTTTTAGTGTCCCCTTTATGACTAGATCTTGCCTTCTTTGTTCGATTTTTGCCATCGGTTTGATTGAGTTTTGTTGTCGGATTGTGATTTGGCTTCGTGCCAGGGTCTTGGTGGTTATTATCTTGGATATGTACTTACCGCAGCTTAGGATTTTGGATTACTCTCGTTATTTTGTGGATTGTGTGTGCGTAGTCATTTGCTTAGTTGGATTAATCTTCGATTAACAACTTTTTATTCGATGAATCTTTCTCTTTCTCCTTCCACCACTCTTAGTTTAGCAGAATAATTAGTTTTCGTTTGTGCTCTTATTTGGTCGGTTCTTGTAAGGCTAACCTTTTGTGGGGATGCAAAGTTCTAGATTTAGACTTTTTAGGATGAAGATTAGATGGGTAGGAGATTAGATTCTTGATCATGGTTTCTTATTCTTGTTAGTCGTCGTATTTGGATCCATTCTTCGCGATTTCCCCTTTATCTAGGCGACGTCTGTTGGGGTCAAATCTCACCCCAATTGAGATCCTCAAGAAAATGGCTAAGTGTCAGAAATGACACGAAACAACTTGTGCCGAGCTTGCTATGCTGACCTCGGCATCCTTGCCAACTTCGTCAACTCGCCCAGATGGCAATCTGGCGACCTCGCCATCTTGCCGTCCTCGCCGACCTCGTCAACTCGTCGATATAGCAATCTCGGCATCCTCGCCAACCTCGTTAACTCGCCCAGATGGCAACTCGGTGACCTCGCCATCTTGCCGTCCTCGCCGACCTTGTCAACTCGTTGATATGGCAATCTCGGCGTCCTCGCCGACCTCATCAACTCGCCGATATGGTAACCTCACCGTCTTCGCCGACCTCGTCAACTCGCCGACCTTGTCAACTCGCTGTCTTTGCCGAGCACTACCTCGCCGACCACT
This sequence comes from Arabis hirsuta, assembly GCA_964056655.1. Classification (NCBI taxonomy): domain Eukaryota; kingdom Viridiplantae; phylum Streptophyta; class Magnoliopsida; order Brassicales; family Brassicaceae; genus Arabis; species Arabis hirsuta. Next base: position 31,750,895 of record OZ053301.1, on the reverse strand, counting down.
GCTGCCGAGTGTGCCTTGCCGAGCACTGCCTCACAGACCATTGTTGCCGAGTGTGCCTTGCCGAGCATTGCCTTGCCGATCAATAGACGGCCGACGTCGCCGTCTGGAGTGCTCGGTAAACCGCCGACACAATCATCCTAAAGAGCTAGGCAATGGGGCGAGTATGGTTTTGCCCACTTAGCCTGTTACGCAACAATGGGCCGAGGACCACAAGTCCAAGATGGCGAGATGGCGAGATGGCAAGGCCAAGCCCAAGACAATAAAGCCCATGACGAGCACCGACGTTTATACAAGGAAATCTCGAGAAATAAGGAAATCTTCTTTATCGACTTAATGGAAAACCATAGGTGACTTAGACTTGTATAAATACTCTTGTAACTCCTTTGTAAAGGGGATCGACAATTTGGGCACAAACACTTAGTAGCAAATCAAAAAAACTTTCTTAATGCAATTTTCGTGTTTTTTTCTTTGTTCTTAGTTGTTCTTGTGATTTTTTCCAGATATCTTGTTTCCTTTAAACCCTTGACAAATTCAATTGAGTTGGTTTCGACCTTTATCTTAGCTCGAAACCCAATACGGGAGCTATTGGTCGCATCAAAAATCTAAGTTATTTTGGAGCGGACTGGTTAATGATAACTCGTCCGTAAACCATAATACCTAGCTCAAAACCCAGTACATGAGTTACAAGTTGCATCGAAAATCTAAGTTATTTTCGGAGCAGACTTGTTTATTAGAACTCGTCCATGAACCATAATACTCGTTACAAATCCATCATAACAACGAAATTTAAAAGACATCAATATCAAAAGCAACATCTGTAAATCATCTCTTATCATTCCTAGATGGATAAAGTCTTTCCAACTCAACAAAGACACACCTCGGGATAAACACTTCTTGGCAAAGGAAGAGACCTTGCCAAGTCGAGACCTCACCAAGGAGAGACCTCGGCGAAACCGGCGAGCTCTCAGCTTAACCTCAACAGGAGTCAACATCTCGTCCACTAGCTCTTCCTTAACCGTAACAGAACTCAACATTTCATCATTGACACGAGGACTATTCTCCAAAGCATTCGATTCAGCATCAAAGATAGTCACCTTGACAATAAGCACATGACTCTCCATCTCTACAATCACAAAAATCTCTAAGTAAAACAAGTCGACAAAGACATTCGAAAAAAGAAAGGTGATGACAAGGACGGGTTCTTGGCAATACCTGAAAGAATCTCGGCTAGACGTCGGCACGGTCTCGTCACCACGGTCTCTCTTATACGAGAAGAGAAAGATCTCGGTACTAAACCTCGATCGATACAGTGAAATTCGAAACCAATTTTGGGACTAAACTCGAAGGGACCATAACACAATAGACACCTTGGCATTAAGTCCTCGGCGAACTCACGAGGAGACCTCGGCACGAAGAGATCTAAGCGACGTGACCTCGGCTACACGGAAGATCTCGGCATCGTGACTCACTTGAACCTTGTCTAAAATCGAGTCTAATCGAAATTACTCCTCGGCCCAAATCATTACGTGAGTCTTCGGCAAATTTAAACGGCCGACGATGAGACAAGATAAGAGCTCGGCACAAATCCAAACCACAAATATCTCGATGTCGACTACCCGAGTACGAAGACGAACGAGGATTGAGTGTCGAACGCGATAAACGATGACGAAAGTTCGGCACAAGTCCTAGGCATGGAAAATCTCGGCAGGATAATTCCAGTTAACAATAATCATCAACAATACGATCTTGGAGCTGACCTTTAGGTCTTGGGACAAAGGACTCCTCGGCAAAAATCGAGACTTAGGCACAATGCCGACTACTACACAAGAATAACGATGCCGAGATGACAAGATGGGGAATCAAAGACAAAGCGGATTACAACAAACCAATTGAACTCAGCGCAAGGTGATCTCAGCACAAGAAGGTCTCGGCACGAGTGGGTCAGGGCGCAAATAGATCTCAGCACCAATCCCTAGTTTGCCGAGATGTCAAAGCAATAAACTCGCCAAGAAACGATCTTGGCACTTACGATCTAAGAGAGACCTCGGCAACATCCTACAGAGCTCGGGCTAGTGATGAATGGAAATACCTTTGAGTCAACTTTTCAATAAAGTTGAAATCATATCATTCGAAATTTTGGACTGGAAGAGACGCATGATTTACTAAAGACATGTCAAAGCAATAAACTCGCCAAGAAACGACCTCGGCACTAATGATCTTGGAGAGACCTCGGAAACATGCTTAAGAGCTCGGCCTACTAATGAGTGGCAAGAGATTTGAGTCAGCTTTTCAACAAATTTGAAATCATATCATTTGGAGTTTCGGACTGGAAGATACGCATGATTTACTAAAGACATGTCGAAGCAATAAACTCGCCAAGAAACGACCTCGGCACTAGTAATCTTAGAGAGACCTCGGAAACATGCTTAAGAGCTCGGTCTAGTAATGAGTGGCAAGATATTTGAGTCAACTTTATAAAAAATTTCAAATCTTATTATTCGGAGTTGCGGTCAGCAAGATACGCCTGATTTGCTGAAGACATGCTGAAATGCAAGAATAAATTCGTTCATGCCGAGCTGGAGAGATTAGCTCGAAAAAAACTCTTAACCACCTCGGATTGAGCTAAAATTTTGGCATGAGTTATATAATTGAATAAGCTTTCATGAAAAAGAATTATGAAGTCATTTGGACCAACGAGTAGAGAGATACATCAGTTCTCACAAGATATGCCGAGCTGAAGAAATAACCTCATTTCTGCCGAGGTTGAGAGAAGAGCTCGGCAAACAGCCTTTAATTTCTTGTATTAAGCTGTACCTTTAGTAAAATATAGATAATTGAGTAATCTTTCATGCAAACGAAATTTGAAGTCATTTGGATCAACGGTCAGACAGTTATGTCAATTATCGTGGAGACTTGTTAATCTGGCCGACCTTACTAGCTATGAGCTGGCGAGTTTGGCAACCTTGAGCTCGTCGCAAAGTTTTCCTCACCACGAAGACAAGGTCAAGTTCTCCATCGAAGACAAGGCCAACCTCGCCACCAACGACGAAGTAACAAGCTCAAATGTCGAGCCAAATGCTTTAACTCGGCCATGCTTGATGAACTAATATCTAGCGAATCCAAACTCGGATCCCAAGTACTTGAGCTTGGCAGCCTTTGCAAAACAGGTTCGAGCTCAACAACTTATAAGAAAACAAAAACTTCAAGAAGTCTTTGCCGAGCTAAAACATTTACTGAACATGTGAGTTCAACAACATTTGTAAGACGACAAATTTCTATAACATAAACATTTGAGCTAGCTAACTTTAACAAAACAAGCTTGAGTTCAGTTTACAACAAACAAATTCTGTGTCAAGCTAAACATTTACAAAACATGTAAGCTCAACAAGTCTATTCGACATAATTTCATGGTTTAATCTCATCAACATAACTTAGAGCTCGGCAACAGAGTCAGCAATGCATTTTCTGGAAACCCGAATCGCAGCCATGACTTCTTTTACCTCGACACTATCATAACAGATACTGTCGAGCTGGGGGGCTAACTGTTGGGGTCAAATCTCATCCCAATTGAGATCATCAAGAAAATGGCTAAGTGTCAGAAATGGCACGAAACAACTTGTGCCGAGCTCGCTATGCAGACCTCGGCATCCTCGTCGACCTCGTCAACTCGCCCAGACAGCAACTCGGTGACCTCGCCATCTTGCTGTCCTCGCCGACCTCGTTAATTCGTTGATATGGCAATCTCGGCATCCTCGCCGACCTCGTCAACTCGCCTAGATGGCAACTCGGCGACCTCACCATCTTGCCATCCTCGCCGATCTCGTCAACTCATCGATATGGCAATCTCGGCGTCCACGCCGACCTCGTCAACTCGCCGATATGGTAACCTCACCGTCTTCGCCGACCTCGTCAACTCGCTGTCCTATTCGAGCACTACCTCGCCGACCACTTCTGCCGAGTGTGCCTTGCCGAGCATTGCCTTGTCGATCAATAGACGGCCGACATCGCCGTCTCGAGTGCTTGGTAAACCGCCGACACAATCATCCTAAAGAGCTAGGCAGTGGGCCAAGTATGGTTTAGCCCACTTAGCCTGTTACGCAAGGGTCGAGGACCACAAGTCCAAGATGGCGAGATGGCAAGGCCAAGCCCAAGACAATAAAGCCCATGACGAGCACCGACGTTCATACAAGGAAATCTCGAGAAATAAGGAAATCTTCCTTATCGACTTAATGGAAAATCATAGCTGACTTAGACTTGTATAAATACTCTTGTAACTCCTTTGTAAAGGGGATTGACAATTTGGGCACAAACACTTCGTAGCAAATCAATAAAGCTTTCTTAACGCAATTTTCATGTTTTTTTGTCTTTGTTCTTAGTTGTTCTTGTGATTTTTTCCAGAGATCTCGTTTCCTTTAAAACCCTTGTGAGCTTTGTTGTTTCGCGTACATAGCTCTTTCCGCGCTTTCCCTTGATTGCGAGTGGTAGTTTCATGTTCTGAGTTTTATGGTAGTTATGAATTCTAGATAATCATAGTTTGCTTCTCCGTAATCTACCAAGCTATGCTCTCCGGTAAACTTTCGGGCTTTGGTTTCCCGTAAAACTCTCGGGCTCTGTATGTGATCTATCCGGAGTTGTAACGTACTTTGTATCTTGTGATGTTTAATAATATATATCTTCCACTGAAAAAAAAAATCTCCAAACAAGATAATGGACCCATAATTTAAGACACGCATCAACATTGGATAATCTGAAACATGTATTCTTCATTAATACTCCCACCGTTCCTAAAAGAATGATGTTTTAAAGGTTTTACACATATTAAGAAAAACAATTAATGTTCCATAATAAATGTATTGATTTCTACAATAAACAGTTTTCAAAATATTTCAACCAATAGTATTTGAATATATTTTTTGAAATATACAATTTCTTATTAATAAATGATAAAAATGTATAGAAAAGATAAAAAAAAATTATCTTTGTGAAACAAATTATTTTGAAATTTTTTTATCTTTATAAAATAGAGGGAGTATGTTTTTTATCAGAAGGTCCAGAACATATAATATGGCTTGTGCTAAACTATGAGTATATCGTTGCCTCACTATATGGATTCATATCCAACATAATTTTTTTTTTCAACCTTAACTTGCATTACTGATAATATACAAAGTTTTACATTTTATAACATAACCTGCTTGTACTCGTCTTGCAGTTTTAGCCATACTATCTACATCATTCACAACACTTCGGGGGACAACATAGAAGTGGAAATCAACATTTGTAGTCAATCTCTTAATATCATCAACATATCCAATAATTTGTTGATTCCTCCCTGTGACTTCTCCATTTAAGCATTTGGTGAGAGCGTTGTGTACAAGCTGTGAATCTCCAAAGAAAGCTACTTTGTTATATCCATGCCTTTTCATCTGATATACTGCTTCTCTAAGGGCATATGCTTCCATTTCCAATGAACTGGCTATAGGATCTATAGATGTTGATCCTAGCATTACCCCTGCACCGTCTTCATTTACCAATTTCCATACTAACCCCGCACGCTCGCTTGGAGATTTCCAGGAGCTATCTACAAGACAAAACAATTTATGAGGTAGATGCAGTAGCTCTGTTATTGACTGCAGATTTGTTTTTTGTTGAGCTTGTAAATTACTTATATCCCTCTGCACATTATCAGGCTTTTGTGCTGCTATCCATTCCTTTACATCTCTTAATGCCTTTTGAATAATGTGCGGTATCAATTCTCTATTATTATTATTATTACATATCCAACATAATTTATTATTGTTGAAGAATGAGGTAAATTATATACTACTATTATTGGTAGGGTGGTCGTTTTTTTTTTTTACGTTTTCATCCTCTTTCGCATTCCATCCAAGCGCTTTCTTTGTATATAAAATCTTAATCTATATTCTATGATACTTTATGAATATTTGAACACGTTTCATGTTTTTTTTTTATCACAAGACGCATAACTCCTTGATTAACAAAACACAGTCGTATCTAGAAATCAATGAGGAGTAGACGTACTAACATAAGAGAAACGTAAGTTTCAATGGCGAGCGGTCCGGACCAGTATGTCGGCCTTTTCATTCCGTTCCCTGTGGCAATACTGCAACGTAAAGTCAGGGAACCACACTCGGAATGTCTTGTATTCCTTCAATTCGATTCTGAAACGTGGTAAGTTGTCCGGTTCCCGTATCATAGCAACTAATTCCTGTAAATCCGTGGCAAACATCGCACAAAACCGTCTTTTTCGACGCAGACTCTAAAGGGCCCATAAGAGACTAAGCAACTCTGTGTACAGAGGGGAGCCCCCTCTGTTCACTCCTCGTATTCCTAGGAGATCAATCATCCCATCTTACAGTTGAAGTATCCAGCCTAGTCTACTCGTACGTTCCCCTTCCTTCCAAGAGCCATCAAAGCAAGAAAAGATGGCCGTAGGCGCTTCTGGAATAGTAGGTCTCTGTGCTCCACCTACAGCATTGGTTGTCTTCTCATTTGTTAAAAACCAGGCCGCAGTCTCCTTCCGGGCAAGGTCTAAGATGTCTGGAGGTGACCGGTCTAGGTTCCTAAACACCTTATCATTCCGTGCTTTCCAGAGATACCAAATTATCCACGGGTAACATCTCATATATACCTCAAGCTCCTTACGATTGGGTATCCTGGAAAGCAGAAAATTGAAATTGCACCAGAGGTTATCTGACGGGAAGGAGGATACGTTGTGCGGGATCTGCGACATTGCCCAGCATTGCCTAGCCGGGGGACACATAAAGAGGACATGGTTAATGGTTTCCTCCTCATCACCACACCTCGAACAGGAACTGTCCTGATAGAGGTGTCGATACGCCAAGCGTTCATTAACTGCTACCGCTCTCGAAAGAGCTTGCCACAAAAAGTGTCGGATTTTATTCGTAGTTGCTGTTTTCCATACCAGTGTCCTCAGTGGGTTTAGGGATGGGAGTTGTGTTAAAAATCGGATGTCCTCCTCTGGATTGGCCCGTGCCACTTCATACCCAGACCGTATTGTGTATTACCTGAATTAGTGAAATGCCAACAATAACCATCTAATGTACCTATCCAGGATGGGATCAGGGACTTGATCAGCGGGATATACGCCGGGTCGATGTGATGTTCCAAAGCCCATACATTCCAAGTATGTGAATTTTCATCAATCAGGTCGATAACCCTCAGGTTCAGGTTCGGTGCTGTACCCGACCCTCCCCGTTGAACGCTCCTTGCCGGGTGGGGGGTCTTATTATGTATCCACTTATCGGTCCAAACCTATGATCTAGCCCCATTTCCAATGGTGCGCCTCATCCCGTAGTCGATTAAGGGTTTCGCACTCCACAAACTTTGCCATCCATAAGATGGGCGAGATGCCTTCTTTGCCTGAAAGAGGTGAGAGTAACGGAAGTACCTTCCTTTGAGGACCCTCACTACTAGGGAGTTGGGGTATTGATGAAGTCGCCAGAGTTGTTTGGCCACTAAGGCCTGATTGAACTTTTCGAAAGACTTGAAACCAATACCGCCATCATGTTTAGGGAGACACAATTTCCGCCAAGCAATCCAGTGTATCCCTTTTGAATTTTGAGAACTCCTCCACCAGAAATCCGCTATCGCACTTGCTAATTTACGAAGTAAACTTTTGGGTTACAGAAAGCTGGACATCATATAAGTCGGAAGAGCCTACGCCACCGACTTAATCATAACCTCCATGCCTCCTTTAGAAAGAAATTTGGCAGACCAGCCATTGATTCGTTGATGAAGTCGTTCTTGAACATACGCAAAGATTTCCGCTTTCGACCCTTGTAGTTGAAAACATAATTATGGAAAACCACTCGATGTTTTCTCTCGCCGAGGCGATGAAACGGTCGAGATTTTGAATTTGAATCCGTTTTGCTCATGAGGTAAAGTCAGCTCCGGCGTGGGCAAGAGCCGGACATCATATCGGCGACTCTTCGACACAACCCAACTACTGCGCCTCTCCTTTCCGCGGATATCGCCGGCGTATTCGGAGCCAAGCAGCCAGCCCGGGCTCTGGGCCCAATATCCACCGTCGCGACTGCGTGGATTTCTTCTCTCAAGAGCGTTATCCCAAAAGATTTCCTCGGATTGGGTGAGATCCCTCGGGTTCCAGTTTGGGAAAGACGAATTCACTGGCAAAAGAGGAATCAGGGGGATTGGAGATCAAATCTAATTGTTTTGATTCTGATCCGGCTGAAGGAACAAATAAGGAATGGGGCCACCTTCTGGGACTCATTCATATCCTTGTATCTCCGCAGAGAGGATTCGGGGAGGGGATACGGGTGCACGCCCTGCTATTTATGCATTTGGGCAATCTATGGAGGACTCCTTTACAACTATTTGTTTTTCTCCCATGAAAAGGCATACAGCGATCTTCGGTGTGTTCTGAATCTGAAATATGGCGTTCTTCGGGAAACTCGTTGCTCCGGATCAAGAGAAGAAGAGAGCCAAACCTCTGCAACTTTTCCCTATCAGCAATACGCAGATACTGCAACGATTTGAGAAGACTCTAGTGGGATGAGTCTTGAACCTAGAGGCGCAAGAGAATAGAGTCAAAAACTTGATTGGATTTCTACCTACAATCTGGAAGTGTGAGGGCAGGGTACAGGGAGTTGATATGGGAAACGGTCGCTTTTATTTTTGTTTGAAGGAGGAAGCTGACCTCCAAGCCGTGCTTGACAATCGTCCTTATCATTTTGAAGGATGGATGAACGCTTTGGACTGATGGGTGCCAACGGTGCGGCTGGATTTCCCTTCCTCAATTCCTTTCTGGATCTGAATTGTGGATCTACCAGACATGTACATGGAGGAGAAGCAAGTGGTGCGGATTGGGGAAGATCTTGGGGAGCTTCTCAATTGGTCATTGGAGGAACCGTATCCAATGATCCAGGTGATGGTGGTGTGTGATGCATTGCTCATCTTGTTCCGAGAAACGGTTTCGGAGGAGGGTGAAATGTTCAGAATCCGATTTAAGTATGTTAAGCTACAGAACCATTGCAGGTGGTGTTGCCGGATGTCTCATGAGTCTAGGAGCTTTCCGGCTCATTTGGGGCAGATGCAGAACCACCAGGAAAGACAACGTGACCCTATTCGACGGCGATGGGAGGATGGTGATCGCAGAGGAAGGAGGGGTCCTCGAGGGGAGCGTTCACCCTCTCGGCGCAATCGGGAGCAAGGGGTGATCCCAATGGACAAGGTTGGGACCCAGGCTTCCTCGTCTAAGTGAAAACCGGTCCGAAGGAACATAACGGAAGAGTTAGGCGAAACTGTGCGGGAGGCGGAGGAGAAACGAGTTGCAACAGTGACTATAAAGGATTGGGTGCAGAAGTCTTTCGTTAAGGATGATGCGCAGGCCAGTCGTGCACTTGCCGAAGTACCAATTAAAGAGGCTGTAACGGAGCAGGCTGGTGGGTCGGGCATCCACATCAACTCGTGGTACCGGAACACAGAAGAGGAGGCGAAGGTCACAAAGCTGGTCTATGCCCAGAACGAGGCATGGGAGAAACTGGAGGACAGTCTTCGTCAGTTCAAAAAAGTCGATAAGGACTCGGTGGACGACATGGAGTGGATGCCGAAAACCCAGGCGGTCGCCGTCGGAGGAGCCTGTCGGTGTGCAGGAAAGGAAAGAAAAGGGGCGGAGGAGGAGGACGGCCGGAATCGCCAATAGATCCAGGGATCGCAACCTAGGTTAGGAGTGGGGAGGCATATAACAGAGGAGGGGCGGAGTCGGTGCTCGGAGGAGTCGAGGGCACCGGCGGTCTCCCGCATAGCGCCGGAAGCTGAAGACGAGGGCCCGACAATGGTGTGGCGATCTGGGCCTAATCCGGTTGGCTTCAGATTACGAAGGCCTATGTTGGGGATCTGGCCCACGCAGGCCCGCTGAAGAAGGTGGAGGCCTATGAGGGGGCAGAGAGGAGACAGCGGGAAAGGGGTTTAAAGGGTGGGCTTGATTTGCCTAAAGCCCAGTCAGGCTGTTCCCTAGGCCTAAAGACCCAATTGGATGCCACAGAGATAATATCCCCACTTAAGGAGTTTGTGGTGGAAGCCCGCCAGAATAAACAGTATGGGCCAAGGGGCGGGCCTAGATTTCTGGAAAAGAAGCCCAGGAGAATTGACCAAAGAATTGGTAGAGCGTTGGCGGTTAAGAAGAAAATTGAAGACAGCCCGTTTCGTGGCTCTCGTATACACAAGCATGCATCTTTAGCAAAGGAAGATCTGGCAAGGAGAGATTTTGCTTTAAACGGTGCTTTATTCCCGTCCTCTGCGAAGACGGGCCCTGTTGGAGGGCAAATTTTGGGGAATTTTGATGATCCGGTGGTTAAAAAAAAACTACCGATAGACGTCTAGATGATCCTAAGCTGGAACTGTCAAGAGGCTGGCAGCTTCTTGGCAGTTCGCAGATTGCGAGAGTTCCGTAAGAAGATTTTCCCGGGGATCCTCTTTCTTATGGAGACAAAACGCGATCATCAGTTTATTCAGGATTTGCAGGCAAAGTTTGAGTATGATTTTCTTTTTACTGTCGACCCATGTGGTCTTAGTGGCGGCTTAGCACTTTTGGCTAAGTCGGAGTTTCAAATTCAAGTTTTGTTTTCCAATAAAAATATTATCGATGTAATGGCCACCATTCATGGTAATAATGTTTTCCTCTCTTTTGTTTATGGAGAACCTGCTATTTCAAATCGGACGGATGTCTGGGAACGGTTAACACGCATTAGCACTACACGCACGGGACCCTGGTTTATGACAGGTGATTTTAATGAAATCACAGGACTAACTGCCACAAAGCGATTTCACGTTGGAGGAAACAAGACAGGTGCCCCGCAGCGGAAGCTATTGAGGACCTGGAAAAAAGACTAGAGGAAGCACAGGGACTCGTCTTCCTTAGAGGAGATTGGTCACTTGCAAGACCAACTGCGAACGGCGTTGCTGGATAAGGAAATCTTCTGGCAATAGAAGAGCCGTCAACTTTGGTATCAGGTCGGAGACCAAAATACCAAATATTTTAAGGCGTCCACAAAGCAAAGAAGGGCACGGAATAGGAACGGGCATCGTGCAGGATACTGGTGAATGGACCGAAAAGGAGGAGGAGATCGAGGCCACGGCGGTGGACTATTTCCATACTATTTTCTGACCTGGAGTCATCCCTCGCCCATCTGAGATGAGTAACGACAGAGATGAATGCCTCCCTGACCCGGCCGGTATCAGCATCGGAGGTTAAAGCGGCGGTTTTTTCAATACACCCCGAAAAGGCCCCAGGCCCGGATGGGATGACTGCTCTCTTTTATCAGAGGTTCTGGCATATTATTGGACCTCAGATTGTTACCATGGTACGAGAATTTTTCGATTCTAGCACCCTCGATTCCAGATGTAATGAGGTTAATATCTGCTTAATCCCTAAATCTGAGAGACCTCGGACGATGAAGGAATTTCGGCCGATTAGTCTGTGTAACGTCAGTTATAAGATAATCTCGAAGGTGCTCTGCCAGCGGATCAAGAAATTTCTTCCGAGGTGAATCTCGGAGACCCAGTCGGCATTTATGGGAGGGAGACAGATTACGGATAATATCCTTATGGCCCAGGAATTTTTTCAAGCCCTACAAACCAATAATACCGGAAAAAGGGAGGGAATGGCAATCAAGACAAATATGAGCAAAGCATATGACGGGTGGAATGGCGTTTTTTGGTAGCTCTTATGCAGAAAATGGGTTTAGATGCTAAATGGATCTCCTGGATTATGGCTTGCGTGAACTCGGTTACATATCGTATCCTGTTAAATAATGACCCTAAAGGGGGGGGATTACTCCATCCCGGGGGCTTTGCCAAGGGGATCCGCTCTCCCCATATCTTTTCATCCTCTGGACGAAAGTGCTTATTGCTAATCTAAGGCAGGCAAAAATTTCGGGGCGTATCTCGGGGATTAGGGTGGCCCCGACGTCCCCTACATTATCACATATTCTCTTTGCAGATGATAGCTTATTTGTCTGTAAAGCTACGACCCAGCAATGCGATAGTATTCTGGAAGTCCTTCGAATTTACGGAAATGCTTTGGGGCAATGCATCAATTTCGACAAGTCAGCAATCACCTTTGGTAAGGATGTCAGCGAGGAACTCCGAACGAAGTTAAAGCTAAGACTTAATATCCCCACGGAGGGCGGAACCAGCAAATATCTAGGTATCCCGGAACACGTTTCATGTTATAAGAATGAAATTTTAATTTATTTATTTTTTGTGCATCCTTTTTATATTAAACTTAACCATACGGTTCAATTACATTTAGACCTCTTAAAACCTGTTTGACAATAGTATTAGCCTCACCAGTATCTGATCTAGGAATAAATTTAACCTTAGCAGCTGTAAATATAGACAAACATGTAAATATATCAAGTAAGATTCCATGAATCTCCAGGATCATAGATTGCGATTCGATTGCTTTGATTAGGATCTGGGAATCCGATTGGAAAACCAAAAGATCGTAGCCGACGCGTTGAGTAGAGAGCATCGCCGCTCGGATTGCCAAGGCTTCTCCCATCAAGGGTGAATTCACGAAAGGAATCACATCGGAGTGCTTGGAAGAGGAGATCGGGCCTTGAAAGAACCATCCAATTCCGGCTAAGCTCGTCTTTGATGTTCAGCTGCGTCGGAGCAGCACGTAATTTTCCTTGCCAAAGGGCTTGAAGGACGTTGCGGTGGTTGTGGAAGTCTCTGGGGGGAGAGTCAACGGACTGAGCCAAAATCTAATCTCTTGCATCTGTGGTTGCTTTGAGAATGGTCTCCTCCGGTGAGAAGGTTCTGTTGTTGAAAATCTTCTGGTTTCGTGCGATCCAAAGGGCCCAAAACATCCAGGGGAATAGAGTACCATCAACTAATCCTGTTGGAGGTAGTGTGAACAAGGTCTTAATAGAGTTAAGACATGCATTGATATCGGTGATTGTTGAACTATCAAATCCTCTGGTAAATGGAGCTTTTCCCCAAACCTCTCAAGCTTACGGACAGTGGAAGAGGAGGTGGAGGATCGATTCCGGCTCCAAGCATCTTGGGCAGCCGGTAGTTAATGGAATATGCCGATAAGCTAGCTGTTCACCTATAAGTAATGCTCCATGTAGGGATTTCCATATAAATACTTTGACCTTTAGTGATGTTTAAGCTTGCTAACACATGTTTTAACCCTATCAAACCACTGCAACTGCACAGCAACGAAGTAGTATAAAAAAGATCGAATCCACTGAGACCAAGTGCTATACTACGAAAATATGAGAGTGAAATTAAGCTAAGATGATAAAATGTGATAGTTTGCAAATTTAAATATGAATGACAATAAATGTTGTGAACTTATGAATTAAAAACGTCAGGCTTTAGGGATATTCGCAGGAAACAGACAATTATTCAGGAAATAATTTAACGCAGTCTCGAAATCAAACACAAATGTATAACCAATCTACTGTCGTGGTATCAATCACTTTATCTAGAATTCTAAACAAGCATTAATGAAAAGGTTTGATAGGTTCACAAATCGCCTTAGCATCAGCTTTCATTGGCTAAAGACAATTTGCTCATCTACTTTCTTTCAGGCATTTAATCGAACATTTTTAGTGCATTAAACATCCTGACATCACAAAGTAGGTGATCAATCCAATTCAAGCATTAAGAACAATGATAGATGAAGACAAATACAATCCATATCTATGTCTAATTCATCGATTCATGAAATCCCTTGAAACCCTAAAACCTAAGTATGGATCTACTCAGACATAATCAAAGAGAAACCACAAAGAGATGAAAAGAATTGCATAATTAGATTAAAGAATAAAAACTGGGTTCAGAAATTTTTTCTAGAGATGCAGAGTTAGAGATTCTTCTCCCAAAGCTTACAAAGTTGCAAAAGCCAAAAAGTCTGATGAAAAATAAAACGTAATCTAAACAAATGGCTAAAAACTCTAATAAATAGGTCAAATCCTGTTCTGGTTCAATCTCTATGGCAAAACCAAGTCGAAATAGGAAATCTAATTTTTTTTTCTTTTTTGGCCCGGTTTAAGCAAGATATAATAAAGAGAAAATTACTGAAATAGCATAGAAAAGTTGTTATATTACTAGAATAGCATACATCTTTTGGAAATTACTCAAAAGTTTTTAAAGCCTAGTAAATTACAATAAACACCCTTGGTTATTTTTTTTTAATTGAGGTTATTTATAATTAAAAAATGATTAACTAATCCACGTCACTAATCACTGTTCCATGTCACTAATTAGGTTAACCGTCTTAACAAGTCAGAGAAGGAAACTCAAAGGACGGAAAAATAAAAACTTCGTGTGTTGTCGTCGAAATTTCTACTGTTTTCTCTCTAGTCGATTTCTGAGAAACATTCACCGCCGTTGTCGTCGAAACGTCTGCTCTGCATTTTCACAATCGGATTTTAGTCGAAGGTGAGTATAAACAGAGGAGTGGGGATTCTTCATCTTCCTTCGTTTTATTTTGAGTTTTCAGATTTATTTTGAGTATCTGAGGAATCGAAGGTGTTTGTCGCTTGTTAACGGTATTGTGGCTGATTTATTATTCTGTGGCGGCTTGTTTATCGTTGCTAGTGGCTGTTTAAGTTATTTATTGGGGCTGATTTATTGTTATGCTATGGCTGATTTGTGTTGTGTTGCGGCTGATTTACATGTGCAATGCTATTGTGGCTGAGTTTGTGTTATGTTAAATCAAACATAACACAAACTCGTTTATTTGTTTGTTGTGGCTGAGTTTGTGTTTGGTTGCGGCTGGTTTATTTGTTAGTTGTGGCTGAGTTTGAATTTTATTGCGGCTGATTTATCATTAATATGTTATGTCTTTTATGTTCAGATGTCTGAATATCTAGCAATTCCTGAAGATCAAGCAATTCGTGAAGATCAAGCAAGGGATTACCCTCCAAGACTATGCGCTGAAGGGGCTTCTAAGCTGGAAAATAAAAAACTTAATCACAATGTCCATTTGGGAGAGTTCCCTAGAGTCAGAGACGCAATAGGACATGATGTGTGGGAACACATGAAGCAGTTTCCTATTGGAGTAGTTGCTAAGCTAACTGATAGCCAATTGGTGTGGTCTGGGAAGACTGTACACTATCTACTATGTAGACAGCTACGAGTACATGACAAGGAGATTTGGTCTCTCATTGTTGATCAACCTATCAGGTTTAGCTTAATCGAATTTGGTGCGCTCATGGGTCTAAACACAGATCCACTGCCAACAGAAAGTTTTGAACCTGAGCAATACGAAACTTTCTGGGAGGAGTTGAAGGTGCCGCTTGGGGAAGGACCCAAGTTAGATGAACTGAGGGCAGCATTAGAGGGCTGTCGAGGCTGGAGTTTTGAAAAGAGGAAATGGTTAGGGCTGTTGCTTCTTCAAGCCATGGGACTTTATGGCTTGCATCATAATTCTAGAATACCCTTTGAAAGTGCAAAAAGAGTATTCGACGATGAAGCCTTGAGGACTTATCCGTGGGGTCGGACTGCATTGGAAGTTCTGGTTGGTTCAGTTAAGATGTTGAATCCAGAAGGAAAGTCGTACACCATTAGCGGCATGAAGGACGTGTTGCTGGTTTGGGCGTATGAATCTGTGACCTGCTTCGGAGAGCGGTTTGGAAGAGTAGTCAATGAGAACGAAATTCCTCTTTTGCGATGGGGTGGAACCCGTACACGTAAAAGTCTTACTACAGCCATAGCTGAGGAGATCAGAGACCATGGTGAGGTAAGAAGGTTGACTTGGCTGAGTTATGGATCTTTTTATTCTATCTGACTTATGTGTTACTTGATGGCTGAGTTATGAATCATTTGATGTCTGACTTATGATTCATTTGATGTCTGACTTATAAGTTACTTGATGGCTGAGTTATGAATCTTTTGATGTCTGACTTATGAGTTTATGGCTGATTTACTATGCAGGTGCGTGTGAAGAAAATGGTCATGAAGGAGGCTGTAGAAGAGCTGTTTCCGCAGTGGGCGAGTGAAGAAAATGACCCAGAAGTTGTAAATCTGGTGACAGACATACATGCGGGTAGGTTTGTTAGAGGTTTTAGGGATGTGAAGAGCGATGAGAAGAAGAAAAAAATGAAGGCTGCAGTTTCGTTAGATTCCGATCAACCCCCCGCCAAAAAACAGAAGAAAGCTACGAAAAAACAGGAAGTAAGCAACAGTGAGATTGTGTTGCAGCATAGTAGCTACAAGGATATGGGGAAAGAGACGGATTTGACGACCGTAGTCAATGTCCTGGAAAACCTTGTCAGAAGATTTGACAAGTTTGACAACTTTGGTAGTAGAATAGACAGTGTTAAGGTGCAGTTAAACGCCTATAACACAAAATTTGGAGAGTTGTCAGATTTGAAGAAGATGATTGGTGATACAGTCTGAGATGCTGTGGAAAAAAGAGTTGCATCTATTGAGAATGATCGGATGCAAATGAGAGAGCGTCTGAATGCTCTCGAGGCACGGAACAGTACTCAAAAGGATGATAACCAATCAAAAGTGAACAACTTCCCGCATAAATCCGTTAATAGTCCAAAGATACGTTACAGTTGAGTTATGTTTATTTTTGACGACTGAGTTATCCTTATTAGTCTCGGCTGAGTTGTGTTTATATGTTAATACAGCCGCAGAAGGACGAGTTTAAAAGTCCTGAACCGGATAAAAGTCCTGAACCAGTCAACAGCCCCCTGCATAATGTACGTTACAGTTGATTTATGTTTATTTTTGATGGCTGAGTTATGGTTACTTTTGACGGCTGAGTTATTACCTATATTTGACGACTGATTTATTACCTATTTGATGGCTGAGTTATAGTTACATAATGACAGATTTATTCTTTTTATTATGGCTGAGTTATGTTTATATGTTAATACAGCTTAAAAGTACTGAACCAGTTCATAAGACCAAATTGAAATTGGCTGAGGAGTTTGGTAATGACGAAGAAGAAACAGTTGATTTCGTTACTGTTTCTCCTGCTAAGAAATTGGTTGAGGCAAAAAAGCAGGAGGCTGAGGTTAAAAAGCAGAAGGAGGCCGATGCTTTAAAGAAGAAGGAGGTCGCTGCTTTAAAGAGGAAGGAGGCCGTTATTTTAAAGAAGGCGGTCGTTGCTTTAAAGAAGAAGGAGGCTGATGCTTTAAAGAAGGAGGCCGATGCTTTAAAAAAGGAGGGGCAAGTAAGAAGGAGGACAGCGAGGAATCGTAAAGGCAACGACGATCCGAAACCTCTGGAAGTGACTATCCCAGCAAAGAAGAAACAGATTTTAAACGATGAAAGTGAGATTGTGGATGTCACCAGCAAATTTGTCGCAGAATATAACGAAGTGCTGCCGGAGTCTGATGAGGAGGAAGAGGACAGGATTAGGTCAGAGAGAATTAAGGCTTATCGGGAGTCAAGGGTGAAATTATCTCCTGATGGGTCTTCAGGGAGGCTAGAAAATGATCCTCAAGCACGAGTTTTTCCTTATATTGGAGACAATGGAATGACGTGCATGAGGAAAAATTATGAACCTTCACCGGCAATCTATGATCCTGTCGCACCTGCTGATCCGGTTAAAGTGGCTAAACTTTTGGATCACCTAAAGCCATTCGAGTATGACCCTTTAGAGCATATGTTAATACGGCTATTAGCAATATTTGCCTAAACTAACTTGTGTTTAATTGTTTTAGGGATGTTCCATTTACAAAGGGTACAGACGAGATCGAGTTCTACAGAGTTCTCATGTCTGAGAGAAAGTATTGGCCAAGGATAGATTATGGATGGCTGTCTGATGATGTAAGTATACTGTTGGGGCTGAGTTAAATATACGTAATGTCTGAGTTATTTATTATATGTCTGAGTTATGTAGGCTTAAGTATGCTTTATGTCTGAGTTATAGATTATATGGGGCTGAGTTAAATATACGTAATGTCTGAGTTATTTATTATATGTCTGAGTTATGTAGGCTTAAGTATGCTTTATGTCTGAGTTATAGATTATATGGGGCTGAGTTAAATATACGTAATGTCTGAGTTATTTATTATATGTCTGAGTTATGTAGGCTTAAGTATGCTTTATGTCTGAGTTATATATTATATGGGACTGAGTTAAGTATAATTTTTCTTTGTACAGCATATTTCCGTGTATATGAGAATCCTCATCAAAAAATCCATGCTAGATCCCTCCCCATTCTACTCCAAGCGAATTGGATTTATGGACATTTGGTTTACTGCAGTATGGTGTATGGATTACATACAGTTCAAGATCAAACCAAAGACGTTTAAGTTCACAGCTGGGTATGAGGATTTAGTAAACGACAAAACTCCTAATGACTTGCAAACAAACAAGAAGTGGTTAGAAGATGTCGATCACTTGTACGGAGTTCTACAAACTGGAGGAGATCATTAGGTGGCATATCACATGGACCTTGTTAATGAGAAGATCGACGTTTACGATCCCATCATTGGACAGGTGATACCAGAAAGTGAAAAGAAAATCCGTGATTCATTTAGGCCGTTTTCGCACATGATCCCATTTATGATTAACGAATTAGTTCCTGCCAATCTCCGAAAACCTAGATTGAAGCAGTTTTCGTTCCGAAGGAGGAGCGGCAAATACATCCCATAAAATGTCCAAATTGGCGACTGTGGGGTGTATGCATTGAATTTTGTCGAGTGTCTAGCGCTTGGCACTACTTTCCATGGGATAAATGATGCGAATATTCAGGGTTTACGGGTGAAGATGGCATCAGAGATCTTAGATGAAGGAACTTATAATTTGTTAGGGCAGTTCATATAGGGTTTTGTGAAACACTAAAATACTAAAGAGATTGTATTGTATTTTATTGATTTAAAAAAAATTAATAGCAACTCTTCGGTTACTGAGTAAAGGCTGACTTATGTGTTAGTCAGCGTTTACTCTCCTTAATAGCGACTGACTGAAGCGGCTGACTTAAGAGTGACGAATTCATGTTTCGGCTGAGTTATATAATGCTTTGTGCAAAATAAGCGGCTGACTTAAGAGTGGCGAATTCATGTTTCGGCTGAGTTATGAATGCTTTGTGCAAAATAAGCGGCTGACTTAAGAGTGACGAATTCATGTTTCGGCTGAGTTATGACTTAAGAGTGACGAATTCACGTTTCGGCTGACTTATATAATATAGATTAATCATTACACCTAATATAGGAAGCGTCTCGAGAGTATTAATTAATTTCAATATAATTACGTATTCAGATAACCCTAGGTTAGCAACCAATGGGGCTCCTCACTTTCTCTTCTCTTGCGAAATAAAAACTTAAAATCTCAATCAATCACCTATAATGGCCTCTCCGTCACGATCCCCAAATCTGCAACCGGATTCTTCTTCTGCTACTTCTGAAACTCGGTTCCCTAGACTCGAGAGGGTTGGATATATCATTAACTTTGACGTAGATCCATGTAAGTCTCCTCGACTTCCCCTATTCAAGATCTTCATGGTTCTGACTTACTTCTCAGTGTCTGACCCCTTTTCTCTTTCCCTTTCTGTACGAACCAACAACAACCACTGAAGCCCCTCAGGAGATCGCTGAGTACACGATAATGGGAGGAAATCTCTTGTAAGTTCCATGAACCGACCCTGTTTCTCGCCATTACAAACTTACATACTTCTAACTGCATACATGTCAATTCAAATACCAATCTCAAATTTTGCAGCACTAATCTGAAATCTGTTTCTCTATTGCGAGATGACCAATCGACAGGGTCATCGACAACTATGCCGAAAGATGTCACGAAACGGAGAAAACTTTTTGTCGTATGAGGCAATTCTCGAAAGAGTTTTTAGGTAAACTCTTAGTCAACATGTGTATTGTATTGAATGTCGAATTCTGTCATTATGTGTATTCAGCATCTATGAAATGTCGAATTCTTTGCAAGTCAAATTTTCGTTGTTTTCAACCTGGTGAAATTAATACTGTCAAACTGTGATGTTCCTTGTATTTTGTTTGTTTCTCGTTGTGCAGGTACTACCAGAACTTTCTCGCTCAAAGGAACAGAGATCGGTTCGAAGAGGAGACACCGAAAGTTGGAGATGAAGGCGAATCATCTCGCCGGAGTCCAAGTCAACCACCAAATCTGAAGAAACACAGAGCCGATACCTCGCCGTAGCAAATCAGCACGCCAATTCGACTTCTATCTCAAGCTTTCTGTAAAAGATTGAACTTTTTTAGTTTTGTATGAGAAGTCTGCTACTATATCTTATGTTTTGTATGATAAGTCTGCTACTATATCTCCAAACTGAAGACTTCCCTATCTCGTCTACGAAATTATACACATACACTTTGTTCTTAAACCCTAAACCATAATTACTAGAGGTATAGCAAAAGATACATATTATTCTTACAAAACCTTAAACCCTAAACCCTAAACCATAATTCCTAGATGTATAGCAAAAGATACACATTCTTCTCACAAAACTCTAAACGAAACCCTAAACCATAATTCCTAGATGTATAGCAAAACATATACATTGTTCTCACAAAACTCTAAACGAAACCCTAAACCTTAATTCCTAGAGGTATAGCAAAACATACACATTGTTCTCACAAAACCCTAAACCCTAAACTCTAAACGAAACCCTAAACCTTAATTCCTAGAGGTATAGCAAAACATACACATTGTTCTCACAAAACCCTAAACCCTAAACCCTAAACCCTAAACTCTAAACGAAACCCTAAACCTTAATTCCTAGAGGTATAGCAAAACATACACATTGTTCTCACAAAACCCTAAACCCTAAACCCTAAACCCAAAACGAAACCCTAAACCCTAAACCATAATTCCTATAGGTATAGCAAAACATACACATTGTTCTTACAAAACCTTAAACCCTAAACCCTAAACCTTAATTCGTAGAGGTATAGCAAAACATACACATTGTTCTCACAAAACTCTAAACGAAACCCTAAACCATAATTCGTAGATGTATAGCAAAAGATAGACATTGTTTTTACAAAACCTTAAACCCTAAACCCTAAACCTTAATTCCTAGAGGTATAGCAAACATACACATTGTTCTCACAAAACCCTAAACCCTAAACCCTAAATAATCATATAATCATATAAATAATAAATCATCTATTCTCTATTATATAAATATGGCGTGTGAATATATGTACATAATCATTACGCACACGTTTGGTACTCTCGATACGCTAAGCATATTAACCTTTTCTATGCTATTTGAGTAATTTTCTCTATTTTTTTATAATATTTTTGGCAACTACGCAGTAACCCAACAGTTTTCGGTATTTTCTATAAATACCAAGTGAACACTCAGTAACCGAACATTCGTTTTTATTAACTTTGAACTTGTTTTCTCCTTTTGCAATCTCAAATACAAGTTAGTTTTTCCTTGTTCTCCTAGTATATGTAATTCACGTTTTTGCAACTTGATTTGTTTATATGTTTTGAAGATATATTAACATCCTATTTTCGATATACATGCAGCATCAATGGCAGAATCGAAGAAGATGATGAAGCGTCCAATGGAGGATGACCATCGACGAAATGCTATTAAAAAGGCCAAAAGGGAAAATGAGGACTATTACAAGACGTTGATCCTCTCGCTCAAGGAACAGATTAATATAAAAGTTGAATTGCATGATGCTTTTGTGGAAGTTATGTTTATTTCTGCGAAAATGGATTTGCTTGAAGAATTTATCGGGAAGGAAAAGGTTGACTTCCTTGCTGAGTTGGACAAACTTGCAGTAGAACTCGTTGAAGCCAAAGAAAAGATGTATAACGCCAGCGTTGAAGAACTTGATTGGATCAAGTTACATGAAAAATAGGGATATATGTTTATCTAATGCTTATGCTTTAATATTCTTATGTTTATGTTTATGTTTATCTAACTTTATCAAATGCTTATGTTTTAGTAGGCATCGTAATAACTCAGCCTAACATTTGATATAACTCAGCCGAAACTCAGCCTATAACTCAGCCTAACATTTGATATAACTCAGCCTAACCCTAATATCGTGTGTACATAACTCAATACTTTATAAAGTTACGTTGAAGCTTTTATAACCTAAACCTAGACTATCTGAATGGAAACTAATTGTTAAGATTTATGTTCTTTTTGAATTTGTGAGTGGTCACTCCAAAGAACTCGATACGTAAACCCTAAACCCAAATTTATGACATTCCCAAACCATGCCATAAGTCAGCCATTATGTGCATATAAGTCAGCCGAAACGTACTAAAAAAATCTCACGATTTTTCGTATTTCCGGCGGGGGAAAAAAAATAACCAAAATTTATTCAATTTTATCTCGCGACGTTTCATATTTCTATATATCTGTATATGTATATATATACCTTCTCGTAAAGCTTGCCTCCCCCCATCACATTCTATCCTACACTGTTTGCTCTCTTCTCTGTAATCTATCTATTTCATATTCATTTTCGACATGTCGGTTGTCCCACACTATAGTTCCAAGTTATTCAGCAGTGTCGATGCCATATTATACTCTGCTGATCGGGATCACCTCCCCGTTCTAAACCCTAGTTTTGGTATTATTGATAAAACAACCATCACGTGGTTCAAATTTTTACACGAGCTCTCGAATGCGATCCCGGAGATTCTTCGAGAAGGATGGGTTCATGAGTGGCCGACTTACAGCTTCATTCCAGATTATTTTAAGGAACGATGGTTTCTTAAACTCGCTGTAAGCCAACACTAATATCTTTCTTTCCCGATCATTTTATCAACAACAATAATATTTCTCTTTTTTTTTTGGGTAGCAGAAATACAGATGGGAACCGAAACACACTTTGACGATTTGGACACAATTTAATCTGGTGGCTAGAACGTTATTTCGAACTCAAATGCGCACGTTAAGGAGGATATGGGCGCATGGTGGCGAGAAGCCAGATTGGATAAACACTATAGTTTGGACGAATCTGGTCGATATGTTTGAAGAGTTTGGCCCTGATAATTTTGGTTTTTGAATGTAATTTAGTTATGATAGCTTTAGTTATTTGTGTTTCATTTCTTTAAACCAGCCGTATCTTTTGTGTGTTTGCATGAATAAATTAGCCGCATCTTTTGAGTTTTGGATGTATATATATTTAAACCAATAAGCCAGCCGCTTCTTTTCCACAAAGCAGTCATAACTCAGCCGAAACACGAATTCGTCAATATTAAGTCAGCCGCTTCTCTTGTAGACAGAAGGCTGAATTAATTTATTTACAAGTCCGAAATTACTATGGCTTCATTTATTATGCGATGGTCAAAAACGTATCAAAATTTACTTTTTTGGTTGATCAGTCAAGTCAGCATTTACTCAAAATATACGAACAATTGTTTATCTACTCAGTTACCGAAGAGTCGCTTTTGATATAACTCAGCCGCTTCTCTTGTAGACAGAAGGCTGAATTAATTGATTTACAAGTCCGAAATTACTATGGCTTCATTTATTATGCGATGGTCAAAAACGTATCAAAATTCACTTTTTTGGTTGATCAGTCAAGTCAGCATTTACTCAAACTATACGAACAATTGTTTATCTACTCAGTTACCGAAGAGTCGCTTTTGATATAACTCAGCCGAAATTCAGCCTATAACTCAGACTAACATTTGATATAACTCAGCTGAAACTCAGCCTATAACTCAGCTAACATTAGATACGTCAGCCGTGAAGTTAACCTTAAGTTACACATTTTTAAATTTAAATAATATAGAATATATGATTTATTGTGGCGTCTGAATACGTAATCATAACCAAAATTAATACTCTCGAGACGCTAATCTGACGAGCTATATGGCGCTTCCTATATTATAGGTGTAATGATTAATCTTTTGGGAACTAGGAGTTAGAGCATGTACAACGGGTAGAGACTTGATGAATCTCTAAAAAATAGTATTATACTGTATTCATTTTCATTATTTGTTTAAATTTTAAATTAATAGAAAAACGTGGATCCAATAGAAAATGAATATATGTTCGTGGAGGGTATGGCTAATACTGTTTCTCAAATGAGAAACTTAAGAATCTCAATTCCCTTCTCTCTCCAGCTTTTTATTATTTTATACTTTTTTATTTGATGAGAAACTGATGCTAGAGACTCCGTTGTACCTGCTCTTATGATTGAACTTTTAGGAACTCTAATAAATAAGTCAGCCTTAACACGTTTACGTCACTAATAACTCAGTCATAACTATTCAGTAACCGAACAGTTTCAGTAACCCAACAGTTTTCATTTTTTCTCTATAAACACTCAGTAACCGAACATTCGTTTTTATTAACTTTGAACTTGTTTTCTCCTTTTGCAATCTCAAATACAAGTTAGTTTTTCCTTGTTCTCCTAGTATATGTAATTCACGTTTTTGCAACTTGATTTGTTTATATGTTTAGAAGATATATTAACATCCTATTTTCGATACATGTAGCATCAATGGCAGAATCGAAGAAGATGATGAAGCTTCCAATGGAGGATGGCCATGGAGCAAACGATGTTAAAAAGGCCAGAAGGGAAACCGAGGAGCATTACAAGTCGTTGCTCCTCTTGGTCAAGGAACAGATGAAAGCTAAATCTGAATTGCAAGATGCTATGATGGAAGTGAAATCTATTAATGCGAAAATGGATTTGCTTGAACAAATTATGGGGAACGAAAAGGTTGACTTATTTGCTGAGTTGGATGAACTTGCTCATAAACTCGTTGAAGCCGAAGAAAAGATGGCCAAAGTCGAAGTTCCAGAAATTGATTGGATGAAGCTTTGTGCAAAATATATGGCTGACTAAATGTTTATCTAATGCTAATGCTTATGTTTATGTAATGCTTATTACTCAAATTTTTATGTATTTTTAGAACTCTGATGTTTATGTATTTTTCGAACTCTAATATAGAATTTGTTTATTTTATCATAACTCAGCCTAACCTTCATTTATAAGTCAGCCTAACCTTTGACATAACTCAGCCTAAAATTTGTTTATGACTCAGCCGTATGAGACCCTTTAGTTAGTTTGTATTTTGAAAATTTAAACCAATAAGTCAGCCGCTTCTTTTGCTAAGCTTTCATAACTCAGTCGAAACACTACTTTACGAACAATTGTTTTTTCTACTCAGTTACCAAACAGTTGCTTTTCGTAACTACTCAGTAACCGAAGAGTCGCTATTTTTCTTTTTTTTTTTAATATATAAATACCATTTAAACACTCATTAACCAGTCATAAACCCTACTTGTTTTTCTACTCAGTTACCGACCAGTTGTTTAGATTAAAGGCTGAGTAACACATAAGTCAGCCTTTACCATCTGTTTAGATTTTCATTAACTTTATATCTCTAGAGAAATCCACTTTGTAATGGAAGTATTCCCTCTTACAGCCCTACCTGAAGAAATCCAAGCCTTAGTGGCCGAACGTGTGGCCGCTAACTCTGTTGCAGATCTATATAGATTGAGAGCAACATGCAAGTATATGAAGGAACTAACAGACCGGCCCGGAGTGTACGCATCTATAGATGTGTTTACCTTCCCTTCGTACACACATCTATCTAGCTTGGTGATGCAAGTTTACTACGCTAATGGAAACCCGAGTACACTGTTCTTAGAGGGTGTACAGAAGTTCTTCACGTTCGACCTCCAAGATGAAGGAATTGCTTTGATTAAGAGAGCAGCAGATGCAGGATTCGAGCGTGCTTTGTACACATATGCAATGACGTGCAAGGTATTTTGGAATACTGAGGAGTATTTATCTCTTTTCACAAGGGAATCTATTCAGAGGATATGCAAGATTGTTAGATCTCTAGACTGGAGTTGGGGAACGTCTCACACTAATGCGTTTCTAACGAAGAAGTATGAGTTCATGTCAACGGAAAAAACCTTGTTCTATAATTGCACATGTACTCCATTGATGGACCGAGATTGGGATCTTTGGCTCATTGAAGACAGTAAGGATAACAATTTGTGTGACCGATGCTTCTGGATCAAAGAGTTAGGTCTTTTTTACCGTGATTTTAAGCCGATTATATATTGGCCGGACAATAGGCTTTGGATGTTGTAATATAAACTATTGTTTCCTCCTTTGTTTCTTTTTTTATGACTTCATGTTAAATATAATTCAGCCGTGTAGTAAATATAAGTCAGCCGTGTTGTATATATAAGTCAGCCGTATTTTAAATATAATTCAGCCACTTAAGTTTATGTAATAAGTCAGACTAAACTTCGTTTATGACTAAGGCTAACCTTTAACATAACTCAGCCTAACCTTTAACATAACTCAGCCTAAACTTCGTTTTTAACTCAGCCTAACCTTTAACATAATTCAGCCTAAACTTCGTTTTTAACTCAGCCTAACCTTTAACATAATTCAGCCTAACCTTTGACACGCATGAGATAAGTCAGCCTAAACTTCGTTTTTAACAGCCTAACCTTTAACATAACTCAGCCTAACCTTTGACACGCATGAGATAAGTCAGCCGTTTTTAAAATATAAGTCAGACGTTTAGTTTCTATAAGTTTAGCCGTGTATTTAAAATAAGTTTGCCGTGTAGTTAGTACGTAATCATATTACGCATGCGTTTAGTATTCTCGAGACGCTATACTGACAGTTATATGGTTCCCTATACTAGGAGTAATGATTAATCTTTTGAGAACTCTAAATCTTTTTTTAAATATTCCACTAAAAACTTAAATGCCTTGTCGTTAGTTTTCAATGTTTTTGAACACAACTTACAATGTTTAGTCAACTAACATTTATTAGTGTAATCTTTATGTATGAACCATGTAAGTAAGAGGAGGATTACGAACAGCACTCATAAACTTAGGGTTTTCTTATCTTTGAAACTCCTTTTCCAACTTCCATAATGGCGGATCAAGTATGTAAATCTCCTACAAACTCACATTTTTTTCAACCTCTTCTTCCCGGCTTCTACTCCCACCTCGTATGTAATCTCCCTTCTTCCCTCCATCTCTCTCTCTCTCTCTCTATATATATATATATCTCAATGTCTTGGTTGCAGAGCATTCCGGAAAAGTTCTTCTCGAAATACATAGAAGGAAGAAACGAAAAAAATATGATGGAGCTTAAGTCGGACGCGTCTGAGAAAACATGGAAGGTGAAGATGGAAGGTCGGAGACTCACCTTTGAATGGAAAGAGTTCGCATTTGCTCATGATTTCCGAATCGGAGACTTCGTCATTTTCAGACACGAAGGAGAATTTTTGTTCCACGTCACTGGTCTTGGACCTAATTGCTGTGAGATTCAATATGTACAGTCTAGCAACAACGTCGATGATGATGATGATGTGGAGGGGGAGAAGGAGGAGGAGGAGGAGGACAAAGAGAAGAAGAGAGAAACCGGTGAGAGTAGTCAAAGTAAAAACCGATTTGTGACAATAACTGTCACACCAGCTAGTCTCAAAGATTCTAGACTTGTAAGTTTAAGTAAACTCTCTTGAAGGAATTTTGTTATTCAATTTTTGTCGTTATTGATGCTTTGGTTCAAAGATTTTGTCTCTTTCTTATGCAGCATATTCCACTGAGCGTTACTAGGGCTCACCAGATGGAAAAAGCAGGAGGGAAGGAGATTACTATTTTGGACCAGCATGGAGTAGAGTGGCCAGTGTATCTATGCGTGCCAGACATACGGATGAGGTTGCGCTTTGGTTCAGGGATTAGAGAATTCTTCAAGGCTATCGGTGTTAAGGCGTACGAATCTTTTGTGCTGGAGTTGGTTTGGGAAGACAAAGCATCTCCTCTTATGCTCAAGTTCTGCTCCAAGATCGAGGCATGATGCTCAAGTTATGGAACTTTGTGTGTTTTTTTTTTTTGATGAAACTATCTTGCTTTTTTTTTTTTTGGATGAAACTAAAGCTTTTTTTTCTTCAGCCGTATAAAGTATTAAAAGTGTCATACCCTAAACTCGAGATAAATAATTTTGAGGTATAGGTTCTCTTTCAATATATAAGTCATATTGAACGTGCCTTAAGTCGGCCATTAGGTGCATATAAGTCAGCCGCGCAACGTGTAATTTATCTCGCGACGATTTGTATTTCGAGGGGGGAAAAAAAAATATTTATTTATTCAATTTTATCTCGTGACGTTAAGTGCATATAAGTCAGCCGAAACGTGTAATTTATCTCGAGTAGATTCGTATTTCGGCGGGAAAAAAAAACATTACTTATTCAATTTTAACATGCGATGTTTCGTATTCTCGAGATGCTATACTGACATATATATGGCTCCATATACTAGGAGTAATGATTAATCTTTTGGGAACTCTAATTTCTTTTGGGAACTCTAATTTTTTTTTAAATATTACGCGTTTGGACGAGTTACCATCTTCGTCTTCTTAAATTTCGAAAGAAAATGTCTTCCTCATCTAACCCAATCTCATTGTCGTTTATTAACAATCAGCTGTATTGTAATCATAAGTCAGTCATTTATTGACAATAATTCAATCTTTACAGCTGATTTATCGCATTAACAAAAAACACAAATCCATACATATCCAAACAACACTTTTAAATCGGAAAAGTTTTTGCGTTATGCCCAGGCTGTTTACAACGAGAACATGCGTGTCGTCTATGACGTTTGTTCTCAAGGGCAACTTCTAAAGCAGATTTCATCCTACTTTTCTTAGGCCTTCCTTGTTGTTGACGAACAAGCGATGGCAAGCACGGTTGGTTAGCAACGTTATTTGGAACTTGGAGCGCTGAATCTATGGGCATGATCGACTCAGGATATGCATTTACCAAATAACTGCTGTAGTAGTAAAGACTGCACAAGGATATACGACAAATTTTCCTGTCCTCGGCAGCTGCGATTGCATGCACGCATGGTAATTTCTCGTGTTCAAAACGCCGACATGTGCATTTTCTTGTTTCCAAATTCACAATATGCAAAGACGATCCATATGTAACTTCCGTGTGATAAGGATCAATCCTTCGTACCGTCATAAGTCTGGCGGCAATGACACGGCCCTATTTATAATACATAAAAAATTATTAAAACATTACGGCTGGGTTATGGACCAATAACGACTGACTTATGAACTGCAATGGCTAACTTATCATAAAGGCTAGATTATGGAACAAAAACGACTGACTTATGAACTGCAATGGCTGACTTACATGTAGTAGTTTCTCGACACCACGCGAAAGCGTGGTTGGCTGTGATTTCGCATCCTCTCTCCATTCTTCAAACCATCTGGTCATCATAATCCGTATCGATTCTAATAGTCGAACAATGTGAAGACTTCTAGCATTTGACAGTGCTCTGTTCATTGATTCCGCTATGTTCGTAGTCATCAAATTGTACCTTTGGCCCGGGAAATGAACACGCGCCCACAGTCGGACATCAGCTCTTTGGAGGTAGTCATGAAGTTCAGGATTAATCGCTTCAATCTCCTCGAACCTTGTATTAAAGTAAGAAACCCTAAAACATTTTGCCGCTTTCTTCACCAGACGAAAGACATCTTTTCCCTTGTACTGTTGCAAAATGTTCTTATATAAATGGTAAGTGCAAATTCCACGAGAAGCCAACGGAAACACATTTTCAATTGCTTTTCCTATCGAATTATGCCTGTCCGAGATAATCGCAAGAGCCTCATCGTCAGGAATCAAAATTTTTAGTTGCGTAAAAAACCAGTGCCATGAATCATCATTTTCAGTGTCAACCACACCGAAGGCTATTGAGAAAATCTGAAAGTTACCATCCTGAGCTAGTGCTGTGAGAAGTGTCCCTTTGTATTTACCGTTAAGAAATGTACCGTCGACAATGACAACTTTGCGCATGAAAGGAAACCCATTTATGCTCGCACCAAACGCAAGGAACACATACATGAATCTTCCAAATTCATCAATTTGAAGACGCGTAACCGTACCCAGATTTGCCCTTCTTATCATATATAGGTAAGGAGGCAAGTCTTCAAACCCACTCTCAGGAGTTCCCATATCGATTTCCCTTGCAAATTTTAGCGTCCTATGTGATTTCCAATAATCCATCTGTCCACACGGAAAACGTAAAGTACAAGTAAGTAAATCAGGTGTAATAAACAAATAAGTCAGCCGTAACTTACTAATAAATCAGCTGAAATAGAAGTCAGTCGCAACGTACAAATAAATCAGCTGTAATATACAAATTAGTCAGCCAAAACGTACTAAAAAATCAGCTGAAATAGAAGTCAGTCGCAACGTACTAATAAATCAGCTGTAATATACAAATAAGTCAGCCAAAACGTACTAAAAATCAGTTGTACTATACAAATAAGTCAGCTGCAACGTACTAGTAATTACCTTTACACAAAAATGCTTATTGATAGTTATTCCAACACTCTTAGGTCGAACAGACGGACCAACGTCGCCGAGATACTCCCTGTACAACTGGCCTAAAATATCTGGTGTTGCTTGTCGAGATCGATTAGAACGCTCAGTTACAGAACATGTATGCTCCGAATCGTAAATACGAACATAAAATGCCGGTAATTCTCCTTGTGTAGAAGCACGAACTCTCCAGAGACATCCATCAACCCAACACTTAACAATGAGTGTGTCCGAATTGGATACGTCTACATCAAAATCAAATTGATCTCTCACCGTAAGAAGTTTCAGTCGTTTCTCCAAATCGGCTTTACTCTCGTATCGTTGCCCTACCGCGAGGTTTAGCGAAGACATCTACAACCTTAGAACCTCTGGATTCCTTTCCGATCCGCTCACTGACATATTGTGAGCTCTTTTCTTAGGCGGTAGGGTCGGTGAATCTTTGTCTTGTGTTGGAGACTCACCGTACGAACTGAAGTTATCATCTTTAGATGAAGCACCATCCGAGTCGTCAAACATATCAAATCGGCTTTCAAATTCATCATCTTCTTCGTCTTGTTCGCCTACTTTGGATTCTCCGCCTACTTCGGATTCTCCGCCTACTTCGTATTCTTCACCTTCCATTTTACTTGCGCAATCCATGTCTTCATCGTCGCGTTTATCTTCGTATTTTGTTTCACCATGAGGACAATTATCATTACTGAAACCACCGTAACTGAATAACCTTTTCTTCTGCTCTCTCACTTCGTCATTCCGACTAATTTGGCTCTCCTTTTTCTCCGTAATCTCTACACAGAGACGTATCTGTTCGAATTTCCTTAGGCTTAGAAAACCTATCATCTGTCGAGTATTGGAGACGTAAACTGGTGGAGTATCGTGCGCCATTTTTTCAAAGTTTTATTCGAGAACATGTAGCTCAGCTGAATCTGATGGCTCGACTCGTTCAATCCGTAATCATCGAGTGCAGACTTCACAAGTTCGTCGTGTGTTGTTTCATCATTTAAATACAGAACTCTACACCCTCTACCGTCGGCGTTAAAATCTGCCTAATTTTTTTAAACTCAGCCGTCATATAAATCTTAAGTCAGCCAGAAGATCTTAAATCAGCCACGTTTTGTAAGTCAGCCCTATCGTTTGGCTTATTTGTATATGTAAATCAGTCAATTGTTTTAAGTCAGCCACATCGTATATATAACTCAGCCATCAATACCGATGTAATGCTTTACGGCTGAGTTCATTAATACACGTCAGCGATTTCCTATGTGGCGCCGGATTTTATCTGCCGTGGCACTCAAAAGTAATGGCATTCTTGTAATTAGGTTTTTTGTCATAACGTAATTACAAGGGCACGCTGGGCATTTAAAATAAATCAGTAATAAAAAAAAGTTTTGTATACTTCTAGTAACATTACCTACTTTATGTGTTGTTTAAGTTAAGTTCCCTATAATAAAATCCCTAAGAGAGATCGATCGCTCTGCGGCATGAATGGTCGATCTTCCTCCGTTGATCGATCTTAAAAGTTATGGCAGCTTTTGGACAAGTTTGATCGATCGATCGCTGCCTAGATCGATCGATCTGATCTCTTTTTCTACTCCTTTGCTTCTTTTATTCCATCCCTTGCTCCATTTTACCTTAGATTTATTCCAAACGTATCATAACCTGTAAAGACCCCAAAAACAAAGAAAAAACTTGATAAAACATTGAAAACATGGGTTAGAATGCATTAAAAATGCAACACATCAAAGCTCCATACATTGGTATTCCATTCACCTCCAAGTTGTTGATTGCTAGGTTGAGTACCTTTTGCTTCCATAGCCGCAACATAATAGCCTGTTTTGGTTGAGTATTCTCCTGTTGGATGCTTGAGCCATTTGAGCTTGTTAGGAGCTTCCAATAGGCTCGGTTTCAAGGTTAGGATCTGATCCTTATGGAAAGGAAGATACTGCTCTATTTTCTCAATGTCCCATGCCTTTGTATCTGTTCGTAACAGCTTTGCTACTTTTATATTTTGAGTTGCCTCAAGTTGAGGTCCCATAGGTCTTGTTTGCTTTATGAATGATAGCCATGGGTCTGACCACATATTGATTGATTCTCCATTTCCAATAACCCATCCCATTTGTTTCTTCATCAGGTCTCTTCCCACTAAGATGCTCCTCCATCCATGATAGGTTAAATATGGGACTGGGCTTTCCTGGAAAGAGGTATGTTTGCAATATTTTCCTAATAGCACCTTGGCCAAAAGGCTATTAGGATTAGTAAATATTCTCCAGCTAAGTTTTGCTAGTAATGCATCGTTGAAGTTATTAATGTCTTTGAATCCTAGGCCTCCCAGATTCTTTGGTTTTGCCATTTTCTCCCAAGCAACCCAGCTTATCTTGTGCTTGTCAGGTGATACATCCCACCAGAATCTTGTGAGGGCTGATTAGATCTTGGAGCATAAAGACTGAGGGAGTTTAAAGCAGGACATGGCATAAGTTGGCATTGCCGCCAAGACGCTCTTAAGCATGGTCATCTTCCCTGCCCCTGAGAGGAACTTTGAAGACCACCCAACAGCATTCTGTTTTATCCGGTCCACAATAGAGGTAAAAAGATCTCTCTTTTTCCTACCAAAATGCTTCGGCAGTCCCAAGTATTTCTCAACTCCACCCTCCTTTTGTATATGAAGGATTTGTTTCATTTGGTTTTTCTTTTCTTGAGGAGTTCTCTTAGAGAAGAAATAGATGATTTTTGGTTGTTGATGAGCTGGCCAGAGACTGCTTCGTATTTCTTTAGTATTTCTTTCAATTCTCTACAGCTTTTGACATTTGTTCGACAGAAAAACATAGTATCATCTACAAATAGTAGATGGTTGATTCTAGGGTTTCTACTGCCACTTTAATTCCCTTCATTTTCCCATTCTCATGAGTTCTATTGCATAATCCTGAGAGTACTTCGCTGCATAGAATGAATAAATAAGGTGAAAGAGGGTCACCTTGCCTTATTCCTCTCTTTGGAATGACTAGCCCTCTAGGTGCACCATTAATGAGGAAGGAGTAGGAGACTGTACTAACACACTGCATAATCTAGTTGATACACCTAGGGTGAAAACCAAACCTTGCTAGGACTTGTCGAATGAACTCCCATTCTAGCCTATCATAGGTTTTACTCATATCAGATTTGATAGCCATAGAACACCTAGTGGATTACTTCATGTGTAATAAGCACGTTGTCTGATATAACTCTATTTGGTACGAAGGCAGATTGATTTTGTGAAATGAGATTATCCAGAATCGGTTGTAGCCTGCTGGTTAGTATCTTAGAGATAACCTTGTAATATACATTACAAATGGCAATAAGTAATCTGAAAACTTTTTTTGGATCAGTAATCTTCGAGATTAATCTGACATAGGTTTCATTGGCAGATTGTTGCATGATTCTAGACTGGAAGAATTCTTGGACCTCTGTCACTATGTCTTGGCCGACTATCTCCCAATTTGATTGGAAAAAAACTTGTTGAAAGTCCATCTTGTCCAGGTGCTTTGTCTGCATGTATAGAGAACATTGCATTTCTGATTTCCATACTTGTGGGAGCTTGAATCAGCTTCTGGTTTGTATCTGCACATATCCTCAGTTGTATTGCAGACTGCACAATGGACTCTATGGTTTGACTTGAGGTTTCTTGCGAGGTAAATAGTTCTTGGAAATATTCAGTGACTATTTGAGCTATCTTGTCCTCATCGAAAGCATCTTGACCCTCTTTATCTTCTAGCACTGAAATTTTGTTTAGAGCTTTCCTTTGTTTGGTCGAGGCATGGAAAAACCCAGTATTTCTATCTCCCAGTTTTAGCCACAATTTTCTGCTTCTTTGTTTCCAAAATTCCTCTTCTTTTTTTGTAAGCAGTTTTAAGCTCATCTTAGATCTTATGCAGGTGTTCTTCATTGGGACCGGATTAATCATTGCATCTTCAAGGGCTTGTTTCAACTCTTCAATACATATCTTGTTGTTATGTTGTTGTTCATGATTCCAACAGGTTATTGCCCTCCTGCACTTGTC
The DNA here is from genome assembly GCA_964056655.1 of Arabis hirsuta. Classification (NCBI taxonomy): domain Eukaryota; kingdom Viridiplantae; phylum Streptophyta; class Magnoliopsida; order Brassicales; family Brassicaceae; genus Arabis; species Arabis hirsuta. The sequence continues at coordinate 31,716,550 of OZ053301.1, read as the reverse complement.
TATTTTAACCTTTACTTTCAATCTCTGCTCTCCCTCCCAAGTTTGCTCTACCAATCTTTAACTTCTTCATTGTTCTTTAACCTTCTATCGTACCTGAAGATACCTTTTCTTTTCTTTTTCAGTGGGTCGAAGTAGGTGATAATTGGTCTGTGATTCGAGCCTTCAAATCTCAGGTATTCACACCTTCCTGAAGAATACTCCTCTGACCAAGCACTGTTAGCTAAGGATCTATCTAGCCTACACTGTACATTGTGAGAACCTCTATTTCCTCTTCAAGAGAGTGGATTTCCATAATGTTGGAGGTCATACAAATCTCCTTCTGATAGGAATGTCTTAGAATCCCCAAAGGAACCTTCTAGTCTCTCTGGTCTGCCATCTTTTTCTGAATTATCAATTATATCATGGAGCATTTATGATGAAAGCTAGAGCATTTAGGTAGTCCCATGTTTGCTTTCTCTTAGCTTTATCAGGATCTCCATAGATAAATGTAGCATAGAAGGCTTTTCCTGTATATGTAACTCTAGTATCAAAATAGTTGATACATGATGAGATAACTTCTACTTCTATGTCTTGTTTCCACATAAGAATGAATCCTCCTCCTCTTCCTCTAGAAGAGACATAAACTCTGTTTGCATAACCAAGACTTTCTGTTTTGCCCAGGACGAAGTCATCAGAGTTTTTGGTCTCCGATAAGAAAATCATGTTAGGATCAACAGGCCGGTAGATTTCATGGAGACAGCAAACTGTCTCGGAATTCTCCAACCCTTGACAATTCCAGCAAGCTAATTTTAAGGAAGAGGAGAAGACGGATTGTGAAAATCCGTATGTTTCCTCTCCTTATTGCTTCTTTTAGGGATTTGTGTTGTAGGTTCAGTAGCTCTTATCTCTTTGTCTTTCTTACTTGTTGTTTGTACTAATCTCTTACTTGGTGATGCATGGACCATCGTAATTTTCCTCTTCTTTATTCTTGCACCAGTTAGAGACAAAGGCATTGACACACTTACTGAATTTTGTCCTCTTGGTCTTCCAGGTCCTCTCTTAGCATGTGGAATGGACTGGTTTCTAAAGGTAGTAGGTTCAGTTTGCAGAGTTTCATTAGTCTCATTAGTTGGTCCTAGTCTTTCGCTCACAAGCAATCTTTCTTGTGGACTAGTGCTCTGTATTCTCATCTCTGGTTGATGCAGGGGCGGCGGAACCATTAAATCTGCACTTGGTGAGCTCTGTCCTCTTGGTCTACCAGGCCCTTTCTTGGGAGGTGTATTGGTCTGACTTCTCAAAACAGTAGTTGGTCCTAATCTTTGGCTAATAGGTACTCTATCTAGTGGACTAATGCTCCGAATTCTCATCTGTGATTGTTGCAGGGAAGACCGAACCATTACAGTTGCAATTTCTATTACCTGGCCTTGCTCTTCAGGTATTTTATTTCTCTTCTTGTGTGCGGCACTTTCTGAGGGATCAGCACAATTGGCATATTGGACCATTACCTCTCTAACTTCACCAACTGCAGTCTTTTAGATGAGAGGTGCTCAGCGGTAATTCCATTTAATTCATCCTGTTCTATGAGATATCTTATAACTCTTGAGTGGTCAGATCTTTCTTCAGAAGATAGTAGAGCTCTAGGGAATTCTCTTCTCCTTTTTTCAACCCATATTAGTTTTTTTGGAGATCTTGTTTCTTTTTGGCTCCTAGTGATATGAATCATGAGAAAAGGACGAGCTAAAAGTTCTTGTTACATTTTGATTATGTGAGTATCTTCTTCTATCAGTAGGGTACTGGGACCCAAAATGCTGGTTATATGTGTGGTTTCTCCTTTTAAGAAAAGCAGAGGTAGTCGCCTCAGTGCTTTCACTTGCAGCTCTGGCCCAGTTTCTTTGGTCTTGGGTATGCCTTGGTTGTTGTATTACCTTGCTTCTGCTATAGCTTCTCTCTCGATGGGAATCCCCCACTTGAGGTGGACCAGAGTTCAAGATTAGGATTTCTTTTACTGCTTCAGGGCAGTTTTTGGAGTCATGGTTCAGCATGAAGCAGAAGTTGCAATGTTTTTCAAGCTTTTCGTATACCAGCTCAGCCTCCACTTCATCTCCATTAAGGAATTACAGGGTTGAGGTAGTAATAAGGGTTGAAGTCCATTGATGGTAACACGCATTCTGGCTGAGGCTGTGGTGATTTCAGAGGCCTCAAAGTGTTCAATGATAGCCGCTAGGCTCAGTAGCATAGCTTTAGACCAAAGGTGGGTAGGGACTCCTTGTACTTATATCCATAAAGGGATCTGGGATGGGAAGGATGTTGCCAGTGTTGGTTCCCATCTCTGTAGAACGATCATCCAGTGAGCGAAATGATAAGGTCTATTATCCAAGACCTTTAGAGAGGTCCTCTTCTGAAGCAAACTGGAACTGGAACCTTTCTTGGCCTAAGTCTACCCTCACCGGCCTAGTTAAGACCTTCCAATGGTCAGCTAATAAGGGTAGTAGAGCCCACATCTTCTGGATCTTTGGGTTTGATGCGCCATACCAGCATAAGTCCATGATTATGGATCAGTTCAGAAAGGTCAAATTGAGGGACTTTAACTCTAGTAGCTCTCGAAGGCTCCTTAGTGAGATCTAACCCTTTACCTTTCTCTGCACCAGAGAATATTTGGTTCATTATGGTAAGTTCTGGATTATAAGCTTCTTGTAGTTCAGTTGACAGCAATCCTTTGAGGGGATTAGGCTAGTTTGTAATAGTTTAGATTTATCGCACACTTGGTGAGAGAGATGTAGATTCCAACAGTTTTTAGGAGTCTGCTAGTAGACTTTCTTACTTACTCCTTCAGAGAAACCAAATCAACTTGAGAGGTTTTAGAGAATTTTGTAGAGATTGGGAGCTTACTTTCCTGTAATCTGCATATATACTCCTTTGTGTCGCCAGTTATTGCAAAGAAGTACAAGAGAGGATCAGGGATACCTTACCGGAGTTAGACGGACCCTCCGACATGCTGCCGGGGGTGGAACCGCGGTGTTTTCCGGTCAGAAAGTTGTGATTTGGAGTTGAACTTTCTATTTGTAGCAAAGAAAAGCCGTTGAGTTATGAAAAAAATAGCACTCTTTCCATTAAAAGCAAGCCTCGAAATTAGTGCTTGGGAGCGTTTTTGAGTTCTCCATTTGGGTGTTTATTCCATAATATAAAATCTTAATCTATATTTTGTTTTTAATGCATGTTATTAGAATGATCCTACTAAATCTTATGTGGGAATATTTGATTACAAAAAATATGTGGGTCGAGTCGAGAATTGATTCAAAGTCTTCCAGATAGATTGCTATGTAAAGGACGTATTAGTTTTCTTCATAAGTTTCCGCAAATTATTTTATCTGGACTCGAGAAAGATTAGGTATTTTACTGTATTTAAATGGAGCGAAAAAGGATTTAGGTAGATTTCAATGGCCAAACATTGAATTCTCTAGTTTAGCCAAAAAAAAAACATTGAATTCTCTTTGAATGTTGTTTTCTTAAGATTTTCATTTCGCCATCTAAATCTAATTAATTTTTTTTTTTTGAAATGTTAAATTTATTTATATGGAAAATTGGGTTGAATATAAATAAATTTTGGTTACTTTTCTAATTATTAATTTTTCCCATATATATATGCCACATATGTTAACTTTGGTTACTTTTCTAATTATTAATTTTTCTTTTGTTATTGAGCAAATTAGCCCTTTATTTATCAAAAAAAAAACTGATTACAAACTATAGGCTGTTGACTTTTTAATCCAAAAGAAACTAATTAATTTAAGCATTAAAACAGTTTTAAGCATTAAAATAGAGCATATCAAGAAAATCATAGCAGAGAGAGCTATTCGTGTGCTGATTGAGATAAACAGTAAATCTAAACAGTAAATCTAATTAATCTTTCTTCAGTCTAGAAGATAAAACCAATTAAAACTTGAGTTTCCTGCAAAAATTTTGAATGATCGTTATAGTATTTGTTATAAGGTCAACTAGCTCAATACATAGACTAGATATATTGATAAAATTTTGGTATCGAAATTTTAAATTTGGTATACATTATACAACATTATTATGAAAAAAATATTGGGATCAAAATCTTCAATTTGGCATAATATCTTTGTATTTCTCTCTCACTGCTAGTAACATTGTCCTTTTTAAGTTACATTTCACAGTGGAAAATTTGGTAAACAAAGCTTGGTTATTATTTAGTTTGTTTTTAATATTCTCCAACGATGACAAAGCTGATTAAGCAGATAACAAGATCCATGATGAAAAAGCTACAGAACAAAGTAAATTATACATTATACAAGTTTTGATTAATAATGGATTGGAGAGTTAAGGCCTTCTTGAGAAGAAAGTGAACGGATAGGTTGGTGTCTTCTTGAAGACATTGACGACAATGACAGAGACAGAGAAGGCATTCTCTTGAAAGATGGTCTCCTATCGAGGTTCTTCATCGTTCGTTTCGCTTGAATCGCCTTCAAAGCCGGTCCTGCTCTCTCCTTCAGCTTCAAGACTACGAAGAAGAGAAGCCTATAACTCACAAGGATTGCTACAACTGCAGCTAAGTCCCACCATTTTGAATGTGTCACCTTTACTTTAAAGACCTTGTTTATCACTTCTTCTCCTGTCATTTTCGGCTCACCCGGGAATAAAGGCTCGAACTCTAATCCGAGAAAATCGTTCTTGTATCCTCCCTGAAACATCCCAAAATGTTTCCTTATGTTTTAACAACCTCAAGATTCAATCTCAACATTAAGGATTAGCTTATAAAGTTACTTTCTTGACTTACCTGGATAGCCCAAGATCCATAGCTTATGTAGGAAACCGGGTAACGCCAAAAGATTTTGGGAAGATCATGGAGAAGACGGAAGAATCCAGAAGTCATCATGATGATTCCCTTTCCAAAACATAAAACAGAAATCAAATTATTCAAGATCTTTATAAGCTTTTTTTAAGGGACAAAAAAGAGAAAACAGAGGTTGCTCTGTTCTTACAATGAGGCCAGCTCCAGTGATAAGACCCATCAAGAAATTTGGAACAAGAGAAGCCACAACCATCATGAGACTCTCTATCACAGAGACTGAGAAGAAGATGTTGAGGCAGAAGAAAGCGTAATACGAAAATCCGGGACGAAACTTCACTAAGTTGTAAGTAATAGTTCCCGTGATAACCGAAATCGCAACCAAGAAAGGGAAAGAAGAGATGTAATTCGAGAGGATATAAACCGAAACTCCATAGTAACCACTCAGCCTCTCCTTATAGAACACCTACAACAAGGCAAGATTACATTTTCATCGATGAGGAAATCAAGATTTGTGAGATTTATGGTTTTTAATATATTTACCTTCATTTCTTCGAGGAAAGAAGGGAAGCCTCCAATGGACATGAATGTCATGAAGCCAGTGATGAAGCCACCACAAGAAACCCTGGCTAAGATTGATGTGTAGCTGTTTCCTACGTCGTAGAAGATAGTCCCTACGCTTATAGAAACAACAATGTAACTCACTATCCTTGTCCAATAGTAACCGACATCGCGACTCATGTTTATGAATGATCTTGCAGTTAATGTCCTGAGTTGTTTCCCCCAGCTCGCTTCACTTCCTTTCCTCACTTCCATCCCGTGCCCTTCCTGCGAATTAAACCCCTTACGGAATCCAAACCAGCTCATTGAGTTAACTTGAATAAAGAGTTTTTAACTTACAATGTTAGATAGTTCTTGAATCCTATATTTTGCGGATTTCGCATACTTTGAACGCCTGTAATTCTCAACAAGCCTTGCTCTTATCACAGGTGTTGCTAGATTCATTAGTGGATCTGATGTAGCTGGTGTTTCCTGTAATAGTAGAACAAGAATCGACCTTGAATAATCGCATTCTTTATTCGAATGACGCAACGTTCTTGACAAAGATTAAGACATTAATGGTTACTCTCACACCTGAATTCTCCGAGACCCTTTGAGTGTAGCTGTGACGGTATCAAAGTCCGAGTTTATACATCGCAGGAAATGATCAGAAGGATTCCTCTTCTTCGGGCACGGAAAACCGGATTCTGCAAAGAACTTCATTCAAACAAACCAAAAAAAAAAAAACAGAGTTTTTAGGCATTAGAAAACAAAATAAACATTAGGTTTCTTGTAGTACAAGAAAAGCAAGAGTTTAGGGTTTACCTCAACAGCAGACTTGGCTTCTCCAAAGTAGACAGACTCACCACTCGAGAGCAAGAAAAGATCATCAAACAGCGCAAAAACCTCGCTGCTAGGCTGATGAATCGATGAAATAACGGTTCTGCCATCGCGTGCGATGTTCCTAAGCGTTTGAATCACGAAAAACGCAGAAGCACTGTCTAAACCGCTGGTGGGTTCGTCGAGAAATAGGATCTGAGGGCGAGTGAGGATCTCTAAAGCGATGCTAACGCGTTTCCTCTCGCCGCCACTGACTCCTCTCGCGTGCCAGTTTCCAATGACTCTGTCTGAACAGTCTTGAAGACCAAGCTCCATGATTGTACCTTCAACAATGTCATTCACTTCCTCTTTTGACATATCACTTGGAAGTCTCAAGTGAGCTGAGTATGTTATTGTCTCCCTCACTGTTAGTGTCCCCAGCAATATGTCCTCTTGTGTTACATATGCCTATATATTATTACCATTATATAATCATCCATCAACATTATTCTCAATGTAGAAAACTCTCGAGTTTTTTTTTTTTAAAAACACCTCACTCTTTGTTTCTAATTAAATCACATAAAACTTTTCTTTTTTGGGATAAACAAATCACATAAAACTTGTTATTTCATGTTATACCAAAGTCCGTAGTCCCCTCCGGTCGGAGACCAGAACAAGATAATAATTAGTCCTATCTCCAGCAGCGAGAATCGAACCTGTCACCTTGAAACGTTCTCCTTTTGGAAGGTCCCATAGTAGGACTAGTAGAAGTGAGCTACTGAAGGGTGGTGAGTTAGTTGTTGATATTTTGAAGGCATTAATTATTTCCCCCGATATATAAAAAATGACGCAAGAGCATCTCCAATGCTTATAAATTTCTTTAGCCTCTTAAATATGTTATTTAAATGATTTCATTATTTGTTTAAATTTTAAATTGTTAAAAACACTAAACCAATCAAATAAAAACACAACTTAAATGAATTTCTCCAAAAAATGGAAAGAATTTCTCAATTGAAAACTCCATTTTATCCTCTCTTTTACTTTTCTATTATTTTATTATTAATTTTGGTGAAAAACTTTTTTAGAGCATTTCCATTGGAGTCTCTAGTGAGAGACACCATTTAAAAGTAAATCAAAACTAAAAACAAAATAAAAAAAATAGGAAAGAGGGAGAGATGAGTCTCTCAAACAAGAGACTAATGTCACTTTATTATTTATTTAATTTTTTGTAAATATTTTAATTTAATGAAATAATTAAATTACATTAAAATATAAATATTTTTTAAACTGGAGTATCTAGACAAGAGACTCATTGATAGAAGTGCTCTTCAGATACTCTAATTCTCTATCGAGGATGATCTTAAATATTTGACCTTTGCACCACTAACTACTTAAGCAGGATCTGTCTAAAATCTAATGCCGTAAATGACAATTGATAACGTTTCTCGACCAGAAGGACAGTTAGTTGCATGTTATGGAATCGTGAGGTGAAACATTAATGAGTAAACTTACTACGAGACCGTAGTCTAGCCTTGCTTTCTTGCCATTCAATAGAAGATTACCGGTCATGATCACGTTTCTTGCAAGTCTACCTGTGTAGAAATTGGAAATTGTTTTCTTAGCAAACGGTTACAACTTTATTTAAATAAGTAGTATCTTCCAGGGGAAAAAAAACATAAATACAGTATTTAATAGTTTTCCTTTGTATTGGGATGTGGAAATGGAGATATATTATCACTAGCTAAATAGATGAGGAATCAGAAATGGCAGCCCCAGAAATAAATTTTGCATTTATGAGGATATTCTGCAGTGTTCTTTCTACTGTTCTTTGCATGCAACCAGAGTTATACATATACATATATATAGATATTGGTAATTTTTCAATAATCAATTTTCGAGTATACATCTAGCAATAAAGGTGATCATAACATCTAGAATAAACCAAAAAGGACTTATAATTCTTTTAGCAGATCAAATATGATCTATTGATGTGACCTTTGTTAAACAATATATAATGAATTAGTAAAATATATGAATTTACAAAATTATAGACCATTTTTGGCGTTTTCGGACGCCGATGCCTCGAAGGTAATACAAATAACAAATTACGACTAATACTTTAGGCTAAAAGCCTAAAACATTATCATTAACAATAGATATGTGTTGATTGTCGTGCATGCAGTTGAATCGTAATTAACAAGAACAAACCTGCAAGAGAGTCAAGAAGAGTGGACTTTCCGGATCCGGAAGGACCCATTATAGCCATAATCCGACCCGGTTCCGCATAGCCATTTAGCCTTTGAAGCAACCTTCGGGTCGGACCATCACTGAAATTGGGTATAACCACCGTCAAGTCTTCCCACGCCAAATACGCTCCACGGCTCATCTCCGCCTTTGACGGCTGCTGCCTCCGGCCACTACTCGAGCCCTCTAGTTCCATATATAGTTTCTACTTCCTCTCTCTCTCTTTCTCTAACAAGTAACTAACTAACTATGCTATGTCAATAAGAGAGATTTATAAATTTGTTTGTTTCTTCTAGTTTCTTTTTTTTTTGAGTGAATAGTAAGGAGTTATATAGAAAAAAAAACAAAAAAGGTAAAGACTTTATATAAGTTTGGCAATCACCAAACAACTAAATTCATTTAATGGATTGTCTTTAATATGGCAACATTTATAACTGCGCATGAATATCTACTTCTCTTTTTGGGGTTAAATTATACATGTATATCTCTACATACGCATACTATATAGTATTTTATTTTATTTTCCAGTAAACGCGTATAGAGAAGATAGATCGATGGCACGCGTATTTATATGCGTAAATAATGCGGTTAGATAATGGCGTCATGGAGTATAGTCTTGTAGATGATTGAAGAGTTGTATACAGATGTAGGATTTACATTTTAAAATCAGATTTGTTTGAAAGTTGAAACTTATGAAAGTAAATCTATACTTCTCGAAAAAATTAAAGCTCAACATATTCAAACACTTAAAGTAAATTGAGTTGATTAGCCACTAAAGCAAGTCTATGATATCTGACATGTACTTTCAAACGCGAAAATGACGTGGACTTGCAACAACGTAAGAAATGTTTCATTTAATTAAGAGAATGAACAACTTAATTGGATTTTGCGACAGAGATAGCATTTGTAATTTTAGATATGAAATTAATATTCCAAACTGACACTGTTCATATATACTACTTACTAAAAAATCGTTGACAAAATTTCAACACGGAAATATAATTCTTCATCTTATTTTCTTTATATCATATAATTCTTCATCTTATTATGTATTCGATCTAGAGTGTATTTAATTAAAAATATATACGGGACATAAAATTCCACAAAATGCATAGCATAATCTTATTTGGTGACAGAAAAATTGACCACAATGCAAATCACTTATAATTTTATTTTGTAGGCTTCAAGCATAAGAATTCGGGTATATATATACACGGGATTAGAATTTGAACGTAATCATGCAAATTTACGAAGAAGTAACACATAACATAGTTGTCTCCTTACATAAATTTAATTTAGATGTTCGAAATACTATTATTTTCAAACGTGAAAAAACAACAACAACAAAAACTGAAATGGGGAACAAACCAGAGAGTCACGGATCTTAATGAAAATGGAGGATAATTAAATGCGAGAGTGTATTTAGCGCCCATATGCTTACATACAGTGAACATTCATTTTTTGTTTTATACTATGCTTCTCCAATTACTATGGTTTAATATTTCGCTTTGTTATGGCATAACTTTATTTACCATAATACAACTATGATATGACAAGAATTTTAAATTATAGTGAAGTGAAAACTTTCCAACCAAAGAGAGGAATATTACAAAATCGATCATACGTACAATAAAGTATAGGGAATTTGCAGTGGATATACAAGGTAAACATGGTATTTAGGTAGATGACCATACACTGTACAAAATACTATTCAACTTTAATTAATGCCATAATGTCCTTACTTATTCACATCTCTCTCTCTCTCTCTCAAAATTTACTCAGTAGAAGTCTATTCGAAAATTTTGGAACCTCGCATAGGAATCAAATCTACTTCTTTCACTACAAGAAAACAGTCCATTTGTGACTACTTTTTGTGACTGATTTTATAGTCACTAAATTTGTGACTGGTTTGTGACTGATATGTGACTAATCTGTGACTGCGAAAATCAGAGTTGCAAAATAGTCACATATTTGCGACTACCAAATATAGTCGTAAAGTAGTCGCAAATTAGCGACTACATAGCGACTCATACTGGAGAGATAAGTTTTCGTCACAAATTAGTCACAATTAGCGACTAATTTGTGACCAAATAAATAGTGAATTGTGGTAGTCGCTAATCGGTCACAAATTTGCGACTGATTTGTGACTTTAATTGGGCGTGGCGAGGGCGTCGCAAATTCGTCACAAAAATCATGTCGGCAGTTTTGTCGGGTAGCGTGTCGGCAGGTTTGTCGGGTAGCATGTCGGCAAGATATTTGTGAAGGTGGTAGGTAGCTTAGGTAGTCACAAAGTGGTCACAGAAGAGTGACAAATTTGTGACTCCTTTTTCGGGCGTCACAAAGTAGTGGCAAAATTTTGCCTATATAAGCAACCATCGCCCATTCTCTTCTTCATTCAACGATGAGCTAAAAAAAAAGAAAGGAGAAAAAAACAAAAAAAAAAGGGAAAAGAAAAAAAAAAGAAAAAGAAAAAAAAGAAAGAATAAAAATATGTGGAATTCTTCTAGAGAGTGGATGTATAACCGGATCGATCCGAGCACTAATAATATATCTGACGAATTTTTGGAGGGAGTGGAGCAATTCATGAATTTTGCAACAAGCCAAGACTTAGCCATAAGTAGTGGAGGTAAATTATTCTGTCCTTGTGCGAAATGTAAAATTTCTAAGAGTTTAAAACCGGCTCGAACCGTTTCGGGCCATTTGCATAGTTATGGTTTTATGGAAGGTTATTATGTATGGACCGAACATGGTGAAGATTACGATGTAGTTGGGGTAGGAACTAGCCATTACCAGAATGCTGATTTTAGTAGCGGTAATCAAGAAAGAAATTACGATGGCGGGAATGTTTATGATGGGATGGTTCATGATGCATTCCCCGGTTCTGCGCCATTTAATGATTATGAAGATGGTGGAAATAATGATCATGGTTATGAAGAACCTACCCACGAGGCGAAACAATTTTACGAGATGTTAGATTCTGCAAATACACCACTGTATGATGGTTGTCGGGATGGGCATTCACAACTATCATTAGCAGCGGAGATGATGACCATCAAGGCTGACCATAATTTGGCTGAATCTTGCATGGATTCTTGGGCGGGATTGTTAACAGATTATCTACCTCAGCCTAATCAAGCAACCAGTTCTTACTATGAGACAGAAACATTGATGCGAAAGCTTGGATTGCCGTACCATACATATGATGTATGTGTAGATAATTGTATGCTCTTCTGGAAAGATGACGAGGAGTTGGAGCATTGTAAGTTTTGTGGAAAAGCAAGATATCAGGCGTCTAAGAGGGGGAGGAAAAGAATACCGCTCAGCAAGATGTGGTATCTACCCATCAGTGATAGATTAAAGAGGATGTACCAATCACAGAAGACAGCAGCATCGATGAGATGGCATGCTGAGCACGAGTCAGAAGACGGAGTAATGTGCCATCCATCTGATGCGGCTGAGTGGAAAAATTTCAATATAATGCATCCGAGATTTGCAGAGGAGACACGAAACGTTTATTTGGGATTATGTACTGACGGTTTCAATCCTTTTGGTATGTCAAAAAACCATTCGTTGTGGCCTGTGATCATAACACCCTACAACTTACCTCCGGAGATGGCCATGAAAAGCGAGTATTTGTTTCTTACGGTTTTGAATTCAGGACCTAATCATCCACGAGCAAGTCTTGATGTTTTCCTCCAACCACTGATCGACGAGTTAAAGGACTTATGGAATCATGGAGTTGAGGCGTATGATGTGTCGTTAAATCAAAACTTCAACCTAAAAGCTGTTCTCTTGTGGACTATAAGTGATTTTCCGGCGTATGGTATGTTATCGGGATGGATGACACATGGTAAATTAGCATGTCCAATTTGTATGGGTGATACAAATTCTTTCTACTTGTCGGGTGGTAGGAAGACGTGTTGGTTCGACTGTCATAGAAGATTTTTGCCGGAGAATCATCCGTTACGGAAGAATAAAGTAAACTTTTTGAAGGGAAAGAACGCAGTTCATGACTATCCACCAGCATCATTGACGGGAGAACAAGTATACCAGCGTATAACGAATGTCGGGGCACCGAAAACATCAGAATGCGGTGGAAATGGACATAACAAAAAACCTGGCTATGGAGATTGGCATAATTGGCACAAAGAAAGCATTTTTTGGGAGCTTCCGTACTGGACTGATTTGACTCAACGGCACAACCTTGATGTGATGCATATCGAGAAGAATTTTTTCGATAACATCATGTATACTGTTATGAATGTGAAAGACAGATCAAAAGACACAGTCAAGTCGAGATTGGATATTGCGAGATTTTGTGATCGGAAGGAATTGCATGTCGATGGTCGTGGAAAAGCTCCATTTCCTATTTGGAGATTGACTTCAAAAGCAAAAGATGCCTTACTACAGTGGGTGAAAAATGAAGTTAGATTTCCCGATGGTTATGTTGCAGATTTAGCAAGTTGTGCAGACATCAGTGGTGGGAAGTTCTCGGGAATGAAAAGTCACGACTGCCATGTTTTTATGGAGCGCTTGCTTCCGTTTGTATTTGCGGAGCTTCTCCCGCGTAACGTGCACCAAGCATTATCAGGTACATTTACGTTTGAAATTTAATAAATATGTCCTTGGTTATGTTGGTATTAAATTTAAGTATACATGACTAATTAAAAATTCTTTTGTAGGGATTGGAGCATTTTTCCGTGATCTAAGCACCAGATCATTAGATCAAAACCGCCTCCTAATTTTGAAGGATAACATTGTGATGATTATGTGTAATTTGGAAAAAATATTTCCACCTTCTTTCTTTGATGTGATGGAGCACCTACCTATTCACTTGCCGTATGAAGCAGAGCTTGGCGGTCCTGTACAGTATAGGTGGATGTATCCGTTCGAGAGATTCTTCAAACATTTGAAAGGCATGGCGAAGAACAAAAGATATCCAGCGGGATCAATCGTTCAAGCGTACATGAACGACGAGATATCATTTTTCTCCCAACACTACTTTGCATCAGAAATTTCTACGGCTATCCGAAGAAGGTATTATTAATTGTGGTACCGTTATATATATGTTCGTTATGCTATATACCATGGCATCATATCAATGAAATAAATGATTTGCAGGACAAGTCGGCATGATGAAGGTGAAGTACCCACGTACAATGTGGAGGTACCAGATATATTTACTGAAGTAGGTCGTCCAAGTGGCAAATGTACTGAAGAGTGGTTATCAGAGCAAGATTATAAGTGTGCACATTCATACGTGATGCGTAATTGTGAGTATTTTCGGCCGTTTGAAAGGTAATTATGATTAATGCCTCCTAATTTTATAATAATTTTATATATTTTCATCTTTGACTGATAGTTTTCTATTGGTATCTTAGCATGGTGGAAGCCCAAATTCGAGCTGAAAATCCAGGAATATCTGATGATGAGGTCATAACAAAAAGAGATGCTGAATTTCACATAAAGATCAAGGAATATGTATGTAATCCCGTTACTACGTCATTAATTGTAAAATTTCGCACTATCTGACAAAGAATTACTTTACATTATGCAGGTGGATGCGACAAAAAATTACCAAAATTTCCCAATGTGGGTTCACGATATAGTGGCAGGTCCTGAATGGAAGGTCACGTTGTGGCCTAAGTATTTTACAAGGGGATATTTGTTTCACACGAGTGATTATGGGAAGCACAGAAAAACAATGAATTATGGAGTATGTGCTAGAGGCCAAAATTATTCTGAAGCGTCTGAGGAGGATGATTTCTATGGAACCGTCTTAAAAATTATGGAGTTGCACTATCCCGGAATTGTGAATTTGAAGATCATACTTTTCTATTGTAAATGGTATGACCCTACACTCGGTACAGGGACTCGAAAGAGTGATGTAGGCGTTGTGGACGTGCTCTCAACTGGAAAATATCCTAACTACGAACCATTCATATTAGGTGCGAATTTCATATCCTTTTTAATTATATATCCTACGTACATATGTTTGTACTAATAAAAGATACAAAATTATTTGTGACAGGTTCTCAAGCTGACCAGGTCTGTTTTCTTATATACCCAAAGATAAAACGCCCTCGACACGTTTGGCTATCCATTTTGAAAGTAAATCCACGTAATCGTGTACAAGGAAACTACAACGAGAAAGACCTAATCATTTTACAACAAACGGACGATGAGGCAACGACGTCTACAGTAGAGGAAATCAATGTCGATTGTTTAGTTGATAGAAGGCAACCAATGGAAGACATCGATTTGGAGATTGGAGATTCTGACCCAGAAGATGAGTTTCAGTGTAATTTATCATCTTCGGAGGAGGAAGATGATATTTGAAATATGTTTTTTTCAAATATTTTGTAATATATTTGTTGTACTAGATGATGTTGGATATTATATTAACGTTTTCAATTAGTGTGTTTTTTATTTGTGGGAATTCATACTAGTAAGTGTTTAATCGTTTTCAATTTTTTCAGTTCGACAAATTAAACAATATATACAAACTAATGTAGTAAAAAGACGAATGACTACGATAGCCCAATGGTTAGCAATACATATAAATCTACTTGCCACCTCTTCGGTCACGGGTTCGATTCCACGAGATACCCACCATTTTTTATTTTTCGATCGGACAAATTTTAGAATATATACAGACTAATGTACCAAATAACCGAATGACTACAATAGCCCAATGGTTAGCAATACACGGAAATATGGCTGCCCTGTCACAGGTTCGATTCCACGAGAAATCAACCTTTTTTATTTTTCGATTCTACGATTTTGTGACTCTTTTGTGACTAATTTGTGACACTTTGGGGTTTAGAAAAATGATTCCCAGGACATTTCAATTCGTCACAAATTAGTCACGAAATACTGACTTATTTGTGACTAATTTGTGACACTTTTGGGGTTTAGAAAATGATTCCAATAAAATTTCAGATCGTCAAAAATTAGTCACAAATTACCCACTACTTTGTGACTTATTTGTGACTGATTTGTAAAACTTTAGTGTACTGAAAATTCGTCACAAATTAGTCACAAATTACCCACTACTTTGTGACTTATTTGTGTCTGATTTGTAAAACTTTAGTGTATAGAAAATTCGTCACAAAGTAGTCACAAATTACCCACTACTTTGTGACTACTTTACAACTAATTTGTAACTAATTAGCAACTACTTCTAATTTTTTGCAAAGAAGAACACATTCTAAGTGTCTATAATTTATTTTGGCATTAACCATCTTTGTAAACAATAATATTTATGAAGAATATATTGTATGAGTGAGAAAAACCAAATTCATTTTTTTAAATATTGTTGCATACATATAACTAGTTTATAACATTTGCATCTTTAATCATTTTTCTTGTAAGTTTGTTAATTTTTATAGATTAAGTTGAATTTTAAGTAATGTGATAGATATAACCAATAAAACATTCAAGAAATGTATTTTTTATTGGTTGGAAATGAAAAAGGGTGATATTTGTTTGTTAAAATGTTTATGGTTTAGGGTTTCATTTCCTACTACCCAAAAATGTCACAAAGTAGTCACATATTTGTGACTCTTTTGTGACTCATATGTGACGAATCCGAAGGCGGGCTTATTTTGCGCCCAATCCAAAAATTTTGGATTGATGGATCAGATTTGGGCTTTTAGGCGGGCTATTTTTGGCGCTTAAAATGGGTATTTTGCGACTACTTTGCGACGCATTTGTGACGACCTGATTATATATAATCAGAAAAAAAATCCCCAAATCATTCTAAAGAAAACCCTAGATTTATCGCCCCTCTCTCTCTTTGTCTGTGCGAGACGAAGAATCTCTTCGATTCTCTTCGATTCCTCGCTTGATTCTCCTTGTTCTTCCCTTCAATTCTCTTGTTTCTCCTTGTTCTTTCTCCCTCAGTCGATTACTCTCTTGAACCGACAACAAATCTCTTTTATTCTTCACTTCCCAAACCCTAGATCTTTTCCCTTCTCTGTTTGTCGATTCTTCTCTTTGAATCGAAGGAGAAATCTCGATTCATCTCTCTCTCTCTCTATCGATTCGTTTTTTTCGAAACCCTAGTTGTGATGGCTACTACGAAAACTGGAGGAGGTCGTGGTAAAGGCCCCGGCGGTAGTAAAGGCCCCGGCGGTAGTAAAGGCCCCGGCGGTGGTAAAGGCTCAGTCGGTGGAAGAGGCGTTGGCGGTGGAAGAGGCGTCGGTGGTGGAAGAGGCGGTGGAAGAGGCGCTGGCCTTGGAAGAGGCGCCGGTGGTCCAACAACTCGTGGTGGAAAACCTTCTACCGTTGGCGGTGGAAAGCTTCCTGCTTTCGGCGGTCAAGCGAAGCATCCTTCTCCTGGCGAGTCTAGTAAGGGAACGGCGCAGCCTTCTCGAAAGCTTCCGGTTCAGGGTAAAGGAAAGGGCATCGACGGTGGTGGAGAGACCTCAGGCGGACAACAGAACCGTGACGGCGGAGGTACACCACCAGGTCCAACAAAGTCAACCGCCGGAGGTACACCACCAGGTGCAATAAAGTCAACCGGCGGTCAGGCTTCTTCTAATTCCTCCAACCCGTCTGGTCCTACGACGCCTCTTTCTCAAAAGACAACGACTTCTCAAGTCACTGCCTCTGTTTCTCGAACCAACTTGATTCCAAACCAATACCCTGCTACATCAAACCGAAGTGGATCTCAGAGATGGGCGTTTGCTGCTCCATTGCCTGAACGACCTCGACACCTAAATCTAAACCACCAACCACGCCAGGAGGAAGCTCAGATGGCACAGGAGGAAGATGAAGTAGAAGATACGGATGATGAAGAAGAAGAAGAAGAAGAAGAAGAAGAACAACAACAACAACAACAACAACAACAACAACAAGTAGAAGAAGAAGTCCAGGGTCAACAACTGGGACCCGAGTACGATGCTGTTGATGATCAAGAGGACTACCAGGTGCTTTTGGACAATATGTTTGCTCTTCCAGGACGTCAAAACCTGCCCCTCCTGAGTGAGGTTCCCCTCGAAATCGAAGGCAGACATGTATACTGGTAAGTTAATAAGTTTAGTGTTTTTAAGTTATGGAATTTATTATTGTATGCAGAACTGGATTGTGTTTTGGGAACTGACTGTGAACTGGAACTGAGTGGGAGTGATTGTGAACTGAATTAGATTGTTATTGTGGACTGTATTATATATGTGAACTGGATTGGATTGTTTTATATATGTGAGCTGATTGTGAACTGTCTTATTTAGTAGTATAGATATATTGTTTGAACTAGATTGTTTAAACTAGATTGTATAGCTTTATTGTTTGAACTGGATTGTTTGAACTGTTTTTCATTTCTGTCAACTATAGATTGTGTTTCTGTATTTGGCATGTGTTATTTAACCTCATCATATATTTATTTGCAAGGTTCACTCGGGACAGAGGACTACTCACCCGTGTCATTGCTGGGATTTTTCGCCGGAAGTTCGATGGACCTTTCTACAGCTGGACTGTGACCCCTATAGACAAACAAGAAAGATATTTCAGAACTTTCGCGGTAATGTTTACTACTTTTCCTTTCTTTCACTCTCAATTCTTATACTTAACTAATTTTCCTTTTTTCCACTCTCAATTCTTCTAATTAACTATGTATTTTACTGTGTAGTCTATGTACGATTGGGATATAGGGATCACTCCCCTTGTGAGGGCTCATTTTAGAAGGATTGCTACAAAACGGATGAGAGGGATTGTAAGTCAAGCAAAGCGAAAGGGCGTGAGGCCAGTTTGGATTACTCCTACGCTGTGGAGGCAAATGTGGGTCCACTGGGACACACCAGAGGCTCAGGGCAGAAGCACTACGGCTTCCAACTCCCGCAACTCTGACCGTGGCGGACTTGGAATCTACAAGCACGTTTCAGGCCAATCTTCTTTCTTGACCGTTCAGCAAGACATGGTAATACTTTTATCATTTCTTTATGTCATATAAACTTCATCTACCTAATCTTTCTTATCCATTCTTGCAGGAGGAGGAACTAGGACGTCCTGTCTCTTTTGGTGAAGTGTTTAGGAAGACGCATACAAACGCTGATGGAAGTTTTGTGGATGAAAAAGCTAAGAAGGTTGCTGAGACTTATGAGAGGGCCCTGCAAGAAGTTATGGATCAGACTGGAGATGGACCAGAGGCTACAGACTCCTCCTCTGAGCATTCTACACAGCGGACTCTAAGCATCGCTGAGCGGAATGACATCTTTCTTAAGGTAAATTAATCTTCTCTCATGTTTTATGTCTGTTCTGTATGTGTTATCATCTTTGAGAATCATTGTGAGTACCTTTGGGATCAGTACAATTGTGATTAGATGACTTGTTGGTGGAAAAGATATTGGTTTGTCTTGCATACAATTGTGATTTATGATTCTTTCCAAATTAGGTTTCTGTTAATGATATACTGTCTTGGTTCTCTTGAATGATAATGAATTTAGGTTTATGGTTAATCATTACTTGTTATTGCTTGGATTTCAGTGTAGTTTTGGTATTGCTTGTTAGACCTATTATTGTTCTTTGTTAATGATTCTGTTTTGGTAGTCTTGAATGATACTGTTTTGGTAATCATCGCATGTTATTGCTTCCATTGCAGCTTCTTATTACTGTTGCAGTGACTGTTGCTTGAATTTCAGCTTGATGACTGTTTGATATACTTGTTATGACTGTTGCAGTGTACTGAATTCGATTCCAAGGGGAATCCTTATGGAATGGGCCAACTGTCACAGGTTCAGAAAGGAAAGAGGAAGGTAAGATATGCTGAATCTTCTTCTTCATCCCTGGTAGAGATCCAGGAAGAGCTTAAATCAGCTCGTCAAAAGATTGCTGAGAACGAAGAAGAAAACCAGCGTCGTGATGAGGAGAATCGACGTCGTGACGAGGAAAATAAGCAACGCGATGAGGCTCTAAGGCAAAGTCAAGTGAAGATTGCTGATTTGGAGAAGCTCCTTCTGTTTATGAAGGACAACAATCCCACCTTTGCTGCTTACATGTCTGACGCCTCTGCCTTGGATCCTTCTGCCACAGCCGATCCTTCTCAACCTCCTCCAGCTAAAGACAACACATGAACTGGTTATGTACTCCTCCATCTGTTTAAAGAACTTAACAACTTGTTATGTACTCTCTCTCTATCTTTTGTACCCTCAACTTGATTTCTACTTTTCTTTTGTCAAACTTATGTTATGGTATTATAATCTTTTGTAGTTTTAAGATTTTAAGTTCTTTTCATTTAGATTTCTCAAATGAAAAACACAAATGTATGTTTTATGACCAATTTGCAACTGAATTGTCCAACTAAGTGACCAAAAAAAATAAACGAGTTGCAAATTAGTGTCTACCAAGTGACACTTTAGTGACTAATTTGTGAATAAACATAATATTGAAAGGAGTCACTAATATGTCGCTAATTTACGACTACACAAGGCGTCACAAATTAGTCACAATTTAACTACTTCCATGCTTGTCGCTAATTAGTCGCTATTTTGCCACGACAAAGAGTAGTCACACACTCGTTGCTATTTTGCAACGAAAACATAGCGTATCAACTTAGTCGCTAATTTGCGACAACACAATTATAGTCACAATATGGTCGCTAATTTGTGACCAAATCATTCTCTTTACAAAGTAGTCGCTAAATTGCGACTACTAGTAGATAGTCACAAATCAGTCGCTTTTTTGCTACTACTGTAAAGTTGTCACTAATTAGTCGCTAATTTGCGACTACTTTGTGACTTCTATAATTAGCGACGATGAATTTGCGACTACCCATTTTAGTCACAAAGTAGTCACAAAATGATAATTTGTGACTACTTTGTGACTAAAATGGGTGTCACAAAACACCTGTTTTCTTGTAGTGTTTCTCTCCTCCAACGAAACTACAAGGAAGAAATCGCTACGTACAAAAACACTGTTTCGAAGGCTGGGTTAGACTGCTGAGTGGCTCCGGAAGTTTCTGAAACTGAGTTGACTCACTGAGTTAATTCGGTGAGTGAGTTAGTTTGAGCCGGTCCAATGAGTTATTTACTAGTATATTTGTTATCGGCTATTATACTTGTTAGATACTTAATATTGGAGTTTGCTAGTATGTTGAATGTGTTCAATTAGTTTATCCTACGTTATTAGAAATATAACAAGTAAACTTTGTTAGAAAGCTGGATAATATAGTTACTATCCGGATAATAGAACATATTTATAGAGTAATCTAATGGGTAGCCGACTAAAAGTTTTAAATAACCGGACAATCTATAATATATTTGATCGCAAACTAGCTAGAAAACATTAAAGGTGCAAGGGTTTAGGGTTTAGGATTTAGGGTTTAGGGTTTAAGATTTAGTATTTAGAGTGTAGAATTTAGAAAATTGTAAGTTGGCTGTGTTTTTAAACAACTTACAGAAAAGAAGCTTGGTAGCCAGATACAACTTATTATAAAATGGATAATAGAGTTATTATCCGGATAGTATAATATATTTAAAGAGTAATCTGAATTGTTATCCGCATAAAATTTATAAGTACTAGTAGAGAATATGAAAATTACCATGTAAAAGTTGAGTTATCGCATTAAGAAAAATGTTAGAGGTAAACAACACGTTTGGTATATGCAATCCATTCAAACTCGACTCAGTGAGTCAACTCGGTCTGTCCATAGCTGTAATAGAGGTTTTAGAACACACGACCAAATCTTGTCAGGCCATAACTCCAATAACTCTATACGGTCCATCAATCACCAAGAGTTTTCTCTCTCTCAACAACATCTCGTTATCTCGTTCACCGCATCTCGTTATCTCATTCACCGTAATTTTTCAGAGAGAGAGATGCAAAAAAGTAAAATCGCACCTAAACTCCATCAGTAAAACTAACATTATGTCACATCATTGTCATTTACTTAATTATACTCTTCTCTATGGTCATCTACCTAATTAACCCTAAAGTATAAGTATTATAAATCTTTGGATTGAATAACGTACTATATGGTCACAGTCTCGTAGATCACAACACCCACCCAATTTACAAAAATGAAACCTGTCTATCATTGGTTGGAACGGTGTATTGTCAACACCTATTCAGCATATGATATAATAATGCTACATAGTAACATAAATGCTTTGTAAGAAAATATAATACAAAGGCTATGAGCAAAGCTGATGAGAATTGGGAAATTGGGTTCAAAAGCATTTGCCAATTACCAAAATAAAATTAAATATGCATCTGCCGCTAAACAACAATATATTTTATTATTATAGCGGCCGACAAAAATTTATACATAAATAAACGTTGCACACCCATACTTCTTTGCTTGGATTTAAGTCCGGTCATGGTTATGAGGCTACAACCTTAACTAATGTGAGAAAGGAAATCAGTGTGATTTGGTTTAATGAACAAAGCTTAGTTTTAAATGTTGATAACTAATCTTGGCTTAGATATATGATTGAAGAATCTTTAACGTAACAAATACTATCTTCAATCGTTACTGTAAAACAAGACTACATGTCTTTAAACCTTATAAACCAAAGACGAGCACTTACTTAATAACGACATTGAGTTCATTAATCCAAATTATATCGATTTACTCATCACTCCAAAAAAACCAACACAAATCATGCTACTTCATGAACTCCAAGGTCTCCATAGACAAGAATTTACCCTTCATATATTTACCCTTCGAAAGCTGAACATAAAACTCCAAAAAAAACTCATTTAAACCAATCCAAAACTACCAACAAACAATAACGGACACATTTTAAGGCCCTAAAAAATAAACAAACAAAAAAATGTAACATGAATGTTGCATACCGAAGGTAGGCGTGTTTAAATTCAACTCATACTACTTAGCAAAAATAAAATAAAAAATCAATTCCTACAACTGATATTTCAATTTAGCTTAATATCTAATGGTTGAAGATTTTAGATATATAAATATGATTTTTTTTATAACAAATGGTAGTGATCTCGTGGTAACAAACCGGATATTATGGCGTAACTTCGTCTTTTTAGAGATTAATTATCACGAAACTTTTTCATTCTTGACTTATTGTGGTGAAATTGGGTTACACTTTAAGTTTGTTAGAAATCTAGTAAACATGTTATCCGACTATTATTGGTTTTTACCCGAATTGTTTCATTATAACTTGTTATAATGAATAATGTTATATTTTAGATCTATTAAAAAATTTGGCTAATGAATTACTTGACTATTACACTTATCATGAAGATTGATCTAGCCTCAGGCTTAAATAGCCTTGAAGCCTTGATTATTTGAGAAAAAAAGCAACCAACACGTTTTTTAAATCATGAAACAAAAAACTCAGAATTATTGCGAAATTTTTTAAGTTTGATTTTCACTCGGAATTCTTTTCTTCCGGCTTGATGTGGTGAAATAGTGTCACGATCTAAATCTATCAGAAATCTAGTGAATAAGTTACTCGATGATTGCACTAATCATGAAAAGTACTTTGGATTAATAATAAAAAAAACCAACGACGTGAAGATTCTGAAGAAGGTTAACTGGTTTAATAACTAAAAGAAAATTAAAACTAACAACCTAACCAAAATATTTAAATGTATGGGATAAGATTTTGCTATATAAACCTATTTTAGGATAGTTTTAATTTTTTTTTAATGATTATCGAACCAATTTAACCCTTCCAAAAAGAATCACCAAACAAGTAGACACACATTATTATAGGAAAAAAGTCGATTTATTCCCCATCTATTTGCAATTGACAGTTTTATTCCCCAACTAATCGTTGACTCTACAAATTAAGGATTAAAAAAAATAAAACGTTAACCAGTAAACATAAATCGTTAAAGTCTTCTTCAAATTTTCCTTAGCGATTTATAACAATCACTTTTCCCCAATTTGAGAAAGAGAAGATGAACCCTAAATCAGAGGGAAAACCAATCCCTTTAATTGATTCGACCAAAATCGAGCTCAAAGCTTACCAAAATTGAATTCAAAGCTTCATATCAGTATAAGAACAATGCCTGAAAGTTTCTCGTTATATTCTTCATCGTCTGACTTCCCGATTGTCTCCTCTGATTTTGAGTTTTCCTTTAGCAAATCGCTTCACACTACATAGAAATTAGTTTAGGATTTATGTTCTACATTTTGGGAAAAACATCGAGCTCAAGGTTATTAAAACAAAACCTGAAAAAATAGAGTGATATTAAACTTAATGATTTTTGTTTAATGTTTAAGTTTACTTTTTTAATCCTTAATTTGTATACTCAATGATTAGTTGGGGAATAAAATTGTAACCCTCCTAGTTAAAGAATAAATGTGTCAATTATATTTATAAAAGAGAAGTCACTTTGCTTATATGTCGCATCCAGAGTGATTTTCGGAGTTGATTTAAATTACAAATATACCCTTAATAAATTGAATTAATTACACTTCTTGCCATCAAAATTATTTTTATTTAAAATACGCATACCCATATATTTGTTAACACTTAACACCAATAATGATTTTGTATGGGCCTTACCTATATGAATCATATATCGTGACCCATATATTTGTTAGACCCTAGATATTGAAACCCTAGGTATTTGGTATGTGTATATATGCACATCGTAGATTTTGAATACTCTCTCTTTTTAAAATCTTTTTGGTGGATATTGTTTCTTATAATTCAAATCTTCATGATTGTTGCGTGTTCTTGAAGATCACTTTGCTAATCAAGCCATTGAATTACTCAGACATAAAAAGTTCTTGAATCTCACATTATCTTTTTCAAAGAAGTAAAATATGTTTTTAATCTTTAAACAGGATCTTTTAAGATTGATTTATGTAATTTTGATATTGATTTAGTGAATATCTATTACTACACCGATATGGATTTTGAGATTGATTTAATGAATAATGTATTTCGTCCACATATACAAATACAAATTTGTAGGGTGATGATATACAAATTAAGGTTGTCACATTAAGCACGGCGATGCATATACAAATTTTGCTTCCTTATATAGATATATTTAATCATTGTATATATCTTTTAAAAATTTTGATTGCCTATATGTATATATTCGAAGATTTTAGATGCTTATTTTTCAAGTTCGGCTAATTCTATTAGAATATTTGATGGCTTAACCTCATCGGCAAGCCTTCTTATAATACGATCTCATTTCTAACATTCATATTCATATCCCATATATTTTTGCTCCCTTTTCGTTATCGATTTCTTATAGTCTATGAATGTTGTCCTTTCATATTTGTGAATTATTTGTTGTTGTAACGTGGGCTGGAATTTTGAACATATAATTTTGTGGTTTTGTATTTTGTAAGGTTACATAGAACATGATTACGAAACAAAGGATGGTAAGGGATCAAAGCAAAAGCTTTTAATAGCTGGTTCGAAGAGTCTTGATCTCTTTGTTTTGTCATGCTAATTTTAGTTTAATTGGATATATTCTTATTCTAATTTATAAACATATCTATAGTTTTTATATTTAATTTAGTCGTTGTATGTTTTTATCTAGGAATTGGAAAAACAAAAGAAGGGAAGCAACATTTTAAGAAATGTGATTTCAATAGCATGTTTATTTTTGTTGGTTTGCTCTATTTTTGTTGGTTTGCTCTATATAAACATTGCTATGGTGTTTAGACCTAATTTAACGATTGTGTCTATATATTTCTTCTGCAACAAACACATGTTAATGATGAATATACACCCTCAATTTAAAACAACTGATTAATGAATTTATTTTCGGTTTTTGGTTGTTTCATGAATCATGAATAGAATATCAATTAACGTTCAAGGACATTCATGAGAATAACAATGATTAGAATGACAAAAATTAAGGTATGATTTCTTATCATTACTGTAAGCACATGAATACGTTTTCGGATTACGGTGTTGGTTCTTAATTAACTATAAGGTAAAAACCAACAATGAAGAGAGAAAAATAGATGCAAATAACAAGAAGATTAACGATGAGAGTTTCAAAGACGTGAGCATTAAGCAACAAACGAAGATGGTGAAAGAATTTGTTGCTAAGAGCAAATAATAATAAAGAAGAAAAATCCTATAGCCTTTTTTAGATCAATTTTTTTCTCTCTTTTAATAAATGTTATTTCTTTTGTTCCTTGGAATGTTATGTTCTCTTATGAGAAACATACACATGACTTCTAATCAAATCTATGAAAAAACATTTCATTCGTAATCTATTAAAATATTAATTTGATTATTTTTAAATAAATTAGGCTATTACTTTTCTAAATATAATCTTCTGTTTATTCATGTGTATTTTGATTTACATGTGTTGCGTGAATTGTTATTTTTTCTTAAATCTTTGTTTTCTCTCGGTTCAGTTAGAGACTATAGTACTAGAAGGAGCAAATATACTTTCCCATACATGAGTTTTCATTCAACGATCGAACAAAAGACAATGAAATATATCGTGTTAGATAAGGTAATGAGTACAACCAATTAAGAATAACCATAAGAAATCAAGACTAAGGAGGCCACAAGGAACGAAGGAGCTTATAGCTATCGCGATAGCTTTCTTAAAATGTCTTCTTATAAATGTAGATAACCTTCAAAACCGGTAAATAAATTCAATAAGCTTAAGGATTGTTAAAAGAACTACATGACATGATGTAATTATATTTACATGTCTCTATATAATTTGAAATCATATCTTTCAAGCCAGAATGAGATTGCATATTATGATTATTGACATAAAAAAAAAAAATTCTTTTCGTATTGTTTTATCATCAACTACCCACACATAACTCATATGTAATTTGACACTTGAAATTACATTGTATAGCTTAATGAGTTTTAAACAATATCCAATGGTTGGATTTACAATTTTTTGGGTTTGCGTTTTGATGTTTCGATTTTCGGCGTGATAATATGATTTTTTGAACCATTTTTTCATGTTTAAATTGTATCATTTTATACTATTATTTACGAATTCAATTTCTGAAATAGAATTTCTATGTTGAAAGTTGTAACCTGAAATTATTGAAACACCCTTAATGATATTATGGTTTTCTTGCATATGTGTTTATCAATTCTTTTTTGAAAAGTAAAATCTTTCTTTAGATATGTTTTACTGGATTTTCCTTATCTTTATATACATAAATGTTAAGATCACAACAAAATGTTAAGCTTAATGATTTTTGTCGACTAAAGCCGATAGATTTTTGTTTTTAATAGGCGAGGAAAATACATATCTTAGGTTTGATAGTAGTGAGACATCTCATTCGAGCAAACACAATAATATGATTTACATTGAGGTACAAGATCCTTATGTTTTAATCTCGCCGAGAAGCCCTAAGAAGACCAATATCACGTTGATAAGTAGAATTATAAGATCATCTTTATTGTTTCCTATTACTTTTTTGTCTTTTAATCTTCTTCTACTTTTTAGAAAAATTGATTCTTATTTTCAAAATTCTTATTTTTTAGGCACAAAGAGTAGAAGAAAGTAGAGGATGAATATGAGCAAAATGAGTGAATGCTATATTGTTTCCACACTCTTAATCTTGTACTCTTATTATATGCTAAATGAATGAGAATCAGACACTCTTAATATTTTTTTTTAGGCATAACTACGTATTTTTAACTGTGATTCTATGTATTCAGGCAATTTCATATGGAGAGTGAGAACGTCTCAAAATCAAAAAATATATTGGCTCAAGCAAAACATAAGAGATAAAAAAAGGTTTAAAGTTTGAAATATTATTATGGTTGAGAAGAATGCATGTTAACGTTATGAGCTAATGTTCAATATATTGACAAAGGTAAATGCTTCGAACATTGATTATTAATAAAGAAATTTATAATCAAAGGGATTCTCATGTGAAGTATTCTTATAAACTAAACTTTAAACCTAAATTAGTTAATCCAAACTCAAAATTCTAAATTGTGAATCCTTAAAAACTAATTTTTGTGTTTGTGATATTTTTGAAAGCTATACATTTTTGCAACAAATATTTGTTGTTTACTGCTGAAGAAATGAAACCCTCTTTCAGGACAAGTGAGTTCTATCAAAAATACATAAGTGAAACTATGACTGGCTCAACATCGACCATACTCTCATGTCAAAAGCTTTGTGGTATGAATACTCTAAAATGTTTCATTCATGAATTGTCTCGTTTTATTTATAAAACTCTTATGAACTTTTGGATCTTAATTTCCACTCCGCTTCTCTCTATAAAATATAATAGCAAATTACCCTTTTGGATTGGTTCATCTATCTTTAATTTGTACCCATGTTGAACCAAACGTTTTGATCGTCACCAAGTCAAGTATCTATCAATACTTTTTTATAGAACTCTTTTCCTTTTATGTTTATGGTATCATATTTTTAGGTTTTTCGCGATTGGTGTGTTCTTAATTCATTAAATGTTTTGGTATGTAGCAATCATAAATAATCAAGTAACTGTATATTATGAAATTGTTTTTTCCATTTAAGAAAAGTTCTTTGTTCACCGGAATGTATTTTACTGTGTTTTTTTCGATCGTTTTTCCATTCAAAAAATTAATATTTATAAATATTTAAATAGATTAAATGATATCAAGGTTTTACAACACTAGTTACATATAATTGGGAATAAATCGACATTTTCCCCCTTTATTGTAAGCATATAAACGAGGGAGCAAATTACGTCGTCGGGCTGCCACTGACCATTTTGTCCTTTCTCTGGAGACATGGTTTCTCTTCTTTAGCAACATAATGGGCCTTAGTTGGGCCTTTATGGGCCATAAATTTACACCCAAATTTCTTTTCTTTCATCTGGAAAATATATGATTTTAGCTTACATGGGAAAGTAGCGTCAGATTAGAGAGGCAAACTTGTAACAAGATTTGCTTCTTCCTTTTTCTGGCATTCATGATGTGACACCTACTGATACACTTCGGATACTAAAACTTATAGCCCCATATTTATTTATTTTTATATCAAAATGTTAGATACTGGTCCTTGATAGTCATCATTGTTTTATCCATTTCCGGAAAACGATTCTAACACAGCACTAAAATCTTATTTAGTCAAATAATGCTTTTTTATAGCACAAAATTAAAAAAAATAAATAAATGGCAAAATTGATAATTCTCGTTTTCTATGAGGAGCATTTACTTTGTTTCATTATTGTTGTCTGATGCATGGTTCTGGCAAATAATACGCACTCTGGTCAAACTGACTATGACCATTGATAACCTCACGTGTCCCCGTAAAGTTAATCTACGGAGTTGACAATACTTCCGAGTCAGATTTAACGGTGAGGATCTAAGGGGCGTACTTTAAACACGGTGCACTCGGTGTAGTGGAATATTTCTCACTTAGAAATAAATTTATGTCACGCGAGGGTTTTAGTGAGTCAGAGGGAAAGTAAGCGCGCTTATCGAAGCAGTTCGGTTCCAGATTTTTGATAGTTTTAGAAATTTTTATATAGTATAATTTTATATACTGTACAAAATTAGTTTAATGCACACCAAATACATGGCAGATAGGTCTCTGTTCTTTTAAAATTTTAAACAATCACATAGAAGATTTTGTATAGTACAAAAAGTTATAGAAATAATACTTCATGAACAGTATAGTTCAGAGAAGAAAGCAAGTATGAATTATTCTGCATAAAGATATTACTTTCAGAAATGTTACTTTTTGAATCCAGAACAAACTTGATTAGAATAATCACTGATCTTATCTCATAAGTCATAACATGTGCTTGCAAGTATACATGGCTAGTAAACTGTAAACGCATAACTTTTACCAATGTACAACCCAAGATCATTAGGGTGTCATATGAGAAGTGCGATAACATACTAATATATATGTGGAGATGATATTTTCAAAGTTTTAATCTAAATTTTTTGGTGTAAGATAATAAAGAATAAATTTGACAATATCATTTCAGCATACTGTTAGTTTAACACAAAAATGAATGAAACATATGTCAGCCAAACTATATATATTGCTTGAAAAACACATGATTTTGATTCAGTTATAACAAGTCTAACATATCAATTTAATTAACTTTAAAATCGCCCAATAACCAAATCAAGTCAATCTTTTTATAGAGTAGATATTTTATTGTCTGTGACCAAAAAAAAAAAAAAAATTTTACTGTCTCTCACAAAGACGAGGATCCAAAAAAATACAAAAACAACGAACTATCATTTTACAAATTTAAAGATCTTTCCTCCGAGTCGAACTTCATATAAATTCCAAAATCTTTTCAAATATTATAAATCTCCATTTCTCACCTAAAAGATTTCACGAGATACATTAGAGTGCATCATGAATTTTCTTGATGAATCCGACCTAATACAACCATTCATTATGTTGTTTTTTTTTTTTTTTTGCTAAAAACCATTCATTATGTTGTTTAGATCATTAATTCAATACAATCTTATATGTGAAAATAAAATGAAAATTTTAATTATTAAATATCGGAATATTTTATTTTTATTTGAGACACATTTTTTATAAGTAATTTTCCGATTTTAAAATTTGACTAAACAAGATATAAAACGTAGAATCAACATAGACCGAATTAATTATTCGACGACTTCTTTGGAATAGAATGTATCTACATTTAAACTTTACATATAGACTAGGATAGTTAAATGATTATGTTAAATTAATATAGTTTTAGTTTTAGTTAAAAACCAATCATATTGAATGTGGGAATTATTATTCGAATTCGTTAGTTTTAATTAAAAATAAATTTAATTAATGTGAAAATTATTATACGAAATTTAAGATTTGTTTGTCTATATTTAAATTTGCGATTATTTTATATAAGAATGTATTTCATCAAATGATAGACAAAATATTTGAATCAAACCATCAAATCAAAATTCACCAAACCAAATTCGAATAGAATTATATAATGTCTGAATTGGTATAACAATTTCTATATTAAATTACCCGAACAAAAGTCAAATTATACAAAATCGAACTAAACTAACTAAAATTGTTAGTTTGTTGTTGAGATCTATTATAAATTTTTAATTGGTCACACATATTTTTAAAAGAGAAAAATAAAATAAAATAATGTATTTATCTTAAACATGTATAATTTTTTAGAATATTTATTTATTTAATTTTCGTTTAAATTTTAATATATTTAAGATGTAGAAATTTTTTCGAATAATTATTTTTGGTAAATTTGAGAATATATAAATGTGTTTGGCAATTAAAATTTGAACAACATTTAAAAATAATTGTGTTTGACAATGAGTATAACCAAATTAAATAAATTAAAAATAGAAAGATTAGAAAAATTGTAGTCATAACACATCATCAAAAGTGACCAAAAATGTTTTACCTTTAATATATAGAAGATCATATCACTCACAAAATAAAAATTCCAGAAATTGTTTTTTTATGGGATAGATACGTACTATTTTTGTTTTCCAAATTTTGCGTTTCATAACTTTTTTTAATCTTGAAACACAATTATTTGAAATAATTTTCCGATTTTTAGGAATTGGTAAAACCAAGAAACAAAACGTGGAGTCCAAATAAACCAAATCAATTATTTAACGGTTTCCGAAAACTCATTTACGTTAAAACTTTAAAGATAGATAGTACTTACAAAACCAAGATTCCGAAAATGGATTCTAGCGCATAAATACCTATTTTCTTTTTTTGAAACTCATGTTTCAGAATTTTGTTTGGTCTAAAATCAATAACTTTTTTAACATCAATTATACATTAAATCAAATCTAAAATGTTTGAAGAAAACATATTTTTATTAAACTAAATTGTTTGAATAACGTATAAATTTGATTGAAATATACAAATCAGTAATTTCATAACACATAAAATCTAATTAACTTTAAAAGATAAATTATTGTATATCAAAACCGAGAACACCGAATATTTTTTTTGGTCGAAAAGAAAAAGACAACATGGTCTCCTTCATTAAATAAGAAAACGATTACATTCGAGTTCGTCGTGGAAGCATGGTTCCACTCCTATCCTCGCAAAACAACAATTTCACTACATCTGGAACCAACTCCAATAAATGAAAACCCACAGGCAAACTAAACGCATAGTTCGCTAACCCATCCGCAAGACGGTTAGCCTCCCTATACACATGAGAAATACGGACTATCCAGTCCCTCGATATAAAGCCATGGCACAAGCGTACCAGGAACGACAGCGGATGCGAGTCATTGATCCATGTCTTAAGAAACCCCACCACCATCTATGAATCCACCTCAATATCCAAACGAGTAACTCGCCTCTCCCAGGCAACAAGCAACCCGTAATATACCCCCCATAGCTCCGCTAAAGGCGCCGCCAGGATCCCTCTCCATCCCGTAAAACCCCCCTGCCGTAGCCAAGCCCGGATTACCCCGCGAAGCTCCGTCTGTATTCAACTTCATCCATCCCTCTTGAGGTTTATTCCAAGTTATCAACTTCTCAATCCTTGGCACATGAACTTGTAACCGCTTGCTTTCTTTTGAGTAAGCTAGTGTTACCTCCTTTGCCAAATTTTTAAGAAATTGAACCCTATCCCGACATTTTCCATTCTTCCCAAAGACGTTATCACAACGCCACTTTCATCCCCACCAAATACTCATCGCAAACAAAGTAGACCACGTACTATCTCCCACCGTTGCGTAATCGCCTAAATTCCCATATAGCCATTCGATGAGTGACAGTTTGAAAAAACCTCTCCTCGTTCTAGGGGGTATTAAACGACTCCAAACCCCTGACATCGCTGGACAATCACGAAGGATATGAAGAATCGATTCCTCTCCACTCTTGCAAACCTGACAAAGCCTCGAATCACTCATATGCCTCCTTTGTCGCTCAACATTCGTCATCAAAACCTGATGCACACCCAACCAAATAAAAATCCGAACCCGTTCCGGTACAACTAGCCTCCAGATCCGATGAAACAAAGCGCTCATGTCTTGTCCTGGAACTACATCCATATTCAACATCGCATAAGCCGACTTAACCGTGAACTTCCCATCTCGGCTCTCTCCCCATGACATTCTATCAACAGCCCCAGTTACATTATCAATGACTACCGACCCAAGCCGTAACATAATGTCATTAGAAACATGAGACTGAATATGTGATGACAGCCAACCGATCCCGTCTCCCCATAGCTCATAGGCCCGAATTTCTTCAAACCCAGCCGGTAAGGGCACAATGCTCACCTCCCGGAGCGGTCGATCCAATAACCATTTGTCTTCCCAAAACCGAACTTTTCGCCATTCCCAACAACCCAACTCAAACCTGGGATTACAACCTCTCTGAAGCTTACATTAATACTCCTCCAAGTCGATGACCAATTACTTTTAGGAACCATCCAAGCTCGATCATGAATCTCCTTCACCTTATACTTGCATCGTAACACTTCTGCCCAGAGACTTTGCCGATCCTGGAATAAACGCCATGCTAACTTGGCAAGAAGAGCCTTGTTCATTACCGGAGTTGTTCGTATTCCCAAACCACCTTCACATTTCGGCCGACACACTTTCTTCCAATTCACTAAGTGTTGCTTTCTTTCACCGTTTTCCCCTCCCCAAATGAAAGAGCGCATAATTCTCTCCAAGCTCATGAGCATTGCCTTCGGTAATATAATAGTACTCATGGTATGAATCGAAATTGAAGAGAGAACCGATTTCGTCAATGTTACCCTCCCTGCAAAACTTAAACACCGTCCTTTCCAACCTGCTAGCCGAGACGAAACCCGCTCAAGTATATCCCCAAATGTCGCTTTATTTATCCTCTTATGCAAAATTGGCATGCCAAGATACTTTCCCAAATCCCGCGTCGATTTGATACCACTCTCAGCGCTTATCAATGTCCTCAAATCACTACTCACATTACTCGAAAAGAAAATTTTAGACTTCTTCAAACTGATTTTCTGCCTCGACGCAGCACAAAATTTCTCCAAAACTTTCCTCATAATCCATATTTGTGCCACCGAAGCTTCCGCAAACAGAATTAAGTCATATGCAAAACATATATGAGAGAGCTTCGGCCTTCCGCGAGACAAAGCAATCGGCTTCCATTCCCCTACACTCGTTGCTTGATCAATCAGGTGGCACCGAATATTGATAAACTTTAAAAGTACACTTTTTCATGGAATTAAATTCAACTAGTTGACTAAAAAAAATGAAATTAAACTCTGTAAACTCATGCATCCAATCTCCATCAAGAAACAAAAAAAAACTCATGCATCCAGTGGAAGTAAACCAAAGGGTTTATTGAAAAATAAATTAAAAAAAAAAATCGTCTCATACAAACAGAATCTTAATTAAGAGGACACAAATGTGATTTTGATTAACTATATAATTCCGCTTCGAGTCTCGGCGAACTTGGAAAAACCCTAAACCCGATAAACAAAACAGAACCCGAAAAGCAAAAAAAAAAGAAAAAAAAAGGAACACATTACGAAAGTAGTTTTCTTTTTTCTTTTTTTATTTCGATAAATGCTCATTACAAGACAAAATCATACTCAAATCTTTCCAAGGAAAAAAGAAACGCTAAAATAAAAAACCAAGGAGTACCCACTACTCTCACAAAAAAAAGAGCCTCTTCTTCTTCTTCTTCTTCTTCTTCTCTCCTTCTCATAAATCTCCCTCTGAGAGAGAGAAAAAACGAAAAAAGAAGAAATTTTTACTCTGGCGATGGATCCGGAAGATCCTACTTCGATACTTTTCACAAAGATCAGAACTTTAGAACCAGATTTCGCCTCGAAAATCATCGGTTACTTGCTTTTACAGGACTTGGGTAACAGAGATTTGATGCGTTTGGCTCTTGGACCAGAGACTCTCCTACAGTCTGTTTGTCTGAAAGCTAAATCCGTTTTGGGTCTTGGATCTTCTTCTGCGTCGAACCCTCTCTCCGGACCCATTAACATCCACCGTCATTCTCCGAGGACGTCGTCGGGAAATGGGTTTTTCAGGAACCCTTTGTCTCCTTCGGTGAACACTCCTGGAAGTAACCCTAACATGATTTCGAGTCCGTTTCAAGCAAGTTCGTCCCTTTTTGCTTCAGATGGTGGTGACTCAAGTGGCGATTTACTCGATGAACAGCAACTTGGAAACTACTTGTCTTTCCTCAACGAATCTTCTTCCAAGAACAACAACGACGAATCTGCTGCTGCGGATCCATTCGGGTTCTCCGCCGACAATGGCGATGCCCATTTGCACAAGAGGAGTTACTCAGCTAGTGATGCTTGTTTCGGCTCAGAGGAACCTGGATTTGGCGGTTATAGTAGGTTTCTTCACGGTGGTGGTGGTTGTTTAGGTGATGATTTCGACTCCCCCGGTGGTTTTGGCTCGCCGGATTACGTTTGTAGACAGCAAGAGGAGATGGCGAGGATGAAACATGCTCAACGGCAGCGAATGGCCGCTGCTCAGTACTTGGCTGCTGGTGGCTCTCCAATGTCGTATGACAAAGGCATCAATTTCCTCTTGAATCAGCGTAATGCGCTTAGGTAAATCATGAAAATGAACTTCTTTGTTGCCAAAGTAACTACATTTGTCAACATAATTACTTACTAAAGACTTTGGAATTTACATAAGGAGTGTAGAATCTAAGTCCAGTGTTGGTTGCTGTCAGTGGCTCATGGGAAAGTTTTTATCTTTCTGCATTTATATTTGGGTTGTTGCAGTCTTCTTCATATGGTTTACTACTTTTGGTGTTCATTTACAAGCCAATCTTTGATTTATTCCGTTGTTAAAGTCAATCATATATGTTTCAAGTATGGTGGAGTAATTTGGATCATACAAGTGCAATGAGTTTTTGTACTATAAGACTTATCTTTGAGTTTTCATTTGAGGGTTTTTGGGTTTGCAGATCAGGACGAGCAGGGCAATTTGGCGAAGAGGGTTACTGGTTCGGTAGTCCAGGCCGGCACGAAAGGGAGGAGTTTATGGGAATGGGAGATAAATCTAACTCTGCTTCTAAACAGATTTACTTGACATTTCCAGCTGACAGCTCCTTCACTGATGAAGATGTCTCCAACTATTTTGGGTATCTTTCATAAGCACAACTTGACCAAAGCTGTTATGCGTTTGCCTCATTGAAACTTTGGTGGATATCTACTATCGTTTGCCTGGCTATAAATCGTATTCGTTGTTTTGTTTTAGAAATTTTGGACCAGTGCAAGATGTTAGGATTCCATACCAGCAGAAACGAATGTTTGGGTTTGTCACTTTTGTCCACTCTGAAACTGTGAGGATCATATTGGCCAGAGGAAACCCTCATTTCATCTGCGACTCGCGTGTGCTCGTGAAACCGTACAAGGAGAAAGGAAGAATCCTTGAAAAGTATGTTGAAACCACCGCTCATGCCTTCTTGTCGTCTTTTTCACATTCTTCTTTTTTGTGCTCCATTTTCTTATTTGGATTTTCATCAAACAATAGCAGGAGGCAGCAGCAACAACTGCTGCAGCAGATGGAGAGAGGGAACTTTTCTCCTGGCTCAAGTCCATCTGGAATGGATTCGAGGGATCTCTTTGATTGTCACATCGGTTAGTTGAATCTCTTTCCTCTGCTTCATTCACGTTGTAGATATGGTTTCATGAGAGCTGAATCTCTTGTTTTGTTTGCGACCACAGCACCAAGGTTGTTTTCTAACACACAGGAGATGATGAGGAGAAAAGCTGAACAAGCTGACCTGCAACAAGCACTAGAATTCCAAAGGAGAAGATTTCTGAATCTGCAGTTGCCCGACATGGATAGTGAGTCTTTTCACCATCACCAGCGTAGTCTCTCTATTGGCTCCCCCGTTCATTTATCCTCTCGTGCCAATCAAAGTATGCTCTTTCGATCAGAAAATGGTAGTGAAGAAGTTATAGAAGGTATTTCTATCTCCCCCTCATGTAACATGGCTTTGCTTAGCTTTTTTATTGACCCTTTTCCCTCTCCCGTCTTTCCTCTTAGCAGGTAACGGTGATTCAGGACATTTTCAGTCTGAAGCAAACCGAGCTTTTCTGAGTGAGACTGATCTTAACAACAGCCAAGAACTTGGTTACAATAACAAAGGGTATGATTAATTCTCATCATTTTCAGGGCGGCTTTAAGTCTTCTCCATTTTTAGATTCAAACCTGGTTACATTCATATGCTTATCCGTGCTGTTATTATTGTTGATTAAGGCAAGAGACAAGTCTGGATAACGTTCTGCCTGATAGCTTCTTTGCTTCCCCATCAAAGATCGGTGGAGCCCAACAGCCCGAGTCTGAGAAAGAGAACTGTGCTACACTCTCTGTTACTGCAGAAAATAAGTCAGCTTCAACACTTCAATCAGCATAGCTATTGGTATGTGCCAAATCTGTGTTAAGTCATTATTGCATAACAATCATTAACACCTCTGCGAATTCTCTTCTTTGAACTTTCCAGGGTCGATAAAGGCAGATAGAAACAAGTGAATGTGTGAAAAGGTTGGCTTTGTAAGTCATAGCGCAACTTGAAGCTCATTTACGATCTGATCGGTTTTTAACTATCGATATGGTTTCAATATCTTTGGTTGCAGAAAAGTAGAGACTGATAAAAGAAGGAAGTATAAGAATTTTGTCTATATGTAGAAGCTAAGGCCGGTTTTATAACATGGAACAGAAAGAATATGGTAGAGAGATCAATTAGAATTTTACATATCTCGAAAAAGGCGGATGTGGAATGCCAATCTGCAATAGTGTTACAACTAAGTACTAACCTCGATAGAGCATTGATAGGCAGAACAATACAGTGACTGAAACATTATGTTCATCGATGATGGTTTATCTTTTTACCGGGCCACAAGTCCTTGTTCTAGATGAATATCCTTTTCTTGGTTTTGTTTGTCCTTGAGCAAAAGCAAGAATGATCTTTTCTTCTCTAATGCAACTCTATAATCTGAGATCGCAAGGCCCATGTGAAGAAGGAAAGCAAATGAATTCTTTTGGTTCATACTCGATCAACTGATTTATTCTTGGTTAAAAACTGCTTAATGATATCTTAAGCTAACTTTATTTCAAAATAAATTACGACAAATATCATCTAATTATTGACAATTAAAAAACCAAATAAATAGGCAATGATTTTCTCTAGCTTCGTTAAAGCCGGTTTCAGGGCCATGTCAAAATCTATAAATACTCCCCTCTTTCACTTAAGAAAGGGATCCAATCTTTCATTCCAATTTTTCACCTCTCTTCATGCTAAGGCACAACCCAGTGAGTTCTTAGTCTCATTCCGACTATTTAGGGTCATTTTTTTCTGGATTCTTCCCATACATTTCTCCTTTTCTGCTCATTCCTTGACCATATTTCACTAAAATACTTTGTTTTTCTCTGTCACCACCCCACCAAATTTCAATTTACAAACATTTGAATACACCGTAGATCATTCCTTGTTCGGCCCGATGTCATTCTTTCTTAAATCGTTTTTTGTTTTTCGACTTTCTTTCCGTGCTCTTCATATTCCTTTGTGGTCTCTTTTCTCTTTACTATTTCTTTGCTCTTTTCCGACTTGAGCGTAAGAGAGCAATCATGAAATACTCAAATTGTGTGTTTCTCAGTTTTTACGTGTTTGTTGGTTGTACATTAGCTAATCTAGCGCGTATATAATAATAGGGTGGATGTGGATTTTTCCTTTTAAATCCGACTAATTAAATTGTATACAATTTTATATGCCGAAATAAAATAACAAATTTAATTATAAAATATAGTTTTTGATCTTGAAACACATTTGTCAGAAGTAATTTCCCGATTTTTAGGAATTAGCAAATTAATATATGAAATCCAAATAAAGTGAATCAACTATTTGGCAGTTTCCGATAACTTATCTAGAAAATGGCAAATCAAAATACATAACGTGGAATCCAAATAAACGGAATCAACTATTTGGCAGTTTCCGAAAACTCATCTAGAAAATGACAAATCAAAATACATAACGTAGAATCCAAATAAACAGAGTCAACTATTTGGCAGTTTTCGAGAACTCATATAGAAATTGGCAAATTAAGATACGTGGAATCCAAATATAGCAAATCAACTATTTGACAGCTTCCGAGAACTCATCTAGAAAATGGCAAATCAAAATACATATCGTGGAATCCGAATAAAGCGAATAAACTATTTGGCAGTTTCCGAGAACTCATCTAGAAATTGGCAAATCAAGACACTTAACGTGAAATCCAAATAAATCGAATCAACTATTTGGCAGCTTCTGAGAACTCATCTAGGAATTGACAAATCAAGATACATAATGTGAAATCCAAATAAAGCGAATCAACGATTTGACAGCTTCCGAGAACTCATCTAGAAATTGACAAAACAGAGATTCCGAAAATGGTTTCTAGCGCAAAAATATCTTTTTGTGTTTTTTTTTCCGAAACCCGTGTTTCATAATTTTGTTTAGTCTAAAATCGATAACTTTTTAATATCATAATTATATAATTAATCAAATCTAAAATATAATGAAAAAACACATCTTTTTATTAAACGAAAATTAGTTGAATAACGTAGAAGTTTGATTAAACTTTACAAATCAATAATTTCGTAACGCATAAAATCTAATTAGTTTTAAGAGATTCATTATAGTATATCAAAACCAAAAAAAAAACACCAAATTTTGGAAAAATACTTTTCATGGAATTAAATTCAACTAGTTGACTGAAACAAAGAAATTAAACTCTGTAAACTCATGCATCCCATCTCTATCAAGAAACAAAAAAGAAATCATGCATCCAATGAGAATTAACGAGGAGGTTTATCGAAAAATAAAAGATACTAGTATACAAAATCTTAATTAGAAATTCTTACGGAAAAAAACGAAACAAATGCGATTTTCTTAACAATATAATCCCGCTCCGAGTCTCGACGAAAACTCGAAAAACCCTAAACAGAACCCGAGAAGAAAGAAAACATTACGAAAAAGTAGTTTTCTTTTTTCCGATAAATGCTCATTACAAGACAAAATCATACTCAAATCTCCGCACAAAACAACAACAATGCTAAAATAAAAACCAAGTAGTAACCCACTACTCTCACAATAAAAGAGTCTCTTCTTCTCCTTCTCAATCTCCTTCTCAGAGAAAGAAAAAATAAAAAAAAGGAAGAAATTTTTACTCTGGCGATGGATCCGGAAGATCCTACTTCGATACTTTTCACAAAGATCAGAACTTTAGAACCAGATTTCGCCTCGAAAATCATCGGTTACTTGCTTTTACAGGACTTGGGTAACAGAGATTTGATGCGTTTGGCTCTTGGACCAGAGACTCTCTTACAGTCGGTTTGTCTGAAAGCTAAATCCGCTCTGGGTCTTGGATCTTCTTCTGCGTCGAACCCTCTCTCCGGACCCATTAACATCCACCGTCATTCTCCGAGGACGTCGTCGGGAAATGGGTTTATGGAGTTTTCGAGGAACCGCCCTTTGTCTCCTTCGGTGAACACTCCTGGAAGTAACCCTAACATGATTTCGAGTCCGTTTCAAGCAAGTTCGTCTCTTTTTGCTTCAGATGGTGGTGACTCAAGTGGCGATTTACTCGATGAGCAGCAACTTGGAAACTACTTGTCCTTCCTCAACGAATCGTCTTCCAAGAACAACAACGACGAATCTGCTGCGGATCCGTTCGGGTTCTCCGCCGACAATGGCGATGCCCATTTGCACAAGAGGAGTTACTCAGCCAGTGATGCTTGTTTCGGCTCAGAGGAACCTGGATTTGGCGGTGGTGGTGGTTATGGTAGGCTCCTACACGGCGGTGGTGGTGGTTTAGGTGATGATTTCGATTCTTCTGGTACTTTTGGCTCGCCGGATTACGTTTGTAGACAGCAAGAGGAGATGGCGAGGATGAAACTGGCTCAACGGCAGCGATTGGCCGCTGCACAGTACTTGGCGGCTGGTGGGTCTCCAATGTCGTACGACAAAGGCATTACAAATTTCCTTTTGAATCAGCGTAATGCGCTTAGGTAAATCATGAAATGAAGCTCTTTTTACATTTGTGAGCGTAGTTGTTACTAAAGACTTCGGATTTTGAGTGTAGAATCTAAGTCTGTCAGTGGCTCATGGAAAGTTTTTATCTTTGTGCATTTATATGCCAATTATTGCTTATATTACTGTGGTTGTTGTAGTCTTCTTCCTATGGTTTACTACTTTTGGTGTTCATTTACCTCTTTTTTCCTCTTTGGTTTATTTGATTGTGTAAGTCAATCATATGTTTCAAGTATGGTGGATTAATTTGGGTCATACAAGTGCAATAAGTCTTTGTATTTGAAAGACTTGTCTTTGGTGCTGTGGCTTAGATTCTTAGTTTTCGTTTGGGGGTGTTTGTTTTTGCAGATCAGGACGAGCAGGACAATTTGGCGAAGAGGGTTACTGGTTCGGTAGTCCAGGCCGACACGAAAGGGAGGAGTTTATGGGGATGGGAGATAAATCTAACTCTGCGTCTAAACAGATTTATTTGACATTTCCAGCTGACAGCTCCTTCACAGACGAAGATGTCTCCAATTATTTTGGGTATCTTTCATAAACACAACTGGATCAAAGCTTTTTTATACGTTTGCCTCACGAAAACTTGGTTGTTTGCCTGGCTATGAATCGTGTTTGTTGTTTTGTTTTAGGAATTTTGGACCAGTGCAAGATGTTAGGATTCCATACCAGCAGAAACGAATGTTTGGGTTTGTCACTTTTGTCCACTCTGAAACTGTGAGAATCATATTGGCCAGAGGAAACCCTCATTTCATCTGTGACTCGCGGGTGCTTGTGAAACCGTACAAGGAGAAAGGAAGAATCCTTGAAAAGTATGTTGAAACCACCTCTTCTCATGCCTTGTCTTCTTTCTCAGTCTTCGAGTTCCATTTCTTATTTTGATTTTCATCAAACAATAGCAGGAGGCTGCAGCAACAACTGCTGCAGCAGATGGAGAGAGGGAACTTTTCTCCTGGCTCAAGTCCATCTGGAATGGATTCCAGGGATCTCTTTGATTGTCACATCGGTTAGTTGAATGTCTTTCCTCTGCTTCATTCTCCTTGTAGATATGGTTTCATGAGTGCTCAGTTTCTTGTTTGTTTTTTGGTTGTACTAAGACCAGTCTTGTTTTGTTTGCTACGACAGCACCAAGGTTGTTTTCTAACACACAGGAGATGATGAGGAGAAAAGCCGAGCAAGCTGACCTGCAACAAGCACTAGAATTCCAGAGGAGAAGATTTCTGAATCTGCAGTTGCCCGACATGGATAGTGAGTCGTTTCACCATCACCAGCGTAGTCTCTCTATCGGCTCCCCTGTTCATTTTCCCTCTCGTGCCAATCAAAGTATGCTCTTTCGATCAGAAAACGGCGGTGAAGAAGTTATAGAAGGTAATTCTATCTCCGCCTCATGGAACTTGGCTTTGTTTAGCTTTTATTCATCTCGTTCCCTCTCCCGTCTTTCCTCTTAGCAGGTAACGGTGATTCAGGACATTTTCAGTCTGAAGCAAACCGAGCTTTTCTGAATGAGACTGATCATAACAACAGCCAAGAACTTGGTTACAATAACAAAGGGTATGATTGATTCTCATCATTTTGTGGCTGCTTTAAAAGTCTTCTCCATTTCCAGATTCAAACCTGGTTACATCCATATGCTTATACCTGCTTTTACTATCGTTGATCAAGGCAAGAGACAAGTCTGGATAACGTTCTGCCTGATAGCCTCTTTGCTTCCCCATCAAAGATCGGTGGAGCCCAACAGCCCGAGTCTGAGAAAGAGAACTGTGCTACACTCTCTGTTACTGCAGAAAATAATTCAGCCTCAACACTTCAATCAGCATAGCTATTTGTATGTGCCAAATCTCTGTTTAATCATTATCTCATTACAATCATCAACACCTCAGCGAATTCTCTTCTTGGAACTTTCCAGGGTTGATAGAGGCAGAGAGAAAGTAGTGAATGCCTGAAAAGGTAGGCATTGTAACCCATAGTGCAACTTGAAGGTCATTTACAATGTGATCGGTTTTTAACTATCGACATGGTTTCAATATCTTTGGTTGCAGAAAAGTGGAGACTGATAAAAGAAAGAAGTAGAAGGATTTTGTCTATATGTAGAAGCTAAAGCCGGTTTTATAACATGGAACAGAAAGAATATGGTAGAGAGATCAATTAGAATTTTACATATCTCAAAAAAGGCGGATGCGGAATGCCAATCTGCAATAGTATTACAACTAAGTACTAACCTCGACAGAGCATTGATAGGCAGAACAATACAGTGACTGAAACATTATGTTTTAAGTTTTTAGTCTGGCCGTCGATGATTGTTTACCATTTTACTGGCTCACAATCCCTGTTTCTGGACAAGGCTACTTCAGTTGTCAATATAAATGAATATATTTTTCTCAGTTTTATTCGTTCTAGTGACTGCCTTGTTTGTAAACAGGGGATTTCAAAAGCAACAACGAGCTTACTTCTCTGAGTTAACTCTATATTCAAATTCGCCAAGCCAATGTCAAGGACAGCAAATGAATTCTTTAGGGGTTCTTACCTATCGATTCTTAGTTTGTTTGTTTAAAAACTGTTCAACTTAAACTTAAGCTATTCTTGTTTCTTTCAAATTATGACAACAATCTGACATAGGAATGCAACAAGAAACAGAGATATTCTCTCTGCCTCCTTGGCTCAAGGTTATATCAAATATCAAATATCAAAGTTGACGCAGAGATGAAAGTGCTTGGCTTGTGTTTCTTGAGATTCGGTCATGTATTGGTTCCTGTCAGTTAAACTACGGATCAATACGCTTCAAAACCCGAGAAAAACTCAAATGTAACAAATCACAAGTGGTAGTGAAGATTTTTTTATGAACATGATTATACCTGTGTCGGAAGAATGTCAATTCTTGATCCAGTGATAGTTTCATACAAGAAAATGTACCTGCATTGTCGTGGGTTGTACCATCAGTTCTTATAACCAAGACAACTTGCAAGC
The DNA here is from genome assembly GCA_964056655.1 of Arabis hirsuta. NCBI lineage: Eukaryota > Viridiplantae > Streptophyta > Magnoliopsida > Brassicales > Brassicaceae > Arabis > Arabis hirsuta. The sequence goes on along the minus strand of OZ053301.1, from coordinate 31,673,292 downwards.
TAGCAGAGCCCAGTGAGTATATAATCTCAGAGTCTAAAGAGTATACACGGTCAATGTTTCTCCCATATCAAAACAAGCCTATGATAAAGTTTTTACAGATTAAAATACATACCGCCACGCTAATTCAGTTACAAGTTTTTCTGGAGCAGTGGGCAGGACCTGACAAATACGTACATTTAGCAGATGATCTCAGATAAAGCAGGGAAAAGCTAGAAAGTACATTCTGAAGATGTATGTATACCTCATCCTCGTAGGGATTGCAATTCTCTTTGAACCACAATCTTAGGAACTCCTGTTTGGATTAAAAAATCAGCGAACATGTGATGGCAAAGTCTCCAACCCAATGAAATCTGACTTGAGCTGTATGGTCTGAGCGCAAAAACAGGAAAAATCACTCACCTTATCAACATTTTCAGGCTCAAGGCCTTTCTGGAAGCGCTCTTCATATGAACCCGCAAGCCAGTATCTGCTTGAATCTGGCGTATGAATCTAATGCAATGTGTAGAAGTAAATGATACTAATCAGTGAATTTGGTAGTTGTGCAGATTTGTGTCCAACTGTGGATTCAAAGAGAGATGACAGGGAAACAAGTACAAAATGAAACTAACCTCATCAATCAATAAGATCGACCCATCACTACTTCTTCCAAACTCATATTTTGTGTCCACCAGTATCAGTCCGTGCTCCTTGGCGACCCGCTGAAGAAATCATAATATGTTTAGAATCTAAAAGACTTTCCAACAAAGCACAACATTTGCGTATTGAAGCAAGCAATATATATAAAGAATTTGATTTCTCGTGGTCTGCAATCATAAGATTCTCAAAACCATTATAGTCTATGGCTTTAGACAGAGGAGTTGTAACTAACCTGCCCAAACTCAAACAAGCTCAAAGCTTTCATACTTGCTTCGTCAAATTCAGCTTGAGTCATGAATCCACCTTCAACTATCTACAAGAATCATTCGTCAGATGAGAAGCAACACAGAACTAAACAACTTTGGGTCAACTTCTTCTTGTCTTACAGCTAAAGCAGATCACTGAGATAGCAAACTAGTGACTAAAAATTGTTCCTTTTACATTTGTGGTTTCTACTTTTTATTTTCTCTGTGACAGATTATTAGACCTCATTTGGAGCGATGGGCACATCATGATCCTCAGCCTTAGTTGTTGGAGTAAGTATATTAGCTGGAAGCTTCTGGTTTTTTACCAATCCTGAAAAGTATAGTAATCAGTATATCAATGATCTTCTGAGATGTACTGAGAGAAGAAAACAACTTATAAATGGCAACAAGAAAAGCTATACCATCTGAGAGCGCATTCCCACAATAATTCCTAACACCTTTCTTGTATACCGTCCATAAAGATGTGTCAGTACTTCCAGTCACATAGCCTCTTACTACAAGCAACATAATATAGGGGAAAAAACAGTTTAGAACTAAAGCAAATAGATGCCTCATGGGAAGCCTCCCACAAGGTACTTGGAATTTAGATTGAAACACACACTAACCCACAAACTCTATGGGAAAAACCGAGCATTTCTTTGCGATAACAACATTTCTGTCAGGAGATGAAACAATTGCATTTGGAGTTATGTGCTGTGTGTTATTGAACCACCACAAGCTGGTCTCGTTAAGAACCTGAAAGTTAAGAAGCACAAACTTATTATTTGTCTGCAATACTTTAATCTATCCAAGTTGAGTGTATGCGCGAACACATGGAGAAAAACAAACCTGGCCTTTGAAGGGAATCAAAGCAAGATTTCTGTCGAATGCACTCAACCGATCAGTTGTAATTAGAACCAGATAATCACCAGCATCATAAATATCTCTGACCTGCAAAATTGTGGTAAGTCCTCAATTATCATTTGCTTGGTTTAGCATTGGTCTTTGTAGACAATAATGGACTCAGAAAGGAAACACCACTAACCTTGCCCTTGATTCTAGATTTCAGACCAGGAACAGTCGCTAGAAGATTGGTATCAGAGAGACAATTAGAAAGCGAGTCTTTGATTGTGTCAAGAACCTCTCCTCTACGGTTACTCGTGACTAGATCATCAAGAGACAATCGTTGCTCTTGCTGATTTTGGGCCTTGTCCTTGCAAGACATAACTAATGAACAAGTTTTTGGGTATTTCCTGAACTCCGAGACTGTTCTAAGGAACGAGACTGATCCAAAAGTTTGGTTTTTTGCAGACACTGTCACACTGTGAGGCGTTCTCGAAGGAGTTAGAGTTGATCTTACACACTGAGCCATTCCAGAAACAGACCCTACCCTACACACCTGCACCAGAAGCAACGATACTGAACCTGATTTCAATAGCAGCCAAAGCTAGGGTTTTAGTCCAATATAGACTCTTGAAGGGAAAGGGAAGCCTGAGCGAAACGAATCATAACCATAGCTAACACAAAACCCATTAATATGTATGTGAGAAAGGAAGAAAGCCAAAACCTTTAACCAAAATAAGCTAAACCCTCCCGGAGAAAATTATAGCCGGAGACGGACCAAGTGAAGCCGGCGGCGAGAATACGGGGAGCAGTGAGTGAGCCAGTGTTTGCGTTTGCGTTTAAACCGTGTAGAATGATTCTTTTTTTTTTCCTCACTTATCAAAATATCATTTTAATTAAGAAAAATAAATATATAACCAGAAAAAGGAAAACTCGGTTTTGCCTTCTCGGAGATTCAAGATCCGTCACCGTCACCTCCAAAATCTGTGCTTTTACCTTCACCAAAGTTCGCTTGAAGACGAAAGGTTCAACCTTTGTTTGAAGTTTTCGAAACCCTCGACGGAGATGTCAATTTAGAGACAGAGCACATGAAAGAGAAGCAGAGAGATATGGTGAGGCAAGGGGGGAAGCAGAATTGTGGCCGGATTGTGTTGGTTTCATGCCTCGCGCTTTTAGCCGCCGGACTTGTTGCCGACTTCCTTTGGGCTTCTTCTCATCGCTTCTCCTCCGTCGGAATGTCTCTTCCCTCCTCCGTCACCACTGTGATTGGAAAACTCCCGCCTAATTCCAATGTAAGTGTTCGATCTGGTCTCTTGTTGATGTCTCTCATGTGATTAGATCTCAAACAAAACAGAACTAGCTCAGATATCACTTCTTGTGTCTGCTCATTTATGGCTAAGAAGGTGAATGACTCTCTCTTTGGTGGGTTTCAGGATAGTAAGAAGAAGGATAATGGTCGAGAAAGCAAGCTCTCTGCGACGTTTCAAGATTTGGATGCTCCTGAACTAGAATGGGAGAAGATGGCAGCTGCACCTGTGCCTCGTCTAGATGGAGCTGCAATACAAATTAGTAATTTTCTCTATGTATTTGCTGGATACGGCACCATTGATCTTGTAAGCCTCACTATATTATTCGATTAGTAGCATTGTGTGAATTGAGCCGATGTTGATTTGCTTTCGATATCCAGGTACATTCCCATGTTGATATATACAATTTCTTAGATAATACATGGGGAGGGAGATTCGATATGCCAAAAGAGATGGCGCATTCGCATTTAGGGATGGTAACGGATGGGCAGTTCATCTACATTGTCACTGGTCAATATGGTCCGCAATGCAGAGGGCCTACGGCTAAAACATTTGTGCTCGACACTGATACAAATACGTGGAGTGACTTTATTCCTTTACCGGTTCCTAGGTAGGTAATTTTGAAGCAAGTAGATGCAGTTTGGAATCTCTGCTAGTGGGATTACGTTTAAGGATTATATACCATTCCTATAGATAATGTTCAAGTTGAAGAAATGGATATTTAGATACTTGGATATCATTTTGCTGCTCAAGAATTGCTATCCTCTATGATCATGTTAGGTGTTTAAGAGAAATTGAGTGATAAAGGTTTATATACATTCCAGGTATGCTCCAGCTACTCAGCTATGGAGAGGTAGACTCCACGTGATGGGTGGAAGCAAGGAGAATCGACATACACCGGGACTTGAACACTGGAGTATTGCAGTTAAAGATGGGAAAGCATTGGAAAAAGAGTGGAGAAGTGAAATTCCAATCCCTCGTGGAGGACCTCACAGGTTATTTTCACAATTCTACTAAAGGCTGTTGCTGCTAATCCTTATAGCTCCATGCACCATCCTCCATTTGATACGAGTTTGAATGTTCTGTGACTGTAGAGCATGCGTAGTTGTGGATGACCGGCTTTTTGTCATTGGTGGTCAAGAAGGTGATTTCATGGCTAAACCAGGATCTCCCATCTTCAAATGCTCACGCCGTATGGAGGTAGGTATCTGATGGAATACCTGTTTAACAGAATATCACGACTCCTCTTCTATTGGTGCTATTTTATGAATGGTCATGTGTGTCCTTTCCTTCACCTCGGTGGTTCAGGTGGTATTTAGTGATGTCTACATGCTGGATGAGGAAATGAAGTGGAAAGTTATGCCATCGATGCCAAAACCCGATTCCCATATTGAATTCGCTTGGAAAGTGGTTAACAACTCCATTGTAATAGTTGGAGGCGCCACAGAGAAACATCCTGAAACCAAGAAGATGGTTCTCGTGGGGGAAATCTTCCAGTTCAACCTGAATACAATGGTAAACCCCTGTCTTGCATTCGTAAAACCTATTTAGCCTGTTAATTGTGTGTACACAGTAGCTGAGTTTTTTTCTATACAGAAATGGTATGTGATTGGAAAGTTGCCATACCGTGTGAAGACTACGCTGGTTGGGTTTTGGGATGGGCAGTTATACTTCAACTCGGGGCAACGAGACAAAGGTCCCGATGATCCCGCACCACGCAAGGTAATGGCAGAGATGTGGAGAACCAAACTGATACTAAATCCATGACCAGGAGAAGAGAGAGACAATCAAAATCTCCCTTCGGTAATGCAAAGTCGCAACATTCTTTTCAAAGTTCATATTCTTTGAGCCTAACTCATATCCCACTAGACAAACAAATGCTATATCTATCTCTATATTCTGTGTTGATGAGGGAATTTGTATATTGTAAACTAAAAAACAGAAGTTATGTAGAAAAGTTCAATTTTCAACACATTTTGTCTTCTGTTTCTCCTCAATCCCACAACATCATTGTGTCTTCTGAAAAGTATGTAATTGGAAATCAGTTTTATCAAGTGTCAATTTTTGCATTTGAATACGTAAATTGTTCTTTGTAAATTAAAGAGTGTTTGAGGTGGACCTGGGACGGAGCCTACAATATAAGCATGTGACGTGCAGCACAAGTGACCGATTATGGTGTATTCTCATGTTTCTTTCAAAACCCTACATATATACCATTGAGATTTGTTGACAAAGATTTTCTAACATAGCCATGATGGAGATGAGTTCAATTTTGTTTAAGAGAAACACAGAGTTCAAAAAAAAGGAAGAAGAGAAACACCGTAGATCTTCCGGAGGCATTGGTAGTGGAGATACTCTCTAGGGTTCCGGCAGCTTCACTTGCACGATTCCGATCAATATCCAAAGGTTGTAACGCTCTGATCAAAGATTTGAGATTTGCGAAGAATCACTCTGCTAATGCACCAAGGCAGTCTCTAATTATCACGTTGGCTGATTTTAGGGTTTCGATCTCAATGGAATTCACAACAACAAGGTTGCTCCATCTGCAAAAGTAACAAGCCAAATTAGCCTCAAAGATCCTCTTTTTAATTCTTTGGAAGAACAAGTCGATATAAACCAAGTCTTTCACTGTGACGGTTTATTGCTATGCACCACCAAGGACAATAGACTCATGGTTTGGAATCCATGTTCAGGGGAAACCAGTTGGATCCAACCGAGAAATTCTTACAAGAAATCCGACTGCTATGCTCTTTGTAGATCCTCATGCAACAAGTATAAAATCTTGAGGCTGGATCATCATAGAATGAACCCATGGGGGCTAGTTGAGTACGAAATCTATGACTTTACCTATAATTCGTGGAGGGGTGTTGGTGAGACTAATGACTGGTACATTCCAGCGTTCTGGCGTTATGGCATGTCTGTGAATGGCAATACTTACTTACTGGCTTGCTAGTAGTTATAGTAACAACAACTGTGCAAGTGTGGATATCATCATAAGCTTTGATTTTTCAACCGAGAGATTTGGAAGTGTGCCTCTTCCGGGTGATCAGCTTTCTTATAATGCTTTTGCTTTATCAGTGACTAGAGAAGAACATAAACTTTGTCTGAAAGCTTTACATGGCTCCTCATAAGATATAGACGTATGGATGGCAACTGAGATTGATCAGAGTACGGGAGCCGCGTCGTGGAGCCAGTTGCTAACAGTGGAACGAGACCTATACCAACATTTTTTTAGGTTTCGTAATGGGATGAATTTCTTTTTCGACCAAGAGAATAAAGCTTTGGTGTGTCGTCGCGGTAAATATGGGCACAGCTTATTACACATTCTGGGAGAGGATAAATACATACCATTGGATCATCATAAAGCAGGATCTAAATTATCACTTCTCGTTAGCTACATTCCAACTTTGGTTCAAATCGAACAAGAAGGTTCTTTGGGGTAGGCACAAGGAAAGCACCAAACACGTGATTTTGTAATTGTCACACTAGTTTATGACTTGATATTTGATATGATGTATATGTCTTGCTACGTTATATATGTTCTTCATCATAAAAATACTTCTAGTTTCGTTTATGTGAATGATCTAAAGACTCGGAGTAATGAGTGTGCAACCTTAGCTTTTTGTTAACAGAAAGCTTTGTTTCCCAAGCCCTACTGCCTCTCCGAATAGCCATCATATAGGCCCACAAGATCGAAAGCCCAAATGTTTAGGTCCCGTGTTTTCAAAACCCTAGTTTCCTCCAGAAGTAAGTAAGTCATCTGAAAACAGTCTGATTTGAAGATGATGAAGACGAAAAGCACAGTAGAGCTCCCAGAGGATTTGGTAGGGGAGATACTCTCTAGGGTTCCGGCGGTATCTCTCGCACGATTACGATCGGCATGCAAAGGATGGGACGCTCTGTTCAAAGATGAGAAATTTTCTAAGAAGCACTCTGCTAATGCACCAAAACACTCTGGTTCTCACGTTGATTGGTTGTAGGGTTTATTTAGATCCACGTGAAAGTCACGACGACGTTGTTAAGGTAACAAGACAATTTTGCCTCAAAGATCCTCTTTCTAATTCTTCGAAAGAAGTCGATATAAGCGACGTCTTTCACTTTGACGGCTTATTGCTATGCACCACCAAAGACAATATATTGTCCGTCGGAAAAAATCCTGTTTTCTTGTAGTGATAGACTGGTGGTTTGGAATCCGTGTTCAAGGGAAACCAGTTGGATCCAACCTAGAAACTCCTACAAGGAGCTCGATTACTTTGCTCTCGGTAAATCCTCATGCAACGAGTACAAAATCTTGAGGGTTGATGGTTTTATGGACCCATGCCTAGTTGAGTACGAAATCTTTGACTTTACCTATAATTCGTGGAGGGATGGAGGTGAAGCTAGTGACTGGTGCATTCCAGGGTTATGGCGTCGTGGCATGTCTGTGAATGGAAATACTTACTGGCTTGCTGGTAGTCAAAACATTCCACGTGTGGATATGATAAGTTTTGATTTTTCAACAGAGAGATTTGGAAGTGTGTCTCTTCCGGGTGATCATCTTTCTTTGGCTGCTTTGGCTGTGACTAGAGAAGAGCAACAACTGTTGGAACTTAATTTTATAAGTGATTTTCATCATTTTTCCGGTGGCTTTTTTGGCCCAGTTAGCAATTTTCGGCCTAATAAACTGAACAATTGCGACCCATAATTGGTAACCGAACCGGCGAACAATTGCGAATCAAAATTGGTAACCGAACCGGCGTAAAGTTGCGACCCAAACCGGCGAAAAATTGCAACCCAAATTGGTTAATCGAACCGGCGAATAATTGCGATTGTTCAATTGGTAACCGCCAAATTTCCGGTTCTATAAAAACCAAGTCTGCATCTTCTTCTTCCTCACGCTTTTTCCCACCGTGTTTTCACCCATAAATTTCATACCTGCAAATCTCCTACAAAGTAAGTCTCGAGAGTATCATCGTGATCTTGTTCGTCAGACTACGATTTGAGTGTGCCAAATCGTTTTACTCACGGTTTTATCCTGGGATTCGTAATCGTGTTAAACCGTCACACTACGGGCGATTTTTCGAATTAAGGAAAGAGAGTAATCTCGATTCCTATTCGGATTTCTCAATTCGGTTTTTGCGGTTCTAACAATCTTAATTCGAAAAATCCGTTCTTCGCTACTCGCTTAGTCGGATTGAGAATTTCCTAAAATCTGCTCGCGATTCGTTTATCGTTTCCGCGAAATCGTTATTTTCTAAAAAGTTTTCTCAAATTTCATTAACGGTGTTTGCGATTTGTTTCTACATATCCGCGATTTCGTTTATCGTTCCCGCCAAGCGTTTTTGCGGTTTCTTTCCGCGATTTTTCAAATTTTCGTTTTTTCAAACGATTTGAAATTTCGGTTCAAATTCAAATTTCCAATCGAATTTCATACAAATTTTCCTAAACAATTTCTGAATGACAACTCATGCTGATGATATCGATATGACGGGTCCATCAGATGGACAAACTGATATGCCTGTGGACTCGGTAGCACGAGATCTATTCGGAGGTCGTCTCCAGGCGCCGACTGTTCTCCAAGACAACTATCTCGGGATGTCTCAATTACCCGCTGCGATGGCGCATGGGTTAATGCCGGAAATTTTTTACGGCAAAGGCTTCAAAACATGGCAAAACAAGATGCTCTTCTACATGAGTAACTTGAACTGTGAGAAGTTTCTAAAGGAGGATCCACCGATCGTTCCATTCGGAAACAAAGATGCTCACCTTCTTGCTTCTGTGGATGCATGGAAACATGCAGACTTCGTGTGCAGAGGTTGGATATTAGGCCGCCTCATTGATCCACTGTATCAGGTGTACAGTCAGGAAGCACGAACCTCTAAGGAACTCTGGATGGCCTTGGAGAAGAAGTACAAGTCTGACGATGCTGGTTGTCAGAAATTTGCTGTTGCGAAGTTTCTAGACTTCAAAATGGTGGACTCCAAGCCCATCATGGAACAAGTCGATGCATTGAGTTTGCTGTGCCATGAGATTGCGGCTGAGGGAATGCAAATCTGTGAGATCTTCACTGTCAATTGTTTTATTGAGAAACTTCCCCCGAGCTGGCTCAGTTTCAAGAACTATCTCAAGCACAAAAAGAAGCCAATGTCACTCTCTGATGTCATCACGAGGCTCCAAATGGAAGACAGGAACCGTGCTAATTTCTCTCCTCTGGAAACGGATGTGGCTGAGCACAAGAGCAAGGGTAAAGGGAAACGGATCTCTCCGCAAAAGTCCCTAAAACCGACATCCTCAACAAACTTCAAGAAGGTTGCAAAACCAGGACAGAAGTTCAAAGGAAAATGTCACAAGTGTGGCAAGGTAGGCCACAAGTCTGATGTATGCAGGAGCCAACCCAAGGGTAACAGAAAGGCTGAAGCTAACCTCACTGAAGAGGATATGTGTGCTGTCGTCAATGAAGTAAACATGGTAGATGACAACCCACGGGAGTGGTGGTATGACACTGGTGCAACCACCCACATCTGCACTGATAAGTCGATGTTCACCACTTATCAGAAGAGCAAATCTGAGGAGCAGCTGTTCATGGGAAACACGACTTACTCGAAGATTGAAGGTCACGGCAAAGTGGTTCTGAAGCTGACGTCAGAACGTGAACTCTCACTCAACAATGTGAAGCATGTGCCGGACATGAGGAAGAACTTGGTTTCGGGAACTCTCTTGAGCAAGGCAGGATTCGGCGTCAACTTTGAAGCTGACAAATTGATCCTTAGGAAGAATGGGGTGTATTTGGGAAAGGGTTATGCTAAAGGAGGACTTGTCAAGTTGTGTGTTTCGACAGTCCTTCGTCCTGATAAGATTAATAACGCTAATGTTGTAATTGCTGACAATTCATCTAATAATAATTCTGTTGCTTATTTGGTTGAGTCTTTTGATATTTGGCATGAACGTTTAGGACATGTCAATTATAAATCTATGCAAAGATTGATGAATTTAAACCTAATTCCGAAATGCAAAGTAAACAAGGATAAATGTGAAGTGTGTGTACAGGCCAAACTCACAAAAAATCCTTCTCCCCAAATTCAAAGAAATACAGAACCTCTCGATTTAATACACACAGATTTATGCGATCTGAAATTTATACAAACTAGAGGCGGTAAAAAGTATTTTGTGACATTTATTGATGATCACACAAAATATTGCTATGTATACTTATTACGTAGCAAAGATGAAGCCTTGTCAAAATTCCAAGAGTATAAGCTCGAAGTTGAAAACCAACTAGGTAAAACTATTAAAATAGTTCGAAGTGATAGAGGAGGCGAGTATGATGGTCCGTTTAATGATTTTTGTCAACAACATGGCATCATACACCAAACGACAGCTCCCTATTCCCCAGAGTCTAACGGAGTTGCGGAACGGAAAAATCGAACTCTGAAAGAGATGATGAATGCAATGTTGCAAGAATCTGGGTTACCCCAGTCAATGTGGGGGGAAGCTTTGCTTACTACGAACTATATCCTCAACAAGATACCACATAAAGTCACTGGCAAGACACCATATGAACTTTGGAAAGGTGTTGTACCTTCGTACAAATACCTGAAAGTGTGGGGGTGCCTTGTAAAAGTGGCAATACCACCTCTGAAAAAGGTCACAATCGGATCAAAAACAGTGGATTGTATTTTCATACGATATGCACACAATAGTAGTGCTTATCGTTTTCTGGTTCACAAATCAGACATACCCGATATCCATGTTAATACAGTGATGGAATCACGGAATGCGTCTTTCTTTGAAAACATTTTTCCTTGTAAGGACAAACAACGTCCGAAGAGGACACTTGAACAAAGAGAAACAAGCTCCTCAACAAATGAGGCAAGCACTTCCAGAACTTCACCACATGAAGTGGAAGACGTAGCAGATGAACCTCGACGTAGCAAAAGAGCTCGTAAGGGAAAATCTTTTGGCGATGATTTCATGATGGTCTTTCTCACAGAGAACGTACCAAGAACTTACTCAGAAGCCATGTCTATACCCGATGCACCTTATTGGAAGGAAGCTATCAATAGTGAGATCGATTCTGTATTGCAACATCATACATATGAGATTACCGATCTACCCGAAGGGTTTAAAGCACTAGGGTCGAAATGGATTTTCACAACAAAAATGAAAACCAATGGTTCTGTGGATAAGTATAAAGCTAGGCTCGTGGTCCAAGGATTCCGACAAAAAGAAGGTCTGGATTTCTTTGACACATATTCTCCAGTGACGCGAATAACCTCCATCAGACTGTTGGTTGGTATCGCTGCTTTAAGAGGCCTAGAAATACATCAGATGGATGTCAAAACAGCTTTTCTACATGGAGATTTAGAAGAAGAGATCTATATGAAACAACCTGAAGGTTTTGTTATCCCTGGACAAGAACACAAAGTCTGTAGACTTGTCAAGTCTTTGTACGGACTGAAGCAAGCTCCAAAACAATGGCATGAAAAATTTGATAATGTGATGATGTCAAATGGTTTCAGCATTAACGAATGTGATAAATGCATATACATCAAATGTACTCCACACGGATATGTTTTGTTGTGTTTGTATGTTGATGACATGCTCATTATTGGAAACACAAATGACATGATTAATCAAACTAAGAACTTACTTCATAGTCACTTTGAAATGAAAGACATGGGATTGGCAGATGTCATTCTCGGTATTAAGATTCACCGACATGCTGGAGGAATTATCTTATCACAATCACATTATGCTCAAAAGATACTTGATAGATTTAAGAACTATTCAAAGGGGATTGCAAAAACTCCAGTCGACCCTCATATTCACCTGACTAAAAACTCAGGAGATGCAGTTTCTCAGGTGGAATATGCAAGAGTCATCGGAAGTCTGATGTACTTGACAAACTGTACTAGACCCGACCTAGCGCACGCAGTAAACATACTCAGTCGCTATACAAGTAATCCAGGACATAAACATTGGAAAGCTATAACTAGAGTATTAAATTACCTACGTTATACCAAAAATTATGGACTACACTATGGTAAAGAACCAGCAGTTTTGGAAGGATACAGTGACGCAAATTGGATTGCGGACTCCAAAAACTCAAAATCCACAAGTGGATATGTCTTTACTCTTGGAGGTGCAGCAGTGTCCTGGAAATCTACCAAACAAACCGTAATAGCCACATCGACCATGGAATCTGAGTTTGTCGCTCTGGACAGAACAGCTCAAGAAGCTGAGTGGCTTCGGAATTTTTTGGAAGATATGCCCATGTGGGAGAAACCAGTGCCAGCTTTACGTGTACACTGTGATAGTCAATCGGCTATCTCTCGGGCACTGAATAATAATTATAATGGTAAGTCTCGTCACATACGAAGAAGACATAAAACCATTAGAAACTTGATCTCAACAGGAGTACTCACGATCGATTATATCAAATCTGCCGACAACCTAGCTGATCCATTCACTAAAGGTTTGGCAAGAGATCAAGTAGTAAAATCATCAAGAGGAATAGGTTTAAAAGCCTATGAATAAAGTTAAAGTTTGATGGAAACCCCACCTACATGACTGGAGATCCCAAGAAATAGGTTCAAAGGGACAACTAATTCAAACCTAAACTGGAAAGAACACTGTGAGAGTAATATCTCTACCCAGTTCCTAGGATGACATACAATGTTACATCGGTATGTATAAGGATAAGCATTTGGCTTTTAATGATTTCATAGCCTTATAATAGAAAGTATTATAGGATATTTCTCAAGATAAGCTAATGAGGATCACCTAGTGAGTGTGAAATGGGGCCGTTTCTAGGAGAATTAAGGAAAGGCTATATTCTCCAAGTTCACTCATGATAACCAGGCAAGTTCAAGGCCAAAATGAACACAATAGAGAACAAGGTTCTATGAGAAAATGAAGCTGTGTTATAGCTGTTGTCTAGGTTTACATCGAAATCCGGATGGTTCAAGACATCATGTCCACCTCCTGGCCAAGTAAATCCGACAGCTACTAACTACGAGTGGTTCAAAGCTGGAAAATTGCTACCAACTCAGATACAGTAATTTTTCGTTATACTCTCGAAAAGTCCGTCTGTCTGTCTAGTCAATTAAGTTGGTCTAATCAGTAGAGTCTTAGAGTTTATCGAGTCATCATACGTTTAGAGGTTATTTCTATTCATGTGGGGGATTGTTGGAACTTAATTTTATAAGTGATTTTCATCATTTTTCCGGTGGCTTTTCCGGCAAGGACATTGCCCGGAATAACCGGATTATGAGTTCGTTGGAAAGCTTGTAGTTTGCACTACAACTTGGAATACTCATAAGTGAAAATTGAAGTAATGGTGAATGAGAAATGTGAGGTCAAAGTGTAGTGTGTGTGACAATTAAAGTCAACCCACTTACTAAAGTTCCGCATTGGTTAGAAAGAAAAAAGTGGAGTGGTATATATACTACCCTCTTCTATCATGTTTACAAATAACAAGCATGATGCATGATGCATGTGAGAAATGGGAACCACACACGCGCGCGCGCCGCCGCCGCTTGGCTCGGCTCGGCTTGGGCTTGGGCTTGGGCTTGGGCATGGGCATGGGCATGGGCTTGGGCTTGGGCTTGGGCTTGGGCTTGGGCTTGGGCTTGGGCTTGGGCTTGGGCTTGGGCTTGGGCTTGGGCAATTGGACCAAAAGTCCATCAAGACTATTCTTTTTGGAGAAAGTTCGGCCCAATTTTTCTGGCCCAGTTAGCAATTTTCGCCCCAATAAACCGAACAATTGCGACCCATAATTGGTAACCAAACCGAACAGATGCGACCCAATTTGGTAACCGAACCGACGAACAATTGCGAATCAAAATTGGTAACCGAACCGGCGTAAAGTTGCGACCCAAACCGGCGAAAAATTGCAACCCAAATTGGTTAATCGAACCGGCGAATAATTGCGATTCAATTGGTAACCGCCAAATTTCCGGTTCTATAAAAACCAAGTCTGCATCTTCTTCTTCCTCACGCTTTTTCCCACCGTGTTTTCACCCATAAATTTCATACCTGCAAATCTCCTACAAAGTAAGTCTCGAGAGTATCATTGTGATCTTGTTCGTCAGACTACGATTTGAGTGTGCCAAATCGTTTTACTCACGGTTTTATCCTGGGATTCGTAATCGTGTTAAACCGTCACACTACGGGCGATTTTTCGAATTAAGGAAAGAGAGTAATCTCGACTCCGTTATCGTTTTTTAAGATCGAGAATCCTTCTTCTTCTTAATTCCTATTCGGATTTCTCAATTCGGTTTTTGCGGTTCTAACAACAACTTTGTCTGTTAACTACTCTTGGCTATGGGCTACAAGATATAAATGTATGGATGGCAAAGATTGAGAGTACCGGAGCCGCATCGTGGAGAAAGTTGCTAACAGTGGAGCGGGACCTATACCGACGGTTTTTACGTTTTGTAACGGGATGAATTTCTTGGCTGATCGAGAGAATAAAGTTTTAGTGTGTCCCGGTAAATGTGGTAACTCTAACAGCTTCTTACACATTTTCGGAGAGGATAAACACATACAAGTGGATCATCATGAAGCAGGATCTAAATTATCACTTCTCGTGAGTTATATTCCAACTTTGGTTCAAATCCAACAAGAAGGTTCTTTGGGGGGGCACAAGCTAAGCACCAAACACGTGATTTGTACGGGTCACACTAGTTTATGACTTGGTTTTTGATAAGATGTATATGGCTTGCTACGTTATATATATAATATTCTTCATCATAAAAGTACTTCTGGTTTCGTTTATGTGAATGATCTAAAGACTTGGAGTATGAGTGTGTAACCTTGGCTTTTTGTTACAAGTTGATCTTTGTATATGTCATTTGTTTGATATATGGTTATAAATTTTTGTTGCATAGTGAGACATGGATCATCTAGACTCCAAAATGATATTTCTCTAGATAAATTATATATGGTGTACTTGTCCCATCCAAATCCACAGTGTGTAGAATAGAGACCAGCGTTTGGGATTTGTTCATTGTTAAAAAAATTGATTAAAAAGGTCATTTTATGTAATGGTTTGTGATCCCATAAATCTCAGAACGGCCTATATGCCTATAACGTAAGGTCATTGCAGAGACGCTGATGAGAAGTAAATTGAATAATTAATCCATGATAAAGCCAAACAATCAATCTCCCTTTGGTAATGCAAACTCGTACAACATTCTTTTAAAATTAATATTTTCTTAAGCTTTACTCATCCCACTACACAAACAATTGCAATATCTATCCTCACAACATTTGTCTATTTTGTTTCTACTTAATCTCACAACATTCTCTCTTTTGAAAAGCATATAATCTGAAATCCAGTTCAGCAAAGTGTCAACTTTTGCAATCACAAACTTTTGAACTTAAAACACGTGGGTGTTATTCAATGATAATTTAAATCCATACACAATTCATTGTTATTCGGTTGTTGATTCTAAATTAAAATCTAGTGTTATTGGTTATGTATTCATAAATTTTTTATTAAATGAGTTTGAAGTCTAGTGTTATTATTTCTTGTATTTACAATCTTTTTATTTAAAAAAGTTTGAAATCTTTTGTTATTCAATTTAAAATTTAAAATGACCAATTAAAGTTTTGTGTTATTCATATTTGATAGATTCTTACCATTCCTTTTATTTAAGAAAGTTTGAATGGATTTCAAATTAATTTTTACATGTTTATGATAACAATCCAAATCTAACCTTTTACCCTCAAATTTTAGACTCCAGCTAGCCCGACGTACATATATTCCAAATATATAGATACACATACATCTTTTATTATTATTAGGTGAATATCCGCGCGGGTTTTGATTAGTAAAAAACATTTTTATTTTTTAGCCATATTTCCAATCTCAAGTGAGTGAGGTGGAGAATTATAATTCTTTATAAGCTGGCTCTAACTTCTAAATATTTGCACTTTGTAAATGTTTATATTTTATAGACCAAATTACTATAGTTTCATATGTAGTAAGCTATTAAATTGCATATGCATTTTACTCTCACGTGAACAAGGTTTGCCTCTTGATGTTATTAGTTATATCTTACCCATGTTTTGGAGAGCACCTGAATTTTTTGGGTTGTATATGTAAAATGTGGCATAAAGCGAAAAAGGTATTTGATGCGCGGCGAATTGCAAATACGCAAAGAGATGCAATGAAACCTAGAAGCAGAGAAAATTCTAGAATCAAAGAACAAGTATAACATTGGTTTGATTAAATTTTGTATTTGTGAAGATTTGAATTGATTTGTATTAAAGTAACATCCCCTTAGTCAAAAAATCCTCCATGAAACAACCAAAAGAAACAGATGCACAAGAATAGAATTCGGAAGTATAAAACGTATGAGTGTATGACTAAAAAAATGTATGGAAACAAGGATCGGTAACCAAAATAGTGACTGATGAGAACAAATATGAAGGTTAAAAAAAAACACTTACTCCACAACCTTTTCGTAAACGCATCATGAGAGCAATATCAACCTTTTCGAGGGTCCTCATTATGAGGTATCAAGGTTTGAGATCATTTTTCGCTAAGCGCTGGTGTATTGTTGTTCGTAATAAGAACATTTTCATTGGTTGATAAAATCATTGCGACGTGTCATTCAAAGAAGCCGCCACGTGTTCTCTCCTAGAAAGTGCTGACCTTTTTTTATAGTTTAGATTTTATTTATATACTTATTGTGTTTCTCATCATCATTGATACGATCCCAATCGATGGACCGGAACTTTAATGCAGAGGCGAGTATTAAAACGGTGAAAGATGCGAAATGGAAAGGAATGGAATGGTGATGATGAAAGATCGATGGAAGATGAATACGATCACACAAGTGATGAAAGACTTGATGAAAGGTTGAAGGCTCGATCTACTTGGATATTACGCGCCAAGATAGAAGGAGAATTCTCTAATTCAAGAGAATGTGTCGAAGGATTAGTTCGACGGTTTTGATCGCAAGTAAAGAAGAGAAGATTTGATTTCTTTAAAAACTTGGATCATTTTTATTATGAAGGGGGAGAGCTCCTTACATAGGAAAAGAGAAGTGTACATGCACACTCTCTTGGAAATAACAACACAATTAATTGTTTTGACTAATAAATGAAAATGCATGCAAAACACCTAAGAAAATGAAATTTTGACTTGATAAATCTTATCAAAAACGTGATGGGTCTTGATGGGCTTGGGTTTGTCTTATTTGAAATGTTGAGAGGCCCATGGTAAAATCAAAAAAAATTGCTAAGTGAAAGGGGTAAGTAACCTAGCTTGCCTCGTTAAAAACCATACTTAGAAAATCCGTTGGGACAAAACCAAGCATGGGAAAAAGAATACAAGTAAGCCACTCAATCACTAAGTGTTTACCTTGAACTTTGTCTTCTTCAAATGTTTCTATGCCGGTCTTGATCATTGTTGGAGATTCGGGTTCTTCGTCTCGAAGTCTTCTAAGAAACTCTCCTAGTGCTTTGCCTTGCTCTTTGTTCTCTAAAATGCCTTGTATTTCTTTAGCTTGGTCTTGAACCTCCATGTCCTCATTGTTAGCTCGAGCTCCTTGTTTAGTGCTGGTAGGAATCACATCAATCATCATCATCATCATCACTATCACTGTATGACTCTCTAGTGTCTACTAGAACTCGCAGGAGAAAGCGTTGAGCAGTATAACCATCCATTGAGCAGTATAACCATCCATTACTACTGTACTTGTCAGATTATCCATCTAGCTCCATCTCTTTTCTTTTCTTTTTTGTTTTTTCTACTTTTTTCATCTATTTATATATTTTAGATATTCTTTTGTTAGTATAGATAAGTTTTCAAAGAAATTCAATAATGAATCAATTTAAATCAATCAAATCTTGTGAAATCTGATAAAATTGTATTATTTGATTTAAATATAATTGATTTAGATATATATAATACAGAAGAAGCCCAGAATAGAAGCATGTGAATCGATACACAGCCACAAAGCACAAAAAGGTTTCTTATGAGCAAACAATTTGAATATTGTAGTTTTCATCATCTCCCGAGTTTTCTAAACCCTAGTATTCTTGAGAAGCAAGTCATCTGAAAACAGTCTGCTTTGAAGATGATGAAGAGGAAAACCACAGTAAATCTCCCGGAGGATTTGGTGGTAGTGGAGATATTCTCTAGGGTTCCGGCAGTATCTCTGGCTCGATTCCGATCAATATCCAAAGGATGTAACGCTCTGATCAAAGATTGGAGATTTGCGAAGAAGCACTCTGCTAATGCTCCGAGGCACTCCTTGGTTAGCACGTTGATTGATTTTAAGGTTCATTTATTAAGTATCGATCTCCGTGGAATCCACGACAACGTTGTTCCCTCTATCAAGGTAACAAGTGAATTTAACTTTCCTCTTTCTAATTCTTCAGAAGAAGAAGACCGTATATGCCACGTCTTTCATTGCGACGGCTTATTGCTATGCACCACTAAGGATAACACTATATAATAGGGGTATAATATCAATTTTGGCAAGAGTAACTAAACTAAGATTTAATGAATTACAAAGAATTTTTTAATTTCATGGTGGGCACTTGCCCCACCCTTACCTCACGTAGCTCCGCCGCTGTATATGATACTAAGTTTTGATTTTACAATAGAGAGATTTGGAAGTGTGTCTCTTCCGGGTGATCCTCTTTCCTCTACTGCTTTTGCTTTATCAGTGACTAGAGAAGAGCAAAAACTTTGTCTGTTAACTACTCCTGGATTCGATATAGATGTATGGATGGCAACTAAGATTGAGAGTACCGGAGCCGCATCGTGGGGAAAGTTGCTAACAGTGGAACGAGGCCTAGACCAACCGTCTGTTTTTCTACCGGGATGAATTTTTTGGCCGACCAAGAGAATAAATTTTTTTAGTGTTTCCCGGTAAATATAACTCTCGCAGCTTATACATTGTGGGAGAAGATAAAAAATGCATACAAGTGGATGATCATGAAGCAGAATCTCTAGTCTCACTTCTCGTCAGTTATGTTCCAACTTTGGTTCAAATCCAACAAGGTTCTTCGGGTGTAGGCGCAAGGAAAGTACTAACCGCATAACTTGTAATGCATTATCTATCCAAGTATTTGATAGAGTATGTAATAATACTTTTGTCTTGCTACTTTACAATTCAAGTTCCCAAGCTATTCGAGTTTTATTTTTACCTCTAGTGACTGGAATAATTAATGTTGTTTTTTTGTTGTTAATGTAAAATTAGTATTCAATCAAAAGCATTTGTACAATCAGTGTGACCAAAGTTTGAACTAGTTTCAAAACATAGGTATTAGAACATCATCAATATAAGCTAATGATCCCACGCAGCCGGAAAGAAGTTTCAATGTTAATTTACGCCAAATCTGTTCTGAGAAGTCGCAGGTGAAGAACAGGTGATCCCGAGATTCCTCCTGGTTCCGCAAAGCACATAGTCAGTATTTAATCCCGCATCCCATCACCAGTCGATAGCCTGTTCTGAAACACTAGCCAAGAGAGAAAAGCATACTTTGGTGTTGCATAAGCAAACCAAACATCTCGACACCAACCCTGTTTGATCCTATTTGTTCTCAACAGCTTTGAAATCTTCGTCGTGTTAAATTTCTTAGAGAAACTAGTATGTTCCTAACAAGTTCATAGTTAAACTCGCCATATTCCGTATTGCTATACTCACGAGAATTCCGCCCAACAAGTTCTCCAAAATGTATGTATTTGTTAGTACATACGTTTGGATGTCTATGTTTGAAAATTTTGGATATTAATTTGGAGTTTTGCATTTGAGTTTAGTAGAATCCTACATGACCAAAAGGATCAAATAGTCGAGTCTTGGCTAGCTAGATATAATTAATATCAAATTCGGTGAGAAAATTAAAAAAACAATACACGTTATATATTAAAAGCATTCACAGAATATTCAATTAATGAATTTACATACATAATAAATGAATATCCTTTGGTCCATTTTAGGTTGAATTCAATTTTGGCATATTTGAAATTAATAATATCTTCTAAAAAATAAAGTATATATTATGCTTATCAATTATAGTATCAATACATATCTTAATTATTTTTCCTAGGGTATCCTCATCTTATTTCAAAACCCTACATTACATACACCGCTGAAATTTATTGACAAAGTTTTCTCAACACAGTTATAATGAAGATGAGTTCAATTTTCTTCAAGAGTAACAAAGAGTTCAAGAAAATGAGGAAGAAGAAGAAGAAGAAGAAGAAGAAGAGTAACACCGTAGATCTTCCGGAGGATTTGCTAGTTGAGATACTATCTAGAGCGCCGGAGGCATCTCTGGCACGATTAAGATCCACATGCAAAGAATGGAACGTTCTAATAAAAAAAGATGGGAGACTTGATAAGAAGTCTAAAATTATCATGTTGATTGATTTTAGGGTTTATTTAGCTAGCGTTGATCCCCGTGAAAGTCACGACGACGTTGTTAAGGTAACAAGTCAATTTAGCATCAAAGATCCTCTTTCTGATTCTTCGAAAGAAGTCGATATAAGCGACGTCTTTCACTTTGACGGCTTATTGCTATGCACCACCAAGGACAATAGACTTGTGGTTTGGAATCCATGTTCAGGGGAAACCAGTTGGATCAAACCCAGAAGTTCCTACACGAAATTTGATGGATATGCTCTTGGTAAATCTTCCGGCAACAAATACAAAATCTTGAGGGTGGATCATCATGGGCCTGGTTTTTTTGTACTCACGTGTAGCTGAATACGAAATCTACGACTTTACCTCTAATTCGTGGAGGGATGGTGGTAAGTCTAGTGACTGGTGCATTCCAGGGATATGGCGTCGTGGCATGTCTGTGACTGGAAATACTTACTGGCTTGCGGGTAGTCAAAACATTCCACGTGTGGTTATGATACTAAGTTTTGATTTTTCAACAGAGAGATTTGGATGTGTGTCTCTTCCGGGTGATCATCGTTCTTATTATGCTATTGCTTTATCAGTGAGTAGAGAAGAGCAACAACTTTGTCTGTTAGCTACTCGTGACCGTGAGGGAGACGATATAGATGTATGGATGGCAACTAAGATTGAGAGTACCGAAGGCGCATCGTGGAGAAAGTTGCTAACAGTGGAACGAGATCTATACCCACGGTTTTTTCCGTTTTGTAACGGGATGAATTTCTTGGCCGACCGAGAGAATAAAGTTTTAATGTGCCCCGGTAAATGTAATAACTCTAACAGCTTCTTACACATTTTCGGAGAGGATAAATACGTACAAGTGGATCATCATGAAGCAGGAGATAGATGCTCACTTCTCGTTAGCTACGTTCCAACTTTTGTTCAAATCAAACAAGAAGGTTCTTTGGGGTAGGCGCAAGGAAAGCACCAAACATCATGACTTGTAATTGTCACACTAGTTTATGCATTATCTATCCAAGTCTTCAATATTTTGATAAGATATTTGTCTTGCTACTCTATAATTTGCTCCCAAACAATTCCATGTTTTAGCCTCTATTTGTTTACTTCAAAGCTAAAATTTGCATGTCCATGCCTCTCTAATTGGTTATTTACTTTGAAAGTATCTAATTCGAGACCCAACTCAGCCACTACACAAAACACAAGTTCTATACTCTCTGTTGATAGGGCTTTCGTATATTGTAAACTAAAAACACAATTTCTATAGCAAGCTCAGTTTCAACACTTCTTAAGTAATGATTGAATCCATTTCATGGTTTTACAAATAAGAAAGAACATTTAACATCGTAAACCATATACATCAGACGTTTACAACAAGACCCAATCCTTTTCCTCCAAACAGAACCACTTGGTTTGCGCTTACGTAGGGCAGAGTATGTCCCGACCGAGGTGGTGGTAAGGCATTAAGCACCACTTCGTGCCATGTCCGGGAGTTCAGATCCGCGGAAAGTTCAAGTATCAATGTATGCCCGAGGCTAACTAAAGTCAAACCGATTCCTCCTTGCACAACCATATTCTTCTCTGCAATACAAGAAGCACCCCGAGGAGGTGGTTTCACAGGTCCCACAGCACCGAGTAATTTCCACCACAGTTGTTTCTCCCGTGGCAAGCCACTCGACCTATTCATGTGTCGTTTAGCCGCTCCCCACGGTCGTTTATTCCTCCAAACAACAGCAGTTTGTCTCCTATGAGTCAATGACAATGCAGGTGTAACAGCAGACGGAATCAAGCTTGTACACTCGCTGGAACAGACTCATCCATGGTAGATTAACGATAACAAAAGATTTGGTGGCTTCGAATTTTTCGAAATATCAGTAACGCCCATATATATATATTAGAAACTCAGATTTCAATCCCATATTTCAAGATTGACGTTTACTACCCCCAATTTTGCTACTCTACAAAAGGAGGGCAAAAAAAACGTAGTACAAAATTTCAGCTAGTCAAAAAGAGGAACCAAACAACATTTTAAAGGTTCTACTGTTTTTAAAGACCCCTCTAGAGAAAAGGGGATGTGTCATTTCTGCAAATTCCAGGATCTTGGTCATGTCTGGATATAGTTTAGCTTCACCTTCTCTATCACTTTCCATAGTGCAGATTTAGCTTCTTCTAGCGTTTCAACACCATGACCTTCCTCAAACGCTAGCCTTTGTATGCTGAACTGCAAAAACCAAACAATTGGACACATAGAAAAGAAAAGCTGAGACGCACTGTGTATGATCTATGAAGGTGTTAACATCAACTGGACAAAACTGTTTTATACAATGTTATTTTACCTGAGCACCTTGACGAACCCGTACATCTATCCCTTTGCTATCTATAGATATTAGAGCAGCGTCGTCCACCTCTGATTCGGTAGACAGTAGCTCTCTAAGCGGCTTCGAGAAAATGGCATTTAGTTCCTATCACAAGTTAAAAAGGGAAAAAGTATGAGACTGCTTCAATTTACCAAAGGACACGAATGGAGGAGCAAGTCTATTGGAATATCTAAAGCGCACCTTGAGGTTCTTCTCACCGCCATCAACAGCAATCTTATCTGGCTGTAAAGCCTCATACTCTTTGACATCAACCCAAGCGACAGTACCAAAGCCTCCGATGAAATATATATCACTGCCAATAGTCACATCGAGTACGGAGCGGATTATAAACAATCATCCTACATGTATTGGTAACTTAGGAGGGCACAAGTTTGGGAACGAACCTTATGTTCTGCATTCTAAAATAGTGAAAGTTTCCCCACTGCTCGGAAGGACCGTGCTGGTGCTTTGCAATATATTGCTTATGAGCCCACTCCTACTAAGCCGCAACCAGATATATTACAACCGATTACTCAGACATACAGATGTTTTAGCAGGTGAGATTCAGTAAAAAGCAACTAGTTAGACACGCACCTGTTCATCTTCTGACAATGGGTACACATCACCAAATAATGTCACTCTTGCATTTGATAAGCCACTCCATCCAGGTATCTGCCAGCCAAATTCCTGGTTACAGAACCGAAAGGGAAAACCTTTTGCTTATATAGTTTCAACACAATAGCCAATGTTACCTGGACAACGAGGCTGCATCTAGGTTCAGCCAAGAGATTTCGTGTGTGGATGGCCAACGGTGAAAATAAAAATATTGGATCTGGAAACAAAAAGTAGAAACCATTCAAGAAATGTGCATCTACATCTCAACCAGTAGAGTAAATTAAAGAATGTACTATTTTAATATCAGCACTGCCTTCAATACTATTCAGAATCCAAACCCTACAAGTTTACAACATTAATGAGATTTAAGGAAAAAGAGGCAAACAAAAAGTTTGAGATCGCTTCCTCATATTCGTCCCCACAGAATCCAAATCAAGATAGACTTTTTACAGTGTGAGCAGTTGGATGCTACGAATCAATTGTCCATTAGCAAGTCATTAAAACGATATTATGAAGAAAAACTAAGCATACAAAGAAAAAAGTTGTAGAACTATGATCATTCAACAAAGAAAGAATGATTCAGTGACTTACGCCCCATCCGATCAGGTGCAAAATCCACCAAAGAGCCAAACGGGTACCCTTCCCTACGGTGGTGCATTCTCGACATCACTGTGCATAGATGAGCAAACCTAGCCTTGAATCATTAAAGAAAACAAAAACAAAACAAGACCAGACCGATAAACAACTTGTCATCTTTCTCACTGAAGTGAAAAGAACTATCAAGGACAATCCCTTTACCTGCTCCAACAAGTTCCGTACAGCTAAAGCAGGCCGAGGTAACGCATGAGCTGATGTTGCATTTTGAACTCCACCGGATATTGGAGTTCTAAAAAGCCCACCTCGATTTCCCCCACTATTCCCAGCACCGTGAGGATGTGCAAGAGATGTTTCCACATCGATTATACCATTGTGATTACTCCCAAGCTTTTCCTTCACACCACATAAGAAACTATCAATCCATATGCCAAAAGAAACCATCCAATGCAAAGTTCCACCAATCTAAGATTCGATTCTATACAAACTCTGCACTAAAACCAATATTCCACACATAGACGCATACCCACAACAAAGATTGAATCTTTTCATGATTGAAATCACAGGACAAGTGAAAGGTACCTCTGACAAAGAGAAAATATCACCAGGAAAAAAGCTAAACCCACTACTTTCCGGCATACTATCTTCGCCTTCGCTTGGTGTCTCGTTACGTAAGAGAGCTTGTATTCGAAGCCCATGACTTGATCCGTCCCTGATTCTCAGGTTCGTGACTCGCTTGGCTGGTGAATTACAGAACCAGCACGAAGACTGGGACGAAGCGGGTAGGGTAGATTTGAGGAGAGGTTTTGTCTCCGGTAAATTGGGGATGGTGTATGTAGAAGTAAAGAGAGCTTCCATGGTTTGTAGATTCAAAGCAGAAGAGAATGAGATATATTTTTAGCTTGAAGAGTCCGATCTTTCACTGTGGCAGATTCGTTTATTGAGAAGTAAAGCTTGGGAATTAGGAATTTTCCAGAGTAGGGTTTGAAACATAATATAATAAAAGGGTTTTTCTTCTTATTTCATTTTTCTTTTTGCTTTTTTAGTGTATAAGATAAAGATTTGACCAGAAAAGAAGATAAATATCGAAGGAATTTATTTGTTTTTTTATTCAATTTTTTATCTGAAACAAGAAACAATTGTTGACGCAAAAGCCTTTGGGAGAGAGAGTGGTGTGGGTTCTCGTTTCTCAACCTTTAGGCTATAAAAAAAATATTCCCGAATTTATTGGACCCAAAAAAATAAGAAAAAATGATACTTTTGACAAAAATCCCATCTTACGAACCAAAAAATCAGTTTCTAAGTACAACATTACATAACACCAATAGTTTCAATTTTCGATCCAATATCACCAATTTTGTTTCTTTCTAATAAATCGTTTAAATGTTGGACTAACAATAACTGTAACGGAAATATAACCAGTAACGAAATTTCTAATCATCATCATCTCACGCGTTTCAAAACCATTTCAAACGTAGAAAAGAAAAATCAACATGTCGACGACACAAGCTTATTTATAAATACCATTAACACTAAGCCTAGTTGCAATACGGAGCCACGTCAAAAAAAAAAATTCTCAAACGTTGTCGTTTTCGGCCCATCCTTCCTCCAAGTCCACGCGCCACCGTCTAAGATGCATCGTCATTTCACGCGCCAGTTTACTCTCAGCGGCTCGAATCAATCCAGATGCAACTCCGGTTACATCTTCCACCTTCTTTAGACTCGGAAACGTCATCATCGTCTTCTTCCTCGAACTCCTCCTAACGCCGAACCAAAACGCCGCAGCCAAAATCACCTTCTTCGTCGTCGTCTCTCTCGGCTTAAACTCCACAGCTAAAGCGAGAGACGCCAACGAAACGACGCCGTTTCTCAAATCCCCGTTTAGTCCTAAATCATCGCACCAATTTACAAAAAAGCCATCCGCGACGGCTGCTTTCACTCTTCTCTCTCTCACTCGTTCTCCGTTCACGACAAGACGCGTCGTCCTTAGATCGGAGCTTGAGACACGATCTAGAGACGAGCAGCAAGATGAAGCGGAGGAGGAAGAAGAAGACGATCTAGAGCAGCAGGTTGTTGTTGTCGGAGGGCAAGGACCGGAGACGAAAT
The DNA here is from genome assembly GCA_964056655.1 of Arabis hirsuta. Lineage (NCBI taxonomy): Eukaryota > Viridiplantae > Streptophyta > Magnoliopsida > Brassicales > Brassicaceae > Arabis > Arabis hirsuta. Next base: position 31,647,226 of record OZ053301.1, on the reverse strand, counting down.
CTCCGGTGAGGGATTTGCAATCAGGGCAGATGATACGGCGGAGATGGCGGGAGAAGAGGAAATTAGAGGCGTGAAATTTTCCGTCGCAGGAGATACAGAGGTAAGCTGAGTCGGCTGCGCAGTGGAGATCGGCTTCTCCGCCACACAGCTCGCAGAAATTCACCATAATTGAGGGAGAGAAAAAACGGTGGAGCTATTTATGGTTGATGATAGTTGGCTATTTATTTTCCATCTTCGAAACTGGGAAATGAAAATGAATTGAGAGAGATGACGTGTCGAGTGAGAATCATTTGTGGTCATTTTTAAACGGTTACAGTGGCCGCTTTGGTTCGTTGTGTTTGAAACGTGGAGACTTAGTCAACACCAAAGTCTTTTCAGATCCACCACACTTGTGGTCATTCATTGCTTGCTTTTGGCTTTTGGGTTGCTTCCAGACCCGGTTCTAACTTTTTAAGCGAAGCAAAAAAAAAAAGCTGGTTCATAAATTTTTTTATTAATTGTTTTTAAATAACTAAATAAAAAAGTCTGAAACAAAAACGTTTTAAAACATGAAAAACCAATACATTAGTGCTGAAATATGATTCTTCTTGCATTTCTTCCCGCAAACTCATTCATCAAGTTTGTATAATCAAGCTTTTCAGCCATATCTCTTTCAATCGACAATATTGACAATCCATTAAGCCTCTCTTATGACATACTCGACCGTAGATACGATTTTATGAGCTTCAGCTTTGAAAAACTTCTTTCTGCTGAGGCAACGGAAACAGGAATTGTCATCATTATACGATATACTGTCCATGTGTTTGGATAACAACTTTCCCTCTTTTTCAATAACTCCAATATTCCAGCAGCCTTCGTAATACTTTCAGGCAAACCCCCTCTCAAAAGCTTCAGCTCCAAAAACAAATCATCACCATTACCAGAATAATTACCATGCTTCAGAAAAACTTCAAGGTTAGCACAAGAAACCATCAGCTTGTCATCTTCAGCTAGCTTCAGTTTTTTGAAGTCGAATAAGAATCCAAAAGTCTTTTCATAACCTTGAAGTTGATCAAACCTTGTCTCAAGAGAAACCAAACCTTGATCCACAATTTTGATGAAGTAGTTGATCCTAAAATCTTCTTCAGGTGTTAGCACCACATCTTCTCCAACTTTATCTGGCTCTTCCCCATGAAACTGTTTTCTTTTAGTAGGACGTTTTGCTTTTTTAGAGAACACAGGATCAATTTCCATTTCACTAGCAATCTTTTCAGCTTCTCTCTTGGCTGCTTGAAAGCCTGTTTCTCTATAATCCTTAAAAAAAGAAACAAGTCCTTTCAATTGAGCAATAGCAATATCAATATCCATATCTTCTGACTGCAGGATCTTGCTTACTTTGTTAACAACAAACAAAAGCTCATACCAAATAATCATTCCAAACACAAACTCAAAGTTCCCAATTCCATGGATATCACTCATGGCAAGAGACTCAGCCTCACTTCTTGTTCTCGGATTGTCACTGTTATTTGCCAAGTAAAACAGTTCTTCTCTTATCTTAGGAGCTTGAAACCGTATTGCTTTGATGCTGTTGATGCGACTCTCCCAACGAGTTTGTGAAAATGGCTTAACTGTAATACCATTCACAATCTCCTTAAAAACATCACAATTATTTGTTGAAGAGGAAAACAAACAGTAGATGCGTTGAACAACACCAAAAAATGATACTGCTATTTCCGACGAGGAAGCAATATCTGAAAGTGCAAGATTTAAACTATGGCAACCACATGGTGTGTAAACTGCTTGTGGATTAATTTCCAGCAATCTCTTTTGTACTCCTTTATGTTTACCTTTCATATTTGACCCATTATCATAGCCTTGCCCTCTAATGTCATCAATACTCTGTCCCAAATCAATCAATACATCTTGAAGGGTGCCAAAAAGACCTTCACCAGTTTTGTCTTTAATTTCCAAGAATGTCAAAAAGAACTCTTCGATCTTTGGTGAGGTCTCAGAAATATCTACACATCGGATGACCAGGGACATCTGTTCTGTGTTGCTGATATCAGGAGTACAATCAAGACTAACTGAATAGTATTTTGCACATCGAATCTTCTTTAAGATCATTTTTTTATCTCACTCCCAAGCATCTCTATCAACTCATTCTTAATTTTGTAACTCAAATAATGATAACGAGTTTCATGTTTTTCAATTCGTCTAATGTGCTCTTTCATCACTTCATCAAAATCTGAAAATACTTCAATCATGCCCAAGAAATTTCCATTACCAGCAACACGAATCTTATCACTCCTTCCACGAAATGCCATATTCTGTTTAGCAAGGCCTTTCACCAGTGCAACTATCCTCAACAATACATCTCTCCAGTATTGTTTCTCTTTGTTCACCTCTTCTTGAATATGTTTGTCAATGGTCTGACTCGTCTTTAGCCTCACTTCTAGCTCTATCCATTGAGTCATGCATATGATATGCTTATGACTTTTTCATGCTCCTTTAGCATTTTTGAAAGATTTCTCCAATCATTGTATCCACTGGTTGCAATCTGATTAGCATTTCTGTCTTGGGTGAATAGTTTACAACAAAAACAAAAGACCTTATCTTTTACTTTGGAGTAAACTAACCATTGTCTATCTTGCTTCTCTCCATTTCGTATTTCTCTTGTATAAGAAGAATGAGAAAAACATCTACCAACATAATCTCTTGGAAAATGATAATCAATCGGTAGCCGCATTGTTGGACCTTTCTCAACAAGAAAATCTCTCATTCTATTATCAACTTTTTTCCAGTTTCCAGGATCATCGACATCTCCACTTATCTGATATTCTTTAACACCATCCATTTTCTCTTCTTCGTCCTTATTCCCAGTCTCTCTTTTGCTTTCACTACCACCACCACCGTCACTCTCATTATTATTCATGTTCTTATAGAGATGGGTCCTAAAAGAATTAGAAAAGAGATGGGAGTAAAATCTCATCCTTATTCCCAGTCAAATATAAAAGAGATGGGAGTAAAATCTCATCCTTCTTCGTCCTTATTCCCAGTCAAATCTTCTATAGTCTCATCTTCTAAAACCTCATCAAGTTTAGGAGTTTCAGTTTTTGTAACGTACCTTAACATTGAATTGGGTTGAGATTTTATTAATGCTTCTTGTCTTTTCTTTCTTCTTTCTTTTTCAGCACCTCCCATCTCTTTTCTAATTCTTTTAGTACCCATCTTTCTGCAACGATTAAAAAATCAATGGCTAAGCTATAAATAAACACATATAAATAATCATGAGTAGAGATATATATATGCAGATAGAAAATATGAAACCAAAAGAATTCCATTACTATATAATTGACTACTTTTCCAAAGAAAGTCAACTCTAATATATGTATTTAACTCTACAACGCATAAAGAAGTTGACAAGTTTTAAAAGTAACAAACAAAATTCTATTACACATGTATGAAATAATGAATTTACCACGATGGATCAAGGAGAAGAGGAGATGATTCAGTTTACAATTGCAGAAGAAAATAAGCAACGATTCAAGTAATAGGAATTAGGAAGATGATATCAATTAAGGATATGTTTAGACTTTAGAGCTTTACGGCGACGATAACAAAAAAAAGTGAATTAATTTAGGTTTAACGAAAAATTCTTTTTTGTTTACTTAAAAAAACTTTATTGTAAAATAAAAAAAAAAGTTATTGCGACTTAAAAGAATCGAACACAAGACCGGCCACATTTAACTGTTAACACTAAGCTACTATACCACCAAGACACTTATGAATTTGTGGCCGAAAATATTTGATAAATCTGTAGGCCGGAACAAGTGCTTGATTGGCTTGGCCCAAAGGCCGGCCCTGGTTGCTTCCATTACATTTCTTCTGCTTCTGCATTCTTTCAGTCTTTTTTTACCTCACAAATAAACAAAATTTCAATACTTGCTTTGAAATCAATGTGTGAAGATAATTTCTTCCAGGAAGGAAAAAATGCCGAAGAAATACAAGAGTTTCTTGGAGATAGTCTTAAATATTGTAAATAAACAAAAATCCAGAAGCTAGACAGACCGAAAACCGATTTTTACCCGATACTAGGCTAATCACCGAAATGTAACAACTTTCTAATCATCTACACACCCTTAAACAAAGACAAATTGAGAGAACAAGGAACGAACAACCCATCCAATCATGATTCTTCATATAGCGGAAAAAAAGTCTACTTCTCTACTTCGTAAGACCTAGATTTCTTACTCCAGCAAACACCAACAAAAACAGATACTTCAATCAACTTTCCAGAGACGGCAATGTCAGAAACTGACTGTTAGAACGCTTCGATAGAAACCAACGGAAAAACGAGATCGCGAACTGATCTGATGAACAAAGCCAAGGAACAAACTAACAAGAGATCTCAACTGCAAATCTTCTATGGTTTCCTAACATAAAATAGCAATCTTAAAAATTATTCTAACGGTACAAAGCACAAGGTATAAGGGTATCACTATGGCAAACCTGTATGGTTATTTGTTCCAATTAATACAACAAGTGTCTATCTTGAAATCTTTTTAAAATGGTTCCTTGAATAAAATAAACAAAGACCATAATTAAAAGGGTCTTTGAACAGCCAAAGCTAAATCCCATTACTCAGTTAAGAAAATTTCCTTAGAATAACAATGCCGGTTCCAGCATTCATACTGTGACCCCTCGAGTAAGCGAGCTTACTTATTTGTTATCCGGCCAAACCGCCTCTGGCGTAATCTAATTGTTGGTTTGTGTTGCTGCACGCTGGTGGATTGTTTAAGATTTACCCGATCATTCCAGGGCACAATCTTAAGTGGATGAGCTTCTGTGTTGAAAACCCACTCATCCAAGGAAATAACCGTTGTGGGCGAAAAGAGGAGATAAAGATACTTGAGCGTCTCTGCAAGGAAGAAACTTTGCATCTTGTTGTCCTTAACGCCTGTATTAACCTGGAAATGGTTGGAAAAGAAAAAAAACAGAATCTCCCATCAAATTATACGGAGTTAGGGCTAATGCTACGTATGGTGGATTGGTATAATTCAATTCACTGCGGTTTTAACAATGTGAGATCTAATTAAGAGGCTAGCGAGAACTTACATCCTTCAAACCGACATATCCAGACTCTATACGTGAGTTCTTCTCAAACGCTTCAAATATATTCCATCCCCACTCTTGATATGTCTTGTTGCCAGTTAACCGCCAGAGGTAAAACAGTGATTCGACAGTTTCTGGTCTCAAGATGTTCCATGACGTTCCAACACTCATGTCCTGAATCATCATGATTGTGAATTGTAAACTAAACAGCTAATATACTCGTAATATAAACAATGTATTTTGAAAAACAGACAAATGACGTACATTCCCAGAGTTGAAGAAATAATTCTCCCCAGCCAGTTTTGTTGGTGTTGATTGGTAAAAGTTATAACATGTCCATGCAAGCTGCAATAGCAATAAAGGCTTAAGACCCGAAGGCAGAAACTCTGGGGAAATCTGAAACACCTATTGATATAGCTATGACCAAAGGTCATTCAAGCCATAGCTTTACCTCTTCAGCAAGTGAGAGAAACTTCTTTGCTTCAGCAGGATCATTATACCCAGATGCTCCTAAAGCCAACATTCCAGGAGCAAAGCATGCCAATTCATCCATCTGAACATAGATAAGAAAGAAACATGAAAATGGAAACGCTAGGCAACACAAATTTTCACCTATTACAAGGGCAACAATGAACAGACAGGTATACCTTATCGATCAAAGAATTTCCACTCTTCTCACAGATATATGTAAACGACGAAGGTGTTGATTTCTTAACCAAGCTTACCAGACCATTCATTGATTTCTCCCACATATCTCTGAAGCCAAGATTTCAAGCAATAACAGTCACTAATGTTATTTTTGGCTAGAAAAGAAGAACATAGATATCAAGGAGAATGATAAATGGGATGGCAACTGGTTGCAATCGGCTGAGTTGAATTCAATCAGCTTTCAAATGTTCCAATATTATATTTTCCATTTGACTTACAAGACACACATATATATACTTACTAAAAAAAGTAAAACTTACCTATAGTGTTTCACTTCCAAAGTTTTGTTCCCAAACACCCAAACTTTGAGCAAATACTCGTAAAAGCTGTATGCAAAATATCAGCCGTCACACATCAAACCAAAGCAAAACCAGAAGAGATCAGATGAGCAGCAATATAAAATGCAATCAAGTTGAACACAAGACCTGTCTCCCATCGCACCAAATGTCGTGGTAGAGTACGATGGATTACCAGTATCAGGATTTATATAGATTGGAAGTAAACCATCAGCAGGGAAGTTCTTATTTAGTACTGAAATAACCTTTTCTACCTGAGACACGAGTTACAAACAGTTCAACCATTGAGTTGCAAATTATTTCCTACGGATTATGTATCCTACCATATTGTCAACCAACTCCAATACCTAATCAGTATATGATACAGATATATAGAATAAGTCACGACCCTTAAAAAAAAGCTAGGAAATCTGTATTCACATTTATTGATCTATAAACATCACTATCTTTCTGATAGGCGGATGGATATGTGGTAAGTTAACAATGTTACTAGTAAAAGGAGAAATGCACCTTTTGCTGATACTTTGGGTCCCCTGTCCTCTGGGAAAGAGCAATAAACTCGAGCTGTTCAGTACCAGAATCTGCAAGAATACTGTCTCCCTAGTAGAAGAGATAAGTAAAAAATCAACTAAACTGACAGGTCACATGTAGTAACCAGAGCAAAAAAAGAGACCAGACAACAAATTGATATTCTGTGACGAAGCAAGTGGCCACTATTTCTGAAAAGGTGCAGGCCTATGAAAATCAGCAAGACAAGGGAAGGAAATAATAGAGATTCACAAAACAAGCATCCAATGCTTAACGTTTGGAAGACCGACAAGGAACTATAATGGCTTCCTTTCACAATGGCTTATACTGGTGGTGATGAGAATATGATAATTTGGGACTTATTATAATTGAGTAATCTGGGACTTACCCCTGCCCATGTAGGATTGTGAGCATTTCCATGTCTCAAGTTGATAATATTATATGGTATTCCCGATTGAGTGTCCCATGCAGGCAATAATCTGTCTGCAATATCCTTAGCCTTATCAAGGAAAAGTTTATCCCCAGAAAGATCATACGCACTGAGAAGCCCTCCCACCACTCTGGAAGCCAACAAAGAGTAAAGATTTAAGCGCAGATGCAACACTTCCACTCCACATTCTGTTAACGCCTACCAACAACTAACCTAAACAAGATGACTCTTCTGACTACAGGTAAGAAAATAACATGGTAAACCTGTTAAATGCAACCTTATGGTTGTCTCAAACATACTGGCCGCATAATCCTTGTCGAAATCTAATGAGGTTGCAACCCACCTGCAAATGAAAGACAATAAGCAAATGAAGGCTGGAAAAGACGAACAGGCTAAGTTGGGAGTCAAACTTCAATTAATGGAGAAGATAAAATTTAAAAATGACTTTGTTATAGCCAGAAAATGATCACTGTTTCTATATCATCTTGAAACAGGCTACTTGTATGAGTTCTATTTTACAGCCAAAAGTAAACATTGCACAACAGATACAATACAAAAATTCAATAGCCTTTTTTTATTGTATATTGTCCACTTCTTCTTTAGATGAAAGAGGTTAGGAATTCAAGTCCTATGCATTTCAATAGCACGCCAATTATTTTTCACAATACAATGAGACAAGCCCTTTTTTAACTAGTCATGCCATAAAGAGATCTTCCTAGAAAATGGCGAGGGTGGAAGAAATCTACTCACTCTCTGGCTTTCTGAAACTGCTCATCTAGACCCATTATATAGAGTGTATCTAATGCATCTATCATAGTTGCTCCAAGGCCACCAAAGCTGTCAACGCCATCTTTTGTCTGGGGCTGGTAATGCACAAAAAAGAGAAACAAAATAGCTTCACAGACAGATATCTATTGCATATCATTGCAAGCAGATAGTGTTCACATTTTAAATAGTTAAACAACACAATACTTGCAAGCCTCTGAAAACTGTTGAAACTTAACAGAATCTGATTGCGTTGCAGATAATTATACAATTTCTAAGTAAGGCACCATATGAAGATCATTTTGTGTATCGAGAACCCATTGTCACTGAAATAAACATAAACTGTACCTGAAGCTCATCTTGTCCCCATGCATACTTTTCATACGAACTCCAAGCATGAATCATTGCTTCTTTAACCCTCTGCATTCGCTGGGCATCAAGTGGATTTTCCTGGACATCATCCTTCAAAGTCTTCACAGATACATCCTCCGCGATGATTTTTACCTCTTCTAACTAGCAGAAAATATAATAAAGTTGAGATTGTAATAAAAAGTCCTAAAATTTCTCTAATGTTAACCAGAGTCTTACAAAACAAAATCCAGATCCCGACACCATAACGCTACATTAATATCGCGAACAACCACTATGCATCAAGGAGATGCAAAAAGGAGGAAAAAGAAGTGCTTTGGGTCTAATCAAAAGGCTAAGAGGGAAAAGAAAATAGCTTAGCTTACCATCATCTGCAACCGCAAAACTTCTTCATTTAACTTGGAAACTTCAAACTGCAACACATAATAAGTGCAAGAAAAGATACATTCATGATTCATTGCCTTGGAATAGATAAATAAAATGTAGCTTCTTTCAATAACAGAGGCTCTACTTCAATGTAAGGATTGTATTGGATTGCCTCAAGAGCTTGAGTCACACCAAACTAGATTATCGTCTATCAATTGAGCTAAATCAGATTCAGTGGCTAATATCGAGATTGAATAGAGGGGGAAAAAAAGGTACCTCATAGTCTCGGGCAAGAGTTTGACGATCCCAAACGACCATGGAAACAGAGACGAAGAGAATGAAAAGCAAAGCTAGACGTCTCGGCCTTCTGAGATAATAAGATGGGTTGAAATATATCCATATCCCATGACCACTAACCACTTTACTCCTCGCCATTCTCAATTCTCAGATTCAGGAACAGATCGGATCAGAGTAAGGAAAAGGAACGAAATTTTGTCGAAGAATCAGGTGGGAAGAAATTGGTTTGTTTACCGATTTGGTTTCCTTGAAGAAAGAGGATAACAAACAAAAAAGTGTTTTTTTTTTTTTTTTTTTGTTATAGCAAGTATATTAAAAAAAGGGTTCTTTCTCTGTCTCTTCATTTCTCACTCTCGCTTTGTTCGCTCCGATGATGATGGAGAAGAGAAACCCAGTAGAACTTCCGGAGGATTTGGTAGTGGAGATACTCTCTAGGGTTCCGACGGTTTCTCTGGCACGATTCCGATCTACATCCAAAAGATGGAACGGTCTGTTCAAAGATTGGAGATTTGCGAAGAAGCACTCTGCTAAAGCACCAAGGCACTCTCTGGTTATCTTGTTGGTTGATTTTAGGGTTTTTCTAGTGAGCTTCGATCCTAATGGAATTCACAATAACGAGGTTGCTCCATCTGCAAAGGTAACAAGTCAATTTAGCCTCAAAGAGCCTCTTTTTAATGGTTCGGAAGAAGAAGTCGATATACGCAACGTCTTTCACTGTGACGGTTTATTGCTATGCACCACCGAGGACAATAGACTCGTGGTTTGGAATCCGTGTTCAGGTGAAACTAAGTGGATCAAACCCAGAACTTCCTACAAGGAATCCGATGTCTATGCTCTTGGATACGACGACAAATCCTCCTGTGGATCTATTGTCGGTTTTTTTTTTGTGGTTTGGGCTTCATCGTTATTCTTATTGCTCAGCCCATAACCCAATCATCTAGTCAAAGCTAATAACGAGGTCAACATCGTCTTCTCCAAAAGAGGTGAACGTAACAGACTTTTACAGAGGAGAAAAAAAAAAGATAATCGCAAAATCTTGAGAGAGAGAGAAGAGATTCGAATCAGTGAGTGATTGAATCAGAAGCTTCATCACAATGAATCTTTTGGTCTTCGTCTCCAGTTGTCACGCCGATCAAGAGGTTCTGTTTTGCGGTGGTTCTCCGGTGAAGTCGGAATCAAAGCTCCGGTGAAGAAGCTTGTTGATTTCGCTGCAAAGCTTCATACAAGAGCAAGCCAATAGAAAGGTTAACACAGGTTTAAATCTATTGGTCAAAGAGAGAGTAATAACTCTCTGTTCTTGTGGTTATCATTACCTGATATTAATGGAAGCTTGGTGGTTTTAGATCCACCCCCAGAGAGTAGGCAACGAACTCTGGGTAAACATATCTTGTGTCTTTACGTTTTTGCATCTCTAACTTGGTCAAACCTGAAATTGAACACAAGGCAATCTGATTTGGTTAAACAACACAAACGAAACTGGACCAATTAAATCCTAACAAGTGGTATCAGAGCTGTAGGTTTACAGCAAGGTGTGGATTGTGGTTAAGCAGTCTAAGTTGCAGGGTTTGATTCTGGGAAAGTTCAGTGTGTGTGCATTGGTCAGGCCAGGGTAATTTCAGTGTGTTGATTGGATTGAGGTTTGTCAGATTTCAGAAAGTATGGAACCAGTAGTTGCAAGGTTCGATATGGAGAAGTTTGATGGTAAAGGAGATTTTGGTATGTGGAAGTTTAAAATGCTTATGCAGCTTGAGTTACAAGGGTTGCACAAGATCATTACCGGAGAAGAGGCAGTGAGCTCGTCTAGTGCTGCTCCGTTTGTTCCGTCAGTGATAAGAAGTCAGGCTGCTGCAGCAACTGATCCGAAGCTTGATGACCCTCCTACTCCAACTCCTAGGAAGCCTCTGGCATCTGCAGGTTATACTGATGAACAAAGAAAAGACAGAGACCTTAGAGCTAAGAATCTGATATGTTCATGCCTAGGTAATATGGTTTTACGTAAGGTAATGAGGGAAAAGACTGCACAAGATGTGTGGAAAGCACTTGAAAAAGATTATCAGACCAAATCTTTGCCTAACAGGATCTATCTAAAGCAAAGATTTGCCAGCTACAAAATGGATGAGTCTAAATCCATAGAAGAAAATCTGGATGGATTTCTCAAGCTTGTTGATGATTTAGCAAGTCTAAATATCATGGTTAGTGATGAGGATCAAGCAATACAGGTTCTGTCCAGCCTACCAAAACAATATGACTCACTAGTTCATACCCTAAAGTATGGCAATGGTAAAGAAACACTTACCCTTGCTGAAGTCACTGAATCTGCTTACTCCAAGGAGACTGATTTGAGAGAAGCAGGTCTCTTGAGCAAGTCCAAGTCTCCAGCAGAAGGATTGTTTGTTGGTAGAGGAAGACCTGAAAAGAAAAACCAGAATTCTGTTAGAGGAAGATCAAAGAACAAGGACAAAAGATCAAAATCTAAACCCAGAAGTCAATCTAAAGCAAGAGAGTGCTGGAACTGTGGAAAAGAAGGGCATTATAAAAGAGATTGCCCAGAATATAAAGGTTCAAAGCCTAACAGTTCTGCTAATGTAGCTGAGGAGAAGGAGTTTCCTATGATACTCACTGCAAGTACCAATAACTCAAAGAATGAATGGGTTTTCGATTCTGGGTGTACATTCCACATAACACCAGATAGACATGCATTATTTGACTTTGAAGAGTGTGATGGTACAACAGTATTAATGGGAAACAATACTCTTGAAAAGGTTGAGGGTATGGGGAAAGTCAAGATTGTTAATCCTGACAATTCCGTGGTTATACTGACAGAGGTTAGGTATATGCCTACTATGGGAAGAAATTTGATCTCTTATGGACAGCTTGAACACAATGGGTTGAAATACGAGGGTGAAGATTTTGTGTTGACTTGGCATAAGAAAATGCCTGATAAAAGGTCTTGGTCCAAAGGTGTTCACAGGTAAATGGAGAGACGGCTTATACTATCTACAAGCTAAGGTAGTAAGTGGTGAGGCAGCTGTTGCAAAATCAGAAGTAAATCTGACAAACACATGGCACTCCAGATTAGGTCACATGAGCCTAAAGAATATGAATATACTTGTTAAAGCAGGCCATCTAAGTGACAAAGAGGTAAAAACATTGGATTTCTGTGAAACATGTGTTCTAGGGAAGTCTCACAAACAAAGTTTTCCTACAGCTAAACATACTACTGAAGGCAAGTTGGATTATATTCACAGTGATCTGTGGGGTTCAGTTGGTAATACAGAGAATCTTTCGGGATGCAAATACTTCCTAACGTTCATAGATGATTTCTCTAAGAAGGTGTGGATTAGGTTCTTGAGAAGCAAGGATGCAGTATTTGAAAACTTTGTTGAATGGAAGACTATGGTTGAGAACCAAACTGGCAGAAAAGTTAAGTGTCTTAGGACAGATAACGGTCTAGAGTTCTGCAACATACAGATGGATAGTTTGTGCAAAGAATCTGGGATTCGAAGGCACAGAACTTGTACCTATACGCCTCAACAAAATGGTGTATCAGAAAGGATGAATAGAACTATTGCTGATAAAATCAGATGTATGTTATCTGAGGCTGGATTGGAAAAACGTTTTTGGGCAGAAGCTGCATCTACTGCTGTGTATTTGATCAACAGAACACCAAGTGCTGCCTTGGGTTTTAAGATTCCAGAAGAAGTCTGGACAGATTCTAAGGTGGAGTATGGTCATTTGAAAAGGTTTGGGTGTGTTGCATATGTGCATACTACACAAGACAAGATGAGTCCTAGAGCTGTTAAAGGTATCTTCATGGGGTATCCTCAAGGTACCAAAGGTTATAGAGTATGGCTACCTGATGAAGGAAAGTCTACTATAACCCGAAATGTGGTTTTTGATGAAGAGTCCCTATATGCAGTAAAGAAAGTGGTTGAAAAGTCTAAGACCAAGCAGGGAAAACGGGTTTCATTCAGTACTACACTAATACAAGGACCTAGTGGAGAGAACTCTGAAACTTCTGAAAACAGTCAAGAGGTTTCTGGTGAAGGTGGAGCTACGTCAAAGGATTCAGACGGTTCAAATGATGATTCTACGGCTGAAGACAGCTCAGGATCTGACTATGTGTATGAGGGTACTGATGACGAAGGGGGCTCAATTGGTGCTGATGTTATTGCTAGAGATCTACCAAAGAGAACCAAGAAGGTTCCTGCAAGGTACAGTAGTGAGGAGTTTGTGGTAGCCTATGCCCTAAATTGTGCTGCAGAAATTGAGCTGGATGAGCCAAAAACAGTTGCTGAGGCTAAGTGTAGTAAGGATTGGGTTAAATGGAATGGAGGAATGGGAGAAGAAATGCAGTCTTTGCTAAAGAATGGGACATGGGTTTTGGTGGATAGGCCACTTGGTCAGAAAACAGTGGGATGTAAATGGATCTTCAAGCTAAAGGAAGGTATTCCAGAAGTTGAAGCTATGAGGTATAAGGCCAGACTTGTTGCTAAGGGGTTTACACAAGTTGAAGGAGTAGATTATAATGAAATATTCTCTCCGGTTGTGAAGCATGTTTCTATTCGGATTCTCTTATCAGTTGTGGTTGATCTAGACTTTGAACTAGAACAACTAGATGTGAAAACTGCCTTTCTCCATGGAAACCTTGATGAGCTTATCTACATGGATCAGCCAGAGGGTTTTATCCAAAAGGGAGAAGAGAATAAAGTGTGTCTACTTAAGAAGTCTCTCTATGGATTAAAACAATCCCCTAGACAATGGAATCAACGGTTCAACCAGTTTATAAAAGGTCAAGGGTTTAAACGGTGTGTTAAAGATCCATGTGTGTATTTCAAAGGTAAAACAGTTGAGGATACAATCTTCTTGCTACTGTATGTTGATGATATGCTTGTAGCAGCTAAAGACATGAAGAAGATTGAGATACTTAAAAAGGGTTTGAATTCTGAGTTTGAAATGAAAGATCTAGGTGCAGCTAAAAGGATACTTGGGATGGATATCTTAAGAGACAGGAAAAAAGGTATTCTCAAGTTATCTCAAGAAAGATATCTCAAGCAGGTTCTAAGATCTTTCGGTATGAGTGACTGCAAATCAGTAATCACACCAACCAACTCACAGTTCAAGCTAAAAAGCCTTACTAAAGAGGAGCTGGTTACCGAATCTGGGTTTAGGGAATCAGTTCCTTATGCTAGTGCTGTAGGGAGCCTAATGTATGCTATGATCGGCTCAAGGCCTGATCTAGCATATGCTGTTGGTTTGGTCAGCAGGTTTATGGCTAATCCAGGAAGAGTTCATTGGGCTGCAGTTAAGTGGATTTTAAGATATATTCAAGGTGCAGCTGATGTATGTCTAACATTTACTAAATCATATAGTTTTGAGGTTGAAGGGTATTGTGATTCAGACTATTCTACTGATTTAGACAAGCGGCGATCTATTTCAGGCTACGTGTACAAGATTGGTGGAAATACAGTCAGTTGGAGGTCTACACTGCAGCATGTTGTAGCGTTATCTACTACAGAGGCTGAGTACATGGCGTTATCAGAGGGTACTAAAGAAGGGTTGTGGTTAAAGGAGTTTTTTGAGGAACTAGGTTTCAAGGTGGAGTCTTTTAAGCTACATTGCGATTCACAAAGTGCTATTTGTCTAGCAAAGAATGCTACATTTCACGACAGAACTAAACATATAGCTAACAAGATTCATTTCATCCGGGATATTCATGAGTTCGGCCTAGTCCAGATTCTAAAGATTCACACTACCCTAAACCCAGTTGATATGTTAACAAAGAGCTTACCAGGAAGTGCGTTTGAGAGCTGTCTCGTAGCTCTCAAAGTCATCTCCAAAGCGTGAGTGTCTTGGGGCAATGGTGGTGGTGGCCTTGTCAATTGGGTCATGTCGCATCAGAAAACAAAGTTTCAAGTTAGTATCTGCTCTAACGAGAAACTGGTACACAAATTGACAACTTAGCAGTGTGAGAAGTTCAGTGGGTTCTGGTGAAAGAGTCTACGGTATCAGATTCAGAGGGGTCAGAGAAGCTTACCAGTTTTGGGTTGGAGATTCTGGTTGTTGTTCGAAGAGCCTTCGGTTGCTGGTTCAAGTATTGTCGAGGGCTTGGTCGAGATGGAACAAGGAACATCACTCTTTCTGGTATTCAAGAAGTCGTTCAAAAGTCGAGACTTGGACAGATTGAAGTCGAAGAGTCGCGTCAGTCAAAAGCGTTTCTCGTTTACTTCTGGAAATCGAATCAAGAATAAAAGGGGTCAGCTTTATAGCTGATAAGATCGGAAAAGAGAAGAGTTAAATTTCTGGGTTGAGAGGAAACTTACTTGGATCTGTCGTCCGATTGAGGTTGCTGAGATTGGGTCTTCGGTGAAGAGGGTCAGGTTTCAGTGGTCAGATATGCAGCGGAAGAGAGTTCCGGTCAGTTTGGGCGGTGGCTGGGTCGGTGAAGTCGCGAACAGGTTTGTGTCTTCGGTCGGCTAGGGTTATCGCAGGGAAGGAGAAGAGATGTGTTTGGGATTTGACAAAAACCGACAAAGGTGGAGAATTGTGGATCTATTGTCGGTTTTTTTTTTGTGGTTTAGGCTTCATAAGTAATGGGCCTCGTTATTCTCATTGCTCAGCCCATAACCCAATCATCTAGTCAAAGCTAATAACGAGGTCAACATCGTCTTCTCCAAAAGAGGTGAACGTAACAGACTTTTACAGAGGAGAAAAAAAAAGATAATCGCAAAATCTTGAGAGAGAGATAGAGAGAGAAGAGATTCGAATCAGTGAGTGATTGAATCAGAAGCTTCATCACAGTGAATCTTTTGGTCTTCGTCTCCAGTTGTCACGCCGATCAAGAGGTTCTGTTTTGCGGTGGTTCTCCGGTGAAGTCGGAATCAAAGCTCCGGTGAAGAAGCTTGTTGATTTCGCTGCAAAGCTTCATACAAGAGCAAGCCAATAGAAAGGTTAACACAGGTTTAAATCTATTGGTCAAAGAGAGAGTAATAACTCTCTGTTCTTGTGGTTATCATTACCTGATATTAATGGAAGCTTGGTGGTTTTAGATCCACCCCCAGAGAGTAGGCAACGAACTCTGGGTAAACATATCTTGTGTCTTTACGTTTTTGCATCTCTAACTTGGTCAAACCTGAAATTGAACACAAGGCAATCTGATTTGGTTAAACAACACAAACGAAACTGGACCAATTAAATCCTAACAAGTGGTATCAGAGCTGTAGGTTTACAGCAAGGTGTGGATTGTGGTTAAGCAGTCTAAGTTGCAGGGTTTGATTCTGGGAAAGTTCAGTGTGTGTGCATTGGTCAGGCCAGGGTAATTTCAGTGTGTTGATTGGATTGAGGTTTGTCAGATTTCAGAAAGTATGGAACCAGTAGTTGCAAGGTTCGATATGGAGAAGTTTGATGGTAAAGGAGATTTTGGTATGTGGAAGTTTAAAATGCTTATGCAGCTTGAGTTACAAGGGTTGCACAAGATCATTACCGGAGAAGAGGCAGTGAGCTCGTCTAGTGCTGCTCCGTTTGTTCCGTCAGTGATAAGAAGTCAGGCTGCTGCAGCAACTGATCCGAAGCTTGATGACCCTCCTACTCCAACTCCTAGGAAGCCTCTGGCATCTGCAGGTTATACTGATGAACAAAGAAAAGACAGAGACCTTAGAGCTAAGAATCTGATATGTTCATGCCTAGGTAATATGGTTTTACGTAAGGTAATGAGGGAAAAGACTGCACAAGATGTGTGGAAAGCACTTGAAAAAGATTATCAGACCAAATCTTTGCCTAACAGGATCTATCTAAAGCAAAGATTTGCCAGCTACAAAATGGATGAGTCTAAATCCATAGAAGAAAATCTGGATGGATTTCTCAAGCTTGTTGATGATTTAGCAAGTCTAAATATCATGGTTAGTGATGAGGATCAAGCAATACAGGTTCTGTCCAGCCTACCAAAACAATATGACTCACTAGTTCATACCCTAAAGTATGGCAATGGTAAAGAAACACTTACCCTTGCTGAAGTCACTGAATCTGCTTACTCCAAGGAGACTGATTTGAGAGAAGCAGGTCTCTTGAGCAAGTCCAAGTCTCCAGCAGAAGGATTGTTTGTTGGTAGAGGAAGACCTGAAAAGAAAAACCAGAATTCTGTTAGAGGAAGATCAAAGAACAAGGACAAAAGATCAAAATCTAAACCCAGAAGTCAATCTAAAGCAAGAGAGTGCTGGAACTGTGGAAAAGAAGGGCATTATAAAAGAGATTGCCCAGAATATAAAGGTTCAAAGCCTAACAGTTCTGCTAATGTAGCTGAGGAGAAGGAGTTTCCTATGATACTCACTGCAAGTACCAATAACTCAAAGAATGAATGGGTTTTCGATTCTGGGTGTACATTCCACATAACACCAGATAGACATGCATTATTTGACTTTGAAGAGTGTGATGGTACAACAGTATTAATGGGAAACAATACTCTTGAAAAGGTTGAGGGTATGGGGAAAGTCAAGATTGTTAATCCTGACAATTCCGTGGTTATACTGACAGAGGTTAGGTATATGCCTACTATGGGAAGAAATTTGATCTCTTATGGACAGCTTGAACACAATGGGTTGAAATACGAGGGTGAAGATTTTGTGTTGACTTGGCATAAGAAAATGCCTGATAAAAGGTCTTGGTCCAAAGGTGTTCACAGGTAAATGGAGAGACGGCTTATACTATCTACAAGCTAAGGTAGTAAGTGGTGAGGCAGCTGTTGCAAAATCAGAAGTAAATCTGACAAACACATGGCACTCCAGATTAGGTCACATGAGCCTAAAGAATATGAATATACTTGTTAAAGCAGGCCATCTAAGTGACAAAGAGGTAAAAACATTGGATTTCTGTGAAACATGTGTTCTAGGGAAGTCTCACAAACAAAGTTTTCCTACAGCTAAACATACTACTGAAGGCAAGTTGGATTATATTCACAGTGATCTGTGGGGTTCAGTTGGTAATACAGAGAATCTTTCGGGATGCAAATACTTCCTAACGTTCATAGATGATTTCTCTAAGAAGGTGTGGATTAGGTTCTTGAGAAGCAAGGATGCAGTATTTGAAAACTTTGTTGAATGGAAGACTATGGTTGAGAACCAAACTGGCAGAAAAGTTAAGTGTCTTAGGACAGATAACGGTCTAGAGTTCTGCAACATACAGATGGATAGTTTGTGCAAAGAATCTGGGATTCGAAGGCACAGAACTTGTACCTATACGCCTCAACAAAATGGTGTATCAGAAAGGATGAATAGAACTATTGCTGATAAAATCAGATGTATGTTATCTGAGGCTGGATTGGAAAAACGTTTTTGGGCAGAAGCTGCATCTACTGCTGTGTATTTGATCAACAGAACACCAAGTGCTGCCTTGGGTTTTAAGATTCCAGAAGAAGTCTGGACAGATTCTAAGGTGGAGTATGGTCATTTGAAAAGGTTTGGGTGTGTTGCATATGTGCATACTACACAAGACAAGATGAGTCCTAGAGCTGTTAAAGGTATCTTCATGGGGTATCCTCAAGGTACCAAAGGTTATAGAGTATGGCTACCTGATGAAGGAAAGTCTACTATAACCCGAAATGTGGTTTTTGATGAAGAGTCCCTATATGCAGTAAAGAAAGTGGTTGAAAAGTCTAAGACCAAGCAGGGAAAACGGGTTTCATTCAGTACTACACTAATACAAGGACCTAGTGGAGAGAACTCTGAAACTTCTGAAAACAGTCAAGAGGTTTCTGGTGAAGGTGGAGCTACGTCAAAGGATTCAGACGGTTCAAATGATGATTCTACGGCTGAAGACAGCTCAGGATCTGACTATGTGTATGAGGGTACTGATGACGAAGGGGGCTCAATTGGTGCTGATGTTATTGCTAGAGATCTACCAAAGAGAACCAAGAAGGTTCCTGCAAGGTACAGTAGTGAGGAGTTTGTGGTAGCCTATGCCCTAAATTGTGCTGCAGAAATTGAGCTGGATGAGCCAAAAACAGTTGCTGAGGCTAAGTGTAGTAAGGATTGGGTTAAATGGAATGGAGGAATGGGAGAAGAAATGCAGTCTTTGCTAAAGAATGGGACATGGGTTTTGGTGGATAGGCCACTTGGTCAGAAAACAGTGGGATGTAAATGGATCTTCAAGCTAAAGGAAGGTATTCCAGAAGTTGAAGCTATGAGGTATAAGGCCAGACTTGTTGCTAAGGGGTTTACACAAGTTGAAGGAGTAGATTATAATGAAATATTCTCTCCGGTTGTGAAGCATGTTTCTATTCGGATTCTCTTATCAGTTGTGGTTGATCTAGACTTTGAACTAGAACAACTAGATGTGAAAACTGCCTTTCTCCATGGAAACCTTGATGAGGTTATCTACATGGATCAGCCAGAGGGTTTTATCCAAAAGGGAGAAGAGAATAAAGTGTGTCTACTTAAGAAGTCTCTCTATGGATTAAAACAATCCCCTAGACAATGGAATCAACGGTTCAACCAGTTTATAAAAGGTCAAGGGTTTAAACGGTGTGTTAAAGATCCATGTGTGTATTTCAAAGGTAAAACAGTTGAGGATACAATCTTCTTGCTACTGTATGTTGATGATATGCTTGTAGCAGCTAAAGACATGAAGAAGATTGAGATACTTAAAAAGGGTTTGAATTCTGAGTTTGAAATGAAAGATCTAGGTGCAGCTAAAAGGATACTTGGGATGGATATCTTAAGAGACAGGAAAAAAGGTATTCTCAAGTTATCTCAAGAAAGATATCTCAAGCAGGTTCTAAGATCTTTCGGTATGAGTGACTGCAAATCAGTAATCACACCAACCAACTCACAGTTCAAGCTAAAAAGCCTTACTAAAGAGGAGCTGGTTACCGAATCTG
The DNA here is from genome assembly GCA_964056655.1 of Arabis hirsuta. Lineage (NCBI taxonomy): Eukaryota > Viridiplantae > Streptophyta > Magnoliopsida > Brassicales > Brassicaceae > Arabis > Arabis hirsuta. Next base: position 31,627,506 of record OZ053301.1, on the reverse strand, counting down.
GGTTTAGGGAATCAGTTCCTTATGCTAGTGCTGTAGGGAGCCTAATGTATGCTATGATCGGCTCAAGGCCTGATCTAGCATATGCTGTTGGTTTGGTCAGCAGGTTTATGGCTAATCCAGGAAGAGTTCATTGGGCTGCAGTTAAGTGGATTTTAAGATATATTCAAGGTGCAGCTGATGTATGTCTAACATTTACTAAATCATATAGTTTTGAGGTTGAAGGGTATTGTGATTCAGACTATTCTACTGATTTAGACAAGCGGCGATCTATTTCAGGCTACGTGTACAAGATTGGTGGAAATACAGTCAGTTGGAGGTCTACACTGCAGCATGTTGTAGCGTTATCTACTACAGAGGCTGAGTACATGGCGTTATCAGAGGGTACTAAAGAAGGGTTGTGGTTAAAGGAGTTTTTTGAGGAACTAGGTTTCAAGGTGGAGTCTTTTAAGCTACATTGCGATTCACAAAGTGCTATTTGTCTAGCAAAGAATGCTACATTTCACGACAGAACTAAACATATAGCTAACAAGATTCATTTCATCCGGGATATTCATGAGTTCGGCCTAGTCCAGATTCTAAAGATTCACACTACCCTAAACCCAGTTGATATGTTAACAAAGAGCTTACCAGGAAGTGCGTTTGAGAGCTGTCTCGTAGCTCTCAAAGTCATCTCCAAAGCGTGAGTGTCTTGGGGCAATGGTGGTGGTGGCCTTGTCAATTGGGTCATGTCGCATCAGAAAACAAAGTTTCAAGTTAGTATCTGCTCTAACGAGAAACTGGTACACAAATTGACAACTTAGCAGTGTGAGAAGTTCAGTGGGTTCTGGTGAAAGAGTCTACGGTATCAGATTCAGAGGGGTCAGAGAAGCTTACCAGTTTTGGGTTGGAGATTCTGGTTGTTGTTCGAAGAGCCTTCGGTTGCTGGTTCAAGTATTGTCGAGGGCTTGGTCGAGATGGAACAAGGAACATCACTCTTTCTGGTATTCAAGAAGTCGTTCAAAAGTCGAGACTTGGACAGATTGAAGTCGAAGAGTCGCGTCAGTCAAAAGCGTTTCTCGTTTACTTCTGGAAATCGAATCAAGAATAAAAGGGGTCAGCTTTATAGCTGATAAGATCGGAAAAGAGAAGAGTTAAATTTCTGGGTTGAGAGGAAACTTACTTGGATCTGTCGTCCGATTGAGGTTGCTGAGATTGGGTCTTCGGTGAAGAGGGTCAGGTTTCAGTGGTCAGATATGCAGCGGAAGAGAGTTCCGGTCAGTTTGGGCGGTGGCTGGGTCGGTGAAGTCGCGAACAGGTTTGTGTCTTCGGTCGGCTAGGGTTATCGCAGGGAAGGAGAAGAGATGTGTTTGGGATTTGACAAAAACCGACAAAGGTGGAGAATTGTGGATCTATTGTCGGTTTTTTTTTTGTGGTTTAGGCTTCATAAGTAATGGGCCTCGTTATTCTCATTGCTCAGCCCATAACCCAATCATCTAGTCAAAGCTAATAACGAGGTCAACATCGTCTTCTCCAAAAGAGGTGAACGTAACAGACTTTTACAGAGGAGAAAAAAAAAGATAATCGCAAAATCTTGAGAGAGAGATAGAGAGAGAAGAGATTCGAATCAGTGAGTGATTGAATCAGAAGCTTCATCACAGTGAATCTTTTGGTCTTCGTCTCCAGTTGTCACGCCGATCAAGAGGTTCTGTTTTGCGGTGGTTCTCCGGTGAAGTCGGAATCAAAGCTCCGGTGAAGAAGCTTGTTGATTTCGCTGCAAAGCTTCATACAAGAGCAAGCCAATAGAAAGGTTAACACAGGTTTAAATCTATTGGTCAAAGAGAGAGTAATAACTCTCTGTTCTTGTGGTTATCATTACCTGATATTAATGGAAGCTTGGTGGTTTTAGATCCACCCCCAGAGAGTAGGCAACGAACTCTGGGTAAACATATCTTGTGTCTTTACGTTTTTGCATCTCTAACTTGGTCAAACCTGAAATTGAACACAAGGCAATCTGATTTGGTTAAACAACACAAACGAAACTGGACCAATTAAATCCTAACAAGTGGTATCAGAGCTGTAGGTTTACAGCAAGGTGTGGATTGTGGTTAAGCAGTCTAAGTTGCAGGGTTTGATTCTGGGAAAGTTCAGTGTGTGTGCATTGGTCAGGCCAGGGTAATTTCAGTGTGTTGATTGGATTGAGGTTTGTCAGATTTCAGAAAGTATGGAACCAGTAGTTGCAAGGTTCGATATGGAGAAGTTTGATGGTAAAGGAGATTTTGGTATGTGGAAGTTTAAAATGCTTATGCAGCTTGAGTTACAAGGGTTGCACAAGATCATTACCGGAGAAGAGGCAGTGAGCTCGTCTAGTGCTGCTCCGTTTGTTCCGTCAGTGATAAGAAGTCAGGCTGCTGCAGCAACTGATCCGAAGCTTGATGACCCTCCTACTCCAACTCCTAGGAAGCCTCTGGCATCTGCAGGTTATACTGATGAACAAAGAAAAGACAGAGACCTTAGAGCTAAGAATCTGATATGTTCATGCCTAGGTAATATGGTTTTACGTAAGGTAATGAGGGAAAAGACTGCACAAGATGTGTGGAAAGCACTTGAAAAAGATTATCAGACCAAATCTTTGCCTAACAGGATCTATCTAAAGCAAAGATTTGCCAGCTACAAAATGGATGAGTCTAAATCCATAGAAGAAAATCTGGATGGATTTCTCAAGCTTGTTGATGATTTAGCAAGTCTAAATATCATGGTTAGTGATGAGGATCAAGCAATACAGGTTCTGTCCAGCCTACCAAAACAATATGACTCACTAGTTCATACCCTAAAGTATGGCAATGGTAAAGAAACACTTACCCTTGCTGAAGTCACTGAATCTGCTTACTCCAAGGAGACTGATTTGAGAGAAGCAGGTCTCTTGAGCAAGTCCAAGTCTCCAGCAGAAGGATTGTTTGTTGGTAGAGGAAGACCTGAAAAGAAAAACCAGAATTCTGTTAGAGGAAGATCAAAGAACAAGGACAAAAGATCAAAATCTAAACCCAGAAGTCAATCTAAAGCAAGAGAGTGCTGGAACTGTGGAAAAGAAGGGCATTATAAAAGAGATTGCCCAGAATATAAAGGTTCAAAGCCTAACAGTTCTGCTAATGTAGCTGAGGAGAAGGAGTTTCCTATGATACTCACTGCAAGTACCAATAACTCAAAGAATGAATGGGTTTTCGATTCTGGGTGTACATTCCACATAACACCAGATAGACATGCATTATTTGACTTTGAAGAGTGTGATGGTACAACAGTATTAATGGGAAACAATACTCTTGAAAAGGTTGAGGGTATGGGGAAAGTCAAGATTGTTAATCCTGACAATTCCGTGGTTATACTGACAGAGGTTAGGTATATGCCTACTATGGGAAGAAATTTGATCTCTTATGGACAGCTTGAACACAATGGGTTGAAATACGAGGGTGAAGATTTTGTGTTGACTTGGCATAAGAAAATGCCTGATAAAAGGTCTTGGTCCAAAGGTGTTCACAGGTAAATGGAGAGACGGCTTATACTATCTACAAGCTAAGGTAGTAAGTGGTGAGGCAGCTGTTGCAAAATCAGAAGTAAATCTGACAAACACATGGCACTCCAGATTAGGTCACATGAGCCTAAAGAATATGAATATACTTGTTAAAGCAGGCCATCTAAGTGACAAAGAGGTAAAAACATTGGATTTCTGTGAAACATGTGTTCTAGGGAAGTCTCACAAACAAAGTTTTCCTACAGCTAAACATACTACTGAAGGCAAGTTGGATTATATTCACAGTGATCTGTGGGGTTCAGTTGGTAATACAGAGAATCTTTCGGGATGCAAATACTTCCTAACGTTCATAGATGATTTCTCTAAGAAGGTGTGGATTAGGTTCTTGAGAAGCAAGGATGCAGTATTTGAAAACTTTGTTGAATGGAAGACTATGGTTGAGAACCAAACTGGCAGAAAAGTTAAGTGTCTTAGGACAGATAACGGTCTAGAGTTCTGCAACATACAGATGGATAGTTTGTGCAAAGAATCTGGGATTCGAAGGCACAGAACTTGTACCTATACGCCTCAACAAAATGGTGTATCAGAAAGGATGAATAGAACTATTGCTGATAAAATCAGATGTATGTTATCTGAGGCTGGATTGGAAAAACGTTTTTGGGCAGAAGCTGCATCTACTGCTGTGTATTTGATCAACAGAACACCAAGTGCTGCCTTGGGTTTTAAGATTCCAGAAGAAGTCTGGACAGATTCTAAGGTGGAGTATGGTCATTTGAAAAGGTTTGGGTGTGTTGCATATGTGCATACTACACAAGACAAGATGAGTCCTAGAGCTGTTAAAGGTATCTTCATGGGGTATCCTCAAGGTACCAAAGGTTATAGAGTATGGCTACCTGATGAAGGAAAGTCTACTATAACCCGAAATGTGGTTTTTGATGAAGAGTCCCTATATGCAGTAAAGAAAGTGGTTGAAAAGTCTAAGACCAAGCAGGGAAAACGGGTTTCATTCAGTACTACACTAATACAAGGACCTAGTGGAGAGAACTCTGAAACTTCTGAAAACAGTCAAGAGGTTTCTGGTGAAGGTGGAGCTACGTCAAAGGATTCAGACGGTTCAAATGATGATTCTACGGCTGAAGACAGCTCAGGATCTGACTATGTGTATGAGGGTACTGATGACGAAGGGGGCTCAATTGGTGCTGATGTTATTGCTAGAGATCTACCAAAGAGAACCAAGAAGGTTCCTGCAAGGTACAGTAGTGAGGAGTTTGTGGTAGCCTATGCCCTAAATTGTGCTGCAGAAATTGAGCTGGATGAGCCAAAAACAGTTGCTGAGGCTAAGTGTAGTAAGGATTGGGTTAAATGGAATGGAGGAATGGGAGAAGAAATGCAGTCTTTGCTAAAGAATGGGACATGGGTTTTGGTGGATAGGCCACTTGGTCAGAAAACAGTGGGATGTAAATGGATCTTCAAGCTAAAGGAAGGTATTCCAGAAGTTGAAGCTATGAGGTATAAGGCCAGACTTGTTGCTAAGGGGTTTACACAAGTTGAAGGAGTAGATTATAATGAAATATTCTCTCCGGTTGTGAAGCATGTTTCTATTCGGATTCTCTTATCAGTTGTGGTTGATCTAGACTTTGAACTAGAACAACTAGATGTGAAAACTGCCTTTCTCCATGGAAACCTTGATGAGCTTATCTACATGGATCAGCCAGAGGGTTTTATCCAAAAGGGAGAAGAGAATAAAGTGTGTCTACTTAAGAAGTCTCTCTATGGATTAAAACAATCCCCTAGACAATGGAATCAACGGTTCAACCAGTTTATAAAAGGTCAAGGGTTTAAACGGTGTGTTAAAGATCCATGTGTGTATTTCAAAGGTAAAACAGTTGAGGATACAATCTTCTTGCTACTGTATGTTGATGATATGCTTGTAGCAGCTAAAGACATGAAGAAGATTGAGATACTTAAAAAGGGTTTGAATTCTGAGTTTGAAATGAAAGATCTAGGTGCAGCTAAAAGGATACTTGGGATGGATATCTTAAGAGACAGGAAAAAAGGTATTCTCAAGTTATCTCAAGAAAGATATCTCAAGCAGGTTCTAAGATCTTTCGGTATGAGTGACTGCAAATCAGTAATCACACCAACCAACTCACAGTTCAAGCTAAAAAGCCTTACTAAAGAGGAGCTGGTTACCGAATCTGGGTTTAGGGAATCAGTTCCTTATGCTAGTGCTGTAGGGAGCCTAATGTATGCTATGATCGGCTCAAGGCCTGATCTAGCATATGCTGTTGGTTTGGTCAGCAGGTTTATGGCTAATCCAGGAAGAGTTCATTGGGCTGCAGTTAAGTGGATTTTAAGATATATTCAAGGTGCAGCTGATGTATGTCTAACATTTACTAAATCATATAGTTTTGAGGTTGAAGGGTATTGTGATTCAGACTATTCTACTGATTTAGACAAGCGGCGATCTATTTCAGGCTACGTGTACAAGATTGGTGGAAATACAGTCAGTTGGAGGTCTACACTGCAGCATGTTGTAGCGTTATCTACTACAGAGGCTGAGTACATGGCGTTATCAGAGGGTACTAAAGAAGGGTTGTGGTTAAAGGAGTTTTTTGAGGAACTAGGTTTCAAGGTGGAGTCTTTTAAGCTACATTGCGATTCACAAAGTGCTATTTGTCTAGCAAAGAATGCTACATTTCACGACAGAACTAAACATATAGCTAACAAGATTCATTTCATCCGGGATATTCATGAGTTCGGCCTAGTCCAGATTCTAAAGATTCACACTACCCTAAACCCAGTTGATATGTTAACAAAGAGCTTACCAGGAAGTGCGTTTGAGAGCTGTCTCGTAGCTCTCAAAGTCATCTCCAAAGCGTGAGTGTCTTGGGGCAATGGTGGTGGTGGCCTTGTCAATTGGGTCATGTCGCATCAGAAAACAAAGTTTCAAGTTAGTATCTGCTCTAACGAGAAACTGGTACACAAATTGACAACTTAGCAGTGTGAGAAGTTCAGTGG